>JBANSL010000009.1:32385474-33053286 GCA_037127255.1 Persicaria tinctoria
AAGTATTATATTATATTGAAATAAAACTAAAGTGATTAATACTGCTGTAATTTTCAAACATTCATAACTTTTTACTTAGATGTCGGATTAGGGCGTATTATATATCAAAGCGAAGCTATCGACAAGGAGAATACACCTAGGTAATTTGTCGGATGAGTAGGGGGTCACGTGACCCCCTAGGACCCCCCTAGGTCCTCCTATGTGAGTATTATTTAGGGGAATGTGAAACATTATTTAGTGAAATTTGAAACATTTCGTATAAATTGTAAGTATTGTTTATGAAATTGAGGTTCCTTTTATTTGAAATGGATGAATAAAAATATAAACATTATTCGGTAGAATGTTACAAATTATTCAGTGGAATTGGGACATTTTCATTTGATTTGAATGGAAAAAAATACAAAACAATATTCGGTAGAATGTTTCACATTTCACCGAATAATGCTTTAAATTTCACCGAATAATATTTCACATTTCATCGAATAATATTTTTGCACAAGGTAAACCCTAAGGGGTGTGCACACCTGAACCACACCCTATATATATATATATATATAGGTAGTGGTTCAAATGAAATTTTGACTTAAAGTGAAAATGAGCTTTTTTTTTAATTGTGGGTTGCTGGCTCATTTAATTTGTAATCTGTTTCATTAATTTACTCACCTTTGAGCTCGTTACTTTACTCGCTTCTCACTCATCTCTCTAGTTCTGTGCTTTTTCCCTTTTCGCTTCTCTCGAGTGATTTTGGATCCGAAATCGATCTTGAGCCCTGTTCGACATGGATTCAGCTTTGCATGGTTAGGGTTTTCGTCTTCGATTGAGATGTGTGTGCTAGGTTTTTTTTTTGTTCTTTAGTTTGCGATTTTGTTTCGATTATGAGGTTTTGAGTTTTTTTGTTGATTCTGGAGTAAAGTTGTTCTATATTTCTATTAATCATCGATTATTGTTGGTCGGATGTGTGTTTTTTTTGTTTTTTTTATTGTACGTTATTTGTTAGGGTTTTTATGTGTTTTGGAGATTTGTGTTTATTGTCGTTTGTTGATTGTTGAGTTTCTCCTTCTTTAATGTGCTTTCTGGAGTATTGTTTTTTATTTCTGTCTTTTATTGTGGTTTGTGCTGTAGTGTTTTGTTGTTTTTCGTTTATATTCGTATTTTTTTCACTTGATTTGGTGGTGGCTTTTGTTTTAGATCTTATCTTTTTTAATTCATCTTTTTTATTTGCAAAGGTAAATGTCCACGTACGAGGTCCTAGTCTAATGCAATTATTTTTCCAAGTACAACTCGAAAACGATTGAAAATATCTGGTATAAAGCTCGATGTAGTTGATTTGTGAAGGGATTCTCCAGATGTATCTAATTCCCAAGTTGAAGACTCACTTGAGTCTGAAGACACCCCCCCCCCTTATTTGGCGTTCTCAAAAGGATTATGCTTCTCCAAAGGTCGTTGCTGATGTTATGTCGTCTCATGGTCCTATTTATGAATCTGCTTCTAAAGGCCCTACTCGTATATTTGCATCCCCTGAGGTTTTATCCAGAAAGTCTGTTATTCCAAAACTTTTGTGTGGTGGGGACACTAGTGTTGGTGGAGGTAGTGAATAAGGAACTGGCGACGGAGGAAGTGTCCATTGTGGTGAAGTTCAATCTCAGGGCATGGGTCCTGGTGATGCAGGTAATGGGAAGGACACTGATGTTCAGGTTGAGGAAGAAATTATTGGGTTGGATGGTGTTCATCATGAAGAGTCAGATGTTGGGGATCAGAATATTGATGTGTTATCTCGTCCATCTAATGTTCAAGCTGATGTTAGAGGTAGGGATTTGTTTGTTAAGAAGCCAAGGAAGACTAGAGCGAAACAATTCCCAACATTGAAGTCAAGATGCAACATTCGTATGTTTATATCAGCTCTTCCTAAATTGAATGACAAGCAACAAGATTGCATTCGGGGAATTGGCTTTGGGTTTTTTTTTGAGCTGGATATAGGGTATCTGCCTCTATCTTTGGGCTACTGCCTTGTTAATAATTTTGATCCAAAAAAGTGTTGTTTGCTTGTGAGTGATGGTGGGAAAGTTGAAATAAGTAATATAGATGTGCATATCACTTTAGGATTACCGTTGGGAATGAATTTGGTCTCTAGGAAGAGTTGCAAAGAGAATTTTGATGATGTGAAGAATTGGAGGATATCACTTGGAGATGTGGAACATATAACCCCTTCTGTTGTTATTGAAAAGTTAGTAGCTGACGTTGAATGTGGTGATAAATTTCTGACCAATTTCCTCGTGGTTTTTCATTCATTGGTTGTTGGCAGTCTTGGAAATGGTCTTGCTAATCAGAATTTGGTTTGATCTGTCTGTGATTTGGGTGATTTTAAAGATCTGAACTGGTGTGCTTTTTTATTAGAAATTTTGGTTGATACAAAGAAAGTGTGGGAAAAGAACAAGGCTGGACGCTTTTGAGGGCCCTTGTATTCTTGATTGTGAGTGTAGTTTATGTGTTTTGTTTTTAAGTGTTTTTCATATTGTTATAATTATATTCATATGTATTTGATATTGTTTCTATTTTTTATCCTGTCTGTTTTAGTTGCTTTACATGGATAGGGTCAAGTTATTTACAAGTGCTACGTCTAGGAGGGCGTCTCGGTCTTTCCCTGTATTCGTGGGTTTGAATTCTGCATTGTTGCGTCAGCGTGAGACTGATGACATTGAATGTGACATTTTTAGGCGTGTGTTGATCCAGGATCGGCAATCTATCCCCTCCACTCAGGGAAGTTCTGTTTCTGCTCACAATGTCCTTCGCCGTCCACTACTCAATGCAACGATCAACCTTCTGATAAAGACCCTGTACCTGGAAATGATCCATCCCCGATTGAGGTTTTAAATATTTTTCTTACATTTTTTCATACTTCTCCTATTTTGATTCATAGTTTCAAATATTTCTTGTGTTTTGCTGTTTGCTATTTGTGACCCCCCTGATTGTGCATTTATAATCATGAGTTGTTTGAATATAATGTGCTTATTTGCATTCACCCCCGGTTGTTGTGCTAATGTTTTATTGTAGTTCCCTTTGAATGTTTCTTTTATTGTATCTTATATATATATATATATATATATATATATATATATATATATATATATATATATATATATATATATATATATATATATATTTTGAGGCTAACTATTTTTTTTTATTTTTACCTAGTTAGTTGGTGAATTTATTATTAATTGGTAGTGTGCGTGTGATTTTGTGGAGGTTTGTGTGTTTGTATTTTTAGGCTTGGATATAGTCTTTTGTGCAAAAGACATCAGTTCTTGCGACTACTATTTCTGATTTTGCTGAGGTTTCTACCAAAATCCCATCTGAGGTTCAAGGCAATGATGAAGTTAATACACTTCTTAGTGAGGGTAATAAGTTATTAGGGTTGGTGGGTCTATCAGATGTTCCTACCCCTAATCGTGTTGATAAGTCGTATATTGATGAAAATCAATTTTTTTGAGGATTTAACTTCATTTGACATATTTGGGTCTGATCCTTCATTTAACCATTATATTGACACACAAACTGGATCTGAATATTCAAAAAAGACTGGTAAGGATGAATCAAATTCTTTTGCTGCCACTCAAGGGATCCCAGATGATACGTTTGGAATCCCCGATCCTTCGCCTGTGGGCTCGGATCAAGAATCCCAAACTGTTGATGGCCCGCTCTTGCAATTATTCTTGTTATATTCTCGATGTTTACAATTAATTACAATAAAGACTTGAAACTATTGTGAAAGAAAAGAAAAACAAGTAAATAAAATTAAGTAAAAGGGCAACAGCGGCGGAAGCTGGAATCTTGTAGCGACGAACGCTGGGATGGCCGCGGGGCGGCCAAGGAAGTCGCGGGGCGGCCCGAACAGTGGCGACAGTTCTGGGCAGACTCAGCGACAGGAACACTGGTTCAGCGACGGTTTCTCAGGATGGGTTTCTCCTATGTCCCGTGGTTTGGGATGTTTGGAATTATGGTTTGGTATCGGATGATTGATAAATGAATAAGAAAATAAATTGATTGTGAAGGCTTTTGAATTGGTAATCGATAGAAGCTTTTAATCCTTAAAAGAGTTCCTCAATTATAATTCCAATCTGCCTAATTCAAAGCTTACAATGTTGTTTAAATAGAAAAACATACCAATTCTATCTTTGCAAAAGATAGAGCTTTGGTTAGATAAAGATAAATAAAATATCTAAAGATAGATAATTCTTTTCTAAGATAAATCAAACCTAATAAAGATAGATAAATAACAACTTGGTGGAAAAGGAATTACCTAGATGAGATATTTTCCTTCCACCTTATTATTTCCTAATTGCATAAAATAAATATATCTAATTAATTAAATTCGAAATTAACTAAATAAATATGTGGAAATTCGTCCAAACAGTGACAGCTGTAAAGATGATAAATTTCAGTCATTCTCTAGGTCGATTCTGGAGAAACCTTCAACAGAAAAGTTGTAGATCTTTTCGTCCTCGTTCCAACAAGGTATGGCACGACCTCATCCGATAAATATGGACTCCGAACGACCCATTTTACTGAGACGTCAATATGCTGTCAACCCATTAAGAACGAACTCAAACTTGAACATTGGATCAACTTGCTCCTTTGAACCTTGTTCCATGGTGGAGCCTTTTTCCTCCTTTTGAGGATGACACTCTTCGCCATCAATGGCCCTCGAATCGGTCTTGAGAGCTCGCCTGGATCAAGATCATTGTTTGACCCACAAAAGGCCATATTGATCTGCATCATTCTCCCCTTCTTAGCTTCGATTCGTCCTCGAATCAAGTCATTGAAGAGCAAATGGAAGGGAGCATCAATGAGAAAGTAACTACCTTGGCAATCAACTTGAGATGGCGCCGGCAGAATTTGAGGCAAAGGAACCTAAAAAACAACACCTGTCATAGGAAACATTGAGCAATCAAAAGGAACAATATCATTAGGCTCAATAACCCTATGAACTTCAGAATTATCAACATTAGGAACATTCTCAAGAGGTACAATAGCTAACTCCAGAGAAGTGTCCCCAACGTCCTCATCGTTGTCGTCAGAAGCAACCACGTCATCTTGCAGAAAATTACAGCCAGCTTGCAGATCAGATTCGGGTGTCTTCCCAGAGGAATCTTGCAGCGTGTTACCAAACGTTGGAAAGCTCGTCGAGTCAGCTTCGCAACAAGACTGATTTGACTCAATTCCGAGGTCGGAGTCAACGGGAATCTGCGAAACAAGTTCAGCGCGCTGTGCTGAATCCGTGGCAACGATTTCAACATAAGACTCCTTAGGCTCAATTACCTCGTCGTCGGTTGAGGCAACTTTAACCGCTGGAGTAGTGGAAAAGTGTAACTCCAATGCTTGACGAAAAGCATCCGAGAAGGTCTTCTCGAAGTCGTCCATCAATTTGGCATTAAAGGCATCTCGTTCGGCTTGAAATTGTGCCTCCACGACGGCAAAATGTGCTTGTATCTCGGAGTTAAGTTCGGCTTGAAGTCGTTGTTGACGCCTCTCCTTTTCGATTTCTGCTTGCCATTGAAGTGCCTCCTCAGCCTCTCTTTGTTGGAGAAGCCGAATCTGATAGCGTTGTCGACACCTCTTATCTTCGATCTCCGCTTGATGTTGTTCTTCCTCTTGACGTTGAAGCCAAAGTTGGCGTCTTTTGACTTCGCGTTGACGCTCTAGGGTTTGTTGTTGTAGCCAAGCTCTCCGACGTAACTCTTGTTGGCGTCGTTGTTGTTTAGCACGTTCCAAAGCAAAAAGATAGAGCTTTGGTTACAATGTTGTTTAAATAGAAAAACATACAAATTCTATCTTTGCAAAAGATAGAGCTTTGGTTAGATAAAGATAAATAAAATATCTAAAGATAGCTAATTCTTTCCTAAGATAAATCAAACCTAATAAAGATAGATAAATAACAACTTGGTGGAAAAGGAATTATCTAGACGAGATATTTTCCTTTCACCTTATTATTTCCTAATTGGATAAAATAAATATATCTAATTAATTAAATTCGAAATTAACTAAATAAATATGTGAAAATTCGTCCAAACAGTGACAGCTGTAAAGATGATGAATTTCGGCCATTCTCGAGGTCGATTCTGGAGACACCTTCAACGGCAAATTTGTAGATCTTTTCGTCCTCGTTCCAACAAGGTATGACACAATCTCATCCGATAAATATGGACTCCGAACGACTCATTTTACTGAGACGTCGATATGCTGTCAACCCATTAAGAACGAACTCAAACTTCAACATTGGATCACCTTGCTCCTTTGAACCTTGTTCCCTGGTGGAGCCTTTTTCCTCCTTTTGAGGATGACACTCTTCGCCATCAATGGCCCTCGAATCGGTCTTGAGAGCTCGCCGGATCAAGATCATTGTTTGACCCACAAAAGGCCATCTTGATCTGCATCACCAGAAGTAGTTGTTAATATTGCTAAAGAATATGTGAATGGTATACCACTTCCCCAGGGGTATCAGGTTGCCCCTGCCCAAAAAGCTTATGTTTCTGGTCCTTCAACATGCGTGTCTTCTGTAAGTGCCATTCCTACTAGGAATCCGTTGGTGTCTAGAAAGAAGATGAAGTCTCCTATTCCATTGCCTTCACGCAAATCTTCTCGTTTCCGTAACTTAAATACAATAGATGGGAAACAAGATGCTGGGAAGGAGGAAGATGGTGCTTGTAGAAGGTTGTCCAAACCTTCTTTAAACTTGCGGAGTCCTTACTTTTCAGGAATTGTTGATATTAATGATGCTATGTCTGGAACTGAGCGTATTATGTCTGCTTATTTATCTAAGAAGACAACTTCTTCCACGTAAGTTTAGTTTTTTTTTAATCATTATTTTAAGTTTTATTTTTTGCTTGATTCTATTGTTGTTTTTCATATTATGTTTAATGTTTCCCACTGCAGTGAGGTTCTGTTTAAATACAAGTTTGTAGAAGTGCATAGGCATGATATGAAAAGTCTTTAAGAGGATTTCCATGTGTCCTGTGGTGTTATTGCTGGATGGTCTGCTGTTCTCAACCATAAAGAACAATTCAGAACCGATGTTTCTCCATTAAGGTTTTTTGTGTCAGTTCATTCGTCTGTAAGTATTATTTTTATTCTTGTCTTTTAGTTCTAAGTCCATCTAACCCTTTCTTGTTTTGTGTTTTTTTTTATAATAATTTTTTGTTTGTTTGTATGTCTTTTCTGTAGGATTTTCCCTCAAATGTATCTCTTGAGGGCTCTACTAACCAGTATCAGAAGTTTACTCTTCGACTCGATTCTTCATTGGCAATGGCTCCTCATATTGCTTTAAAAGATGTTGATATGGTACTTTTATTGTTTTGTTGTTTATTTGTTTATATAAATTACTTTATTCTATCATTTTAAGATTTTTCTTAGTTTTTTGAAATATGTGTGCTTTTTGCATTTTTGTAGTTTGTGTTTGCTGTTGAACGTGAAGAAGAATTTTTCATGGTAGTCTTCAATGTGAAGAATAAACTTACCCAAATCCTTGATGTTTGTCCTCCTATTGATCCTTCAACTAGCTCGTTTTATCAACATCAGACTTTTTGGTTAGTTTTAATATTTTTTATTTTATATATTTGAAATTAAAATTTATTTCTAATTTATTGAACTGTGCGCTTTTCCTTATTATATAATTTTTTTTATCTAGGGAGTTTTGCTTAATGACTATTTGAGGAACAACGGATTATTAGTTAAGTCAGGTTCAATTACAAATTCAACGTCCTCAAATGTTGCTCTATCATGGGATGGTGATGATAAGAGGACCCATTTATGGGTATGTGTTATGAGGCATATGGAAACTTTTATTGGAGTTGGAAAGGGACTCAAACCTGGATTTGATAAAGGAAGTGAGAAGAATATATCCAAGCTGCGACATAAATATTTGGCTGATATCATATGCTCAGATGTTAATGCGGTGCACACTCAAGTTATTGCAGCAGCCAACTCTCACGCAAGATTGACATTAAAAGGAGTCCGGGCTCAGAAGCTGCAGTTTATTTGATATTCAATGACTACTGTTAACCGTTAGCCCCTTCTATAAGTATATATTTGTTATATGTAGTCTGTTTGGTTGGGTTGGACAGTTTTACCTGTGTTTGGACAGGTTTTTGTAGGGTATACCCATTTTGGGGTTTACTTGTTATGGGGGTATAACTCTATTCGTATTTTATGCTGATATTGTGGTACATTTTGTGAATTGTCTGGGATTAAACAACTTAGGTTTTCAGAAAGTCTTGTGTTGATGAATTTTATTACTATTAGTTATGATGTTTCTTCTTTATGTTTAAGTGTATTATTATATGCTTTCCTAAGTTTCTGTTTTGTGTCCTGGTTTTCGAATTTATAATTTATGTTATTAAACTTAAATCTGGCGGGTATGGTCTGCCATAAATATCCCATCGTGCAACAATAAATGCATGTTGTGCAAATATAAAGATATGTTGTGCATATGTATCAGTATATCTAAATATGAGTTGTGGTTTTGTAAATTAATGTTCTGCAGATATAATTTGTTTTTATGTTAACAAAAAATCATATTGTGCATGTGCACTAATATAGTTTTAAATTTTTTTCTTCCCCATCCCTCTTTGATGTTTCATTTTTAGTTAATGTTTGTTATATCTACATAAGGGTTTTTTTAATTGTTTCGTGTTTTGAAACCTTATTTAATTCATTTTTGGGTTGTAATGGCAATCTCCTCCTCTTTGTACAACATAACTCTTTGTTGTTCACATTTAAAATTTTGTTGTGCATAATTAAAAGTATGTTGTGTTGTTTTATCAGTAATGAATGCAAATGGAATATTGCGATGTTCAATTATAAATAAATGGTGTTGAAATTTAATCATTTTATGTTCAATTATAAATTAAAATTTTAGTAAAATACCCATAATGTTGTGCCCATATTCTAATGTACTTTTCATTTAAATTTTTTTAAGTAAATATTTTCTTTTTCTAGTGCATTTTTAAAATTAAAGTTTAAGTTTTTTTTTTAATGTTTGAAGTTTCTGTTGTTCACATATAATTTGATTTGATGCTAACAAAAAATCATATTGTGCATGTGCAATAATATAGTTTTAATTTTTTTTATTTTTCATTCCACTTTTATTGATTCATTTATTATTAATGTTATTTATATATTTCAAAGGGTGTTTTGAAATTGTATCATGTTTTGAATTCTTGGAAAATGACGATTTAATTCATTTATGGGGTGTGATTTCAATATTCTCCCATCTGTCCAAAATAACTCTTTGGTGTTCACATTTAAAATTTTATTGTGCACATTTATAATTATGTTGTGTTGTTTTCCAGGAATGCATGAAAATGTAATATTGCGATGTACAATTATAAATGAATGTTGTTCAACTTTAATCATCTTATGTTCAAATATAAATGAAAGTTGTTTTTATACTGTTTGAAGTTTCTGGTCTTTACACATATCTCCAAGTTGTTTTTCTCTCCCATTTTTATGTTTTCATCCATAATTTATGTTTTTTAATGCGTAATGCTATATAAGAAATTGCATATTTAACATGCTTAATAAGGTAACGTAACATGATAAAATATTTTATATTGATATTAATATTTTGAACTTAAACGTTGCAATATTATAAAATAAGAACTTGTTCCCTAATACATAAATTACACATTTTTGAAATAGAAATTATATTTGAGGGTGCATTTTTTTTGGCCTTCTACTTAATCTAGATGCCAAGATATTCATTAATCTTGGTCCTCCTCATGTCTTCCAATTCAACGAGGGCTTCAACATAGGCAACTATGTGTCCCTCAACAATTTGCAATTGATCTTCCAAGTTCTCTTGTTTTTCTACCAACTGCATAAATTATTTTCAAGTTAACGTTTTTATTGTAAATATATAAAAAAAAAACTTTATAAAAGAAGTTAAATCTTACCCTGGCCTCCAGGTCATTGTCATGTGTCTGTTGTGCTTCCGAGATATGGTATGCATTTGCACTCATCTCCCTCCTGGTTGAATCGTAATAGCCCTGATGAAATTCAGCAAATGCAATGTGATCTTACCTTTCTCTTTTGGTGTACGCCTCCATTGCTTCCTCCACGAGTTTAATGTGGTATCCTTGGTATTGGATTTCATCTAGTTTGTTAATATGGTGTAATTTTCTGTGAACTCTACTGGCCTGATTCCTGCCATTTCTAGTTGAGTGACATCGGTGGTTTTTTATTTGAAAAGAGGGAGAGAGCACTGGATATGAGTTTTTGATGTGTAAAATGTGAATCTCTAATGAAGGGTTGTCTATGTATATATAGGCAGCGATTGTACAGTTTCTACCATTTCACTTCTCCCTTAAAAAGTTTTTATTATCTTTTAACTGCTTTTTGTCTTAAAAACTGGGAGACCCAATGCATGTTTATCTCTTTATTTACCCTAATATAGGGTCTAAAAACTGTGTGTTCCCAATGTAAATGTTATTGAATCTGTCTAACGTTTTCGGTTTCACAGTTAAGAAAGTGTTATTCTAATAAACAAAATTGCATTTATATCTTTGTGATGTTCACATTTAAAAGAGTTTTGTTGGGGGTTAACCAGACAAGAGTTCTCTTTTGTGCGTTTTTCTAACTGCTTTTTGCCTGAAAAATCTATTATGACCAATGCATGTATATCGACTTTTTTTTTACTCGCAATTTAATTGGTGGAAAACTATATTTTCCCAATGTAGTAATTCTTGTTGATAGTCCCTGCTAATAAGTAAAAGTGCAAACATATATCCTTGATGTTCACTGATAATAAGTAAAACTGCAACCATACATCCTTGTTGTAAACTGCTAATATGTAAAAGTGAAACCATAAATCCTTGATGTTCACTGATAATACGTAAAAGTGCAAACAACACTAAATCATAAAAAAAGTGCTTCCTTGATCAACAGTCAAGTCTGTTGGTGATCCTTGTTACAAACTGCTAATAAGTAAAAGTGCAACCACAAATCCTTGATGTTCACAGATAATAAGTAAAAGTGCAAACAACTTTAAATCATAAAAAAATGCTTCCTACTTGATCAACAACCAAGTCTGTTGGTGAGTGCTTTCATTTTTTCGTTTTTGGGCATATTATGCTGTTGTGAGGAGCATATTGATTGCAGATAGAGCACAATCTTTTCCCCCTTTTTTATGCTTCCATTGATATCTCCTTTATGCTTTTCAATCGCTTCCCACTCCCCTTTGTTTTTGCTTGTTTTGGATCATGTATTGTAACATTCTTGATGTCCATGATTTGTGCCTTGTTTTTATGCTTATTTCAGCTCCTTATTCTATCATCATATGTATTCTGGGTTGGGAATCTAGTAAATTTGTATAGTTTATGCTTATTTGCCAAATTATGGAGTCTACACTAGTTTCTGTTTAATTTTCCAGAATTCGGACGCACTTTGGAACTTAAAGGAAACTCATGAAGAAGCTAAGAATGGTGCAGCTGAAGAAAAAAGCCATATTTCGATATCCATCATTCTGAATCAAGTTTTGATGACTTCATGAGAGTTGTAGCCCTCAAAAAGAGCTTTCCAACGCATATGCATATGCATCAATCCGATGAACGAGGACTCGGGAAAGTGTGTTGCAAGAACAGATCAGAATGCAGAGAGCTGACATATCTACTCGACATCGACCAATTTCCTCGACGTCGACCAAACCAAGAACCTTACCCGAGCTCGGGAAGAGAGAAAGTTGCTCGAGATGACGAAGAGAAGCCGAGATCAACGACTTTACTCGATGTCGACCAAACTTGGTCAACGTTGACCAAGGGATTTTTGGGTCTCGAGTCCGTTTGGCCAATCCGAGAACGCATGGATGACTTGGGAACGAAGCAAAGGCCGGATCTATCACGAATCTATCTATGGAAGGAAAGATTTATCCACAACATGAAGATTTAGATATTTTCCTTTTAGGATTAATGTTTCTTTTATCCAAATTATATCTTTAGGACTAGATAGAGATTTATTTCCTTAGATAGCAAAGATTAAAGCCTATAAATAAAGCCCATGAGGCTAGTTTTTCATTCATTCCAAGCTAGAGAGAACACAAGTAGGGAGAGAGAGAGAGAGAGAGAGAGAGAGAGAGAGAGAGAGAGAGAGAGAGAGAGAGAGAGGAGGCCGAGTAGGAGCAAGGAGCGAAAGTTGTCTGGCCTCAATACACGACTTGGGGAGATGGATATCCAGACTGAACTTCATGGCCTCAATACACGACTTAGGGAGATGGATATCTAGAAGAAGAACATGGAGACCCAATTGGGTCAACTCGCGCAATAGATCCCTCGACCAGTCGAAAAGCTCTCCGGGCATATAGATCCAAATCCTAAGGGGCAGACCGCATACGTCGCTGCTGTAAAATTAATGAGCGGGCATCAACTACGCGAGCCAGAGGTCGGAAATCAGCAAGACAAAGTTGAGAAACTACTCCACGTCGAGCAGAGCCTAGTCGACATCGACCAAACTACTCGAGATAGAGCAAAGGTAGCCAAAGTCAACCAACTCCACACCAACAAGGAAGCTTCTGCTCGACAAAGGAACTCGACGTCGACTACTGTAGCCGATGTCGAAGACACCCAAGTCGACGTCGAGGACTGTGCAGCACCTCCGACATCTGTTTTGGCTCCGAAACCTAAGAAGACGCTACCTTTCCCTTCCAAGGTGCTGAAAGATCCCAATGCAGGTAGGTTTAAACGATTTGTTAAGATGCTTCAGGAACTAAATGTTTCAATTCCTTTTACAGAAGTTCTTCAAGAGATGCATGCATATGTCAAGTTCCTCAAGGAGATCCTTAGCAACAAGCGATCAATCACTGAAATTGCCAGCGACTGCAAAAGGATGGATTTCCCTGAGAAGAGACCTGACCCTGGTAAGTTTTCTATTACTGTGGGATTTGGACAATATAGATATGAGGCATTGTGTGATCTAGATGCAAGCGTGAGCATCATGCCCCTATCAATCTAGCAAAAGGTGAAGATATGATAAATAGAGTCTGTGGATGCCAAACTATACATGGCAAAAATACAGTGGTAATCCCTACAAGTATGGTCGATAATGTCCCTGTCCGGGTTGGTAAGTTCTATATTCCCGCTGATTTTCTTGTTATAGATTGTGTTGAAGATCCTACTTGCTCTATTATTCTTGGTAGACCTTTTCTAGCTACTGCAGATGCCAAGATCAGCTTCAAAAAGCGAATGCTCACCTTCACAGTAGGCGATGAGGTCTTACCTCTTTTGGCCCTACAAAGGAGGAAATTCCATGACTAGAGGTGAAGAGCATAAGCAACCACGGGGATGAGCAAACAACAATGAAGGAAAGCGCCAAAAAGCTGCTCGGCATCGACCAAGGTTGCTCGACGTCGACCAACCTACTCGACTTCGACCACGACAACTCGACGTCGACTTCTCCTGTTGAGCACCAGACTTGCCAAAAGCATAAGTATGGGGTCCCTGTACTCGACGTCGACCATCCTCCTCGACATCGACCAGGTCTCCTCGACGTCGACCACCTCTACTCAACGTCGACCAACCCCCGGGCCAAAGATTTCTGTTTTGGGCACGAAAAGGTAGGTTCAGGTATGATTTCAACTTCTCTTCCGCCCATTTATAAATTTAATAAGAATTTTAGAGGAGACAAGGCCCCGTGGCGAGCTAACCTGCGCAGGACTAGGACTGGAAGGAAGAAGAAGGAAGGCAGAGGACTCTATGCAAGCAACCACCTATCAGCAGAGCTTGCATACTACAATCAGGACATAGTTGATCGAGAAGAACGGCCAAGCACAAGAGGGCCCCACATTGAGGGTTCCTGAGCACAAGCGGAGAAGTCGACCTAGAGACTCTAAAATCTAGAGCATGTACAATAAACTTTCTAAACTTTCTTTTAGGACTTTGAAACTTTTGGTTTTGGTTTTTGGTTTTGAATGCTTCATGTGGAAAGCCTTGCCTTTGTGCAACTACTAACAATTTTCAGGACGAGAAGCATAAAGGATCGCGAAGAGGGGAAGTTGAAGTCCCTGGCAGAACAATCGAAATCGACGAATGTCAAGTCGAGATCGACCAAGAGGAAGGTCGGGCAGACGGATCTACTCGACGTCGAGTAGGCCACTCGACGTCGACCACCCAGGAACTTCCTCGACTTCAACTTTCACTCGGCGCAACAGATTTGTACTCGACGTCGAGGATATCTACTCGACGTCGACTACTTTATTTTACTCGACGACCCCTGTTTTGACTCATCGACGTGTTATTTGGTGAGTTCCTTCCTTTACCTTTATTATATTTTATTTTATACATTGGGGACACTGTATATTCTAAGTATGGGGTGGGGGAAAAGCTCATTATCATTTTTTTATTTTTTATTCTTGTTTTTGGTTTTACACGGTGAATTTTGAGTGATTTTTAATTTTTGTGCTTAATTGCCAAACGCAAAGTTTAACAGACATCTCCCAAAGCTTGTAAATTGTCTAAAGAAATAGTGTCATGGAAGCTTATATTGAACTCGACGATGCAAAATTGGATTCATTAGAGATATAGCATGAAATTGCCTAGTAAAGGGAAGTCACAATGAAGTGCATTATTCTCATAAAAACCATGATAGGAGGTAAAATTTGATATGTTGCAAGATAAGAGGATGTAGGACTTTATATTTCCATATAATGCTCAAGCTTATATTCCTTAGCCATACCTATGCTTATGCATTACAAAAGCCATATTATGCCTTATTTCATATTATGCTCCACATGTTCTAAATATTGTCATTCTTTACCTTATTTCCTATCTGGGGATTATGTTGAGAATGATGTTACATTATGGAGATTACTATATGGTTGTTGTGGTGTTATTATCATTATTGGAGTTTTGCAGGAAATTCAAAATTTTATGGAAAATTTAATGAGTGAAAGAACATCCGGTCACCTCATAAGATAAAGGTAGATCGACCCTGCTCGCTGAGATAATAGTTCGGCGAGATAGGACACACATGTGAGGAGTCCAAAGCACTAAGTATCCGGGGTCATTCATGACACCCATGTTTGCGACTCGCAAGAAGGTAGTGCTGAGGTTAGAGAGGTAAAATTAGGGGTGGGCACGGGACGGGACGGGATTGAGCCGGGAAGGGACGAGATTGAGCCGGGACGGGACGGGATTGAGCCGGGACGGGACTCGTCTCGCAAAATTTTTACGGGACGGGATCGGGACGGGATTGACACTTTTTTTTCGGGACGGGATGGTTTCTAGACGGGACGGGACGGGCCTTGTCCCGCAAATAAAAATAATAAAATATTATATAAATTTGCAAAGTGAAAAGTGCTTTCATAATTCATTAATTTGTATAATATATTGAATATGGTATTATTCTCAACTGTATTATTCAATAATAATAATATTATTATTATTAATATTATAATATTATTATTAATTCATACAATGATTCTACAATTAATTATAATGTTCAACATATTTGGCTACATTATCTTACTAGATCGGGACGGAAAGGAATTGAGACGAGATTCACCAGATATTGTCTCATTATCGATTGATCGTTGGGAAAAATACCGTATTTATCTATTTGCCTCTTGTAGCTCTAAATGGGTATAATAATAATAATAATAATAATAATAATATTACTTATTTTTATTTTTATTATTATAAAATAATTATACTTTACAAGAAAAAAATATAATATGATATAATAATAATATAATAATAATTTTATTATAAATTAATATTATTATTAAATTAAATTATAATATTATATAATAATATTATTATTATAATCAATTATTATTATAAAGTGAAAATTATTATTAAAATTATAAATAATATTTGCTCAAATAATAATAATAATATTATTATAAACAAATATTATTATTATTATAAATGGAAGATTATGATTATAATTATAATTATAATTTTTGCCCAAAATAATAATAATAATAATATATTATTATTATTATATTATATTATAATAATATTATTATTATGAAAATTATTATTATTATTATTATTATTTTATTATTATTATTATTATTATTATTATTATTATTATTATTATTATTATTATTATTATTATTATTATTATTATTATTATTATTATTATTATTATTATTATTATTATTATTATTATGTCAACTAGTTATTACATAAAATTGGATGGGAGCCGGCTAACAAGCTGAGCTTCGCACCCCTTCTGAATGCTAAAGGCAACTCTAGTCAAAACATGATAAGTATCCCTACTATACCCAGGTAGCCCTCTAGCAACTCTACATATCCGCTTGAGAAGTTCCATGGCATCATCCCCTAAGTCACCCATAGTAGAAAAGGAAAACGGTAGAAAGTGATATCCCTTGTCTCCACAAACCTTCTCATACTTTTTCCTTTTGTTTTCAGCAGCCACCCTGACCGCCTTACCTGGGATGAAACCTGAAAGACCAGAATTGCTAAAGATAGAAGTACCCGTAATGTCAACACAAGTGTCTTTGCCCTGAAACCAGTTGTAGAACAGAATATCAGCCGGATGAAGCTCACCTCCCCTGTCATCAGTCATACCCGTAGACGCCTCTCTACGCACAGAAATCCCGACCTTCAAGCACTCATCATACAAAGCATCACGCACCATATGATGACGATGTTTAACACCAATGTCAGCAGCACAAGCAAGGGCGTGGTCTCCCCACGAGTCCAAAATGCCTTTCTCACAAGCAGGGCATTTAGCTCCAGCCTGGAACAACTCAATTCCAAGAAGATACTTAATGATAGACCGAAAGGTGGCGGGGTTCATAACCTGACCAAGACCGGGTATAGGTGCAGCCTTTAGCCATTGTTGGGTCATAGGGAGTTTCAGGTTTGCAACCAGAGCTTCTTGCCTCCCAGTAAGAGCAAACTCTGTCTTAAGGTGCTTGTCGACATTTCTGTAATAACAACTAGCCAATTTCTTCATTAGACAGGGGGCTGGTTGTACCGCACATATGTCGAAGACATCCTTACCAATGACATTACTCCACCTAGAAGTCGCTGATTCGAAAGCAGGCCCATCACCAGACACTCTAGAAACCCTCAAAATACAATCCTGTAGCCCACGCGACTGGAGACTCGAAGCAAGAAAAGCATAATGTAGCGTGTCAGCAGCGGTGTAAACGCCAAGACCACCAGAATCGATAGGCATAGTAGAAAGGCGCCACTGTAGAGGGCCAAAGCCCGAACCCCCGAGCGTCACTATATTTTCAAGTGACATCCTCAAAAAATCATCAAAAACACCTTGCGCATCTATGAAACATGAAGGCGGGGTTGTTCGCATTGCAAAGTAGAGACGAGAGACTCCCGAGCAGGCCCGCAGAAGCAATAACTCACACTGGGGATCTTCCAACCTCCTGATAGCCTCCATGAGGGCATTGGTTTTCAAAACCCTCTTCAATATCACCTCGTGACAAAAGGAATGATCCAAGCTAACAGGCCCACCGAGTAGCTTAACCCCTCCCACCGGACGTGAGATATGCTCCGGAAAAACCCCAACTTCCCTACAACGTGCGTCCTCACTTGGCCAGAATATTTCCGTCTTATCAATATTAAGGTGAAGCCCTAAGGCCGGGCCATCCTCTCGAATAATGGAAAGTGCTCTGTTGACCATCAAAGTGTCCCCAATCAGCGTCCCATCATCAAGATACCAAGCATTAAGCTTCAGCTCACACCTATCCTTAATCTTACGGATCAACGGATGCAATGTAAGAGAAAAAAGAAGAGGTCCAAGAGGGTCAACTTGCTGAACACCCTAACACGAATAGAGGACCTGATCACCGTAATATAACCGAGCGGGACGAGCGTAGCAGAACTCAACCCAATGGGCGATAAAAGGGCACATATGACGAACCTCCTTGATCATAGCACTGCGATCAACCAGATTGAAAGCGTTCTTGAAATCAACCAAAAGCATAGTCAGACTATTATCACACCCATGAGATTCCACTAATTTGTTAACCGCATGCAGCACTGCTTCTCCACCACCCGAAACACCCACCCTAAACTGTGCATTTTCAAGATAAGGCCCAAGGGTTTTACCAGCTGAAGAAGCAGCCACTTTTGACACCAAACGCCGCCAAATCGACCCAACAGCAATGGGTCGAATCCCCCCACCCGGCTTAAGGAGAGGTGTGAGTGGAGCACTTGCAACAAATTCACTTAAAGAAGCAGGATCCCACCGGGGGATCCTGCTTCTTTAAGTGAATTTGTTGCAATTATTATTATTATTATTATTATTATTATTATTATCATTATTATTATTATTATTATTATTATTATTATTATTATAATATGCGGGACGGGACGGGATTTGCGGGATCCCACCGGGATCGTCCTGCGTTTCGTCACGCATAATTTTTGCGGGACGGGATTCACTATTTTGTCATAAATCCCACCGGGATCGGGACGGGATCGGGACGGGACCGGGACGGGATCGAGATTTGCGAGATTTGTGCCCACCCTTAGTTAAAATCATATAAGTGAAAAAAGGAAAAAGTGAATGAGTGATGTGGAGATTATTCAAAGGAGAAAGTGCATCAAAACAAAGTTTGAAGAAATTCTCCCCGGATTTAGCACCACATTGTCCAAATATAGGCCACCACTTTGCCTTTTACCTTTTCTTCACCATGAGCTTAAATTAAAGTCCTCTTGATTATTGTTGATTTGTCACTTATGAATTGTTTTGCATAACCCTCCTTTTTGTGAGTAGATGTTGCTTTTATTGCACATGTATGGATTTGTGGCATTAGAAACTTTTCGATGATGGTAATTGATTGCAGGGTCATATAAGACTGAATCTAAGATGTTGAGACTTTTGAATTCTTCACCTGAATGACAATCCAAGATATTGCTCGGGGACAAGCAAGCTTAAGTATGAGATGATTTGATGTCCATGATTTGTGCCATGTTTTTATGCTTATTTCAGCTCCTTATTCTATCGTCATATGTATTCTGGGTTGGGAATATAGTGAATTTGTGTAGTTTATGCTTATATGCCAAATTATGGAGTCTACACTAGTTTTTGTTTAATTTCGCAGAAATCGGATGCACTTTGGAGCTTAAAAGAAAGTCGTGAAGAAGCTAAGGATGGTGCAGCCGGAGAAAATCCCACGTTTCGACATCCATCATTCTGAATCAAGCTTTTATGTCTTCATGAGAGTTGTAGCCCTCGAAGAGAGCTTTCCAACGCATACTCATATGCGTCAATCCGACGAACGAGGACTCAGGAAAGTGTGTTTCAAGAACAGGGCAGAATGCTGAGAGCTCGACTGTCCTCGACGTCGAGTAGACCTCTTCGACGTCGACCACACCTGGAACCATACCCGAGCTGCGATGAGAAGCCGAGATCGATGAGTCTTCTCGACGTCGACCAAACCTCCTCGACGTCGACCAGACTATTTTTGGGTCGCGAGTCCGTTGGGTCAATTCGAGCACGTGATGAAGACTTGGACACGAAGCAAGGCCAGATTCATCCAATTCTATCAAGATCTATCTATGGAAGGAAGGATTTATCTATCACATGAAGATTTAGAAATTTTCCTTTTTAGATAAATGTTTCTTTTATTAAGTTTTATCTTTAGAAATAGATAGAATTTGCTTGCCTTGACTAGCAATGATTAAAGCCTATAAATAAAGCTTATGGAGCTAGTTTTTATTCATTCCAAGCTAGAGAGGAGAGGAGATAGCGAGTACGAGAGAGAGAGAGAGAGAGAGAAAGAGAGAGAGAGAGAGTGGAGGCCGAGAGTGGTTTTGTCCTGCGAGAGCGGATTTGGCTCCAATCGGCTGCAAGCTCTATTTTAGTTTATTAATGCAATTTATTTCCTTTTTATTATTGATGAGTTTTGTTATGATGAAGAGCGAGTATTCCACCTACTTCTAGGGTCGGCGTGAGCCTGACGATAGCCAAGTGTGTTTGAGGTAAAGACTCGACCTTTATTATGTTTTGATCATCCACTGCCTTTTATATGTTTATTACCTATTTGAAACAATAGAGATTCATATTAACCACTTGGATTATAAACATTAAATTGGTAGATACAATTAGGGTTTCTTGAGGGAGTTGTCTAATTATTGGAAATGACAAAAGCGTAATCCTTTGATGTGATTGCATGATTATTTCTCTTTATCTTGCCTTATACATGTTTGGTTATCATTGTTGCAAACCCCGATCTTGGAAGTTTTCTTTTACATTGTTTATTTCGAAATCTGCACCTCGTTTCGTTACTGTTTTCTCCTCGATGTCGACCAGATCTAGTCGACGACGACCACTAATATTCGATCAAGCAAGATCGCTCTCGTTTTTGTCTCTGCAGGTACTCAAGACCGACCAACCTTACTCGACATCGATGACTTCTACTCAACGTCGAGGACACGTGGTCGATGTTGACCACCACCAGTGACGCTTTTTGCTTGAATTCGACTGTGCCTGACCCCTGTCGACAACCCTTGGTCGAGGTCGAGTACTCTGGAGTTGACTTCTGCACGTGAGATTCTTCTGCTACCTGAGATCCGCTGACCAGCTTCCTCGAGGATCGAACCTGACTTCCTGCTGCTACAAGGGGAGGGAGTCTTGAACATTATTTGCTCGGAACGGAATTGGTTTGCTTATTTTTTTTACATTATATTTGCAATCTCGATTTTCTCTTTCAACAAATTGTCGCCGTTACAGGGGAGGCAATCATTCGCGCCTTAGGTAGTTAGATCTCACGTTTTCCTTTAAGTTTTGTTTTACAGGTGTATGCGCCGTTCTAGTCAACCACCTGAGTTAGAAGCAAACAATGTTGCTCTCACCACAGAGAGAGCACGCGCTGAGTAGGAAGCTGAACTGAAGAGGCAGGCGGAAGCTGAGCCTGCCCTATACCCTACTGATGAGACACGAGGACCGGATCGACCAAGGCTCGAGCTTTCGAACACTCTTTTTGTGGGGCTAATTTTTGTAATATTTGGAAACTGAAAAAAGGGATATGTGGAGCAAGATTCGCAGGCCTCTCACCTTTGAATCCCCTACACTCGATCTCAATCCTCTCGGAATCGCACTCCGAGGATCTCGACCCTTTGACACCTTTGCCACTCACTAGGGTGTCACCCTCGGCCTCTCACCAAAGGATTCGCTCTTAGCCTCTCACCAAGAACTCGATCCTTAACCCGGAATCATAGGAAGCTATTAGTGGCTCAAACTTTAACTCAACTAAACTTGGCTTGATTTAAAATGAAATTTTTACAAGCAATATATAGGATGAAAGTATAGCCTCCCAAGCATCTATAATCGATGTGGGATTTATTTGATAGAAATGAAAGCATGGAAAAACGTCTATATTGGAGCTGCTGGAAAGAACGTCCATTCCGAGCAACTTCAAGGCTGATTTAGGAGAAGTTCCCTTCATCCAAGTTGTAGCCACTTAAAATAGCTTTCCAAAAAGTGCTCATTGGCTTCAATCGGAATTTTATGCAGCCCGAAAGAGCCAAAATACCACGGTATCGCCAAGCTGTTTTCTCAAACGAGGGTTGATGTTCGGCCCCGGCAACACAGCTTTGTAAGATAAAGGATTCGAGCTCATTGACAAAGAGGATCACATCATCATCCTCCCATTGAAAAGGATTCGTCCTCGAATCCGTGATGGAGACAAGCGACTTCTTTGAATGTGTTCCTTCTTCCTTGATCGGATCTTGAATCCCCTCTTCTTCATGAATCGTGAAAGGCAAGCAAGAGGGAATAAAAGGGGTTGCATCCAACCACTTAGTCGACATGGAATTCAGAAACATAGGTACCTCGATTGGCGTCTGTTTCTCCTTCTTCGAAAGCGCAACATTAGGAAGTTGGATGATTTCCCTATCTTTCTTAAGCTCAGACATAATCGGAACATCATCAGACTTGCTTTCTTTAATATTAAGTGTCTCACCCATGGCCGTAGAGGATGTCGTCTTTGAAGAGGGAGGTGGAGCTGTTTTGGGCTTCGATAGCGTCGACCCCAATGTGTTGACGACATTTCGCATTTCCCGTACTTGTTGAATTGAGTCTTCCGCGAGCTTGCGGATCTCTTGCCAAGGTGGTTCAACCTTCTTCTTTCGCCGAGCCTCATCCTCTCGAGCCCTCCTCTTTCGATATCTCCTCCGGAGCTCTTGATCAACTACATCATATGTAGCGCCGTCCATGTCACTCCAACAAAGATACCCATCATCATAGGCTCGAATGGCCCATCGGATGTACTCTTCGGACAAAGGCTTGGAACTCGTCTTCTTGAACATTTTGACTAAGAAGAAACAACTCGGATATCGAAAGCTCCATGGACTCGAGTCGATTAGCTCTGATACCACCTGATGAGACCCGAGGACCGGATCGACCAAGGCTCGAGCTTTCGAACACTCTTTTTGTGGGGCTAATTTTTGTAATATTTGGAAACTGAAAAAAGGGATATGTGGAGCAAGATTCACAGGCCTCTCACCTTTGAATCCCCTACACTCGATCTCAATCCTCTCGGAATCGCACTCCGAGGATCTCGACCCTTTGACACCTTCGCCACTCACTAGGGTGTCACTCTCGGCCTCTCACCAAAGGGTTCGCTCTTAGCCTCTCACCAAGAACTCGATCCTTAACCCGGAATCATAGGAAGCTATTAGTGGCTCAAACATTAACTCAACTAAACTTGGCTTGATTTAAAATGAAATTTTTACAAGAAATATATAGGATGAAAGTATAGCCTCCCAAGCATCTATAATCGATGTGGGATTTATTTGATAGAAATGAAAGCATGGAAAAACGTCTATATTGGAGCTACTGGAAAGAACATCCATTTCGAGCAACTTCAAGGCTGATTTAGGAGAAGTGTCCTTAATGCAAGTTGTATCCACTTAAAATAGCTTTCCAACAAGTGCTCATTGGCTTCAATCGGAATTTTATGCAGCCCGAAAGAGCCAAAATATCACGGTATTGCCAAGTTGTTTTCTCAAACGAGGGTTGATGTTCGGCCTCGGCAACACAGCTTTGTAAGATAAAGGATTCGAGCTCATTGACGAAGAGGATCACATCACCTACCACTGTTGAGGATTACATGCACCCGACTCTTGTCAAGGAGCAGTACTACAGAGATCAGAATCGCAAGCTCTTCAAGCAAGTCAAGTTTCTTTCTGTCAACCAACCCTGCATTGAATGTGGCTCACAACGGCACACCACTCCAGAGTGCCCACATACAGAGCAAGTCAGGATGGCATAAACTCACGAGGAGGTCGCTTACGCAGGGGGTCCCATTCGCTATATGAGGGACCAAAGGTTCCATCAACCACAGTGGAATCAAGGTGCCCCTAGGAACCCCCAACTATACAGAGCTCTAGGACATCCAGAAAGGGAACAGCGGAGAGATGATCTACAGATGATCCTCGATGAGATGAGGAGAAACCAAACACATCAGTAGCAATCAATAAGCGCTATCCAGACTCAAATCCATGGCCTCAATACACAACTTGGGGAGATGGATATCTGGAAGAAGAACATGGAGACCCAAATGGGTCAACTCGCGCAACGGATCCCTATACTAGCCGGAAAGCTCACTGGGCATACAGATCCAAATCCTAAGGGACAGACCAGACACGTCGCTGCTATAAAACTAAGGAGCGAGCATCAACTACGCGAGCAAGAGGTCGGAAAGAAGCAATACGAAGCATCAACAATGAGAGGGAGTCTTGAACATTATTTGCTCGGAATGGAATTGGTTTGCTTATTTTATTTACATTCTATTTGCAATCTCGATTTCTTTTGTCAACACTACATCGGGAGGAAGTCTTGTAATTATTTGCATGGGCAAGATCTTGTTTGATTTATATTCTTATATTTTGAACTCGATTTCCTCCTACAACAAATTGGCGCCGTTATCAGGGAAGCAATCATTCGGGCCTTAGGTAGTTAGATCTCACGTTTTCTTTATGTTTTGATTTACAGGTGTATGCGCCGTTCTGGTCAACCACCTGAGTTTGACGCCTTTGATCCGGAACACCTTTTTCGCATCCATTCTAGATTAAAGAAGATCATGGCGACTGCCGAAACACAAGCTGAGATGATTGAGAGGCCTTAGAGGGAACTAGCAACCAACAATGCTGCTCTCGCCACTGAGAGAGCACGCACTGAGTAGGAATCTGAACTGAAGAGGCAGGCAGAGGCGGAGCTTGCCCAATACCCTACCACTACTGAGGATTTCATGTACCCGACTCTTGTCGTGCCTGAATCGGCTATTCTAGCCCCTCCTAATAACTTTGAAATTCGTGTTGCCTTCCTTATTGAAATTAAAAATAATGCTTTTAATGGAAGATTTAATGAATGCCCTCTTAAACATATTACTACTTTTTCTGATATGTGTCAAACTCTTGTTGAAGGTACTACTCTTGAATATGTAAAAATGAAAGCTTTTCGTTGGTCTCTTGCAGATCCAGCATTGAAGTGGCTTGAAGGTCTCCCTGCGCGATCCCTCACAGCATGGGAAGAGGTTAGGAATGTGTTCCTCAACAAGTTCTTTCCTCCCGCCAAGACAGCGCTCCTCATACAAAAGATTACAGCTTTCAAACAAAAGCTTGGGGAACCGCTGGCACGAGCATGGGATCGGTACAAGGATCTACTGGGATCGGTACAAGGATCTGCTGCGATCCTACAGATATCGGAATCGCAAGCTCCTCAAGAAAATCAAATATCAATCTGTTAACCAACCCAGGATTGAATGTGGCTCATGGTGTAGGAGGAAATCGAGAATTGCAATTCAAAATATAAATAAAGTAAAGCAAACCAGATTACATCCCTTGCAAATGATTACACGACCTCCTCCTGATGTAGCAGCGGGAAGTCAGGATCGATCATCGAGGAAGCACGTCAGTGGATCTCAAGTAGCAGAAAGATCTCAGCAAAATCGACCAGAAGATTCCTCGATATCGAGTAAAGTACTCGATATCAACTAACCTATCGAGTAAAACAGCAAGCCAAAACGAAACAGAAAACGAAAACCAATAGAAAGTACTCGATGTCGACAAGAATAACTCGATGTCGACAAGATCTCCTCGAAATGGACTAAAAAGCAGAAGCTTAAAGTGCAACCTTTCGCAAGCCAGAACACGATTTTTGATGAAATAAATCAATAAACTAAAGACTTCCAAGATCAGGGTTTCAACACCACAACGATAACCATGCAAAATAGCACATAAAGGCATAAAAGATCATGTTTTTCATCAAATAACTTTCGTTATTCACAAATAGGAATATAGAGGCTTTCGCATAAACCCTAATTGTTACTAATCCTTTTCACATTATTAATCCAAGTTGCATTAAGATCACTTTCGCTTCAATAACACAAACAAGGATCATCCTTCAACTTTCGCAAAAGAATCATGCTCGCAGGGATAGAAGACGAATTGCATAAAAAGATCAAACCTTTACTACATCATCTCACATGGCTACCGTCGGGCTCACCCCGACCCTAGAAGTGGGTGGACTACTCGCTCTTCATCATAAATAGACTCATCAATAATAAAAGGAAATAACTTTGCATTAAATTAAAACTAAAAAGAAAGCTTACAACCGAACAAGCCAAATCCGCTCTCGCCTTTCCACCTTGCTCTTATCACAAGCTCTCTCCTCTACTCTCTCTATGTAACTAATTGTGACTGAAATTGAATACCCTAGAAATCAGCCCCTAAGGCTTTATTTATAGGTTTCATTCCCTCTCTAATTAGGAAAGAAAGCTATATCAATATCTAATATTATCTATCTTTTATCTAAAGATTAAATAATGGAAATAAATAATTAAGTCAACTAGGAATATATCTAATGTGGATAAAATATCTTCTCTCTTGACTTGATAGAACTTGATAGATCTTGATAGAATTTCATCTCGAAAATATCACCATTGGACTCGGGATAGAAACTGAACAAGAATCGAATAGCTCGACGTCGGCCACTGGGATTTCCTCGATATCGAGTAGAATTCCTTGATATCAACTAGCACTTTTCTCGTCTTCTGCTCAGCAGCTCGATTCCGGCCAACAGGAGCAAAGTCGACTTTGAGTTTTCCTCGATATCGAGTAGATTTCCTCGATATCGACTTGCATGTTCAGCTCCCAGCTTCCTTGTCGATTTCTGGGGTCTTTACTCAAATTGGGCTTGGTCGACTTCGACCAATTTGGTCGATGTCGAGTAACATTTAGCTCTCAACATTTTGCTCTGTTTTTGAAATGCACTTTTCCGAGTCCTCTTTCGTCGGATTGACGCTTATGACCACGCGTTGGAAAGCTATTTTCAAGGGCTATAACTCTCATAAAGACATCACAACTTGATTCAGAACGATGAATGGCGTAAAATGGCCTTTTTTCCAGCTGCACCATTCTTTGCTTCTTCATGACTTTTCCTTTAAGCTCCAAACTGCGTCCGATTTCTGCGAAATATAACAAAAACTTGTGTAGACCTCCATAATTGGCAAATAAGTGTAAACTATACAGATTCTGTATTATTCTGACCCAAATGTATAAAATGCATGCAGAAAACGATATAAAAGTAACTATAAAACATGGCGAATTAGGCTCACATCAAACACCCCATACTTAAGCTTGCTTGTCCTAAAGCAATACTTTTAATTGTCATTTAGGGGAAGAAACAAAACTCTCAACATATTAGATTCATTCTTATATGCCCCTGCAATCAATTGCAATCCTCGAAAAGGTATTAATGTCACAAATCCATGCATGTGCAATTAAAAAGCAACATCTACTCATAAAAGGAGGGTTATGCAAAAACAATTGATGCGACAAAGCATTAATAATTAAGAGGACTTTAATTTAAGCTCAATAAGGAGTAGATTGGTAACAGCTAAAGGTGGGTAATTTTTGGCAATGTGGCGCTAATAATCCGAGGAAATGGAGTATTTCCAAACTGAATTTCCACATTCCTTCTTCATACGAATCATCACATTTCTCTCATTGCTCATTGCTTTTTTTTTTTGAATATTATGCTTTTACCTCTCTAACCGCCGCACTGCCTTCTCGCGTGTCGCAAACATGGGTGTCATGAATGGCCCCGGATGCTTAGTGCTTTGGACTCCTAACCTGTGTGTCCCATCTCACTGAACTATTATCTCAGTAAGCAGGTTCGATCTACCTTTATCTCCTGAGGTGATCGGATTTTTTCTCACTCATTAAATTTTCCATAATTTGAAACAATTTCCTATCAAACTCCATATATGATAATAACAACACAACAACCATATAAAAATCTCCATAATGTAACATCATTCTCAACATAATCCCCGGATAGGAAATAAGGTAAAGAATGGGCAATATTTAGATCATGTGGAGCAATAATATGAAATAAGGTTTAATATGGCTTTTTGTGATGCATATAAGCATAGGTAAGGCTCGGAATTTAAACAATATAAGCTTATATGGAAATATAAAGTCCTCCATCCTCTTATCATGCAACATGTCAAAAGAAATTTCAAGAAATAAACCTTAAATAGCCATGTATAAGGGTAAAGAAAAGATAGATAACGAAATTTCAAGAAATATAAAGTCCTCCATCCTCTTATATGGAAAACAGGCATATAAGCCCATAAATCAATAATGAATTCCAAAATAGCCATGTATAAGCAATTCAAGAAATAAACCTTAAATTTGCACACATTATGTCAAATATATCAAATATGCACAAAGTAAGCCCTTCCCCCACCCCATACTTCAACATTACAGTGTCCTCACTGTATAAAAAATAAGGGTAAAGAAAGAAACTCACTAGACAGATGTGCAGATTGTCAGAATCGAGTGCTATGCTGTTGGGCCTAGTCCGATTTTAGCTTGCTTCTATCCCCTTGGACCTGAAAAAATGTTGAAGAAAAATACCCACAATAGAAAAACTAAAAGTTCAAAACCAAAAACAAAAGTAACAATGTCCAAAAATCCCAAAAATGAATTTCTATTTACAAGCTCTAGCCTTTATAGTCGCTAGGCCGACTTTCTCCGGTAAGCTCAAGGTGGCATTTGCCGGGCCCATGTAGTTTGAGCTTCAAATAGGACTCCATTCTTGTCCATCAGCTGCAATCCCCCTGAATGAATCTTGTTCACCGTGAAGGGCCCCATCTTCTTCTTATTGAATTTGTTAGGAAACGAATGATCTTTTGATTTGGAAACATAGAGCTTGTCTCCAACTTCATACTCCTTAGGCTCATCATTGGAAATCCTACACAATCGCACATACCAAAGCAAATCTCTCCCATGTATAGATAAATCTTTAATTGAAATAGGAGAAGAAGGATCCACACCTTGGCTTACGTTCGTTGAATTGGATTCAGGGACCTTAGATTCTACTCGACATCGAGTAGATTAACTCGACATCGAGGAGCTTCCTTCTTCTGGTGGCCTGCTGGTCGGGGAAAGCGAAGTCAAAGAAGAAGAATTTTGGTCGATGTCGACCAATTTGGTCGATATCGAGTTATCCTCGGCTTCCAGTGGTCTTCTAGTCGAAGGAGGAGAAGTCGAGGACGTAGGTGTTTGGTCGATGTCGACCAAATTCGTCGATATCGAGGAGTCCTTGGCTTCCAGTGGAGTGCTCGAGGAAGCTGCTGCTGTTGGAGGGCTCTGAGTTTGGTCGATGTCGACCAAATTACTCGATGTCGAGTAACTCTGGTAGAGTTCGACCCCATCCGAAAAATAATTAGTCGAAGTCGACTTACCTTGGTCGATGTCGAGCAGATCATCTGTGTCGTCGTTCAGAACACGATTTCGACAAGATCTCCTCGAAATGGACTAAAAAGCAGAAACTTAAATTGCAACCTGTCGCAAGCCAGAACACGATTTTCGATGAAATAAATCAATAAACTAAAGACTTCCAAGATCAGGGTTTCAACACCACAACGATAACCATGCAAAATAACACATAAAGGCATAAAAGATCATACTTTTCATCAAATAACTTTCGTTATTAACAAATAAGAATATAGAGGCTTTCGCATAAACCCTAATTGTTACTAACCCTTTTCACATAATTAATCCAAGTTGCATTAAGATCACTTTCGCTTCAATAACACAAACAAGGATCACCTTCAACTTTCACAAAAGAATCATGCTCGCAGGGATAGAAGACGAATTGCATAAAAAGATCAAACCTTTACTGCATAATCTCACATGGCTATCGTCAGGCTCACCCCGACCCTAGAAGTGGGTGGACTACTCGCTCTTCGTCATAAATTGACTCATCAATAATAAAAGGAAATAACTTTGCATTAAATTAAAACTAAAAAGAAAGCTTACAACCGAACAAGCAAAATTCGATCTCGCATTTCCACCTTGCTCTTGCCACAAGCTCTCCCCTCTACTCTCTCTATGTAACTAATTGTGACTGAAATTGAATGCCCTAGAAATCAGCCCCTAAGGCTTTATTTGTAGGCTTCATTCCCTCTCTAATTAGGAAAGATAACTATATGTATTTCTAATTCTATCTATCTTTTATCTAAAGATTAAATAATGGAAATAAATAATTAAATCAACTAGGACTATATCTAACGTGGATAAAATATCTTCTCTCTTGACTTGATAGCACTTGATAGATCTTGATAGAATTTCATCTCGAAAATATCACCATTGGACTCGGGATAGAAACTGAACAAGACTCGGATAGCTCGACGTCGGCCACTGGGATTTCCTCGATATCGAGTAGAATTCCTCGATATCGACTAGCACTTTTCTCGTCTTCTGCTCAGCAACTCGATTCCGGCCAACAAGAGCTGATTCGACTTTGAGTTTTCCTTGATATCGAGTAGATTTCCTCGATATCGACTTGCATGTTCAGCTCCCAGCTTCCTTGTCGATTTCTAGGATCTTTACTCGATTTGGGCTTGGTCAACTTCGACCAATTTGGTCGATGTCGAGTAACATTCAGCTCTCAGCATTTTACTCTGTTCTTGATACGCACTTTCCCGAGTCATCGTTCGCCGGATTGACGCATATGACCATGCGTTGGAAAGCTCTTTTTGGGGGCTACGACTATCATGAAGACATCACAACTTGATTCAGAACGCTGAATGGGGAAAAATGACATTTTTTCCAGCTGCACCATTCTTGGCTTCTTCATGACTTTCCCTTTAAGCTCCAAACTGCGTCCGATTTTTGCGAAATATAACAAAAACTTGTGTAGACCTCCATAATTGGCAAATAATTATAAACTACACAGATTCGGTATTATTCTAACCGAAATGTATAAAATGCATGCAGAAAACGACATAAAAGTAACTATAAAACATGGCGAATTAGACTCACATCAAACACCCCATACTTAAGCTTGTTTGTCCTCAAGCAATACTTTTAATTTTCATTCAGGGGAAGAAACAAAACTCTCAACATATTAGATTCATTCTTATATATCCCTGCAATCAATTGCCATCCTCGAAAAGGTATTAATGTCACAAATCCATGGATGGGCAATTAAAAAGCAACATCTACTCATAAAAGGAGGGTTATGCAAAAACAATTTATGTGACAAAGCATTAATAATCAAGAGGACTTTAATTTAAGCTCAATAAGGAGTATATTGGTAAAAGCTAAAGGTGGGCCATTTTTGGCAATGTGGCGCTAATAATCCGAGGAAATGGAGTATTTCCAAACTGAATTTCGACATTCCTTCTTCATAAGAATCATCACCTTTCTTCCATTGCTCATTGCTTTTTTTTTTCAATATTATGCTTTTACCTCTCTAACCTTAGCACTGCCTTCCCGCGAGTCGCAAACATGGGTGTCATGAATGGCCCCGGATACTTAGTGCTTTAGACTCCTCACCTGTGTGTCCCATCTCACTGAACTATTATCTCAGTAAGCAGGGTCGATCTACCTTTATCTCCTGAGGTGATCGGATTTTTCTCACTCATTAAATTTTCCATAATTTGAAACAATTTCCTATCAAACTCCATATATGATAATAACAACACAACAACCATATAAAAATCTCAATAATGTAACATCATTCTCCACATAATCCCCGGATAGGAAATAAGGTAAAGAATGGGCAATATTTAGATCAAGTGGAGCAATAATATGAAATAAGGCTTAATATGGCTTTTTGTGATGCATATAAGCATAGGTAAGGCTTGGAATTTAAACAATATAAGCTTATATGGAAATATAAAGTCCTCTATCCTTTTATCATGCAACATGTCAAAAGCAATTTCAAATTTTTTACCTCCTTTCAGGGTTTTCAATAAAAATATGCACTTCATTGTTACTTCCCTTTACTAGGCAATTTCATGCTATATCTATAATGAATCCAATTTTGCATCGTCGGGTTCAATATAAGCTTCCATGACACTTATTCAAAAATTTTCAATGGGGGTCATTTTTTCAAACTTTTGAAAAACATGCATATAAGCCCATAAATCAATAATGAATTCCAAAATAACCATGCATAAGCAATTCAAGAAATAAACCTTAAATATGCACACATTATGTCAATTATATCAAATATGCACAATGTAAGCCCTTCCCCTACCCCATACTTAAACATTGGTCTTGGTCTTGGTCGACTTCGACCAATTTGGTCGACGTCGAGTAACATTCAGCTCTCAGCATTTTGCTCTGTTGTTGAAATGCACTTTCCCGAGTCCTCGTTCGCCGGATTGACGCATATGACCATGCGTTGGAAAGCTCCTTTCGGGGGCTACAACTATCATGAAGACATCACAGCTTGATTCAGAATGGTTAATGGCGAAAAATGGCATTTTTTCCAGCTGCACCATTCTTTGCTTCTTCATGACTTTTCCTTTAAGCTCCAAAGTGCGTCCAATTTCTGCGAAATATAACAAAAACTTGTGTAGACCTCCATAATTGTAAAATAAGTATAAACTACACAGATTCTGTATTATTCTAACCCAAATGTATAAAATGCATGTAGAAAACGATATAAAAGTAACTATAAAACATGGCGAATTAGACTCACATTAGCTCATAATGGCACACCAGTCCAGAGTGCCCACATACCGAGCCAGTGAGGTTGGCAAAAACTCACGAGGAGGTAGCCTACGCAGGGGGTCCCAATCGCTATACGGGAGACCAGCAGTTCCATCAACTACATTGGAACCAAGGTGCCCCTAGGAACCCCACACCATATAGAGCTCTAGGACATCCAGAAAGGGACCAGCGGAAAGATGATCTACAGATGATCCTCGATGAGATGAGGAGAAATCAAGCACAACAACAGCAATCTACAAGCGCCATCCAGACTCAACTCCATGGCCTTAATACACGACTTGGGGAGATGGATATCTGGAAGAAGAACATGGAGACTAAAATGGGTCAACTCGCGCAACAGATCCCAAGACCAGCCGGAAAGCTCCCTGGGCATACAGATCCCAATCCTAAGGGGCAATCCGGACAAGTTGCTACTGTAAAATTGAGGAGCGTCCACCAACTACGCGAGCTAGAGAGCGAAGAAGAGAAGGACGAAGCTAAGATCCCACTCCGCGTCGAGAAGAGCCCAATCGACATCGATCAAACTACTCGACATCGAGGAGACTAACCCGATATCGACCAGACTCGTAACCTCGATGAGTCTTCTGTACACAACAACAGCACTCGACGTCGACTACTGTAGTCGATGTCGAGGACCCACCAGTCCACATCGAGGACTCTGCAACACCTCTGATATCTGTTCTGGCTCCGAAAAAGATGCTACCTTTCCCTTCCAAGGCACTGAAAGATCCCACTGTAGGTAGGTTTAAACGCTTTGTTAAGATGCTTCAAGAACTAAAATTTTCAATTCCTTTTACAGAAGCTCTTAAGGAGATGCCTGCATATGTCAAGTTCTTTAAGAAAATCCTTAGCAACAAGCGATCAATCTAAGAAATCGTCAGCGAATGCAAAAGGATGGACTTCCCTGAGAAGAAACCCGACCCTAGTAAGTTTTCTATTACCGTGGGATTTGGACAGTGTTCTAAAAATCGCACCTAGGCGCTAGGCGGGACGGCACCTAGGAATTTTTAAGCCTAGGCGGACCTCTAGGCGGATATTCGTCCAGGAACCGCCTAGGCCTAGGCGCCGCCTGGTCCCGCCTAGGTGCCGCCTGGGCCCGACTGATCCCGCCTAGGCACCGCCTAGTCCAACGATTATTCAATTTGCGCTTCTAAGCATATGATTAGTTGACTTAGGGTTTTTTTATCCCCATGTCGGGATGCATTTACTTTTCAGTCGAACTTATAGTTTTGGATTTTAGGAGGTTTAAAGTTGTTAGTCAGACATGTACTTTTGCGTTTTGTTTACTTTAGTGTTAGTTAACTACTACAAATTTGGATTTATGAGTGATATTATGGATTATTATCACATTATATGAATTATTGACAAGAGTTATTCGTCAAAATATAAGGAAATAATCAAGTTTATTCTAAGTCCGCCTAGGCGCCGCCTAGGCACCCGCCTAACCGCCTAGGCACTAGGCGGCCACCCACCGCCTAGCGGCCGCCTAGCGCATTTTAGAACATTGGATTTGGACAATATAGATATGAGGCATTGTGTGATCTACGTGCAAGCGTGAGCATCATGCCCTTATCAATCTGGCAAAAGGTGAAGATAGGATCAATAGAGCATGTGGATGCCAAACTATACATGGCAAACAATACAGTGGTAATCCCTACAGGTATGGTTGATAATGTCCCTGTCCAGGTTGGTAAGTTTTATATCCCTGTTGATTTCCTTGTTATAGATTGTGCGGAAGATCCTACCTTCCCTATTATTCTAGGTAGAGCTTTTCTAGCTACTACAGATGCCAAGATCAGTGTTAGAAAGCGATTGCTCACCTTCACGATTGGTGATGAGGTGTTAGATTTCTCTTTTGGCCCTACAAAGAAGGAAATTCCATGGCTGGAGATGAAGAGCATAAGCAACCACGGGGGCAAGCAAACAATAACGAAGGAAAGCGCCAAAAAGCTGCTCGACATCGACCAAAGTTGCTCGACGTCGACCAACCTTCTCGACTTCGACCAAGCCAACTCGATGTCGACTTCTCCTGTTGAGCACCAGACTTGCCAAAAGCCTAAGTATGGGGCCCCTGTACTCGACGTCGATCAACCCTCAGCCTAAAGATTTCTGTTTTGGGCACGAAAAGGTAAGTTTAGGTATGATTTCAACCTCTCCTCCGTCCATTAATAAATCTAATAAAAATTGTAGAGGAGAGAAGGCCCTGTGGCGAGCTAACCTGCGCAGAATTAGGACTTGAAAGAAGAAGAATGAGGGCAGAGGACTCTATGCAAACAACCATCTATCAACGGAGCTTGCATACTACAATCAGGACCTAGATGATCCAGGAGAAGGGCCAAGCACAAGAGGGCCCCATATTGACGCTCCTTGAGCACAAGCGGAGAAGTCGGCCTAGCGACTCTAAAATCTAGAGCATGTACATAAAACTTTTAAATTTTTGGACTTTGAAACTTTTGGTTTTGGTTTTTTATTTTGGTTTTGAATGCTTCATATGGAAAGTACGTCTTGTCTTTGTGCAACAACTAACAATTTTTAGGCCGAAAAGCATAAAGGATCGCGAAGAGAGGAGGTGAAGTCTCTGACAGACCAATTGAAATCGACAAAGGCCAAGTCGAGATCGACCAAGAGGAAGATCGAATTGACCAGATCTACTCGACGTCGAGTAGGCCACTCGACATCGACCACCACCAAGCTTCCTCGACTTCCACCTTCCACTCGACAAAGCGACTGTACTCGACGTCGAGTAAGTCTACTCGACGTCGACCACCTCATTCTCCTCGACGGCCCTGTTTTGACTCTTCGACGTCGAGTAAGTCTACTCGACGTCGACCACCTTCCTTTACCTTTGTTTTTTGTTTTATGAGGCATCTCCCAAAGCTTGTAAATTGTTTAAAGAAATAGAGTCATGGAAGATTTAATTAAACTCGACGATACAAAATTAGATTCATTAGAGATATAGCATGAAATTGCCTAGTAAACGGAAGTCACATTGCAGTGCATTATTTTCTTGAAAACCATGAAAGGAGGTAAAATTTGATGTTGCTTTTGACTTGTTCCATGATAAGAGGATAGAGGACTTTATATTTCCATATAATGCTCCCATGTTGTTATATCCTAGCCATACCTATGCATATGCATCACAAAAGCCATATGATGCCTTATTTCATATTTTGCTCCACATGATCTAAATATTGACCATTCTTTACTTTATTTCTATCAAGGGATTATGTTGAGAATGATGTCACATTATGGAGATTACTATATGGTTATTGTGTTATTGTTATCATATTTGGAGTATGGCGGGAATGTTTGAAATATATGGAAAATTTAACGAGTGAAAGAAAATCCGGTTACTTTAGGAGATAATGGTAGATTGACCCTGCTCGTTGAGATAATAGTTCGGTGAGATGGGACACACAGGTGAGGAGTCCAAAGCACTAAGTATTCGGGGCGATTCATGACACCCATGTTTGCGACTCGCGAGAAGGCGCGCAGTGCTAAGGTCAGAGAGGTAAAAGCATATTATTGAAAAAAAAAAGAGCGATTAAGAGAAATGTGAGAAATCTTATGAAGAAGGAATGTGGAAATTCAATTTGGAAAGTAATCCATTTCCCCGGATCATTGTTTTAATTAAAGTCCTCTTGATTATTAATGCTTTGTCACATGAATTGTTTTTGCATGACCCTCCTTTTGTGAGTAGATGTTGCTTTTTATTGCACATGTATGGATTTGTGGCATTAGTACCTTTTCAATTATGGTAATTGATTGCAGGGTTATATAAGAATGAATCTATGATGTTGAGAGTTCGAATTTTTCCCCTGAATGAACATCCAAGTTATTGCTTGGGGACAAGCAAGATTAAGTATGGGGTGATTTGATGTCTATGATTTGTGCCATGTTTTTATGCTTATTTCATCTCCTTATTCTATCATCATATGTATTCTGGGTTGGGAATCTAGTGAATTTGTGTAGTTTATGCTTATTTTCCAAATTATGGAGTCTACACTAGTTTCTGTTTAATTTCGCAGAAGTCGGACGCATTTTGGAGCTTAAAGGAAACTCATGAAGAAGCTAAGAATGGAGCAGCTGGAGAAACGACCATATTTAGACATCCATCATTCTGAATCAAGCTTTTATGTCTTCATGAGAGTTGTATCCCTCAAAAAGAGCTTTCCAACGCATACTCATATGCGTCAATCCGGCGAACGAGGACTCGGGAAAATGCGTTTCAAGAACAGAGCAGAATGCCGAGAGCTGACATATCTACTCGACGTCGACCAATTTCTTCGACGTTGACCAAACCAAGAACCTTACACGAGCTCGAGAAGAGAGAAAGCTGCTCGAGATGACGAAGAGAAGCCGAGATCGACGACTTTACTCGATGTCGACCAAAGTTGGTCGACGTCGACCAAGCAATTTTTGGGTAGCGAGTCCGTTGGGCCAATCCGAGCACGCATGGATGACTTGGGCACGAAGAAAAGGCCGGATCTATCACGAATCTATCAAGATCTATCTATGGAAGGAATGATTTATCCACCACATGAAGATTTAGATATTTTTCTTTTAGGATTAATGTTTCTTTTATCCAAATTATATCTTTAGGACTAGATAGATATTTATTTCCTTGGATAGCAAGGATTAAAGCCTATAAATAAAGCCCATGGGGCTAGTTTTTCATTCATTTCAAGCTAGAGAGAACACAAGTAGAGAGAGAGAGAGAGAGAGTGGAGGCCGAGTAGGAGCAATGAGTGAAAGTTGTCTGGCTTCGATCGGTTGTAAGCTTTACTTTATTTTATTAATGAAAGTAGTTATTTTCCTTTTATTATTGATGTCTTTTCCTACGATGAAGAGCGAGTAGTCCACCCACTTTTAGGGTTGGGGTGAGCCCAGCGATAGCCATGCATGTTTGAGGTAAAGATTCGACCTTTATTGTGTTTTGATCATCCACTGTCTTTTATATGTTTATTACCTATTTAATAGAGATTCATGTTAACCACATGGATTATAAACATAAAATTGGTAGATACAATTAGGGTTTCTTGAAAGAGTTGTCTAATTGTTGGAAAAGGCGAAAGCTTAATCCTTTGATGTGATTGCATGATTATCCCTCTTTATCTTTCCTTATGCATGTTTGGTTATCGTTGTTGCAAACCCCGATCTTGGAAGTTTTCTTTTAAATTGTTGATTTCGAAGTTTACAATTCGTTTCGTTACTGTTTTCTCCTCGATTTCGACCAACCTTGGTCGACGTCGACTACTGATTCCCGATCGAGCAAGATCGCTTTTGTTTCTGTCTCTGCAAGTTCCTCGACATCGACGAAGTTCCCCGACTTTGACCACCTTCCTCGACGTCGAGTAGGGTCCTCGAGATCGACCAACACCAGTGACCTTGCTTGCTCAAATTCGACTGTGCTGGACCCCTGTCGACCACCCTTGGTCGAGGTCGAGTACTCTGGAGTCAACTTCTGTCCGTGAGATTCAACCGCTACCTGAGATTCGCTGACCAGCTTCCTCGAGGATCGATCCTGACTTCTTGTTGCTACATCGGGAGGAAGTCTTGTAATTATTTGCATGGGCAAGATCTGGTTTGATTTATATTCTTATATTTTGAACTCGATTTCCTCCTACAACAATTCTCAGATCGGAGAACCCCAGCAAACTCATCGAATATATTAATTTTTGAGTTGGAGGACGAAGATTCTGAATTTGTTGTGGATATCATGAGCTCCTTGATAAGCGGTTTTTAGTCGCCTAAACCATATCAAAAGTATAACAAACCTACAAACTAGTATAGTAAGAAAGTAAGAGGTCAATCCCACGGAGAATCAAGTATTCCTAAGCAATGTATAAATTTACCAATTAGTAGGAAAGAGATGGTTTTGGTGATTGAAGATAAGAAAAGAAACTATAAACAAGTTAACAGAGATAACAATTAAGAAAATAGTTCCATCTATAAATATCCACTTTAGTTTGGTTGATTGATCATCGATTCTTCTTCAAGTTCTCTTTTCATCCTATTATTGTTCATGTCCCGATCTTATGTAAATTACTAGTCCTATGAGTCCTACTAACCCTTACTAATTAGATAGCCCTAACACGGTCAAGATTCAACCTAATAGTAGCATTAAGATTAAGGATTAACCAGGATACATGCAACACCAAGCTACGAGTTAGTATTTAACATGTAATTGATTCTCTACACACCAGTTTAGTCCTACGAGTCCTAAAAAGGCATGATTGCTACTATGGGTTAAGGTTCGCTACGAGGAATCTACAAAATCCTAGCAATAATCTCAACTAGTTGTACGGACTAGAAGAAATCAACAATATTCGCAAAAGAATCAATACGAATCAATAGGAATAAAACAAGAATAGAAATCTCACAACTTTATCAAACCAAAGCTTCAATCTATAGACGAAACGGAAGTGTTTAGCACTCCATGGCCATGGAGGCTCCTCTCTAGGGTTCTCTCAATTGATAATCTCCAAGTGTATAAACTAATAAATTATATCTTTCAAAAAAACCCTAAAACTTCCTTAATAAGCTTCAAAAGAGTCAGCCAAATAATAATTCTAAAAACCTAATTAATGAGATAAAAAGTTCATTCAGCAGATTCGGCGTTTCTGCAGAGGCCGCGGGGCGGCCAGGCGATCAGTGAAATCCTTTGTTAGAGCTTCGGGCCGCGGGGCGGTTTGCTTGGTCGCGGGCCGGCTTTTACTGTTCACAACAATTTTTCTGTTTCGAATCTGGTCTCAATGTCAACATGAAAGTTGTAGATCTCGGAAATAGCTTTTCAACGCATGCTTATAATAGTCAATTGGACCACCGAGGCCTCCAAAAAGTGCGAAACAAGTTCAGCATGTCTAGCGAGAACTTCTACAGACTTGTTCTTCACTTAGGCTCTCTAACTTCGATTCCGCTCCTGGGTTCTTCACTTTTCCTCCTCCTTTTCACTCTTCCTTCATCCATGAGCTTCCTCATTCCTCGTCGGATCCACATATACCTGAAATAATCCATAAAAGCGTGTAAATTCCGACTCCACCAACAACACAAGTATAAATGCAAATCTAGCATAATCTATGCATTATATACTTCTAAATCATGATAAATGCATCCTAATATGCCTATCTAAATACATGCTATCACTCCTGTTTTGCCTTTCTCAAGCTGTATGTGAAATGTTTTATCTGTTCTCTATTGTCCTTAATGATGTCTACACATGAATGAAATTATGATAGCATATCTGTCAGCATCAGTTTTTGTTCCTCGTTTTGATTGTCTGACAACACTATTATCCAGTGTAAACACATTGCTTAGTGTTACGGCCCTTGTCCAACGTATCAATATCAATGTTTCTGGCAACTTCTCCACTTGCAAATCTTTCAAAACCGCTAATATGTGTCTGCATGGGTAGCCATTTCTGATGAATAAGTTGCATGAACAGGAGCAGTGATGATTAGCAATCTGGTGCTCAATAGTTATTATTGTAGGAGGATGAAAATAAATACAAGACTTCCTCCCGTTGTAGTAGAAGGCAGTCAGGATCGATCCACGAAGAAGTGTGTCAGCGCCTGCCTTTTCAGTTCTAGAACTCACTGATTTCGACTAGAAGAACACTCGATATTGACTACTTACCTCAATATCGACCAAACTGTCAACTATAACAGTAACACACAAGAAAATAGAAACAAAAAAGAAAAATGCAATCTGGTCGATATCGACCTATGTCCCTCGATATCGACCTAAAATCTCAACCACAGTAACTCGAAATCGACCCAAAACAAAAGCTTTTCGCAGACAGAACTCGAAATTTATGAAATAAATCGATAAACTAAAATACTTCCAAGATCCGGGTTTCAGCACCACAACGATAACCATGTAAAATAACACATAAAGGCATAAAAGATCATGTTTTTCATCAAATAACTTTCGTTATTAACAAATAGGAAGACAGAGGCTTTTGCATAAACCCTAATTGTTACTAACCATTTTTCATATAATTAATCCAATTTGCATCAAGATCACTTTGCTTCAATATCACAAACAAGGATCACCTTCAACTTTCGCAAAAGAATCATGCTCATAGGGATAGAAGACGAATTAACACCAAAAGATTGTACCTTTTCGTATCACCTCATATGGCTACCGTTGGGCTCACCCCGACCCTAGAAGTTGGGTGACTACTCGCTCTTCATCATCAAGAAAGACATCAATAATAAAAGGGAAATAAATTGAATTAAATAAAATCAAACAAAACTTACAACCAATCGAAGCCAAAGTGTCTCTCAACTCTCTTGCTCCTTCTCGCCACAAGCTCTCTCTGTCTCTCTCTCTCTCTCTCTCTCTCTCTCTCTCTCTCTCTCTCCTACTTACTCGATATTGTGTCTAGAATTGAATTGAATAAAATCCAACCCCTAAGGCTTTATTTATAGGCTTCATTCCAAGCTAATCTAGGAAAGAAACTCTATCTATATCTAAATCTATCTATCTAATACTTGAAGATTAAATTATGGAAATAAAGGAAATAAAACAACAAGGAAACTATATCTAAAGTGGATAAATCCCTTCCATCTTGATAGAACTTGATAAATCTGCTCTTGAGTAGATAGAATATCTCTTGCTTCATGTGGAAGAAATCCCGCTCAACACTCGGAACTCAATCGATTTCGGCTACTGTATGTCGGTCGATATCGACCAAAATAGGTCGATATTGACCTCGTCTTCTTAGTTCCGTCTTCTAGCACTCGATATTGGCTCCGGGAGAATTTTCGACCAGATTTTGACTCGATATCGACCGGTCTAGGTCGATATCGACCTGTGCCTTCCTCTTCCAGCTTCATGTGTCGATTTCTGGCCTCCAAGAGAATATGAGCATGCGTTGGAAAGCTCTTTCCAGGTCGATATCGACCAAGTCTAGTCGAAATTGACCTCTTCTGTATTTTCCAGCATTCTGCTCTGTTCTTGAAACGCACTTTCCCGAGTCCTCGTTCGTCGGATTGACGCATATGAGCATGCGTTGGAAAGATCTTTCCAAGGGCTACAACTCTCATGAAGACTTCAAAGCTTGATTTTGAATGATAAATGGCGAAACGTGGGCTTTCCTCCAGCTACACCATCCTTCATGACTTGTGTAGACCTCCATATATTGCAAATAAACATAAACTACAAAAATTCTGTACTATTCTAACCCAAATGCAAAAAATGCATGCAGAAATCGATATAAAAGTATAAAGCATGGCAATTTAGGCTCACATCAATAGTGTACAACTTTCTGTTTTGCTGCTTCAGAGTATACAACTCTATATCTTCAATCTTTGTCACATTGATGACTCTGTATTTGTACAATGCAACACTCAAATCTTCCTGAAACTTTTTCCATATTTTCAATGTATACAATATTGATGCATGTTTTTCCAATAGAAGTGGCGAGATCAGTTTTGGTTTCAGAATTGTGCAATCGTAGTTATTCTTCCCTTGACTATGCCTTTATATTTCAATTGCATTGTCATAGTATAACACAAATTCTATTAATTTGTTTGCACAGTTGGAAAACTTACGGAAGAAGTGGTTCATGCTCTCTGAAATGGATGTTGTTCTCACTGATCCGCCAAGCTTGACATTTCTATAGTATGCGGGTATCCAATTTTCTCTGTTAAGAAACAAATCAGATAAACATGAGTGGCTTGCCATTTTAAACTTGTCCACCAACTGTTTCCATTCCGTTTCAAACTCTTCTGGCGTCATCTCCATGTTCCAAACAATAATTCTTAGCCTGGTTCTGAATGTGGAGTAGCCAATCACTGTGTTGTCAATTTTTTGAGACACCTTCTCCATGATGTGCCACATGCATAGCATGTGTCTTGTCTCAGGGAAGACCTTCTCTACAACTATCTTCATTGACGAGTCTTGATCTGTTGTGAATATTGTTGGGCAGTGATGTCTCTTAAGTAGCCATGTCTTTATGCATATTTTAGTTCCATATTTTATACACTTTGCATATTTCGGGTTGAGAATATGTCAAATTTATGTAGTTTATGTTAATTTGTCAGAAATAGAGATCTACACAAGTTTCTGTTTCATATTGTAGAATATGGAGCCATTTTGGGGGAAAACCAAGAAGTCAAGATGGAGGACACATTTTACTCTATATCAACTAGTCTTCGTCGATATCGACAACCCGTGACTAGGCACCTTCAGAACTATACTCGAGATCGAGTACGGTCCTCGAGATCGACAAGAGCGAAGAACATGCCCGGAAGTCGAGAACAGTCTACCCGAGGAGACAGAGGAAGCGCTACCCGACCTAGTCGAGCATGCTGGACGCTGAGCAGCACTCCTCCATGTCGAGGAAAGTCCTCGAGATCGACAACTCCAGGAGCCCATGTCCGAGCATGTCGAGAAGAACTGCCCGACCAGCCCAAGGCACACAAGTCGACGAACCCATCTTACTCGATCTCGAGTTATTTACTCGATGTCGAGGACCAAAAGTCACCTATCCGAGCCCTGTCGAGGATCAGCAACCCGAGACGCCGAGCAACTGAAGTCGACGACCACCCAACTCGAGATCGAGGAAATCTTCCGGAGACGCGTAACGCGTTGTGAGCTGTCCTACTCGGATTGGGATTCCTTGGGGTTGAAGATTTCCGATTCTATCCAAATTTTTCAAGATCTATCATGAAGGAGAAGATTTATCCACTTGAAGATTTTTAGATATAATTCCCTTTTTTAGATTTAATTATGTTGTTGCATTTATTTATCTTTAATGCTTTAGATATAGATTTAGATATAGATAAAGATATTCTATCCTTGAATAGCAAGGAGTAGAAGGCTATAAATAAAGCCCATGAGGCTGATTTTAGATTGATCCAATTCACAAGCTAGAGAAGTAGTTCACATAGACGGTTCAGGAGTTCGAAGGTTTTAGGGTTTTGGCGTTCAACGAGAGTTGGATCGCCGGAATAGTAAAGGATTTGAATTTAGTTTAATGCAAGTTTCTTTTCATCAATCAATGTCTGAGGTTACAATGAAGCGCGAGTATTCCACCCACTTCTAGGGTTGGGGCGAGCCCGACGATAGCCCTGCGTGTTTGAGGTAAAGGTTCGACTTTTATCATGTTTTGAGCATCTACTACTTGATATGTGTTTATTACCCATCTAATGGAGGTCCATGCTAACAACTTGGATTGTAAACATAAAATCGGTAGAGACAATTAGGGTTTCTTGAAAGAGTTGTCTAATTGTTGGAAAAGGCGAAAGCTTAGTCCTTTGATACAAGTTACATGATTATCTGTTTTTTTTCTGCCTTATGCATGCTTGGTTATTGTTGTTGCGAACCCCAATCTTCGAAGTATTTTATATACAGTTTATTTCGAATCCCAAAGCATTTGTCTTTATTTTCTTTCGTTTTAGTTTCTCCCCTTCCTCGAGATCGACTAGCACTCCTCGATCTCGAGTTACTGATTCTCGATCTAGCATCGTCGTAGCATCTGTGTGCAGGTGATCGACGAAGCCAACCCGACGTCGACGAATCTACTCGATCTTGAGTAAACCCTTGTCGAGATCGACCAAAACTGCCGAGTTGCTACTGCGCTGTTCGACTGTTCGATCTTCTGTCGAGCAACTGTACTCGAGATCTAGGACCCCTGTTGTCGACCACTTCTGTGAGCTTTCTCCGCTGCCTAGGATTTGCTAACACACTTCCTCGTGGATCGATCCCGACTTCCCGCTGCTGCATTAGGAGAAGGTCTTGTAGTTATTTGCGTGGGCAGAATCTGGTTTGATTTATATTTTTTATATTTTAAACTTGATTTCCTCCTACAACAGGCAGTGACCCATTGCCTTCTTGAAATGTTCAAACAGCCACACATATGATTCCACATTCTCATTTCGCAGAAGTCCTGCCCCAAACAGCACACAACTTTTGTGGTGGTCATATCTTGTGAACGGACTGAAAACCATCTTGTGCTTTCCAGACAGCAAACATATGTGATTCAGTGTAATTACACTAATTAAATATGATAATGTACTTTTAAAAATGCGTTATAATAATAAAAAAAAAATAACAATTAGTGATTTGTGTTTTGTGTTTACCTGTTCGTATTGTAGGTTGAGTCAAATGATACAATATCTCCAAATAATGAGTACTTCTTCCAACAAATAGCGTCACTCTAGAACAATCTATCGAGCTTGTTCTCTTCATCCAAATCATATGCAAAGTAAAATGCATTGCATGTTTCTTGTTTGTTGAAGAACCAACCAATAACCACCTAAGCATCAAACCCTTTAAAATAAGCTAGGAGATCTCTTCTTTGATTTTTAAAATCAATTTCCAAAGGCCCAACATTGTTGTACCCTCCAACCATTTTTTGAAACAATCTGTAAGATCTTGTTGTCCCAACTCCTTGTTTTGCACAATCAAGGACAAACTTTTGATGATGCGTAGGCATCTTTCTATTTCTCTTCATGTAGACTTTTCCCACTTCATCCACTAAAGTATGTGTGTGTTTATCCTCAAGTTTTGTCACAACAAACCCCTTACCCTCAAAATGCTTGATTATAATCCTAGTTGTACACCCAACTCTTCTAGACAATCAATTTCTCATGTTTTTTGTTTTACTCTCTTTCTTGTATCCTCACTTGTTGCAATACAAGTACTTCTGTTTAATTAACCCTCCACCCCTAACCCTCCACCCCTAACTATCGCTCCATGTCTTACATCAAAACCAGCCCTATATGCATAATCAAAATACGCTTTGATAGCTTCCTCCGTTGTCTCATAAACCTTGTTTTCTGATGGCCTCAATTCCTCACTGCATACTGGTATCCAGTACTTTGTACTATTTGGTGAGACAAAAATTCTATAAGGTAGTGGCTCTTGTTGTTGTGTCTGCTCAACATCACTTCCAAGAGGTAAAACTGCAAGTGGTATTGCACTAGCTACATGTTTAGTAGTAGATACATCTGAACTTTGTCTAGTAGCAGAGGAGCAATTTGAGGAAATCAGGCCGACAAGTGGTTCTTGCTGTTGGTTAGCAACTACGGAATTCGGTCGTGGAGGAGGCCTTATTTTGGGCAGTGGTTCTTGCTGTTGGTTAGCAACTACAGGTCGGAGATTCGGCGACGCATGGGCGCAAATTTTCATTAGCGAGAGAAAAGTCGATGCTTCGTGGGCGGAATTTGGATGAGGATAGGCGTTGGTGAGCGTCCATGGCAGAATCTAGAATATTGGACTCGTCTTTGCTTTCAATTTTGCAATTCTAGGCTCGTTTTGTTCCGGAATTTCAATTTTGCTTTCAATTTCTAGAATTCTAAAATCGGCTTTGTTTCGGATATTATAATAGAAATTCCAACAGTAGAGGAAATTGAAAGCAAATTCAACTTTGTTTCGGATATTATAAGATTTTGACACAATAAGGTTATTTGACTTGAATTCAACTAATTGAATTACCAAGAGTAAAAATGATTTAATCATGTTAAAAATATAATTGAACCATATAAATAGAGGTTGGTTAAGTGACTAAATAAGTTGGTTCACTGATTAAATAGAGGTTGCTTCAGTGACTAAATAGGTTGGTTTAGTGACTAAATAGAGATTGGTTCAATATCTAAATAGATGTTGGTTCAGTGATTAAATAGAGGTTGGTTCAGTGGCTAAATAGAGGCTGGTTCAACTAATTGAATTACCAAGAGTAAAAATGATTTAATCATGTTAAAAGCATCATTGAACCATATAAATAGAGGTTGGTTCAATGACTAAATAGAGGTTGATTCGGTGACTAAATAGGTTGGTTCAGTGACTAAATAGAGGTTGGTTCAGTGTCTAAATAGAGGTTGGTTCGGTGACTAAATAGGTTGGTTCAGTGGCTAAATAGAGTTTGGTTCAGTGACTAAATAGAGGTTGGTTCAGTGACCAAATGAGGTTGGTCCAGTGGCTAAATAGAGGTTGGTTCAGTGGCTAAATAGAAGTTGGTTCGGTGACTAAATATGTTGGTTCAGTGGCTAAATAGAGAGAGGTTCAGTGACTAAATAGAGATTGGTTTAGTGAACCATTTTATTTTAAAAGAAAATTAATTAATTAATTAATTAAAAATAAACATTAAAAGAAAGTAGAAGAAGAATGAAAATTTTATAATTATTAGAAATAAATTATAATGGTTCATCAAATAAAGAGTAGTGGTTCATGAAACATTTTATTTTAATATATTTAATATCCTTTTTTAAAAAATTAAATTATAAAAATGTGAAATTTTTTAGGTTCATGAACCACTTCTTTATAACTTCATGAACCACTTCTTTATAACTTGTGAACCATGTGAATCACTACAAATAAAATGAATGAACCATTGTGAATAAAATTGTTGAACCACTGTGAATAAAATTGTTGAACCACTATGAATAAAATTGTTGAACCACTGTGAATAAAATTGCTGAACCACTGTGAATAAAATTGTTGAACCACTGTGAATAAAATTGTTGAACCACTTGAATAAAATTGCTGAACCACTGTCAATTAAATTGCCGAACCACTATGAATAAAATTGCTGAACCACTAATTGTCAATTTTTTTTTCAACAAAATATATACAAAGTGGGTGTCTATGTGTAGATAAAATTAAATTACAGCCAAATATATGTTTTTATATTTTTTTAACAAGTGGAAATGCCAAAAAATGATTTTTACAAATTCATGTGAACACTTTTACATGTAAGTACAATTTCTAATTAATTAGTAAGTTGGCGCGTGCAATTAATTAGTGTGTATGTGAGAGTGTGGGTGTTACTAATTAATTTAGGTGGGTGTTACTAATTAAATTGCTTCTTTCCTTCTCACTTTTGAAGTTGTGTGTACCCGAACCCAACCCTATATATATATGAGTTGGTTCCGGTGTACTCAACCCTTAACGTGTATCATGTACTCAAAAATTATTTGTCTATTTGTTCATGATTATTTGTCTGTTTTCACATAATTATTCATCTGTAAAAAGAGTGTAAAAAATATAAATTTTATTTTACCGAATAATCGTCCAATACTCCCGAATAATCTCTCAATATCATCGAATAATCAGAAGTTACTTTTAATCTCATCCGTTGATTTTCTTCATTTAATGGCCTAAATATATTCACATGATACACGTTAAGGGATGAGTACAAAATATCTATCCTATATATATAGTATGGATTTATTGTGCACAAGGCTTAGGGTGTACCTTGTTCACAAATCTAGGACGCTCATTGAGTTGAGATGGATGGCCAAGATTAATCTAGTTTTTTCTTTTTTTTTTAATTAAAAAAATGTGGACCCCATAAAAGTGGATAAACACCATCAATGTATTGCGTGAGGTCAATTGCTCCTTCGTTAATTTTGATTTTCGGCCGATCAAACCACTTTCAAAAACTTCAATATCGCTTTCTCCTTCAGTTTGGAACAGGGACGATTTCAAAGGCTGTCATAGATGGAAGGCGACCACAACATTTGGAGGAGGAGGCGGTTTCGGGCGAGGTCAGGAGGTGTCCGATCGTAGGCGTCCCCTCGAACCAGCCCACCAAGCCCAGTTCTGACCCGTCTTTTCAATCGTCAACTACTTGTGCGGCGCTGGAATCCTGCACTTGAGCACCTCCTCCATCCCTGGGCAGTGCCTATCTCTGCAAAATCGACATCCAATTATTCGATTTGTCGAAATCGGGCCAGGTTACCGGTAAATGAGGCGGTTGGGGGGGAAGCGGAGGGAGCGAGATTGATCGTGGAAGGTGGTGTACTCGGAGAGCTTGTGGTCGCAGGGGGGAGTGAATGCAACAACGGAAGCAGAGGATGTAACGCCCCCTTTTATAACCCGAGGGAATGTCACAGCGCCAGTGATTACTCGGACTTTAATGTCTTTGTAACCACCTTAGGCTTATAGGGACATGCAACCATGCTCCCATAAACAAGATGATAATAACTAATAAATGAAATACAATTAAATAGCGGAAGACTTGGAATATAAAAATAACTCTTTAATAACATGTCCTCTCAAATTGAGGATTTAACTTTACAAGTTGACAATATTATAGCGAAAGACTTTTAAATTAAATAAAATATTTAAACACACAAACAATATATCTAGAAAATTTAAACTTAAAATACAATGTTTAAAAGTAACTTAAATGTCTTCTCATCTTCTCTTATCTTCTCTTCTGAGACTCGACCTAAACCTGCGAAAACTGGTCTGGTATCCGTAATGAAGGACACCAGCCATCCAAATAGAGGACGGTTAGTTCGCAAGAACTAGCAAATGACGGCTCGAAAACTGGGACTTCTCTGAATCCAGACCCAGTGACCATAATATGGTATGAATCTAAACTCAAATGTGATTATTGAGAATATTCTGTAAAGGCTTAAGTTTTTAAAACACGACTCCTGAGACACGGATAACCCCGAAGGATTGAGTAACAAAAGATGCGAGTGACGAGCACTCTTAGGAACCATACTCCGATTACAGATGGAATATGATATAGCTTGAATTAATTGTGATCATTATAAAACATTTTTCTCACTATGTTAACCAGATGTATATATATCACACACTTCGCTCACTTCCTCACGTCAAGTAGCTTAAAACAATTTTATACACTTAACACGTTTACGACTTTTATTATAAGTTGAAAGATTTCCAACACACTATTTGTTATAATATGATACCGGCCCCGCTCTCACTAGCAGATAGTAGCCTACTACCAGAGGTAGTTTAACATTTCTCTACGGAAATGATGATACCGGCCCCGCTCTCACTAGCAGATAGCAGCCTACTGCCGGAGGTAGTTTAACATTTCTCTACGGAAATGTGTTAGTTTCATGAAACCCTTTATAGACCGGGCACACACTTGATTCAATTGAGTTCCAAACGTAACACACAATCCTCACATTGTTAACTATTTACTTAAGACATTCTAAGTGATCACACAACACAATATAACCCATGTTATTTATAGGTAACATGGATGCCAAACGAAATGAAAGTAATTAAAACAAAGGATGGAAACATCAAAGAAAAAAAACATGTTCCATTCCTAACCAATTAGCATGAAAGGATAAAAATAAATCATGCTTTAAATAAACGGTGGGTAACTATATTATTATTATCTTAATTTAAGGTCACCCAATTAAACTTGTCAAACTCAAACTGAACGGTAAATAAATCACACAAACAGGTGAATTGCAATTTATTTTAATTAATTTGGCAAGCATTTCAAGGAAAGAAAACAACAAGACACGAAGGCACCGAAATGAGCGGAAAAGCTCGGAAAGTCACTTGCCTTGATCCGAAGTTGCAAGCTTTGACTTGAGTGGTTGGTTGAACTCGAATTCCCTCGTATGGGCGTAGGGGTTGACGATTCTCTGTGATTTAACGGAATTGGAAAGCATTTATGCCCACATAAAAATACGGGTTAGAATCTGGAATTTTAGAAAACTGGGCAGGGGCATATTTTAACAAAACTGAAAGTATGGGAGGATTAACGCAATTAACCTTCTTCAACCTTCAACCCGTCACTGCTTTCAATGGAGGAATCCAGGCGCGACAACGGCTCCACTTCGGCGAATCGTAGCGGCTTCGATAGTGCTCGGAATGACACGCAACCGGTGGCTACAGCTTCGTGGCGATGGGGTGCATCTCTTGGTGGTGGATCGTAGCTCCGACAGCGGCTCGTGGTGGCAGACGAGGGCGGCAAAGGCGGCTCCGACGAGGGGTGATTTCGAAATTGGGGGTTTTGAAATCGGGATGTTTTTGTGAAAAACTTGTGAAGAGGATTGTTTTTAGAGATGTTTAGAACCCAATGGAATAGGTTAGAAGCTCAGATCTCTTCTCTACGGAATGAATTTCAATGAACACCGAACCCCTATATTTATAGTCGATTTCAAACGGAGGCAATTTGGATAGAATTGAATCCATAGGGATAACTAAAAATCTTTCTAGAAGCTATCTAGGTGGTTAATCTGATAAAATCTATCATAATTTGGGCGGATTGGATAAAACTCCGAATTTGGGATAAACTCGTTCGAGCTCGTTCTGGATTCGAAATCACCAATTAGTTAAAGATATAGATATGATAGGACTCGGGCAACGTTCTAGAAGCAAAAACGTTAAGATTCGAGCGAGATTTAAGGAGGTCAAAAATCACAAATTTCAACAGTGAGTTCAACGTCTGAAGGTTAGAGAAGGGTTTAGTGAACCCGGTTTAATATTCTTTTTTTTTGAATGGGTTTGGTTCACTTGAACCGAAAGAAATAAAAATAGAAACCATTGGTTCAACTCTATTTCTATTTATAAATATATGTATATGTAAATCCGAAATTTCTTTTATTTAAATCCTGTACAATTTAAATAATAACATAATATTGAATTTAAATACATTTTATTTTGCATAACACAATTTTCTAAAACGCTATATTAAATACTTTTTGCAAATTATAATTACGAATCCTTCCTTATTTTTGAAGAAAATATATCACTTTGTCTCAAAATAATATAACTTAAAAACTTATTTATTTACTATATATGCACATAAGATGAAATATCTTTAAACTAGTTATAAAACTTTATATATATTCAATTTGAAAAAAAATAAAATATATATATATATATATATATATATATATATATATATATATATATATATATATATATATATATTTCTAAGTCCAAAATAGAATACGTACCTTTTATTACCAAAATTATATTTACTTAAAAAGAAATCCCCATAGATAATTTGGGGTATTTCATATCTCCCCCCTTAAAAATAAGTTTCGTCCCGAAACTTAGAAAACAAAAAGAAGTAGGGAGAAGAGGTATAAAGGAATGAGAGTACGATACTGAGATGTTTTATCATTGATCACGAAAGATACTGAGAGTTAACGAGCAGAAGCTTAGAATGAAATGTGAACGAATCTCTCTTTATTTTGAAATATATGGAATTTTACCTTATAAAATAATTAAGTTACTTATTAAGTATATAAATAATTAAAACAAAATGAAATGTCCCGAAAATAATTTGGGGATATAATATAATGAAAATATTATTATTTGAATTATAGAAGAAATACCCAAAAATAATTTGGGGTATTTCATTCCTCTCCGCTTAAAATAAGTTTCGTCCCGAAACTTAAAGAAAAGAAATAACACCACTAGACTAAGGATGAGAGGGTACTCGAATGAGTTTCGACTTTCGAGAATGATAGGAGGTAACTAACTTCGTTCCGAAATTTAGGAACAAAATAAATGGGTAGAAAGGATATAAAGGAATATCTCTTATCGTTAAAACGATTTAAATATGCCTAGTCAACCAAGAGCTAAAAAGTAATCACGGGAGATTGGGCACGAGGGAACACCACTTGATGAGAAGAACTAATATCATCAACATATTTGACATACTTGTCTTCAATTGCAGGAGCATCCACGGGGACGGATGTGGCCATTGATAACCTTGAAAGCTCGAAGGATTGGATTGGATATTTGGAGGTATACTGTTGTCTGAATAACTTACGAAATGGAATTGCTTGAAGAGCAAAACAACCTAATTACATCTATTGTAATTAGTTGTTCACCGAACTCATCATGGCTAAAGTCTAAGAATTATTTCTCTTACTACTGTCTCTTAACTTAGGCCTAAGCACGAACGATTGAGTTGTTTTACACATTTTTATTTTATTTTATTTTTATTTGAGCACGTTCGACGATATGTTAAACCTTAGCGCAAGTTAGTCAACTCTTATCACACATTGAACATGGTATCCCAGTTTACCCTTGGCTTTATTCTCAACCCCACTTGGCTTCCTTTTCCAGGTTACCAAATGGTCGCGCGATGGTTTCGAAGGCAACCACTATCGGCATAACCAGTATCCTATTCAAGTGTAACGAGTGCTCCGTATGGAACGGGTTCTTCTTTTGATCTTCTTCGCGTTCGTTGAATAACACGTTGTCCGGTGTTTTATCTTCCTCTTGAGTGCGGCTGTGATTTTCAAATTTATTTTTATTATATAATTCTAACGTATTTTACTTTTTATTACTTCAAGCGTTTGACCATGAGAGTGCGAACAAGATTTACATTACACAAAGATTGAGAAAGGAACCGTAGGAGTTACTACTAGGGCACGGACGATGGGACACAAGTAAGAAATGAGTTTTACTCACTAATCGAGAAGCACATGGAATAATTAATCAATTGTCACACACACACGGTACACCACGAGGATTTCACTACTTTACTGTAGGAATATTGAGTATATTGCATGGACCTCCACATTAGAAGGAATAAAGACACAAAGGATAGATGACTTGCCGGAGTTAGAAGTAGTTTAGAATCGATCTCGAGAAGTTGGAATTGAGACATTGAATTTTTACACACTTAAATCTTATACAAACTTTACCCACTTTACTTTCAAAACCTCTTCGAAATTCAATACTATCTTTCATCATTTTAAAATTTTCATAGAATACAAAATTGTCACATATAAGATTCCCTTCAAATGTTTTGACGAGGTTGAAAACACTACACAAATAATCATATAGTTTCTTAGAATACTACGGGGGTTTATTTAAAATAATCTTTACACACTTGTATACATGAAAGAATACGTTGACGCTTAACACATATCTTTGAAAATGAATTATAGTTGAAAAGATTATACTTGCAAATTATTTTTTTTTTTTGAATAAAGTACAAAAAAATAAAAGAGGATTTCACCTTAAGATTCATTATGATTTGTTTCACTAATTTGATTAAATTAACCTTTATATTTTGTGAAAACATTTTGATAAATCAACAAACTTTTTAATGTGCTTTATTTTTCAAAGAGATTTGTTTAATTTTACTTGAAAACATTAAAAATTATATTTCAAACTCTAAATGAAGGATTTAAGAAAATTCATTTAAAAACTCGTTTACGAAAACCATTAGCTCTGATACCACCTTCTGTAACACCCCCTTTTATAACCCGAGGGAATGTCACAGCGCCAGTGATTACTCGGACTTTAATGTCTTTGTAACCACCTTAGGCTTATAGGGACATGCAACCATGTTCCCATAAACAAGATGATAATAACTAATAAATGAAATACAATTAAATAGCGGAAGACTTGAAATATAAAAATAACTCTTTAATAACATGTCCTCTCAAATTGAGGATTTAACTTTACAAGTTGACAATATTACAGCGAAAGACTTTTAAATTAAATAAAATATTTAAACACACATACAATATATCTAGAAAATTTAAACTTAAAATACAATGTTTAAAAGTAACTTAAATGTCTTCTCATCTTCTCTTATCTTCTCTTTTGAGACTCGACCTAAACCTGCGAATACTGGTCTGGTATCCGTAATGAAGGACACCAGCCATCCAAATAGAGGACGGTTAGTTCGCAAGAACTAGCAAATGACGGCTCGAAAACTGGGACTTCTCTGAATCCAGACCCAGTGACCATAATATGGTATGAATCTAAACTCAAATGTGATTATTGAGAATATTCTGTAAAGGCTTAACTTTTTAAAACACGACTCCTGAGACACGGATAACCCCGAAGGATTGAGTAACAAAAGATGCGAGTGACGAGCACTCTTAGGAACCATACTCCGATTACAGATGGAATATGATATAGCTTGAATTAATTGTGATCATTATAAAACATTTTTCTCACTATGTTAACCAGATGTATATATATCACACACTTCGCTCACTTCCTCACGTCAAGTAGCTTAAAACAATTTTATACACTTAACACGTTTACGACTTTTATTATAAGTTGAAAGATTTCCAACACACTATTTGTTATAATATGATACCGGCCCCGCTCTCACTAGCAGATAGCAGCCTACTACCGGAGGTAGTTTAACATTTCTCTACGGAAATGATGATACCGGCCCCGCTCTCACTAGCAGATAGCAGCCTACTACCGGAGGTAGTTTAACATTTCTCTACGGAAATGTGTTAGTTTCATGAAACCCTTTATAGACCGGGCACACACTTGATTCAATTGAGTTCCAAACGTAACACACAATCCTCACATTGTTAACTATTTACTTAAGACATTCTAAGTGATCACACAACACAATATAACCCATGTTATTTATAGGTAACATGGATGCCAAACGAAATGAAAGTAATTAAAACAAAGGATGGAAACATCAAAGAAAAAAAACATGTTCCATTCCTAACCAATTAGCATGAAAGGATAAAAATAAATCATGCTTTAAATAAACGGTGGGTAACTATATTATTATTATCTTAATTTAAGGTCACCCAATTAAACTTGCCAAACTCAAACTGAACGGTAAATAAATCACACAAACAGGTGAATTGCAATTTATTTTAATTAATTTGGCAAGCATTTCAAGGAAAGAAAACAACAAGACACGAAGGCACCGAAATGAGCGGAAAAGCTCGGAAAGTCACTTGCCTTGATCCAAAGTTGCAAGCTTTGACTTGAGTTGTTGGTTGAACTCGAATTCCCTCGTATGGGCGTAGGGGTTGACGATTCTTTGCGATTTAACGGAATTGGAAAGCATTTATGCCCACATAAAAATACGGGTTAGAATCTGGAATTTTAGAAAACTGGGCAGGGGCATATTTTAACAAAACTGAAAGTATGGGAGGTTTAAAGCAATTAACCTTCTTCAACCTTCAACCCGTCACTGCTTTCAATGGAGGAATCCAGGCGCGACAACGGCTCCACTTCGGCGAATCGTAGCGGCTTCGATAGTGCTCGGAATGACACGCAACCGGTGGCTACAGCTTCGTGGCGATGGGGTGCATCTCTTGGTGGTGGATCGTAGCTCCGACAGCGGCTCGTGGTGGCAGACGAGGGCGGCAAAGGCGGCTCCGACGAGGGGTGATTTCGAAATTGGGGGTTTTGAAATCGGGATGTTTTTGTGAAAAACTTGTGAAGAGGATTGTTTTTAGAGATGTTTAGAACCCAATGGAATAGGTTAGAAGCTCGGATCTCTTCTCTACGGAATGAATTTCAATGAACACCGAACCCCTATATTTATAGTCGATTTCAAACGGAGGCAATTTGGATAGAATCGAATCCATAGGGATAACTAAAAATCTTTCTAGAAGCTATCTAGGTGGTTAATCTGATAAAATCTATCATAATTTGGGCGGATTGGATAAAACTCCGAATTTGGGATAAACTCGTTCGAGCTCGTTCTGGATTCGAAATCACCAATTAGTTAAAGATATAGATATGATAGGACTCGGGCAACGTTCTAGAAGCAAAAACGTTAAGATTCGAGCGAGATTTAAGGAGGTCAAAAATCACAAATTTCAACAATGAGTTCAACGTTTGAAGGTTAGAGAAGGGTTTAGTGAACCCGGTTTAATATTCTTTTTTTTTTGAATGGGTTTGGTTCACTTGAACCGAAAGAAATAAAAATAGAAACCATTGGTTCAACTCTATTTCTATTTATAAATATATGTATATGTAAATCCGAAATTTCTTTTATTTAAATCCTGTACAATTTAAATAATAACATAATATTGAATTTAAATACATTTTATTTTGCATAACACAATTTTCTAAAACGCTATATTAAATACTTTTTGCAAATTATAATTACGAATCCTTCCTTATTTTTGAAGAAAATATATCACTTTGTCTCAAAATAATATAACTTAAAAACTTATTTATTTACTATATATGCACATAAGATGAAATATCTGTAAACTAGTTATAAAACTTTATATATATTCAATTTGAAAAAAAAAATATATATATATATATATATATATTTCTAAGTCCAAAATAGAATACGTACCTTTTATTACCAAAATTATATTTACTTAAAAAGAAATCCCCATAGATAATTTGGGGTATTTCAGAGGAGTCGGAGGAGTTGGTGGTATGAACGTCATCGGAGGCGGAGTGGTGGGAGGACAAATCGAGGGGGAAAGAGGGAGGAGTTGGAGAAGAGGGAGGAGGCATTGTGAAGGAGGGTGGGTTTGGGGATGGGGTACGGTAGGGGTTGATTTGGGTTTGTGTTCGGGTATCGGTCAATTCGGATTAGGGTTGAAATTTATTGTTTAATCAACATTTTATTCTCGTATTATTCGGGAAAAACAAAGAATTATTCAGACGTACGTGTCAAATTTAGTTTAGGATTTTTTAGAAATATAATTTGATTCATTATTCATCAATTATTCAGATGTATGTGTCCAATTTCAGTTACTAGTGGTAATGAGTTGGTTAATTATTTGGTGAAATTTGATTAATTATGCATCTGTAATGAAGTCTTCGGTTTGACAAAAAAACCTTCGTAGCACGAGTGTAATTCAAAAAAACCTCCGTAGCACGAGTATAATTACACAGCTTAAGATTATTCGGTGAGATCTGAAACATTATTCGGTGAAATATGAAGTATTGTTTAGGGATTTAGGGTTTGCTTTATCTGAAATTGATGGAAAAAAATATATTATTCGGTAGCATGTGATAAGTTATTCAGTAGAATTGGTAAATTTTGATTTGAACTGAATGAAAAAAAAGATAATGTAAAATTATTCGGTAGAATTGCCCAAATTTATAAACAAAACAAACCAGGTGAGTCACTAATAAAAATTTATTTTTTGAAAAACCATTTTTTTCAAAAAAATACTACGTAGCTGCTAACAAAAAAAAAACAAGAAAGAGAGATAAAGCAACGGGAGGATAAAGAGAATGGTGAAGGGGTCTTGATACACTCGCACAAAAGTGGAGTGGGCTAATTTTTGGTTGCGGGTCCCACGTGAAATTCAATCAAAAATAAAAAAAAAATCCTTTTAATCTTAACCTTTCATTTCTTTCAATCAACGATCCGAATTCGTGCACAAGGTATATCTTAAGGGTTGTGCACTCTGGAACCAATATATATATATATATATATATATATATATATATATATATATATATATATATATAGAGAGAGAGAGAGAGAGAGAGAGAGAGAGAGAGAGAGAGAGAGAGAGAGAGAGAGAGAATGGGTAACTTGTGCACAAGGCTTAGGATGTGCATTGTGCACAAAATATTATTCGGTGAAATGTGAAACATTATTCAGTGAATTTTGAAGCATTATTCGGTGAAATGTGAGTATTGTTTAGGGGAATGTGAAACATTATTTGGTGAAATTTGAGGCATTCCATATAAATTGTAACTATTGTTTAGGGAATTGAGTTTTCTTTTATTTGAAATGGATAAATAAAAAAACTAAACATTATTCGGTATAATGTTATAAATTATTTAGTGGAATTGGGACGTTTTCATCTGAACTGAACGGAAAAAAAAAACATAACAGTGTTCGGTAGAATGTTTCACTTTCCACCGAATAATGCTTAAAATTTCACCGAATAATGTTTCACATTTCACTGAATAATATTTGTGCACAATGCACACCCTAAGGGGTGTGCACACCCGAACCACACCATATATATATATATATATATATATATATATATATATGTATGTATATATGTTTTAATCCTAACCCTCCATTTTACATCAATGGTCATTATAAAATGGTGGCAATTTTGAAATACATGTGAAGTTTAGGCCTTTTTTAAAAAATTAAAAAAATATATCAAACTCCCTTCTCTCCCAGCCAGACCTAAACCTAACCCGACAACCCGTCCTCTTCCTTGTCTCAGACTCGTTTCACGCAAAATTCTTCTTCTCCTACGCTCCCCTTCCGATTTCCGTCGCCGCATCTACTCACTCCCTCCGATGTCCATCGCCGCCTCCTACACTCTCCCTCCGATTTCCGTCGCCGGTGCGTCGTCCGGGATTTATGTCGCCGCTTCCTACTCTCTCCCTTCGAATTCCGTCATCGGTGCCTCGTCCTTGATTTCTGTCGCCCGCCGTCGCTGCCTCCTACTCTCCCCTTCGATTTCCCGCTTGATTTCGCAATAAATCTGTCAAGGTATGAGAGCAACCGCATCGGTGCTTTTAGTGGGTTTTTAAGCCTAAAATGTCAGAAAAATTAGGAGAGAGGGAAGGGTTGAAATTAAAAACCCATAGGAGAGTATGTATCTTCCAAACTCCCTTAAAAACCATTAAATGGGTCCCACATATAATAATGGCCGGCTTTTGCATTTTTTTAATATGTTTGCATGGGGCCCACTACACATTGTTGGATTTTGCTGTTTGGAAGTGGGGTATTTATTGATAGTATTAGGCCATTTTTTACCCGTTAAATATATATAAACAAAGAGAGGTTTGTGACAATTGTCACACACGTAAGGATGTGATGATAAAATTAAATTTTTGTATTATTTTATACAATATTTATTTTTAGCTAGTTTTTAGTCATTAAATATAAAAAATAAAAAATAATCTTTTTATTAAAATTCATAATTTATTTTAAGCTATTAATAAACACCAATATTATATATGTTGAAAAAAATATAATACATACATAAATAATGTACAACATAATATTTTTATGCATATTGTATTATAAAAAAATTCAAAATTATTTTAGATATTATTAAAAAAAATTATCTATTTATAGACACTAACATAAAATTAAATAAAATTGTTAAAGATGGTACATAGATGTGAAGTATTTTTTTCCACCGAAATTGTTAATTAAAGATGAATTTATGAAAAAATAAAATTCAATAATCTATTTCCCTATAAATATGTCCATCTCCTTCTCTTCTTCCACACATCCATCCACCATCTCTGTTGTGAGCTGAATCTGCCGTATTTTACAGTAACTTTTATATCGAATTCTGCATACATTTCATTCATTTGGGCTAAGATAGTACAGAATCTATGTAGTTTATGTTTATGTGCCAAATTATGGAGTCTACACCAGTTTCTGTTTAATTCGCATAATTCGAGACGTTTTACAGCAATTCTAAGGAAGGTCAGAAAAGCTCGGAAATCCACTACAGAAGTCCAGGGTCAAAGAAGCAACAGAACCAGTCGAATCAAGCTAAGAGCCCAGGTTACTCGATCTCGAGTGAACCTGACTCGATCTCGACGAACATGTCCGAGCACAGGCCTTGTCGACTAGGAGCAGTGTCGAGAGCCAGACCAACCCAGCTCCGGAAGCCAACTCGATCTCGATAAGACCTAGTCGAGATCGACGACACCTCAGCGCCACACCCGGAGTCGACGAGAAGAGGAGCTGATCGAGAAGCCGAGGACGAAGACGCCAAGCACATCTCTACTCGATCTCGATGAGACCTTGTCGAGATCGACGAGCCACCCAGCGCCTGTCCGAGTCCATGCCGAGGAGGAGTCCTCGACATCACTAGAGAGCCATCCTCGACCACAACCCTAGGCGATCTCGAGGAGCCCTAGTCGAGATCGACGACGCCTAGGAGCCCAGATCCGAGCCTGTCGAGCAGAGTAACCCGAGAAGACCAGTCGACGATGAATCCTAGTCGAGATCGACGAGCCCTTGTCGAGATCGAGTAGGCCAACTTCTGGAAACGCGTCGCCGTGAGCAGTCCGAGTAGAGTTGGGAATCCTTGGACACTAAGGAGGTCGAGTTGGCTGAGATTCTATCCAAATCTATCATCATCTATCCATGGAAGGGAGATCTATCAACATGAAGACATATTACCTAGTTTAGATTTATCTTTTCCTTTAAGATTTATTTCCCTTAAACATTTTATTTATCATTAAGGCTTTTAGATATAATTTTAGATATAGATAGGAGATTCTATCCTTGATTAGCAAGGAATAGAAGGCTATAAATAAAGCCCTAGGGGCTGAGCATTAGGCATATTATTCCAATTCAATTTCAGTCAGAGACAAGTAGTTCCAAGGAGAAGTTTTAGGGGTTCGAAGGTTTTAAGGTTTTGGCGTTCAACGAGAGTTGGATCGCCGGGATTGTAAAGTCTTGGAATATAGTTTAATACAAGTTGTTTCCTTTCAATCGATGATGTCTGAGTTTCCGATGAGGCGTGAGTAGTCCACCCACTTTTAGGGTTGGGGCAAGCCCGACGATAGCCATGCGTGCTCGAGGTAAAGATCCGACCTTTATCATGTTTTGAGCATTTTCCTACTTGTTTATGTGTTTATTGCCCATCTAATGGAGATCCATGCTAACAACTTGGATTGTAAACATAAAATCGGTAGAGACAATTAGGGTTTCTTGAAAGAGTTGTCTAATTGGTGGAAAAGGCGAAAGCTTAGTCCTTAGATGCGATTCACATGATTATCTGTTCGATTCTACCTTATGCATGCTTAGTTATCGTTGTTGCGAACCCCAATCCTGGAAGCCTTTTACATTAAGTTTAAGTCGAAACCCAAAGCATTTGTTCTTTATTTTCATTCGTTTTATTTTCTGCCCTCATCGATCTCGACCAAGCCTGGTCGATCTCGACTACTGATCCTCGACCCAGAGTCGCCGTAGCTTATTTGTGCAGGAAATCGACAAGCCCAACCCGAAGTCGACGAGGACCGTACTCGATCTCGAGTAGCCCCTTGTCGAGATCGAGTAGCCTGTGCTGAGTTGCTACTGTTGTGTTCGACTGTGCCTGGCCCCTTTCGACTAACCCTTAGTCGAGGTCGAGTACCACTGTTGTCGACTTCTGACTGTGAGATTACTCCGCTGCCTAGGATCCGCTGACACGCTTCCTCGTGGATCAATCCTGACTTCCCGCTGCTACATCAGGAGGAGGTCTTGTAATTATTTGCAAGGGACGAAATCTGGTTTGCTGTGATTATTTACATTCTATTTTGCATACTCGATTTTCCTCCTATCAACAAATTGGCGCCGTTGCCGGGGAAGCTATCATTCGCGCCTTAGGTAGTTAAATCTCACATCTACTTTGAGTTACTTTTCAGGTGTATGCTTCGTTCTGGTCAACCACCTGAGTTTGACGGCTTAGACGAACCAGAGCGCCTCCTACACATCCGAGCTAGACTACAAAGAGCCATGGCGGCCCCTGAAACACAAGAACAGCTGATTACCAGGCTTACCAGGGAACTAGCCACTAAAGATGCTGCTATAGCCGTTGAGAAAGCAGCAAGGGAACAAGCGGAAGCTGAGCTTGCCCAATATCCAACTACTGCATAGGATTATATGCATCCAACTCTCGTCGTGCCTGAATCGGCGATTCTAATCCCTGAAAACTCTTTTGAAATTCGCACTCAATTTCTTATAGAGCTTAAAAACAATGCTTTTCATGAAAGATTTAATGAGTGTCCTCTTGAACATATTACCAATTTTCATGACATGTGCCATACTCTTGCTGCAGGTACAACTCTGGAATATGTCAAGATGAAAGCTTTTCGCTGGTCTCTCACTGGACCTGCACTGAAGTGGCTTGAAGGGCTGAAGTCGAGATCTCTCACCACATGGGCCCAAGTAGAGCAAGAGTTTCTGAACAAATACTTCCCACCCGCCAAGACAGCACTTCTCCACCAAAAAATCACCGCCTTCAAACAGAACCAAGGGGAACCGCTGGCAAAGGCATGGGAACGCTACAAAGAGCTGTTGCGATCTTGCCCTACTCATGGACAGCCACCCTACGTCATTCAGGAGATCTTCTTCAACTCTCTTGATCAAGTCACTAAGGACAGAATCAACCACTATACTCGCTACGAGTATCTGACGATGCCACCAAGCGACGCATGGGGTGTGCTAGAAAAGCTCACTAACTATGACAACAAATATGGGGCTCCTACAAACTATGAGGAGAACTCCTACACCAGAACAGCCCCATCTATGCCACTCTACGAGCCAGCAAAGGAGATTGACCCAGATGTCAGGGAGCAGTTCTACAGAGTCCAGAATCGCAAGCTCCTCAAGCAAGTCAAATACCTATCTGTCAATTAGCCTTGCATTGAATGCGGATCACAGAGGCACACCACTACTGAGTGCCCACACACAGAGCAAGTCAGAATGACAGAGACACATGAGGAGGCAGCTTACGCAGAGGGTCCCAATCGCTGCATGGGAGATCAAAGGTTCTATCAACCACAGTGGAACCAAGGTCCTCCTAGGAATCCCCCACCTTACAGAGCTCCAGGACATCCAGAAAGGGATCAAAACAAGGATGATATGCATCTGATCCTTGAGGAGATGCGTCGGAATCAGGGCACCATCAACAACCAGTTCCAGAACATCACTACAAAATTTGGAGAACTGGATATCTGGAAATAGGGAATAGAGACGCAGATGGGTCAAATCGCTGCATAGATCCCACGACCGTCCGGACAGCTCCCTGGGCAAACAGAACCAAATCCTAAAGGGAAGACCGGACACGTCGCAGCTATCAAACTCAGGAGTGGGCATCAATTGCACGAGCCAGAAGTCGGGAAACAGCAAGGCAAGGTAGAACAGCAACTCGAGACTGAGCAAGGTGTACTCGATCTCGAAGAGACCCTTGTCGAGATCGACAAGCCGCTACTCGACCAAGACAAGAAGCTGAGCTCGGACTCCGCTGCGCAGACCAGCAACTCGAGATCGAAGACCCAAGTCAAGATCGATGAACCCCTGGTCGAGATCGAGGAGCATCTGGCCGACGTCGACGACTCTGCAACACCTCCGACAGCTGATCTGGCTCCGAAGCAGAAAAAGCGACTGCCTTTTCCTTCAAAAACACAGAAAGATCCCACTGCAGGTAGGTTTACAGATTTGTTAATATGCTGCAAGAACTGAATGTTTCTATCCCTTTTACAGAAGCCCTGCAAGAGATGCCTGGATATGTCAAATTTCTAAAGGAAATCCTGAGCAAAAAGCGATCCATCTCAGAGATCGCAGGCGAATGCAAAGTACTCCACTTCCCTGAAAAGAGACCTGACCCTGGTAAGTTTTCTGTTACTGTGGGTTTTGGACAATATAAATATGATTCTCTATGCGGTTTAGGAGCAAGTGTGAGCATCATGCCTTTATCAATCCGGCGGAAGGTCAAGATAGGATGCATAGAACCTGTGGATGCCAAATTATACATGGCGAACAATACAATGGTCATCTCTACAGGTATAGTTGAGAATGTCCCTGTCCAGGTTGGTAAATTCTTTGTTCCAGCAGATTTCCTTATCATTGACTGAGCTGAAGATCCTACTAGCCCTATTATTCTTGGTAGACCATTCTTAGCAACTGCAGATGCCTGAATTAGCGTCAAGAATCCCTCGCTCACCTTCACCATAGGCGATGAAGTTTTAGATTTATCTTTTGGCCCTGCAAAGGAAGAAATTTCATGGCTGGAGGTGAAAAGCATCAGCAACCACGGGACTCAGCCAACAGCAGAGGGGGGTGCCAACACTGTACTCGAGATCGACAAAGGCTACTCGATCTCGACAAGGGACCTACTCGATCTCGAAAAGACTTTGTCGATCTCGACAACCACTGCTGAGCCAGAAACTTGCCAAGAGCCTAAGTATGGGGTCCCTGTACTCGAGGTCGACCAGCAATACTCGATCTCGACTAGCCCTAAGCCCAAAGATTTCTGTTTTGGGTCTGAAAATGTAAGTTCAGGTATGAATCCTACTCTTCTCAGTCCATAAAGAAAATTATCAATGATTTAAGGGGAGATAAGGCACCATGGCAAGAGAATCTGCGAAAACTGAGAGCTGGAAGGAAGAAGAAGAAAGAGAAGGGAGATGATGCAAGCAACCACCTATCAGTTGAGCATGCATACTACCATCCGGACCTAGATGATCTAGGAGAAGGGCCAAACATGAGCGGGCCCCACAATAATGGTCCTTAAGCGCAAACGGTGAAGTCGGCCTAGCGACTCTAAAATCTAGAGCGTGTATATAAACTTTATGATTTTTTTGGGACTTTTTAAACTTTTTGGTTTTGGGTTTTTGTTTTGTTCTTTTTGGTTTTGGTTTTAAAGTACTTCATATGGATAGTCTTGTTTCCATGTGCAATCTAACACTTTTTGGTCGGCAAGCATATAAGGATCGCGAAAAGTGGAATAATGGAGTCCCTGAAAACCAGTCGGAATCGACGAAGGCCAAGTCGACAACGACAAAGAGGTGAAGCCCAGAAGTTACTCGATCTCGAGTAGACGTACTCGACATCGACAAGCCACCAGAAGCTCCTCGACTTCAGAATCCACTAGACGCAGACGAGCCTACTTGAGATCGAGTAACCTGTACTCGAGATCGACAAGCTTATTTTACTCGACATGCCTGATCCGCCTTCCTCAATGTGTTATCCTGTGAGTTCCTTCATTTGCTCTTGTTTTTATTTGATTTTATATAGTGGGGACACTGTAAATTTTAAGTATGGGGTGGGGAAAGAGCTTACTTTGTGCATATTTGATCATATTTTACATATATGTGCATTATTTCTTTGAATTGCTACATGGCTATTTTGGAATGCATTATTGATTTATATGCTTATATGCATGTTTTCCAAAACTTTGAGAAAAATGACCCCCATTGAAAATTTTGAATAATGTCATGGAAGCTTATATTAAACTCGACGATGCAAAATTGGATTCATTAGAGATATATCATGAAATTGCCTAGTAAAGGGAAGTCACTATGAAGTGCATATTTTGATGAAAACCATGAAAGGAGGTAAAATTTGATATTGCTTTTGACATGTTGCATAATAAAATGATGGAGGACTTTATATTTCCATATAATGCTCATATTGTTAAATCTTAGCCTTACCTATGCTTATGCATCATAAAAGCCATAATATGCCTTATTTCAAATATTTGCTCCACATGATCTAAATATTTGCCATTCTTTACCTTATCCGGGGATTATGTTGAGAATGATGTTACATTATGGAGATTATCATATAGTGTTTGTGTTGTTAATTATCATTATTGCAGTGTGGAAGGAAATTGTTTGAAATATATGGAAAATTTAAGGAGTGAAAGAAAATCCAATCACCTCAGGAGATAAAGGTAGATTGACCCTGCTCTCTGAGATAATAGTTTGGAGAGATGGGACACATTGTGAGGAGTCCAAAGCACTAAGTATCCGGGGCCATTCATGACACCCATGTTTGCGACTCGCGAGAAGGCAGTGCTGAGGTTAGAGAGGTAAAAGCATTATTATGGATAAAAGCATTATGAAAGGTGATAAATCTTATGGAGAAAGAGTGTGGTATGAAATTCAATTTGGAAATACTCCATTTCCCCGGATCATTAGCACCACATTGCCAAACATTTGCCCACCTTTAGCATTTTACCAATCTACTCCTTATTTGAGCTTAAATTAGAGTCCTCTTGATTATCAATGCTTTGTCACATAAATTGTTTTTGCATAACCCTCCTTTTGTGAGTAGATGTTGCTTTTGTATAATTGCACATGCATGGATTTGTGACACTAGTACCTTCTCGAGGATGTTAATTGATTGCAGGGACATATGACAATGAATCTAATATGTTGAGAGTTTTGAATTCTTCACCTGAATGACAATTAAAAGTATTGCTTGAGGACAAGCAAGCTTAAGTATAAGATGTTTGTTGTGAGCTGAATCTGCCGTGTTTTACAGTAACTTTTATATCGATTTCTGCATACATTTCATTCATTTAAGCTAAGATAGTACAGAATCTATGTAGTTTATGTTTATTTGCCAAATTATGGAGTCTACACCAGTTTCTGCTTAATTCGCAGAATTCGAGACGTTTTACAGCAATTCTAAGGAAGGTCAGAAAAGCTCGGAAATCCACTACAGAAGTCCAAGGTCAAAGAAGCAGCGGAACCAGTCGAATCAAGCTAAGAGCCCAGGTTACTCGATCTCGAGTGAACCTTACTCGATCCCGACGAACATGTCCGAGCACAGGCCTTGTCGACTAGGAGCAGTGTCGAGAGCCAGACCAACCCAGCTCCGGAAGCCAACTCGATCTCGATAAGACCTAGTCGAGATCGACGACACCTCAGCGCCACACCCGGAGTCGACGAGAAGAGGAGCTGACCGAGAAGCCGAGGACGAAGACGCCGAGCACATCTCTACTCGATCTCGATGAGACCTTGTCGAGATCGACGAGCCACCCAGCGCCTGTCCGAGTCCATGTCGAGGAGGAGTCCTCGACATCACCCGAGAGCCATCCTCGACCACAACCCTAGTCGATCTCGAGGAGCCCTAGTCGAGATCGACGACGCCCAGGAGCCCAGATCCGAGCCTGTCGAGCAGAGTAACCCGAGAAGTCCAGTCGACGATGAATCCTAGTCGAGATCGACGAGCCCTTGTCGAGATCGAGTAGGCCAGCTTCTGGAAATGCGTCGCCGTGAGCAGTCCGAGTAGAGTTGGGAATCCTTGGACACTAAGGAGGTCGAGTTGGCTGAGATTCTATCCAAATCTATCATCATCTATCTATGGAAGGGAGATCTATCAACATAAAGACATATTACCTAGTTTAGATTTACCTTTTTCTTTAAGATTTATTTCCCTTAAGCATTTTATTTATCATTAAGGCTTTTAGATATAATTTTAGATATAGATAGGAGAATCTATCCTTGATTAGCAAGAAATAGAAGGCTATAAATAAAGCCCTAGGGGCTGAGCATTAGGCATATTATTCCAATTCAATTTCAGTCAAAGACAAGTAGTTCCAAGGAGAAGTTTTAGGGGTTCGAAGGTTTTAGGGTTTTGGCGTTCAACGAGAGTTGGATCGCCGCGATTGTAAAGTCTTGGAATATAGTTTAATGCAAGTTGTTTCCTTTCAATCGATGATGTCTGAGTTTGCGATGAGGCGTGAGTAGTCCACCCACTTCTAGGGTTGGGGCGAGCCCGACGATAGCCATGCGTGCTTGAGGTAAAGATCCGACCTTTATCGTGTTTTGAGCATTTTCCTACTTGTTTATGTGTTTATTTCCCATCTAATGGAGATCCATGCTAACAACTTGGATTGTAAACATAAAATCGGTAGACACAATTAGGGTTTCTTGAAAGAGTTGTCTAATTGTTGGAAAAGGCGAAAGCTTAGTTCTTTGATGCGATTCACATGATTATCTGTTCGATTCTACCTTATGAATGCTTAGTTATCGTTGTTGCGAACCCCAATCCTGGAAGCCTTTTACATTAAGTTTAAGTCGAAACCCAAAGCATTTGTTCTTTATTTTCATTCGTTTTATTTTCTGCCCTCGTCGATCTCGACCAAGCCTGGTCGATCTCGACTACTGATCCTCGACCGAGATTCGCCGTAGCTTATTTGTGCATGAAATCGACAAGCCCAACCCGAAGTCGACGAGGACCGTACTCGATCTCGAGTAGCCCCTTGTCGAGATCGAGTAGCTTGTGCCGAGTTGCGGCTGCTGTGTTCGACTGTGCCTGACCCCTGTCGACTAACCCTTAGTCGAGGTCGAGTACCACTGTTGTCGACTTCTGACCGTGAGATTACTCCGCTGCCTAGGATCCGCTGACACGCTTCCTCGTGGATCGATCCTGACTTCCCGCTGCTACATCAGGAGGAGGTCTTGTAATTATTTGCAAGGGACGAAATCTGGTTTGCTGTGATTATTTACATTCTATTTTGCATACTCGATTTTCCTCCTATCAACAATCTCCTCAATTCTCAGCTTCCGCTATTGAATCTCTACAATCTTCATATGGATCCAAATGACCCACAACACCCGTACAACTTCCGAAATTTTTTTACTAGTATGGAGAATTCCTCAAGTATGAATCCTCAACATCTTTCCTACTCTCCAGATTTTTCCAACTTATATTCATCGCAATGGGAGCTCTTCGGAATAAAATTACACACTATGCACTGAAGCAAGATCTGGTTGAACACATATGGCAAAAGTTTGGAAATGGCTCTTAGGAAAATTAAAATTTTCTTCAAGCATTTCATGTAAGATTAAGAGTACTCTTTGTATTTTATTTTTATTACTTTTGTATTTCGATGATTTTCCATTTCATGTATGATGAAGAGTACTCTTTGTATTTTATTTTTATTGTTCTTGTATTTCGGTGGTTGTTTTGTTCCAATGAAGTTGTTTGCATTAAATTTTATTATCTAATTTTACATTTTGGATATTTTTTTTAAAAAAATTATTATATACTATTATTATATTAATTAACACAAAATATAATACATATATATAGATAATGTATAACATATTATTATTGTGTATATTTAAATATATAATAGATAATAATTGGTGAAAAGTAAATTAAGAAACTCTAGAAACTCATATTGATGTGGATGAAAAAGTGAGTTGGGGTTTTTAAGGAGAGAGAAAGTGATATTAAGAAACTCTAGAAACCCGCAGGGATGCGGATGGTCTGAGTTTTTTGGTCTGCTTTGATTTCATTTTTGGTGTGCTTCCGTTCGCTGTTTTGGGCTGTAGATCGAGCTACAGCTGTGTTCATTTCGTGTGCTTATAGATTTGTGGAACGTTAGTATTTTGATCTTATGCTACAGCTGGTTTTTGCTTTGACTGCGAAATAGACTGACTGGTTTTTGGCTTTATTTGAAGTTGTTGAGAAATTAAATGGAGGTGTGGGTAATTCACAATTGTTTGTTGTTGTCTGTTTGCTTTGCATCACATAAACTGAGTAGTGAAATTTACTGTCTACCAAATAAACCGACTGCTAATTTTGTTTGGCTCTGTTTGAGAATTGAGAAGTGAAATTTTGTTCACTGAACTGGGCAACAGTTGACAGCAAAGGGATATAACAATTCTCTTTTGACATCAAAGAGCAACAATACTTTCAACAAAGGGATCTAAATCTAACATGAATATTTTTAAAGTCTATTAGCTCAATGGAAGAGCAGTGTGTTATTGTACACATGATGTGGGTTCGAATCCCATATAGGCTTTCTTCAAACATCATTGGCACTAATCAAGTCTTTAGTTTTCCATCTTCTGTGTTATTCATAAGCATAAAATTAAGAGCTGACAATAGGGACAACAATAACTCAATTAAGAGCTGACAATAGGGACAAAAATAACTCAATTAAGAGCTAACAATAGGGGCACCACAACAATGTTAGAAGCAATTTGAACAAAACGTTAATTGTTGTAGGAGGAAATCGATTATGAAATATAACAAAATAAATCAAACCAGATTCTGCCCACGCAAATAATTACAAGACCTCCTCCTGATGTAGCAGCGGGAAGTCAGGATCGATCCACGAGGAAGCGTGTCAGCGGATCCTAGGCAGCGGTGGAATCTCACGGTCAGTCGACAACAAGGTCCTAGATCTCGAGTACAGCTACTCGATAGAAGATCGGACAGTCGAACAGGGCAGAAGCAACTCGGCAAAGGGTGGTCGATCTCGACAAGGCCCAACTCGAGATCGAGTAGCCTTCTGGTCGACTTCGGGTTGGCTTGTCGAGTTCCTGCACAAGTAAGCTACGGCGACTCTGGGTCGAAGATCAGTAGTCGAGGTCGACCGGGGTTTGGTCGAGATCGACGAGGGCAGGGAGTAAAAACAAAATAAAAGAAAGTAAAAACAATTGCTTTGGGGTTTCGACTAAACTTAATGTAAAAGACTTCCAAGATTGGGGTTTGCAACAACGATAACCAAGCATACATAAGGTAGAACCAAACAGATAATCATGTGAATCGCATTAAAGGATTAAGCTTTCGCCTTTTCCAACAATTAGACAACTCTCTCAAGAAACCCTAATTGTCTCTACCGATTTTATGTTTATAATCCAAGTTGTTAGCATGGATCTCCATTAGATGGGCAATAAACACATCAACAAGTAGGAAAATGCTCAAAACATGATAAAGGTCGGATCTTTACATCAAATATGCATGGCTATCGTCGGGCTCGCCCCAACCCTAGAAGTGGGTTGACTACTCGCGCTTCATCGCAAACTCAGACATCTTTGATTGAAAAGAAACAACTTGCTTTAAACTAAATCCCAAGACTTTACAATCCCGGCAATCCAACTCTCGTCGGTTGCCAAAACCCTAAAACCTTCGAACTCTTAAAACTTCCCTTTGTAACTACTTGTCTCTGACTGAAATTGAATGAATAGAAATCAACCCCATGGGCTTTATTTATAGGCTTCTAATCCTTGCTACTCAAGGATAGAATATCTATATCTATATCTAAAACTTTATCTAAAACTTTAACGATAAATAAAAGACATAAAGGAATTAAATCTAAAATAGGAAATATATCTAAAGTGTCTTCAATGGATAGAACTCTCCTTCTTCATGGTATATCTTGATATTTTCGGATAGAATCAGCAATCTTCACGCCCAAGCAATCCCAAGTGGAGTAGGATTCGTCGAACCGAGTAACGCGGCTCTGGAGGTCTACTCGATCTCGACAAGGGTCTGGTCGATCTCGAGTAGGGTTGACTGGCTCGGCTTCGTCGTCTCGGCTAGCTGGTCCTCGACAGACTCGGACATGACTCACGGTGCTCGTCGATGTCGACAAGGGCTCGTCGAGGTCGAGTAGACCGGCTATGTCGACTGGGTCTTCTCAGGTGGCTCCACTCGACAGGCCCGGATCTGGACTCAGGGCTCGTCGATCTCGACAAGGGCTCATCGAGGTCGAGTAGGGTGTGGCCTTCTCTGGTCGAGCAGCTTCTCCTCGGCATGGACTCGGACTGGCGTTGTGGGGCTTGTTGATCTCGACAAGGGTTCGTCGAGGTCGACTAGAGATGTGCTCGGCTTCTCGTCCAGTTCTCTCCTCGACTCCGGGTGTGGCGCTGGGTTTCGTCGATCTCGACTAAGTCTTGCCGAGATCGAGTTGTGTCCGGAAGCCGGGTTGTCTGGCTCTCGACGTTGCTCCTGGTCGACAAGGCTGTGCTCGGGCATACTTGTCGAAATCGAGTAAGGGCTACTCGAGGTCGAGTAGTCTGGTTTCTCGGTTCGATTCGACTGGTTCCGTTGCTGCTTTGACCTTGAACTTCTGTAGCTGTTTTCCGAGTTTTTCCGACCTTCCTTAGAATTGCTGTAAAACGCCTCGAATTCTGCGAATTAAACAGAAACTGGTGTAGATTCCATAATTTGGCAAATAAACATAAACTACATAGGTTATGTACTATCTTAGCCCAAATGAATGAAATGTATACAGAAATCGATATAAACTTTGTTGTAAAACATGGCAGATTCAGCTCACACCAAACACCCCATACTTAAGCTTGCTTGTCCTCAAGCAATATTTTTAATTGTCATTCAGCGGAAGAATTCAAAACTCTCAACATATCAGATTCATTCTCATATAACCCTGCAGTCAATTACCATCATTGAAAAGGTACCAGTGTCACAGATTCATGCATGTGCAAATATATAAAAGCAACATCTACTCATCAAAGGAGGGTTATGCAAAACCTTCATTCATGACAAAGCATTAATAATCAAGAGGACTTCAATTTAAGCTCAAATAAGAAGTAGATTGGTAAAAGGCTAAAGGTGGGCAATTTTTGGCAATGTGGTGCTAATGATCCGGGGAAATGGAGTATTTCCAAACTGAATTTCATACCGCATTCTTTCTCATAAGATTCATCACCTTTCATAATGCTTTTATCAACAATAATGCTTTTACCTCTCTAACCTCAGCATTGCCTTCTCGCGAGTCGCAAACATGGGTGTCATGAATGGCCCCGGATACTTAATGCTTTGGACTCCTCACAATGTGTCCCATCTCTCCAAACTATTATCTCATAGAGCAGGGTCAATCTACCTTTATCTCCTGAGGTGATTGGATTTTCTTTCACTCATTAAATTTTCCATATATTTCAAACACTTTCCTTCCAAACTCCAATAATGATAATAATCACAACACAAACACCATATAACATTTCCATAATGTAACATCATTCTCAACATAATCCCCGGATAAGGTAAAGAATGGAAATATTTTAGATCATGAGGAGCAATTTTTGAAATAAGGCATATATATGGCTTTTGTGATGCATAAGCATAGGTAAGGCTAGGATTATAAACAATGGGCATTATATGGAAATATAAAGTCCTCCATCATGTTATCAGGCAACATGTCAAAAGAAATTTCAAATTTTACCTCCTTTCATGGTTTTCAAGAAATAATGCACTTCATTGTAACTTCCCTTTACTAGGCAATTTCATGCTATATCTCTAATGAATCTAATTTTGCATCGTCGAGTTCAATATAAGCTTCCATGACATTTATCAAAATTTTCAATGGGGGTCATTTGGGGGTCATTTTTCTCAAATTTTTGGAAGTCATGCATATAAGCACATAAATCAGTAATGCATTCCAAAATAGCCATGTAGCAATTCAAATGCTCTAATAATGTCAAATATGATCAAATATGCACAAAGTAAGCCCTTCCCCCACCCCATACTTAAAATTTACAGTGTCCTCACTGTATAAAATCAAATAAAAACAAGAGTAAAGGAAGGAACTCACAGGATAATTCATCGAGGAAGGTGAAACAGTGTAGGTCGAGTTGAGGTGCTTTGTCGATCTCGAGTACAAGGTACTCGATCTCGAGTAGCTTCGTCTGCGTCTGGTGGTTTTCTGAAGTCGAGGAGCATCTGGGCTTGTCGATGTCGAGTACGTCTACTCGAGATCGAGTAACCTCTGGCTTCTCCTCCTTGTCGTCGTCGACTTGGCCTTCGTCGATTTTGACTGGTTTTCAGGGACTCCTTATTCCACTCTTATATGCTTTTCCGACCTAAAAGTGTTAGATTGCACGCCAAAACAAGACTATCCACATGAAGTTTTCTAAAGACATAAAACCCAAAAACAAAAACAAAAACCAAAAAGTCCAAAAAGTCCCAAAAGTTTATAAAGTCTATATACATGCTCTAGATTTTAGAGTCGCTAGGCCGACTTCTCCGTTTGTGCTCAAGGGCCATCATTGTGGGGCCTGCTCATGTTTGGCCCTTCTCCTGGATCATCTAGGTCCTGATGGTAGTATGCAAGCTCAGCTGACAGGTGGTTGCTTGCATCATCTCCCTTCTCTTTCTTCTTCTTCTTTGTAGCCCTCGGTTTCTGCAGGTTCTCTCGCCATGGTGTTTTATTTCCTTTTAAATCATTAAATTTTTTATTTATGGACTGAGGGGGAGTAGAATTCATACATGAACTTACCTGTCCGGACCCAAAACAGAAATCTTTGGGCTTGGGTCTACTCGATGTCGAGTACTGCTGGTCGAGATCGAGTACAGGGACCCCATACTTAGGCTCCTGGCAAGTTTCTGGCTCAGTGGTGATGGTCGAGATCGACAAAGGTTTGTCGAGGTCGAGTAGAGCGCTGTCGAGGTCGAGTAGGGCTTGTCGACCTCGAGTACAGTTCTGGCGTTTTCCTTCTTTGTTTGCTGAGTCATGTGGTTGCTGATGCTTTTCACCTCCAGCCATGAAACTTCCTCCTTTGCAGGGTCAAAAGAGAAATCCAAAACCTCATCGCCTATGGTGAAGGTGAGCGACCTATTCTTGACACTAATTCGGGCATCTGCAGTAGCTAAGAATGGTCTACCAAGAATAATAGGGCTAGTAGGATCTTCAGCACAGTCAATGATAAGGAAATCAGCTGGAACAAAGAATTTACCAACCTGGACGGGGACATTTTCAACTATACCTGTAGGGATGACCACTGTATTGTTAGCCATGTATAATTTAGCATCCACAGGTTCTATGCATCCTATCTTGACCTTCCGCCAGATTGATAAAGGCATGATGCTCACACTTGCTCCTAAATCGCACAGAGAATTATATTTATATTCTCTAAAACCCACAGTAACAGAAAACTTACCAGGGTCAGGCCTCTTTTCAGGGAAGTGGAGTACTTTGCATTCGCTTGCGATCTCTGAGATAGATCGCTTCTTGCTCAGGATTTCCTTCAGAAACTTGACATATCAAGGCATCTCTTGCAGGGCTTCTGTAAAAGGAATAGAAACATTCAGTTCTTGCAGCAAATTAACAAATCTGGTAAACCTACCTGCAGTGGGATCTTTCTGTGTTTTTGGAGGGAAAGGCAGTGGCTTTCTCTGTTTCGGAGCCAGATCAGTTGTCGAAGATGCTGCAGAGTCGTCGACCTCGGCCAGCTGCTCCTCGATCTCGACTACGGGCTTGTCGATCTCGACTAGAGGCTCGTCGACATCGAGTTGGGTTGTCGACCTCGGGTTGCTGGTCTGCGCAGCGGAGTCCGAGCTCAGCTTCTGGTCTTGGTCGAGTAGAGGCTTATCGACATCGAGTACGGGCTCCTCGAGATCGACCAGGTGCTGCTCTGTCTCGAGTTGCTGCTCTGCGTTGCTTTGCTGTTTTCCAACCTCTGGCTCGTGTAGTTGATGCCCACTCCTGAGTTTGATAGCTGCGACATGTCCGGTTTTCCCCTTAGGATTTGGTTCTGTTTGCCCAGGGAGCTTGCCGGACGGTCGTGGGATCTGCGCAGCGATTTGACCCATCTGGGTCTCTATTCCCCTTTTTCAGATGTCCAGTTCCCCAAATTTGGTGGTGATGTTCTGGAACTGGTTGTTGATGGTGCCCTGATTCCGGCGCATCTCCTCAAGGATCAGCTGCAGATCATCTTTCTTTTGATCCCTTTCTGGATGTCCTGGAGCTCTGTAGGGTAGGGGATTCCTAGGAGGACCTTGGTTCCATTGTGGTTGATAGAACCTTTGATCTCCCATATAGCGATTGGGACCCCCAGCGTAGGCTGCCTCCTCATGTGTCTCTGCCATTCTGACTTGCTCTGTGTGTGGGCACTCAGTAGTGGTGTGCCTCTGTGATCCACATTCGATGCAAGGCTGATTGACAGATAGATATTTGACTTGCTTGAGGAGCTTGCGATTCTGGTCTCTGTAGAACTACTCCCTGACATCTGGGTCGATCTCCTTTGCTGGCTCATAGAGTGGCATAGATGGTGCTGGCCTGGCGTAGGAGTTCTCCTCATAGTTTGTAGGAACCCCATATTTGTTGTCGTGGTTAGTGAGCTTTTCTAGCACACCCCATGTGTCACTTGGTGGCATCGTCAGATACTCATAGCGAATATAGTGGTTAATTCTGTCTTTAGTGACTTGATCAAGAGAGTTGAAGAAGATCTCTTGAATGACGTAGGGTGGCTGTCCATGAGTAGGGCAAGATCGCAGCAGCTCCTTGTAGCGTTCCCATGCTCTTGCCAGCGGTTCCCCTGGCTTCTGTTTGAAGGCGGTGATTTTCTGGCGGAGAAGTGCTGTTTTGGCGGGTGGGAAGTATTTGTTCAGAAATTCTTGCTCTACTTGGGCCAATGTGGTGAGAGATCTCGGCTTCAGCCCTTCAAGCCACTTCAGTACAGGTCCAGTCAGAGACCAGCGAAAAGCTTTCATCTTGATATATTCCAGAGTTATACCTTCAGCAAGAGTACGGCACATGTCATCAAAATTGGTAATATGTTCAAGAGGCCACTCATTAAATCTTCCATGAAAAGCATTATTTTTAAGCTCTATAAGAAATTGAGTGTGAATTTCAAAAGAGTTTTCAGGGATTAGAATCGCCGATTCAGGCACGACGAGAGTTGGATGCATATAATCTTCAGCAGTAGTTGGATATTGGGCAAGCTCAGCTTCCGCTTGTTCCCTCGCTGCCCTTTCATTGGCGATAGTGGCATCCTTTGCGGCTAGCTCTATGGTAAGCCTCGTAATCAGCTGTTCTTGTGTTTCAGCGTCCGCCATGATCCTTTTGAGTATAGAGTGCATGTGTAGGTAACGCTCTGGTTCGTCTAAGCTGTCAAACTCAGGTGGTAGACCAGTACGACGCATACACCTGAAAAGTAACTCAAAGTAGATGTGAGATTCAACTACCTAAGGCGCGAATGATAGCTTCCCCGGCAACGGCGCCAATTTGTTGTAGGAGGAAATCGAGTATGAAATATAACAAAATAAATCAAACCAGATTTTGCCCACGCAAATAATTACAAGACCTTCTCCTGATGTAGCAGCGGGAAGTCAGGATCGATCCACGAGGAAGCGTGTCAGCGGATCCTAGGCAGCGGTGGAATCCCACGGTCAGTCGACAACAGGGTCCTAGATCTCGAGTACAGCTACTCGACAGAAGATCGGACAGTCGAACAGGGCAGAAGCAACTCGGCAAAGGGTGGTCGATCTCGACAAGGCCCTACTCGAGATCGAGTAGCCTTCTGGTCGACTTCGGGTTGGCTTGTCGAGTTCCTACACAAGTAAGCTACGGCGACTCTGGGGCGAAGATCAGTAATCGAGGTCGACCAGGGTTTGGTCGAGATCGACGAGGGCAGGGAGTAAAAACGAAATAAAAGAAAGTAAAAATAATTGCTTTGGGGTTTCGACTAAACTTAATGTAAAAGACTTCCAAGATTGGGGTTTGCAACAACGATAACCAATCATGCATAAGGTAGAACCAAACAGATAATCATGTGAATCGCATTAAAGGATTAAGCTTTCGCCTTTTCCAACAATTAGACAACTCTCTCAAGAAACCCTAATTGTCTCTACCGATTTTATGTTTATAATCCAAGTTGTTAGCATGGATCTCCATTAGAAGGGCAATAAACACATCAACAAGTAGGAAAATGCTCAAAACATGATAAAGGTCGGATCTTTACCTCAAATATGCATGGCTATCGTCGGGCTCGCCCCAACCCTAGAAGTGGGTTGACTACTCGCGCTTCATCGCAAACTCAGACATCTTTGATTGAAAAGAAACAACTTGCATTAAACTAAATTCCAAGACTTTACAATCCCGGCAATCCAACTCTCGTCGGTTGCCAAAACCCTAAAACCTTCGAACTCTTAAAACTTCCCTTTGGAACTACTTGTCTCTAACTGAAATTGAATGAATAGAAATCAGCCCCATGGGCTTTATTTATAGTCTTCTAATCCTTGCTACTCAAGGATAGAATATCTATATCTATATCTAAAACTTTAACGATAAATGAAAGACATAAAGGAATTAAATCTAAAATAGGAAATATATCTAAAGTGTCTTCAATGGATAGAACTCTCCTTCTTCATGGTAGATCTTGATATTTTCGGATAGAATCAGCAATCTTCACGCCCAAGCAATCCCAAGTCGAGTAGGATTCGTCGAACCGAGTAACGCGGCTCTGGAGGTCTACTCGATCTCGATAAGGGTCTGGTCGATCTCGAGTAGGGTTGACTGGCTCGGCTTCGTCGTCTCGGCTAGCTGGTCCTCGACAGACTCGGACATGACTCACGGTGCTCGTCGATGTCGACAAGGGCTCGTCGAGGTCGAGTAGACCGGCTATGTCGACTGGGTCTTCTCGGGTGGCTCCACTCGACAGGCTCGGATCTGGACTCAGGGCTCGTCGATCTCGACAAGGGCTCGTCGAGGTCGAGTAGGGTGTGGCCTTCTCTGGTCGAGCAGCTTCTCCTCGGCATGGACTCGGACTGGCGTTGTGGGGCTTGTCGATCTCGACAAGGGTTCGTCGAGGTCGACTAGAGATGTGCTCGGCTTCTCGTCCAGTTCTCTCCTCGACTCCGGGTGTGGCGATGGGTTTCGTCGATCTCGACTAAGTCTTGCCGAGATCGAGTTGGGTCCGGAATTCGGGTTGTCCTGCTCTCGACGTTGCTCCTGGTCGACAAGGCTGTGCTCGGGCATACTTGTCGAAATCGAGTAAGGGCTACTCGAGGTCGAGTAGTCTGGTTTCTCGGTTCGATTCGACTGGTTTCTTTGCTGCTTTGACCTTGAAATTCTGTAGCTGTTTTCCGAGTTTTTTCGAACTTCCTTAGAATTGCTGTAAAACGCCTCGAATTCTGCGAATTAAACAGAAACTGGTGTAGATTCCATAATTTGGCAAATAAACATAAACTACATAGGTTCTGTACTATCTTAGCCCAAATGAATGAAATGTATGCAGAAATCGATATAAACTTTGCTGTAAAACATGGCAGATTCAGCTCACAACATTAATCTGACCAAAATTGTCATAAACAACAATCTGACAACAATTGTCATAAACAACCATTTGTTGCTTCTGTTTTTTCATTTGGTAGTGTTTAGATTTGATTTTGTTTCAATTTTCAGAATTTAAATTGCTACATTTGTGTTTCTTTGATCAACAATTTAGAGAAAGCCTATATGGGATTCGAACCCACATCATGTGTATAATAACAAATCGCTCTACCAATTGAGCTAATAGACTTAAAAAAAGTAGTCGGGACAAGTGTGATGCAATTTGTATAAGATTGATCAAGTAAGTAGATTCAAAAGGATTCAAAAGCAATAGAAAATGAGTGCATTAATCAACGTAAACAAACACCCCTACATGCTGCTTGCTGTATGCCTTTAACAATACCCCTGCCACATCTGATATGTATTTGGGGATAAGCATAACTACATCTTTCTATCCATCCAAATAACAACAATTTTGCAGCAACCAAGTCAAAGTACTCACCTATTCACATGTTTAAGCACTAAATAAGCTATACATGTCATAATTGTTTTAAAACCCTGTCATTCTTTTCTTGTTTCTATAAAAATAGAGTACAGACAACATCTGAAACCAGTGTTGTCTTGGTCTTTGATCTCCAACTTGAAACATACATTTTACCCCTAAAGCTTATCATTTGGGGAAGCAACACCAATTGAAAACCTCGATCACTAAAAACAAACCTCGATCAATCACCATTAATACGTAAAAATGGACTAATCAACTTCAACCCCCAATATTGTGCCTAATTGGTTGTAATGCAATCAAATTCAGATGCCATTAATAAAACACCCTGCAACCCATCAATTTAATCATAGGGAAACCCGAGCCCTAGAAATTTAGGGCAAAATAAAATTTCATGTAAAAGGTTAAGGAATCAAATTCAAAAAGTTAAGGCGAATATTACGTCCGGAGGGAGATTGGGTTCACTCGAATCGCGAAGATTACCTCAGCGCCGTCCATTTGCCGATTGGAAAGAGTCGTCGGAGGGATTGGGCTCACTCGAATCGCAAAGAGGGGGCCCTTTTTCCAGTTGAATCTCCCTCTATATATATATAGAGAGAGAGTGTGTGTGGATCCGATGAGAACACCTCTTAGGGTGAGAATGTAGGAACACATCTGATCCATTGATTTGGATGAAATCAAGGGTAGAGATTAAATTAAAATTTCTATTTTTTTTTATAAAAAAAAACAGGTGAGGCCTTCAAAAAACCCTCCCAATCTAAATCGGTAGCGCGTGTGTCGTACAACATTTTTTTTTTACAGTGTTGTATTCGTATATCATATTTGCCCCATCATTGCCATCAAATACGGAGTACACGTATGTTTTAATTTTAGATTTTTTTAATACGGTAATGACTAATGGTTACCTATTTTATTTATTTAATTAATTAAATTCTTCATATTAAATGTGAATGCTCACGCAAATTTAATCTCTATAAATTTTGCCCCTTTATATATGAATAATCTCTATACTTTATCCGAATAATATGTCAAATTTAACCAAATAATCATTCAATTAAATACGAATATTTTTTTCTAATTTAACCGAATAATGTAGTTTTAACACAATTATCTTTGTAATAAAGATACTCTCTTTAATTTGATCAAATAACCTCTCGAATTTAACCGAATAATCAAATATATGCACACGAATAATCTCTAATTTTAACCATAAAATTATAATAAATGCAATTAAATTATATGAATAATGTACAATTTTATTGATAATTATTTTAAACTCCCTCAAACTAATTAACTCATAAAAAATCGTCCCCATACTTACTATTAATCTCTCTAATTTGGTCGAATAATATCTCAAATGTACCCGAATAATCGTCATTTAACATACGAATATTATTTATAATTAAACCGACTAACGTATTTTCATTAGAAATATTACAATTATCTCACCCAAGAATGTACAATTTTGTTGGTTATTCTTTTAAACTTACTCTTACATACGAATTTTTTTTTTATTTCACCGAATAATGTATAATGTTGTTGATTATTATTTTAAACTCCCCAAAAATAATAAATATGTAAACAATAATCATCTTAATTCTTACATACAAATATTTTTTATAATTTAACCGAATAATTTCTCGAATTTAACCGAATAAGTGAATAATGTGATTTGGACACAATTGTCATGATAACAAATACTGTGCTTTCGATCAATAATGTGCTTTGGAGTATATAAGAAAAAAGCAAAGAAATGTATTTTAAAAAAAATAGGAAAAAAAATTACCGTACATGCAGTGCATTTGAAATTTGGGTAAGGATGTTTTGCATGATATACCAATTGTTGGACCACTTTGCAAAAATGACCAAGACCCAAAAAATTGATAAAGGAATGAAATAATGTTATTTTTGCAATTAAATTGGGCACCTTCACAACCGGTGGAAGGTCAAGTCTAGAGGGGGGAGAGAAAGAGACCCATTTAATTGTTTTAAGCTAAATTTTAGCCATTTTTATTTGTTAAAATTAAAAAATAAATTTATTTTTGAACTTAATTTAATTTTATCTATCTATAGACACCCACTTTGTATATGTTTATGGAAAAAAATATTTTGAAGTAAAGTTTGGTCTATATCGCATCTTAATCTCAATTTGGAATATGACATGGATAACCATTTGCATGACAAATACAACAATTCAGCTGACAAAGAAATTCACACAACTGGCAAGATAAAGTAGAAAACCTGGGCAAAACCGACAATCGTTACTCCGGAGATGAAAGGTAAAGCTCCCGACGTGGAAACGATTAAACAGTTAAGACATAAACCAAAAACTACAAAGTACTAATGTTTCTAACCAATACATAACAAGTTAAGTACAAAACAACATAATGGGTAGAACCGACAATCGTTGCTCCGGAGATGAAAGGTAAAGCTCCCGACGTTGATATGGAGGAGGGGGCGATGCTCATAGAGAAGAGCATGCCGTTTGGGTCCGTCAGGAGCAAAATAACGGAGACAAGCAGGTACCCATCTTGGGGAGAGTTCTTTCGCCGGAAGCGTCGGAGAACATAAGCAAGCGTGGCGTGGCAAGGTGAAGAAATTGATGTCTAGTTGGGTAACTCTTCGTTTGCGTAGTCAAATGTAGTATTTTGTTAGTTTGCTTGTAACTTAATGACACTTTGGGGTTTTGAATGTACATAACTGGCCGTTTAGTTTGTCGACGATGCAAAAGACAAATGTATGCGATTTTTTGTTTAGTAGCCGGTAAATGATTTTCCCTAGCCAATAAAATCAAAGTCTATGCCAATAAGATAATAACCCCCGCCATATCTTATTTATCTCATAAAGTTCTCATCCTAAGTATATCGACCATTAAACTCAAACTAAATGCGTCATAACGCAGAATTCACAATAACCATCAATAACACATATAAACAAGTGACCACAAGACCACAACATACCTTATCAGTAATCAAACACAAGTCATCCAAAAGGTGGAAACGATTAAACAATTAAAACCTAAGTAAGTGTGGAATGGTAAGGTCATTATATATGCCGCTCGTCGTACAGACGCCTTTTCTTTTCAGTCGGCGAAGGACGGTTTTTGTTATTTTGCATGAACTCAAGGTAAAGTATGTGGTTGTCTATTTTGTTTGCCTAAGATGCAAAACCCGAATATTTGCGATGTAAATTACTAGCCAGCAAATACTATTATCTAGCAAGTGATAACGATGTGTTAGCCAATATAGGAGTAACCCATGCCGGATCTATGCTTACTGTCTCAGCTGTACAACAAAACTTCTACATGATTAAGGTTCTAAAAGGCAACAACATAAATCAGTGGCGTTATCGCTGTATCGAGATGGATTCGTTTCAACCATTTCACTACTTAATCTAATTAGATATATTTCTTCGGCTTAGAAATTGAGAGAAAAAGGGGAAACGGGAAGCCCAAAAAAAAAATAGGAAATTGCTTCGGAAGTTAACTCTGATTCAAGTTTTTATCAATTATTGATAATTCCATAAGCTTGCAAGTTCGAGTAGCTTAAACCTAATCCAATTCCACATAACAAGCTTTAAATCCTAGCATCAATTTCCCCTCAAGATAGGTGGACCAGATCCCTAAAATATCTACCAATCAAATGCAATCTCGAAAAGCACTAAAAGAAGAGAAAATCAGTCGAGAGGGAGAACCGTCTTCGTCGGGAACTTGAACTTGGAGAAAGATGAACTTGGAACCGGAGGTGCTGTGGCAAGCGATCTTTTGGAGCGTCCACTCAAAAGCACGGCGGCTACTGATGGAATGATGGAGGTCACCCTTGATGCTGGACTCGTTCACTCCGATCAACACCCGAGTTGGATCGTGAACAGATCTCCGGCGACTTGGCGACTCTGATTTCGGGCAACCCCTGAGCAAGGGATCAATTAGAAGTGAGCGGTGGCGGTGACCCCTGATTTTGGGCAACTAGTGTAGAGGCGGCACCATGGGTTTCATCGCCGTCGGAGGCCACCAGTGTAGAGGCGGCGACCCCTAACGGATGTGTGGCCGACCGGTGGCGGCGAGAACGAGGACCCCTACTCCTTGTGGATCTGGGTGAATGGTGTTGGTGCTAGGTTGAACTTGCGCGGAAGAGTCTTCCAGTTTCCCAGTTTTTTTTACCTCTTATTTTTGCAAAATTTTGGATACTTTTGACATATTTGCAAATTTAGGCAGGGGAGGGTCAGATTTGCAAAGGGCATAAAATTTTGGTATATTGGATGCCATTTACTCTTTGGGTAAAGAGGGGAGGGGAGCGTGAGATTTGTTCCTAATTTTGGTATATAGATATATGTACACACCCCTTAGAGTGTACCATTATTGACCATTATACACAATTATGGACCATTGATTTAAAGGAAATAAACAGCTTACAATGCGCCACGTGGTAGGGTTAAAAAATAAATAAATTACAAAGTCCAATATCTTCACCACAATCCTATAGCGTGAGGCGTGTGCGAGTCATTGGAGGATAAAAACACTAATTCGGCTTCTTCATCCATAAAATTACGCTTCTTCATCACCAGGGGTCCTTGATTTTCCATCCCCACAATTAGGCTTTTTCATCAGTTCATCGGCGGCTAGGGCTGTCGAAGCTGTCATCGAAGAGAATCGGAGAAGATGGGCAGCTATTCGGCGACGCACATACTCGAATCGAATCCGGTGGTCGATTCGCACCGCGCATCTATCTCCCGGGACCAGGAGAACAATCGATGTCGATCACCACACTGCCGACTTCGAGCACCGCCACAAATTTCCGACGCCGAGGGTACGAGACGCAGAGTCGAGCCTCACTGATGCCGATGTGACAGGTTCTGAAGATCGAAGTTTAGAACGGACAGAGTGACCATCGCTGAGTTTAGATTGGGTTCGCCCTGTTCGCCGTCCCTCCACATCCTCTACTTACATTTCAAAAAAAGAAGGGAAGAAATCACATTCGTTCAATGTACGCCTAGCCAATTCGGTATTTGAGTGGGTACAAATCAAGTTTAGAACGGACGGAGTGGCCAATTCGATATTTTGAATGGTTTTTTTTACGGTTTTTGTTTTTTGGATATTTTTTGTACCTCGTAAAAATCAAAATTTGACTGAATAATATCTCATTTATCGTTCAATGTACGCGTGAAACTGACTAATTCAACCGAATGATTTAAAAAAATTACTTATTCACAGCGGTCATGAGATTATTAATCGCTTCTGTGTACCTCGTAAAAATACGAATTTCACTGAAAACTCTGCCAATTATCGTTCAATATACACATTAAAGCGACCGATTCAACTGAATAATTCTAAAAATCTACTTTTCTGTTATAATATTATTATTGTTATTATTATTATTATTATTATTATTATGTGGATGTACAAAATATACCTTTACTTATGTAGAGCTTCGTCTATAGATAGATTTACTATTGCTTGGAGGAGTTTATCTCTATATATTATACCGGTGTAATACCAAGACACAGATCAATTGAATACAATCTCATATTCTCCTCCGCATAATTCTAAAAAGCTAAAACCCTAAATTTTTTTTCCTCAAGCAGCCGCCCCAAGCCTTCTTCAACTTTTGATCCGAGCAGTAGTGGCCCCATATCTTCCTCGCATCCACCTCCCAACCACCGAGTTGTCGCTGGAGTCGTCGCCTCCCCAACCATGGTCGTCGGATCTGAAGCCGAAGCGACCCCGGATCAACTCCCTCCTTCCATGGCTTCATTGCAATCGACCCCGGATCTACACGGTAGGCAGCACAGGAGGCTCTATAACACAAAGGCGATCGGTCCTTGGCACCCACACAAGGGGATCTTGCACATGCTTTGCGGTTTTTGGCATCAGTTGTTTCTCTGAGTTTGATGTATGCTCTGGAACACAAAGGCGAACCCCAGGACCGGCCTAGTCGCCTTCACGGTGCCCCGAGGTTGAACCACGACCTTGCGGAACAAGAACGACGACCGTCGAAGGCCTGTTTTTACCACCGTCGAAGAGATCTTCCGCCGAGAGCCAGGAGTTCTCATCACGCGATCGACGCAGAAGGTCGAACAAGATATTCCGCCTGGAGCGAGAAGTTCTCAGCGGCCTGATTTTGCCACCAGCATCCTGTGAACGATGATCAGATCGGCGATCTCGTCCAGGTGCTTCTCCGCTCAGAGCGGCGCCGGCGTCGTGGCTTGTGGCCTTGACGATGAGGGCGGCCTTGACGATGAGGGCTTCGAGGCTCTATCGACTTTTTTCCACCACCTTGGTGAGGTCGATGCTGATCTTGTACTTCACGAGGGAGATGTGGCGATGGCCCAACGAATTTGGATTATGGGAGCCATTGATTGGGGATTTGGTTAAGCAAACCCGTCTCTCTGCAATTTCAAAACGAAGAAGACGAAGGATTTGGGTGCAGTTATTGTATTAATCACAAAACCAACCCTGCAATTATCAACATTGCGGATGGGGGATGTATTTTTCTGATAAATAACAGAAAAGACCCAAACTTTTAGGGTTACAAGTTTTTTCCCTAATGAAGGTTATGATGAGTGTAAAATCTCTTCCTAGAAGCGATGAGATTTAGCGAGCGAGGTAGATAAATACATCCCCCGAAGAGGATGTATATATAAATTATATCAATCTCCAAAGTTGGCCTTAGAGTTCTGCGTCGTCGTGGAGGTAAGTGCAATTTGATTTTACTAATTTATTATTTTGTTTATAAATAATTTAATTGGTCTCCCGAAGTAGAAAACATTAAATCACTCGAAGTGGATGAAAGTAAAGAAATTGATATTATAACTCACTTGATGTGATCGATAAAATTTATCCCCGTAGTGATGAAAAAACAAATATGATCCATGTAGCGATGATCAATGATTATTGTTTTCTTTGTTTGCTTATTTGTATATTATATTTTTATTATTCATCTCCCGAAGCAGATGATTTTTATTCCTTGCTTCGGATCTTGTCTATCTATCTCTTTATTAACTCATACATATGATTGTTGCTTTATTATAATAGATTTACCCCCCTTTATGTATTGATAATATAAAGATTATGGTTCATAATACTGCGTCTTAAATTCGCACATGTCCGTTCTTTCATCTCAATTGAGGATATACTCATATTTATTTTTGAGATAGTGAATAAAGATAGATTATCGCCAATTGGAAAGATAATAAAAATAAGGCATTATGATAATATTGTAAATCTGTTTTGGAGTGTGATTATGTACGCGTTGCTCGCATAAGAGGTACGTTGACTTTCCTTGCTTGATTAATTAAAATTTCAAAAGGTTTAAGGCCTTATACATAAGGATTGATAGAATTATGTTATATGATATGTGTTTTAAATAAACCATTATTATAATTTATGAATATTTTGATTTGGTGACGGATGGTGTCATGTGATTGGTTTGTCCATTGATCCACACTAGGATATCATGGTAAAAGGAGGTGAATCCTAGAAGATTGAACTCTACTTGGTAGTGGATCTATATGGGTTAGGCTCGACTTTAAGGCTCGTGATGGAGTTGTACTGATTTTGAATATTGGTATATGCGATTAATCTTGCGGTCAGGTAAGCCAAAACATCATATATTTGAATTATGATTTTTGTGCCTCTTGATCATGAGTGATTATATATGTGTGTTATGAGTTCATCTCGTACATTAAATATGGATTACCATTTAGTTGCTAATTGCAATATGAAGTTATTGATTGCACATGTAGATTTTATATTATGTGTGATTTGGTGTTGACGATGCATATATATATATATATATATAGGGATTACTTCAAATGTAAAAACTCCTTATTGTGTAAAATCCGCTTAATGTGTAAAATTTAGTATTTTAATCCTATCCCACACGCGCCTCAATTAAAAAAAAGTTAATTTGGCCGCTCCTCTGTTCCTCGCCCAGCAGAGCCCTCCCGAAGGCGAAGGAAGACGCCGGCCATGGCTGCCCCTCCATTCCTCTCTCACTCTCCTCCGCACCATCGATGCCGAGTAGCTGTTCCTCACCCTCTTCAAATCCGGCGACGACGCCGACCTCAGAGCTCCTGCCACCCTCCCAATATCTCGTTTTCCCTCTCTCGGTTGAGCTATGCCTCGTCCCGCTTCCTACGCCACAAAGAAGTGTCGTGAAGGCTTTCAAGCTCAACAAGCCGCTGCTCCTCTCCAAATCTGTCTCCGGCCAATGGTGCTCTCGATTCAAACGAGCAGGAAGAGGTAGCAAAGTTTATGTTGTTTCCAATTTCTAGGGTTTACAACCTTCGAATCTCCCCCTGACTCCTCCTCAGCCATCGGAATCTCAAATTAACCCCTCCCCACCCCTCTATCTGTTTTGAAAACACCATACCTTTGTGGAATTGAAGCCTGGAAGGACTGTACCCTTACCAATTTGAAGCTTGAAGGCTGGATTGAAAAAAAAAACCAAATTTCTAGGGCTTGAACAGCCTGTTTGAGCTCGGGAAGGAATCCCAGGTTGAGAAACGACAAATGAGTAAGGAAAAGGGCCCATCGCCAGGACGTCGGGCAAAATGCCTTACTCCTAGCCCAATCACAGTAGCAAGCAGTGCCAACTCAGGTTCGAAGATGACAGTGCTAGGATTCCTGCCTAAAGGTACATCCATACACCCCCAACAAATGGATCCAGGTGGTCAAGAAGCGACAAAGGACCCTCCAGGTTCCTCCCCTTCGTCTGTTTTAAGCCATTTCGATCTTCAGAGGTATGCAACACTCCTCCCCTTCCCCCAGATCTGGCCGGGTGTTTTAGGATAGACATTGATGTGCAAAAGATCCCAAAGGAGGGACAATCTGAATGTTTAAATGCTGAAAAGATCCCTATGGAGGGACAAAATACCTATTTAATTTCGAATATAGATTTACAATGTAGAGATGAAATGATTCCAATGAAGGGACAACAAGGTGATTTACATGTTTCCCATTCTTCTACTATTAATGTGTATGTAATCAGAAATTGTGAAATCAATCCTTCCAAAGCAATACGGGATTATCAATAGATTAAAAGAACAATTTGCTTCATTCGCTTATTTTCGTGACGAGCTGGCCACGAAGCTCTTGGTTCTCTGCTACCAGACGCTCATACTCGAGAAGCAGTCCATCAGAATTCCTTTTGAGATCCTACATCCTAGTTGCTGCTTCATCCACCTGTTTGGTTTTACTCTCAAGTTTAGATTGAAGTTCCTTTCTGATGGCTTCCATCTACGCTTTTGCTTCATCTGCCTCTTTGGTTTTACTCTCAAGCTCAGATTGGAGTTGCCTGACAAAGTCCTTGAAGGAACCAACCTGCTCCTCTCGGGCTTTGAGATCCTCCGGTCCACCGAACTTCTCCTGGTTCTCCTCTGCAGCCTCCACCGTCTTCCTTGTTAACCGAAGCTCTCTGATATAGTAGTGCAGCCGATCTGTGAGTAGCGCGAGGAACAGAAAGAACCCTGGATTTAAGCACAACATTGTCAGATTTACATACATTTAGTAGTCACAGCAGGCGAAGAAAACTAATGATGGTGCATTATCATGTATTTGGTTTGGCAACTGTGATGTTTTTTGTTACTTGTATGTCTAGTATTCATAGAAATTGAGGTTGCTTACTGTTGTTGATTAAGAAGAACAAACTTATCTTAGATTTCTAGTGGAGCTTCGATGAGGAAATGGCACCTCGGTTTTTGATTAGTGGACATTTCTCTATTAGGATAAGAGTAAAGAAACCATTTGTCAATGAAATTTCACTTATTCTTGAAGTGTACTGTGTTTTCAAGGCAAGCCAAGTTTTCCTAGGAACCTTTTATTTGAGTTCTCATATTGCATATAAATCCCTGATAGCTGCTGAGTTTTACAAATATATTTTGTAGGTAATGTTGGTGACAACAAAGCACTGGCAGAAGTTGTAAAAACATGGGCTCTTCCAAGCAGACTTGCATCAACAAAAGATATTTTACTTGTAAGAATTCTTCAGCACTATCCACATAGCATCTTCTTGCTTAATCAATAGTACGTACTGACAAGGTCTTCTTTAACAATGAAGGAGGCAAAAAATGGTGGATATGCAGTTGGAGCTTTTAATGTATATAATTTGGAAGGGGTTGAGGCTGTTGATTATGCAGCAGAAGAGCAACAAAGCCCTGCCATCTTACAGGTGCGTAATCTCTTGTTCATTATGTTGTCTTACAGCTTAGTGCGTCATGAGATACACAGATTCTATGAGATATTCGAAGGGGGTGCATGATGACTGATGAGGGGAGTATATAAATGGAAGAAAAATAAGCACACAATGCGTAATCATTTTAATCTTATAAATGATAAGCAATTCAACCATCTATTTACTGTACTTCCTTTTTATTCTGTTTTTTTTTTGTGCCAGCTCTACTGATCAGTTGCTAAATTCCTACCTTCTTCCTTTTGGCAGATCCACCCCAGTGCCCGGAAGTTGGGAGGTTTACCTTTGGTTGCATGTTGCATGTCAGCTGCACAACATGCCAGTGTAAGTCACATTTTAATAGATATCAAAATCAATAAAACATAAAGAGAATCGAGCAGTCTGAGTAATAATATTTTATTCACTTTATCAATGATCCAAATATGTGTTGTCAGCAGTGTTGACAAAATTATCCAAACCATTGATCTCTCAACCTAGACAAGTCAATAAAGATGAAACTTTTTATCCTATTTCCTTTCTTGGCTTGTTATTAACAGTTAACGGGGTTGCAGAAAAAGGGCTAAAAGATAAAGTTGATATGCTTGAGAATGGCTAGAGATCTTGGCTTCCCAGAATTGATTTTCGAAACAGATTCCATCATTGTGTGTGAGCTGCTCAATAGGAAAAGGAATGATGCTGCAAGGGAGTTCACCTAGTCGCACAATGCAGGCGATGGCTAGATGAAGGAAACTGGGAAGTGCTTCACTCCCAAATTCTAAAGCTTTTACTGAATTTGCTACTATTCCCCCTTGCTTATGTAATTTCTTTCACTCCACCACTTATCTAACAAACAACTAATGGCAGTAGCCACTTTCGGATAAAAAAAAAGAAGATGAAACTATTTACTAGTGTAAATGTTTATGTGGGTCAATATTGATTGTTGTTTGAAGTTTTTACACTAAAGCCTATTAGCTCAAAATGGAAGAGCAATGTGCCTACGCACAAAGATGCGAGTTCAAATCCCGTATAGACTATCTATGTTTATCGCTTACAAGTACTATGTTTCTCTTCATGAATAAGAGTGTAAAGTGCAAAAATAAAATTGTAATGTGCAAATATAAGAACATAAAGTGCAAAAATAAAATTGAAATGTGCAAATTTAGAATACAAGTGTGCAAAAGTAAGATACACTTGTGCAACTGTGAAGTGCATTTGTTCAACTGTGAAGTGCATTTGTGCAACTGTGAAGTGCATTTATGCAACTTTAAAGTGCAAATATAAGAACATAAACTGCAAAAATAAAATTGTAATGTGCACATTTAGAATACAAGTGTGTAAAAGTAAGATACAATTGTGCAGATTTAGAATACAATTGTGCAAAAGTAAGATACTTATGTGCATATTTAGAATACAATTGTACACATTCAAATTAAAGTGCATAAATAAGATTAAAATGTGCAGAATTAAGGTTAAAAAGTGCATAACTAAGATTATAATGTGCATGATTCACAAAATAGACTTATCGTACATTTGTTTTTCTACGTATAAAAATTTCAAATTAAAGTGGATAAATAAGATTAAAATGTGCAAAATTATGGTTAAAAAGTGCATAACTAAGATTATAATGTGCATTATTAACGAAATGGACTTATCGTATATCTGTTTTTTTTACGTATAATAATTTCAAATTAAACTGCATAAATAAGATTAAAATGTGCAGAATTAAGGTTAAAAAGTGCATAACTAAGATTATAATGTGCATGATTAACAAAACAGCCTTATCGTGTCGTATAACAATTTCAAATTAATGTGCATAAATAAGATTAAAATGTGCAGAATTAAGGTTAAAGAGTGCATAACTAAGATTATAATGTGCATGATTAACAAAACGGACTTATCGTATATGTATATTTTTTTTCATCCGTTTTCAGCACTTTTTGTTAGGGGTGGGCACAAATCCCGCAAATCCCGGGCCCGTCCCGGTCCCGTCCCGGTCCCGGTGGGATTTGGAAAAAAAATAGTGAATCCCGTCCCGGTCCCGTCTCGCAAAAATTACGCGGGACGAGCATTCCTTATCTCGCAAATCCCGTCCCGTCCCGCATATATATAAAAATATAAATAAATAAATAAATATATATATTTAATTTTTGGTAATCATATGTATACACACATTGTATAAAAAGTATACAGTGTGTCCGTGTATATATACAAATGTATATAAACAGTGTATATATATACACACTGCCCACTGAGTGTATATATGTATATACCGTACAATGTGTATCTTTGTTTACAATATACTTATATGTATACAGTATATATTGTGTATAATTATATGTATAATGTATTTAGTGTGTATATATATAAGGAAAATCGTAAAATATAAAAAATATTATAAATTTATATATGTTACGTCTTTGAAAACCGCAAAATATATAGGAATTTTACATTTTTTTATATTGTTTTTTATTTGAGGGACAAGGCCCGTCCCGTCCCGGTCCCGTTCCGTCCCGTGAGGGACAAGGCCCGCGCGGAATTGAAAAAAAAATAGTGAATCCCGTCCCGGTCCCGTCCCGCAAAAATTACGCGGGACGGGACGCGGGACGACCCTCGTCCCGTCCCGTCCCGTCCCGCGCCCACCCCTACTTTTTGTTGTGCAAATATAACAATTGTGCTGATTTATAATATAATTGTGCACATTTAGAATGCAAGTGTGCATACACCAATTACTAATATTATAACGTGTAAAAGTAATATACAATTGTGCATATTTAGAATACAAGTGTGCATACACCAATTACTAAAAAAGAGTGAATGAATGTGACAGATCTTATCCCAATCAATTGTGCAAAAGTAAGATTCAATTGTGCAGATTTAGAATACAATTGTGCACATTTAGAATACAAATGTGCAAAAGTAAGATACAATTGTGCAGATTTAGAATACAACTGTGCAAAAGTAAGATGCAATTATGCAGATTTAGAATACATTCAGAGAAGATTTGAATAATCTTCTAACTACTGATAAGGTAACTATTGTTGATCTTACTCAAAATTGCATTTCAAAAAATTATTTTTTCATTCAATTTGGGGAAATTAATCAATTTAATCAACCAAATATTAAGAATTGCATTTCAGAATTTTTAGAATCAATCAAACTTATTGTTTTTTTATTATTATTATTTTAAGGAATAAAATTGTATTAATAAAAGTATTTTACATAGGAAGAAACTAAAAGGAAAAGAAGGATCACCCCTAATTGAGTCCAAAGACTTAATTATAGGAACCAATGATGGGTCCTACTCCGAAGATGCAACTCCGAAGTAAGGACCAAGGCCATAAATCGAGGCATGCAAGCCCCAAAGACAAACTACCATAAACCGAGGCGTGCAAGCCCCATACAATCACATATCCAAATAAACCATAAAACCAGGCATAAAAGCCTCCATCTACCCAGCTACAACCTTAAACTTGCGTGAAACACCAACATTAATTAGCTAGAGCAAAATCCTAATACCAAGGGTTGTATATATATGAGACATTCAGCAGGTCATGTGCATCATCACCATCAATTGATAACGAAGTCAGTAGCTGAGCATATAGATGGCCAGCAGCTTCAGCGAGCAAAAAAGAGGGACCACAATCAGTCTTTTTAAGGGGGAGCGTCTTCAAGCATAATCAATCGTTACTTAAAAAGTGCATCATGTGAGGTAATATATGCCCGTGCTATAAGGAATATAAATCCACAAAGTGCAGCTAATTAAACCCAATCAATCACGAAGCCAGCAGATGTGCAATAACATGGATAACAGCTTCGAACAAAGTCGAGTCAACACAGGACAACAGCAATCAAACTCAGAAGCAAGGAAAAAGAGACCCTAACAGAATGCAAATTTTGGCATATGATTTAAGCTCAAGTACAAAAACAAAAAGAGACTCTAACAGTTTAGACATAAATAAAAAGATACCCTAACAGTTTAGACATAAACAAAAAGAGACCCTAACAGTTTAGACCAATGCCAAATAGGCAAATATTAAGCTTAAGTAAGCAAAATATATAAACCTTCCGAGCTGCTAATCTTGAATGATCTTCACTCTTTGCTCCTGTACACACCTAATGAAGAAAACAACCAAGAATCCTTAGGAAACCAAGCCTAGTTCACCAAGCCTCGACCAACATAAATTTTCAATATTAAGTGGCTTGAACCTCACCATTTTGCAGAAGCAAATATCAGAGTTGTGGGCTTTGGTTCTCTTATCCTCATAATGACAACAACATTTTGCAGAGCATATCTAAGAGCATATCAGATACAAGAAAGGTTGCTGAAGTATACCAATTAATCCATTCTCAGCAGAAGCATCAAAACACCAATCTATATATCTAATCTGTCGCAAGTAACTGCTTGTTTCTTGAATGGTTTTTGCTTTCAAAAGGGGTTGAGCTTCATCAATTAATCCATTCCACACACACTTTGTTGGTTTTGAGATTACCAGTAAATGCTGATTTGAGCTATGGTTGGATTGATTGGGAAATATTACACAGACAGAAAAATAAGATGGACGGAGTACATTATGAAATGAAGCAGGCAAGGATGGATCTCCCCGGAGGAAAATGGGGACAGGGAAGATCGAGATCAAGCGGATCGAAAACCATTAGAAACTTCCTCGCTCAATCACAATCGATAAATGTCAGTCCCATTAGAACATTGGAGTCTCCCCGAACCAAAATCACTAGATCTGATATAAAGCAACACCTTCGAAAGAAGAAGAAGAAACAAATAGATAGAAATTCACCTGAGATTGCAGGAGGCAAAAATCGAGTTTCAGAAGAAGCGATCAAGTATACGATCTGCACAGTGCTGTTCGTAGTCGCACCCCTCGTTTCTCCTCCCGAGCCTCCACCACAAGTCGAGGATGAGGAGTAGCCCTCTGCCTCGACCTTCAGCTCGGCCGCAACCGCCTTCGTCACTGACATCATCAACCAAATCCAGAATCAGCAAATTGGAACCCTAATGGCTGAAAAGCTGAGCTCGGCGATTCCGCATCGACCTTGGGAGAGCTCGCGAGAAACAAAGCACATAGAAGAACGATTGGAAAGATGAAAAGAGACCTTACCTTGTTGAATTGGTCAATTGTTCGCCTCAAATCTTCCTTCTTCACCACCTTCCTCCCTTCCAACGCCCCCTTTTTCAGTCTGATCCAACCCTAGAAATTGCGAACCGAGGAGAAGGGACAACAACATTAGAGAGATCGGATGGAACAAGAATGGGAACGATGGATCATGGATGGCAGGGGAGAATCTCGGCCTTCAAAGCGGGCAAAGCGTTGAGTTCTTCCATGAGAGCGGGTTTGTGCTTCTGAGAAACCTTCGAATTCAGCCTCTTTTGTGTTTCACAGCTGGTTCGGTTCTTTTTGCTTTAACGGACCGGCTCATTAAAAAAAATCCTACCCGCGTTCCGGTTTTCCACTAAACCCAAAATTTTACACGTTAAGCAAATTTTACACGTTAAGGATGTTTTACATTTTAAAGCTTCCCTATATATATATATATATATATATATATATATATATATATATATATATATATATATATATATATATATATGTGGTTATTGGATAAATTGACCATATGTTGCACGGATACATGATAAATGATATCTATATGAATTGATACATTGATAAGTTGATGAATAAATAACGTCATCATGCACCGATTAAAATATTAGCCCCATCTTTGTAGTGATGAGCTAAGATGATATTGTTGATTCCGTCTTGTACTTGTAACTATTTGTTTCATATATATTTTGTTTCATAGAATGTGAAATATAAACTCCATAAGTGGTTGAACTTGTTTGATTCTTGATCACTAGAAGTTGACATTATTTATGTGTCATGAAGTTGATTTGTATATAACTTAAATTGCATCAAATTGAAATTTGAGATAGTTATTGAACCTATACTATTTGTGGATGATATTGTTTATTAAAACAAATGATAAATATTTGGATCGATATCCACCTGAAGTGGCCAAATAAATTTGTGATTGATATTGTTTATTGAGATAATTTTTGTTATTTACTTGTGAGGTGTATATATTTTAATTTACTTTTGCACAAAGCTCAAATTGATTCCAAAAGAAACAATTGTAAGAGTTTTTATGCCATAAACATATGTGATTTTATATTGATAAGGATTAATTATGTCATTAATGTTAATAAAAGCTATCCATTGAATGGAGAGTTTAAATGATCCAACACCTTAGAGTATGTAAACTTTGCGATTTTTGGTTTTCTATTAGTCCTATTTGGCTATTTTAAGGTATAGGAAATCTTTATTTTATTTATTTATTTGACTTGATTTGTATTTTATGTATATGAATATGCATTGGAAATGTTTCTGGAAGAAACAACTATGGGTAGATAATGCCAATTTTATACAACAAATGATGATTTGAGAGAAGAGTTTGAAGCACGTCCTTGTTCCATTGTGTGAAATTGATAAAATTAGTTCACGACAACCCGAAGACTCTTTATTTTGGAATCTTGTTCTTAATCTACTTGAGTATTGTAGAACTCAAATAAATAGCTAGCTAATTAAATGACCTATGGTTCATAACAACCTCTTTTATTGTTAGATGCAATATATATTGTTACCTCTAGCAGAAGACATAAAGAGGATACGGTGCACGCGATCATTGTTAGGATACTGGTCATAATTTTGAAAATGATTATTAATAATCATGTATGAGTCGACTCCCACATGAAGAAAAATGTGGAGAACAAGTCAAGGATGACGGTTTACCTAATTTGGATTTGTAATCTCCCAAACTGTAAATGAATCATCGTATAAATATGTTAGAATGGCTTAAAGCTTGGCATCGGATGATATGGAAAACCTGAAGTTTTCAGGATGAAATAACTAGTGAGTATTTGTATAAAGTCTATACTTGACATAATTAAACCTTATACATATATATCTCCAGAAGAGCATCAAATTAGTCCTCGAAGGACTGTTGATATATGTTGTGAATTTCCCCGAGTGAATACCGTTAAAGAGAAGGAGAGTGAACAATAGGACACAAAGGATTTACGTGTTCTTGCAAGAACCGCGCAGAACACCCTGCAGAGAAAAACCTCTTTGCAGCTAGGGTTTCTTATTATTGTGATGCTTTCATGGATACACTGGCACTCCATAATTCAACCCTACCCCCTCTATTTATAATAGAGAATCTCTTATAGATAACCCTGTAGATAAATCTAGATATAGATAAAAATTATCTCATCTAGAACCTATCATAGATAAAACCATCTATAATAGACCACCTATATATAAAACCATATATAGATAAAACTTGATATAGATAAAGTGACTTGGGCCCCAATCCAATTTATCTATCTACCTAGGATGATTAATTATCTCATACAACAATCTCCACCTAGACAAATAATCTATCTATAACAACGAACAGAGACATCTTTAGGACCTTGTTTGCTTCAGGTCCTCCCGTGCTCCGCTCCCTGGGGATCCTCTCTTGAATATCATCAAGTGATGTTGATTAAGTCCAAGTAGCGCTCCTTGAACTTCTTCTGGGTGGCATGCATCACTAGCTCGGCACCCTCCACCATCTTCCATCTTGACAACTTTTGCAGTATATACAAATTGTTGGACAAAAACTTTGACATATACCTCTTATCCGATCGAATCCGAATCTCCTTAAAAGATTCTATGTCAATCACGTGGTATATCACTTTATCCGCCTGACAAAGTCGAATACTCGACGATGCCTTCTCTTGTATCTTCTCCCATTCATGATCTTTCAACGAAACAAATTTCGACTCTTTCATCTTCTTTAACACCCTCTTCCATGTCAGGAGACTCTTCACTCGCAATTGCCAAAGACTGAAATTTCCAATGCTGTCGAAACGCGGAACCTCGAATTTCGCACTGGATGCCATCGTCTAACCTGGCTCTGATACCAATTGTTATGAATTTCCCCGAGTGAATACCATTAAAGAGAAGGAGAGTGAACAATAGGACACAAAGGATTTACGTGTTCTTGCAAGAACCGAGCAGAACACCCTGCAGAGAAAAACCTCTCTGCTGCTAGGGTTTCTTATTATTGTGATGCTTTTTGATGGATACACTAGCACTCCATAATTCAACCCTACCCCCTCTATTTATAATAGAGAATCTCCTATAGATAACACTATAGATAAATCTAGATATAGATAAAACCTATCTCATCTAGAACCTATCATAGATAAAACCATCTATAATAGACCACCTATATATAAAACCATATATAGATAAAACTTGATGTAGATAAATTGACTTGGGCCCCAATCCAATTTATCTATCTATCTAAGATGACTAATTGTCTCATACAACAATAAAATCAAGCAATAAATTCTTATAAGAAGATGGCTCTAGAAGAGCGTCAAAACACTCTAAAGGGAAGGAGTGATGACAGATAAATTAGGATTGTGAAAGCCGATAATTGCCAGAAGCAATGGTTTCTCCTCTAGTTGAGGATGTTAAAAGAAGATCCGACATATAATAAATAGATTACACATATTAGCAATATGGATGTAATATGGAAATGCTATCAATGAAATTGATATTTTGGATATATGAGCATTGAGAAGCTGACGATTAAATCGACCAAGTGAAGTCGTTACATATGAGATTGTCATTTTGGATAATGCTAATAGATGGGATGACCCAGTAGAGTAATCAATAATAGCTAATAAGCAGGCATGAATATCAAGAGCTTGATTCGATTTTGGTCAAAAATAGAATAAATTCTCCTTCTTGTAATTTATCTCCAGTAGAGAGCTTGATATTTACATGTTCAGTATAGGCACCGAAATCTCCCCAGATTACACTAAGTTGTTGAAAATCAAGAAAGTTGATGTATATGGAGGATTGAGTCCCCATAGATGATCAAATACCTAGAGTTTATTATGAATGATAAAATACTCGGTATTTAGGGGGAGATGAAAAGGAGATTAAGAAGTAATATGTTGCATGGAAGAGAAGTGAACCGAAAGTTAGCAAACAGGCTAGTAAAGGCATTAGTAAATGCAAAAGATAGTATGATTCAAATCAAAGTTCTAGTAGTAACTTCAAACAATGGTGATATGTCCACTAGTATAAAACTCCTTAAGAGATTTTATGAATGTTGACAGTGCTAGAATTGATTATGAGTTGTCTTGAAATGACCAAATCCTTGATTATCGTTGATGACACATATCTAAGTTTATACTTGAAGTCCTTGATAAGAATAATTAGAGCTTACAAAACGCTAAGAGTGTAATGCGATTGGTTTATTGAACAGTTCATTAGATTGTGAAAGGATACTAAGTCCAGGAGTACCATATCTTTATAAAATTGATTATTTATATGCTAAATTGAGGGGGAGAAAAGTTGTACTCTTTTCCTTAACTTTGGTTTTTGTCCCATTTGGGTTTTTTTTTCCAAAGCAAGGTTTTTAACGAGGCAACTCCCCTCACGAGGATACATGGTATATCCCAAAATCTACAAAGAAATAATTTATGCAAAGATGGATTATTTAAGCATGAAGTTTTTGGACATGTAGCTCCAACATTGAAAAGTGTAGTATCAATTGGTTTAAGTGGGTGTTTGTACAAAGGAAAATATAAAGCCAAATTGATTGCACAAAAGCCTATTAAAGGTTACATGAGAATGTATTCACCAGGAGTGAATATAATTTTGGCTCCAAATGTAAATGAAGAACATTGTAGGTGCATACCTATATAAATGGAAAGAATCGATTGAAAATGCTTGAAGCATTATTATCAAAGTACTGTAACATTAAGTTGGTTAAAGATCCTTATTAGAGTAGCTGAATTACCTACATTTGTGCAAAACGGTGATATTTTATTAGGTCCCGAAGTACCATACAAAGTTGTACTCTTTTCCTTAATCTTTGTTTTTATCCCACTGGGTTTTTCCAAGGTAAGGTTTTTAATGAGGCAACTTAAGCACCATTTAATACATCAGATCCCAGATCAACAACTAAAGGCACACTAGGTCCTGAAGTACCTTATACTTGTGCATCCAAAGTAGCTCAACACCAATACATGCAGGTCAGGCACGTCAAACTTTATCAAGAAGGCATTCCAGCTTATGCACATCAAAGACAATGTTGAGATTCGACCATAAGCTCATGAAGACGGCGGCATTAAGAAGAATGAGAAGACTTCGAGAAGGATGTTGAATTCAGGGGGAGCATACACGCGCTGCACTCTTTTTCCCTTCAATTAGGTTTTGTCCCACTGGGTTATCCAGACAAGGTTTTTAACGAGGCAGTACAACTAGAGCATACGTGGAAGGCTGCACTCTTTTTCCCTAAGCTATGGTTTTGTCCCATTGGGTTTTCCTATCTAGGTTTTTAACGAGGTAGTTGGAAGAACACGGAATGTACATCCAATGGGGAGTGTTATAATATTATTATTATTATTATTATGTGGATGTACAAAATATACACTTTACTTATATAGAGTTTCGTCTATGGATAGATTTACTATTGCTTGGAGCCTAAGGAGTTTATCACTATATATTGTACCGGTGTAATACCAAGAGAGATCAATTGAATACAATCTCATATTCTCCTCCTCCCGATTCTTCTGTTTTACAATGACTATGCAATTATTCATCGTTTATGTTTACCTCATAAAAATAAGAATTCCACTGAATAATATTTCAATTATCATTCATTGTACGCGTTAAATCGACTGATTCAACTGAATAATTCTAAAAATTTACTTATTCACAACAGTTGCGTTAAATTGACTGATTCAACTGAATAATTCTAAAACTTTACTTATTCACACCGGTTATGTAATTATTTCAATTATCATTCATTGTACGCGTTAAATCAACTGATTCAGCTGAATAATTCTAAAAATTTACTTATTCACAACGGTTGCGTTAAATCGACTGATTCAACTGAATAATTCTAAAATTTTACTTATTCACAACGGTTATCTAATTATTCATCGCTACAGTGTACCTCGTAAAAAAAGAATTCTATTGAATAATCTCTCAGTAGCGATGAATAATTACTGGGATGAATATATGTTAAAGGAGGCCAAATAAAAAATGGTACACATTATATAGAATAATGGCCTCCTTTAACATATATTTTTGTGCATCCAATCGATTTTGTGGATCAAATTAGTGATTTGTATTGATCTCCATTTAAATCTTTATAAAAAAAATATTGATTTGGATGTGTACCATTTTTTATTTGGTTGTCCCTGGTATCTATAACTAACTTTTAAAAAAAATGTAGAGTTCATATTTTCTTTCAACTCAATTTTTTTTATAATTCACCATTTATTTATTTTTTAAAATGAAATATTCCCTTTTAATCCAGGCCCTCAATTCAATTTAGATCAAGGGTTCATATTGTCAGAGTGAATAATTCTTGTTGGGGTTGCCTTCGCTATCATTATAATATATATAGGAGGTTTACATCATGACCTAATGACTATTGGGCCTATGAGCCTATATTACATCTAAGATACTCACTTAGTTGAAACAAGAGGGCAACAGATAGTGAGACTAGATCTAAAATTAAGAAATAGTTGGCGAGGCAAACCCTTGGTGAAGATGTCAGCATACTAAAACGGGGACGGGACATGTAAGACACGCACAAGACCCATAGCTACCTTCTCATGGACGAAGTGGATGTCAATCTCAACATGCTTGATTCCCTGATGGTGAACTGGGTTGTGAGCAAGGTAAGTAGCATTGACATTGCCTGTATACACAACATACGTGATAACTCCCTCCCTTGATGAAAATTGGAATAAATGTTTCAAAGGCCTTGACAGGATGTTTGTCAAAGGTCTTGGAACATTAACAGTTGATGAAATCCAAAACCTGTTTTATAAGTCCGAATATTATTTAATCTTATTATATACTTCCTTTATATATTATATATATATATATGCTTGACTAATCTTTCAGGAAGTTTTTCGAATTATTTCCTTCCTTCCGACAAGTGCTGAGAAGGTTCAAATGGGAAAGATTATGGCTTCATTTGTTTCCAAGTTTAGATGATCTTGAAGATAGCCATGATCAGGAATAGCCGTTGGAGAAGATTCTCGGCGCCGATTTATCTCAATGAATAGAGAAGGAAGATGAAGATAGGATATACAAGTGCTACACGAGCTTTCATTCATTCAAGCAAGATCTGTCTTCCAAAGTGTCTCTCTGCTAGCGCTCAAGAGTTTGTTGTTTATTTCAAAGTCTTTGAGAGTCACTGTGAGCTTATAAGATATATTCATTTATAGTGTTACTCGAGAGTTTGTAACTCGGGAAGTTGCACTAGGCTATTGATTTGTGAGAGTAAGAGGATTGTACTAGATAGCTGAGAGAGGTGGGGCTCTTCTAGATTGGCCTAGGACTCCAAGGGAACGTGAGTTGACTAGATTGCAATTGTATAGGAGAGAGGCTTCTCGGTGAGCTATTAGGATCCTAAGCTAAGCGAATCAATAAAGCCTTTTGAATCCTAGGGTTGTGGAAGAACCCTAGGCGGGGACGTAGGCCAAGTTCGTACTGAACCTCGTAAACAATTACTCGTGTCCTTTATCTATTGCTTTACCTTATTTCCGCACTTGGTTCGATTGTCTAACCTTGTGATTCAGGTTTAATCTCAAAGGGTTTTATACGAGCTCCAAAAGTCTTTAGACTTTCTGCGAAAAACGGGCATACTCTATTCAACCCCCCTTCTAGAGTATTTCTATATTACATTGTTTTACATTATCGAACCTTCAATTGGTATCAGAGATTTACTCACTGTTTTTGATCTAACAATCTTGTGAGTTTTCGATCATGTCTGGTGAAGCAAGCGGAGGATTTGCATAGGGATGGTCCACAAGCAGACCGCCACTCTTTGTAGGAAACAACTTTGTCCACTGGAGATCTTTGATGAAGATGTTCATCATAGACCAAGATCTAGAGCTTTGGAACATTATAGAGAATGGTCCGAAGATTCCAAAGAAAGATGGACCAAATGATACCAAAGTTGCAAAGAAGGAGTCTGAATACAACCAAGCAGATCTTCAAATCGTCTCCAAAAACTACAGGGTTATTAACTTACTTTATTGTGGTCTTAGCACTGATGAGTTTAACCGTATTTCATCTTGTAGGTCAGCCAAAGAGATTTGGGACAAACGGGTCGTCACCTATGAAGGAACGAGCCAAGTAAAAGACACCAAGATTAGCATCTTCCTTCGAAAGTATGAGCTCTTCAAGATGAAGTCTGATGAGTCAATCAAGGCCATGTTCACACAATTCACAGAAATCACCAACAACCTTGGCTCTCTCGGCAAGAGCTTTACCAACGTTGAGAAAGTGAGGAAGATACTGAGGTGCCTTCCAAAGGAGAAATGGGGTCCAAATGTAACAGCTATAGAGGAAGCCCATGACCTCATCACTCTACCCCTTGATGACCTTTTTGGGAAGGTGATCACGCATGAGATGATCCTTAATGAAGACGATGGAGAACTTCCATCTAGCACTAAGAACTTGGCACTCAAGTCTAAGAAGGATGATCCTTAATGAAGACGATGGATCTGATTCCGAAGATGAGGATGACGATGAGGATGATCCTTTTGCTCTTATCACAAGAGACCTTGCTAGAATTCTCAAAATCAATAAGCAATTCAACAACAAGGATGGATCAGAGTCTTCAAAATTTCTAGGTAAGCCTCAATACAACAAGTATGAAAAGAAGACTAAACCGTTGTCTTGTTTTGAATGTGGTGAAACAGATCATCTTGTGAAGAACTGCCCTCAAAAGACAAAGAGCCAGTCTAAGAAAGGTGACAAATGGAAGAAGAAAGCCATGGTGGCAACTTGGAGCGATTCCGACTTTGACTCCGATGATGAAAAGGCCAATATTTGTCTTATGGCCTCAGAAGATGGATCCCACGATGAAAAGCTTGAAGCTACTGTAAGAGAACTTATGGAAAGTCCAAAAGAGGTATTATCGGAATTCCTTTCCAATATGATTGCCAATGAAGAGAAGCTTATTGCCCAAACTAATACTCTCATTAAGAGAACTGTTGACCAGGAAAGAACTATTGAGGATCTGTCTATGAGGGTTAAAAGTCTTGAAGCTTCTTATTCAGGTCTTGACATTAAAGTCAAGACGCTTGACTCGGAGAAATCTGAACTCAAGCAAGATCTCTCCTCTCTAAGAAATGAGTATCATGACTTAAAGAACGAGAAGATCTCCCTGAATAATAAGATTCAAGACCAACAGACAGCTCTCATAAGTTTTACCAAGTCCAAAGGTACTCTCGATAGGATGTTGGGTGAGCAACAAAGCTCTCTAAACAAAAGTGGTATTGGTTACAATCCAAAGTTTTTAAAGAAGCAACACATTACCACTTTTGTAAAGGCAAAAGGAAGCAGAACCTCTCCTATATGTCACCATTGTGCTAGAAAGGGACATGTAAAGGAGACCTGCCCCTATAGAAGAAATGATCCATATATGATTCGCAATACATTTCCTGTTCATTTGAGAAAAGAACGGATAACACAAGTTTGGGTTCCAAAAGGCACTATTTTACCAAATATGGTTTACCCCAACAATGGATCCAAATTTGCTTATTGGTCTAGCCACAAAGGTTGATGTTTGTCTTGCAGGAGATCACCAAGGTGAAAGAACACAAATGGATTATTGATAGTGGATGCTCGAGGCATATGAGTGGGAAGAGTTCTCTCTTTCATGATCTAAAGGAGAAATCCACGGGAACAATCACTCTTGATGACAAAGGAAAATGCGACATCGTTGGTATTGGTATTGTTGGAAGCGATTCCAGCCATAGTATTAAAGATGTCTATCTTGTTAATGGTTTGAAGTATAATATGCTTAGTGTCTCTCAATTATGTGATAGTGGTAACAATATCAGATTTAACAAGAAAAGATGTATAGTGTGCAGAGAACACACAGGTGAAGTTATATTGACTGCATATCGTTACAACAACATATACGCCGTAAACGCTGATCAAGTGGCACAAGGAAGCTTAACATGTCTAAAGGCTTTGCCGGACGATCCAAAGCTTTGGCACAGGAGACTCGGTCATGGCAGTCCACATACACTACAGAAGCTTGTGTCCAAAGGGCTTGTAAGAAGGCTACCTGAAATGGACTTCAAAGGTATTGATATGTGCAATGCATGCACACGAGGTAAACAAACACGTAGCTCTTTCAAACCTAAAAAGGTTGTAAGTTCATCTAGACCCCTTGAACTTTTACATATGGATTTATGTGGTCCTATGCGAGTCAAATCTCCCAATGGTAAAAAGTACATGCTAGTTGTTGTTGATGATTTTTCTAGATATACTTGGGTTGCATTTTTAAAAGAAAAATCAGAGGCCTTATTTGAGTTTTCAAAACTTTGTAAGGAGTTACAAACTTTAAGAAACGAGCCCATAGTGTCAATTCGGAGTGATCATGGCAGGGAGTTTGATCAACTTCAGTTTGATTTGTTTTGTGCTAAATATGGCATCTCCCATAACTTTTCTGCTCCTAGGATACCTCAACAAAACGGGGTTGTGGAACGCAAGAACCGCACCTTAGAGGATATGGCCAGGACTATGTTTTTAGAAAATGCATTACCTAAAACCTATTGGGCTGAAGCTGTTAACACAGCTAACTACATTTTGAATCATTGTCTTATTTGTTCCATCTTAAAGAAAACTCCTTATGAACTTTTCAAAGGCCGCAAACCACTTATATCTTATTTTAATTTAAACCCTTTGGCTGTACTTGTTTTGTTCATAACAATGGAAAAGATAACCTAGGGAAATTTGATGCGCGTAGTGATGAAGGTATATTTCTTGGCTACTCCACAAGTGGCAAAGCTTATAGAATCTTCAACAAAAGGACCCAGGTAGTTGAAGAAAGTATACATGTTATTTTTTATGAATGCAATGACGGTGCTTTGAGTGAAAGTGTTGCAAATATAGATCTTAACATCCATGAAGAGAACGAGGAAGGTGATGCTGCTGCTATCAAGAACACAGAGAAGAGGAATATGGAGGAACAGATTCTTAACACTGAAGAATTGGCCCAAGGTGTTGAAGATTCGTCCAAAGCCCTTGGTGTCCAATCCAACAGTGTTGAGATGTCTGAAACTGCTGTAACTGAACCTAACAGGACAACGGTGTCAGATGTACCACAAGTCAATCCTACCAGTGTGACGAATCAAGGAGCTGAGACTAGCAAAAGGAAATTCAAATACTCTTCATCACACTCATTAAAGGATATCATTTCTGACCCTACTTCTAGTGTTCAAACTCGTTCTAAACTTAAAGATCTTTGTGCTTTTCACGCATTTGTTTCTCTTATTGAGCCAAAGAAGGTAGATGAGGCACTTCAGGAGCCAGACTGGATCATTGCTATGCAAAGTGAGCTTAACTAATTTGAAAGGAACAAAGTCTGGACCTTGAATCCTAGGCCAAAGCATCAATCAGTCATTGGCACACGATGGGTATTTCGAAACAAGCTAGATGAGAATGGTAAGATTGGGAGGAACAAGGCAAGGCTTGTTGCTCAAGGCTACAATCAAGAGGAAGGTATTCACTAGGAGGAGACCTTTGCTCCCGTAGCCAGGCTTGAAGCTATTCGCATTCTATTAGTATTTGCATCTTTTATGAGCATAAAGTTATATCAAATGGATGTCAAGTGTGCTTTTCTCAATGGTTTCTTAGAGGAAGAAGTACATGTGGCTCAACCCCCAGGGTTTGAAAGTTCAGAATTTCCCAATCATGTTTATAAACTTGACAAAGCGCTTTATGGCTTGAAACAAGCCCCAAGAGCTTGGTATGAACGCTTGTCGAAATATCTTTTAGAAAATGATTTTAAAAGGGGGTTGATCGACAAGACTCTTTTTTATCAAAACCAAAGGAAAGGACATTTTTGTTATTCAAATTTATGTTGATGATATATTATTTGGTGCTACTAACACATCTTTGTGCAAGGAATTTTCTGACATCATGTGCAGTGAATTTGAGATGAGCTTGATGGGAGAACTCAACTTCTTTTTGGGATTACAAGTTCATCAATCCAAGAAAGGGATCTTTGTCAACCAAAGCAAGTACACTAAGGATCTCTTGAAGAAGTTCAAGATGGATCAATCCAAAGCAGGCAAGATTCCCATGAGCTCAACATTGTCTCTAGATCAACACAAGACTGGAATAAGTTTCAATCAAAAGGAGTATCGAGAAATTATTGGATCTTTATTATATCTCACGGCTAGTAGACCTGACATCATGTTTAGTGTTTGCATGTGTGCTAGGTTTCAAGCTGATCCTAAAGAATCTCACCTTGTGGTTGTGAAGAGGATCTTTCGATATCTCAATGGCATTAAGGAGCTTGGACTATGGTACCCAAAGCAAAAGGATTTCACATTAATTGGATATTCTGATGCAGATTTTGCAGGCTATAAGGTGGATAGGAAGAGCACATCAGGATGTTGCCAATTCTTATGAGCATCTTTGATCAATTGGCACTCAAAGCAAAACTCAGTTGCTCTATCCACTGCAGAAGCCGAATACATTGCATCTGGAGCCTGTTGCTCCCAAATCCTTTGGATAGCTCAACAAATGCAAGATCTGGGCATCAACCTCAAAGGTATTCCAATTAAGTGTGACAATACAAGTGGCATCTCCATCACTAAGAATCATGTTCAGCACTCAAGGACCAAACATATTGATGTAAGGCATCATTTCATTAGAGACCATGTTGAAAAAGGTAATGTGTCCCTTTCGTTTATTTCAACTGATTATCAATGGGCTGGCATTTTTACTAAGCCTTTGGCAGAGGACAGGTTCACCTTCATAAGACGAGAGATTGAGATGCTTAACAAGGATGCACTTTCGTAGGGGGAGCATTTCCTTTACGAAAGATAAATTCTACTTAGTGTCAAGACCCTTGAGAACTATGTCAAGGTGTGTGAACTAAATGGTGGATTACATATATCGGATCATATATTTTTGGTTAATATCTTTTTAGATATTTAATCAATTATATTTTTTTGGGATTTCAAAATTGCACATTTTTGTGATATTCTTAACCGTTAAGATATTTTTATTTTTGGAACTAAATCCGTCAATTTTTCAGTCCGATTTTAATGGAAATATTTGAATTTTGAATTGGAAACTCTTCAAATCTTGGCAATGTTATCATTACCCTCCCTTGGCTCTCAAAAGCGCTCTGCTAAGAAGCCTCTCAGTGCTAAATAGAAAGGGAAGAGGGAGATTTTGGCTGAGGATGTGGACGCCAAGGAAGCCGAGGAGGAAGCCTTGAAGAAGAAGAAAAAGGCCGATGAGGAGGCCGAGCTTGCTAGGAAACTGGCAGAGGAAGCTGAGAGGATTCAGAAGCTGAAGCCAAGGAGGTTCCATCCAAGGAGGAGCCTGAGGAAGAAGAAGAAGAGCAAGAGGGATCTGGAGATGACGAGGAAGCTGAAGGAGATGAAGCGGGGTCCGGTGAGGACTCGGGGTCTGAGGAAGAGGAGGAAGAATCTCCCTCTCCTTCTCCTCCTCCCCCATCTCCAAAGAAGCGGAAAGCCCCTGCTGCTGTCAAGCCTCCGTCTCCCAAGCGCACCAGGAAGGGCACCCTCAGGAGTCTTGAAGCGCCTGTCAAGAGAGCTGCTTCTACCATTGCACGCAGGAAGAATGACGACCCACCTGCATATATCCAGGTAAATCAATCCTTGCCCTGCTCTTGGTTTCAAGATGCTGAGACTACTAGTAAGTGGGTAGATGAGTTTCGAACTCGTAGGGTTTGCTGTTCTGATTTTTTGGATTTTGAGTTCTTCGAAGCTTTGAAGTTACCCTGCATTGATCTTCTCAAAAAATCCCCAGCCTGGACCCTGCTTAACCTTGAAACCGTCTACTACCCCCAACTTACCCGTCTGTTTAGCATTAACCTAAAAGCCAAACACGACACCAATGGTTGTTATTTGGAGTCTGTTGTCAAAGGGGTTAGAATCTTTCTCAACTCCAATGACTTTGTAGATTTCCTTGGCTTACCTAGCCCAGTTCCACCCTCTGAAGTACACCCCTCAAAAGAGAATTGCATCATCCTTGCCCGAGCCAAGTACCTCCTACCCGAAGCATCCAACAGCACCTCAAAGCAACTCACCCACTCATCCCTAACCCTTGAGGCAAAAATAATTTTCAACATCATTGTTCGATGCCTCTTACCCCGTCTTAACTCTAGCTCACTCCTTACTGACAATGCCATGGTCCTGCTCTACCGCATCTTAAATGGCCTTGATCTTGATCTGGCCAACACTATCCTTGGAACCATGGCTCATGCCAGAAAAGCTAGAAAAGGCTCTCCCCTCCCCTTTGCTACCCTTTTGACCCCTCTCTTCAAAGCTTCTAGAATTGATGTCAAAAATGAAGAACAACAGCGTCATATGGGTAAGTTCGACTCTAAGGGCCTTGAAAAGATTGGCATCACTCGGTCTCCCCAAGGGACCTTGAGTCTTGCCACTCCTTCAAAAGTCCTTCCCACTGCTTCAGCTTTCGATGAACGCATGGACAACCTAGAGTTGGGCTTGGAGAAAGTTCGATTGGATATCAAGGAGCTGCAAAAGGATTTTATGACGGAGATGAGCGGGATATCCAAGATGCTTCAAGGACTGTTGACGAGGCTCACTGATGATGCTCCAGACGACGAAGCTTAAACCCTACCCTACCCTACCCTATCCCAAACTTGATACATTGCTGGTTTTTGGAAACAATTTCAAAACTTTTGGTGACTGTTTTACCTCCTCCCTTTGTTGAAAGACAAAAAGGGGGAGATGATCTGTGTTTAGACTTTGAAAACCTCTATCTGCTTTAAGGTCTTGGAAGACCTTGGTTTTTGATTTTTGGTTTTCGGTTGGATGGCTTTTGCATGCTTTAAAAATTTTGATCCAACATTTGTCTAACCCTTGCAGGTACTTAGTCTGATTTCTCCTATATTATTTATGCTTGACTAAGTTGCAGGGATGCACAGGTTTTGTATTTCATCAAGGGGGAGATTGATAACTCCCTCCCTTGATGAAAATTGGAATAAATGTTTCAAAGGCCTTGACAGGATGTTTGTGTCAAAGGTCTTGGAACATTAACAGTTGATGAAATTCAAAACCTGTTTTATAAGTCCGAATATTATTTAATCTTATTATATACTTCGTTTATATTATATATATATGCTAGACTAATCTTTCAGGAAGTTTTTCGAATTATTTCCTTCCTTACGACAAGTGCTGAGAAGGTTGAAATCGGAAAGATTATGGCTTCATTTGTTTCCAAGTTTAGAAGATCTTGAAGATAGCCATGATCAGGAATAGCCGTTGGAGAAGATTCTCGACGCCGATTTGTCTCAATAAATAGAGAAGGAAGATGAAGACATGATATACAAGTGCTACACGAGCTTTTATTCATTCAAGCAAGATCTGTCTTCCAAAGTGTCTCTCTGCTAGCGCTCAAGAGTTTGTTGTTTATTTCAAAGTCTTTGAGAGTCATTGTGAGCTTATAGGATATATTCATTTATAGTGTTACTCGAGAGTTTGTAACTCGGGAAGTTGCACTAGGCTATTGATTTGTGAGAGTAAGAGGATTGTACTAGATAGATGAGAGAGGTGGGGCTCTTCTAGATTGGTCTAGGACTCCAAGGGAATGTGAGTTGACTAGATTGCAATTGTATAGGAGAGAGGCTTCTCGGTGAGCTATTAGGATCCTAAGCTAAGCGAATCAATAAAGCCTTTTGAATCCTAGGGTTGTGGAATAACCCTAGGCAGGGACGTAGGCCAAGTTCGTGCTGAACCTCGTAAACAATTACTCGTGTCCTTTATCTATTGCTTTACCTTATTTCCGCACTTGGTTCGATTATCTAACCTTGTGATTCAGGTTTAATCTCAAAGGGTTTTATACGAGCTCCAAAAGTCTTGAGACTTTCTGCGAAAAACGGGCATACTCTATTCAACCCCTCTTCTAGAGTATTTCTATATTACATTGTTTTACATTATCGAACCTTCAATCCGCTTGATTGAGCGGACAGTGGAGCTCAAGCAATAAGTTGCGAAGCCAGGAGCACTCAGCGACGACATTGGCAACACCACGATACTCTGCTTCAGCACTAGAGCGGGAGACAACATGTTGTCTCTTAGATGACCAAGAAACAAGAGAGTCGTTGAGGAAAACACAATATCCTGACGTAGACCGCCTGATGTCCGGACACCCAGCCCAATCAGCATCCGTGTATGCAACCATGGAGAGCGGTGAAGCTGATGGGGTAATAGTGATGCCAAGAGAAGTAGTACCTTGAACATACCTGATAATGCGGTTAAGAGCAGCAAAGTGAGACTCTCTGGGGTCATGCATAAATAGACAGACTTGCTGAACAACATAACTAATATCACGACGAGTAAATGTCAAGTACTGTAAAGCACCAGCCAGACTACGATACAAAGTCGGATCAGACACAGGCTGACCCGCGGATTGGGCCAGTTTGGCAGTGGTCTCAACAGGTGTTGCAGCAGGCTTACAGTTAACCATGTTAGCCTTGGCAATAATCTCCTTGGCATATTTCTCATGGGAGAGAAACAAACCAGATGCAGATCGAGATGCAGAGACTCCCAAAAAGAAGCTTAAAGGCTTGAGATCAGACATAGCAAACTCTTTCATGAGTTAAGTAATGATGGCAGCTCGAATAGTCTCTAAAGATGCAGTAAGAATGATATCATCGACATATAATAGTAGATAAGCAAGCTGATTACCTCAGCGAAAGACAAACAGAGAGGAGTGTTGTTGCAGGAGGATGGTCAAGTATGAAATAAATATAAAGTATAGATCAGCCTGACTTCCCTGTCTCAACAAATAAATACAAGACTTCCTCCCGTTGTAGTAAGAGAAAAGTCAGGATCGAATCCACGAGGAAGCACGTCAGCAGTTCTCAGGTAGCTGTAAATTCTCACGGAAGCAGCAGAAAGACAGAAACACAGAAAGGAAAGAAACAAATAAACCCGGCAAGGGCAACTAAAACAAAAGCAAAGAACAAACAAAACAGGAAAAGACAAATTGAAACAAAGCAAAGCAAAAACGAAAAGCAAAGGCAAAGAGCTACTCGACCTCGACAAGAGGCTCCTCGAGATCGACAAGAGTAACTCGACAGAAAACAGAAAATCGACGAAAACAGAAGAAAACTTCAACTCGACCTAGAGTCCTACTCGAGATCGACCACAGCTTACTCGATCTCGACAAAGCACCACTCTATGTCGACAAGAAAGACAGAAAATATAAATTTGCAGAATCTCGAACCAAAACTCAGATTTTGACAGAAATTAACTTCAATATATTAAAAGACTTCCAAAGCCAGGGTTTCAACACCACAACGATAATCATGCAAAGTAATACATAAAGGCATAAAAGATCATGCTTTCCATCAAATAACTTTCGTCATTAACAAATAGGCATATAGAGGCTTTCACATAAACCCTAATTGTTACTAACCCTTTTTCACATAATTAATCCAAGTTGCATTAAGATCACTTTCGCTTCAATAACACAAACAAGGATCACCTTCAACTCTCGCAAAAGAATCATGCTCATAGGGATAGAAGATGAATTGCACAAAAGATTTGACCTTTATCGCATCGCCTCACATGGCCACCGTCGGGCTCACCCTAGCCCCAGAAGTGGGTGGACTACTCACGCCTCATCACAATCGCAGACATTGATTGATGAAAAGAACTAAATTGCATTAAAACTAAATTCAAAGCCTTTACAATCCTGGCAATCAAATTTCGCAGAAAGCCAAAACCCTAAAAACCTTAGAACTCCTAAACTTCTCTGTGGAACTAACTAATTGTTTCTGAAATTGAATCGGAATCCATAAAACTGAGCCCTCTATGGCCTTATTTATAGGCTTCATTCCCTAGCTATTCTAGGAAAGAAGATATCTATCTCTATATAAAATTATATCTAAAACTTGAAAGGATAAATAAATTGTTTTATGGAAATAAATCTAAAAGGGAAAGATAAAACTAAATAGGGTAAGTCTTCATGATGTTGATAGATCTTGTCTCCTTGGATAGAACTGATCAACTTTGGATAGATCTTCGGCCAGCTCGACTTCCTTCGTGCCCAAGGAATCCCCAGTCGACTAGGACATGTCTCGTCGAGAAGTTTCTGGAAACGGCTCTACTCGACCTCGACCACGGCTCGTCGACCTCGAGTAGGGTGGTTCGTCGACTGGACTTCCTCGGCTAGATCTGCTCGATGTGCTCGGACTTGGCTCACTGGGCTCTCGTCGACCTCGAGTAGCTCTTGTCGATGTCGAGTAGGACTGATCATCGACTAGGTCTCCTCGGGTGGCTCTACTCGACAAGCCTCGGACAAGGCTCCTCAGGCGCTCGTCGATCTCGACAAGCCCTAGTCGACCTTGAGTAAGGTGGCTTGTCGACTAGGTCTTCTCGAGTGACTCTGCTCGATGGACTCCGGATCTGGACTAAGGCGCTCGTCGACCTTGACAAAGGGTCCTCGAGATCGACTAGAGCGGTGTCCTTCCTTTCCGCGAGTTGCCTCTTCCGCTGGCTGCGAGTTTTTCTGCGGCAGCGAGCGATCCGCTGCAGCGAGTCGAGTCGCTGGCAGCGAGTGCCGCCTGGTCGTCCTCGGCTTCTCGACCAGCTCTTCTTCTCGTCAACCCCGGGCGTGGCGTTGAGGCTTCGTCGATCTCGACCAGTGGTCCTCGAGATCGAGTAGGGTCCGGTGCCGGGTTGGTCTGGCTTGCTCGATCAGGCTCTGCTCGACCAAGGTTGCTCGGACAGGCTCGTCTATGTCGAGTAAGGCCTACTCGAGATTGAGTAGCCTTGACTCTCAGACTGGTTCCGCTGCTTTGACCTTGGACTTCTGTAGTGGTTTTCCGAGCTTTTCTGACCCTCTGTAGAATTGCTGTAAAAATGCCTCGATTTCTGCGAATTAAACAGAAACTGGTGTAGATTCCATAATTTGGCAAATAAACATAAACTACATAGATTCTGTACTATCTAAACCCAAATGAATGCAATGTATACAGAAATCGATATAAAAGTTACTGTAAAACATGGCAGATTCAGCTCACAACAAGGAGTCGCTCTTGCTACTAACGAAGCCAAGCATGTGTAGGTAAGCAACAAAGCGAAGATACCACGCCCGAGGTGCCTGTTTAAGGTCACAGAGAGTTTTTCAAGAGACAAACATGGTCTGGTTTGGTCCTATCAGCAAAACTAGGTGGTTGGAACATGTACACTGTCTCATTCAGATGACCATGAAGAAACGCGTTCTTGACATCAAGCTTATGAATAGGCCAATCCCTGGAGACGGCGAGATGCAAGACGGTACGGATGGTAGCCGGTTTGAAAACCGGACTAAATGTGTCATCGCAATCGACCCCCACCTGTTGAGAGTTCCCATTGGCAACCAATCGCGCCTTGTAGCGCTCAAGAGATCCATCAGAGCGAAATTTATGCCGAAAAAGCCACATGCACCGCACGATGTTGGTGCCAGGAGGTCGACGAACCAAGACCTAAGTTTTGTTGCTAATAAGAGCCTTGTACTCATCAAGCATGGCAACATTCCAGTTTCGGTCTAAGGCGGTTGTTTTGTGGGAGCTAGGGATGGGAGATATGTGAGAAACGGAGATGTCAAAAATTTGTTTGGGTCAAAAGATGTCACTCCTGCTTCGAGTTTAGATCTGGTTGACCGGCTGGGTAGGGTTAGGTGACAGGGGAGGGGCTGCAGTTGTTAGAACAGAGGCTTGAGGCGATAGAACGAGAGCTACAAGGGGCTGGATGGGGGCTGGAGGTGGCAGGATAGGTGCTGCATGCGACAGGATATGGGCCGCCTGTGGCAGGATAGGTGCTGCAGGTTACGGTAAGGGAGGGTTGGGTGCCTGGACCGGAGATGTAATAGCATTCGGAGAGGAAGAGGGATATAGTTGGTGGAGAAGAGGTAGGGTAGGATAGTCATCAAAGGAGGAGGATGTGTTTGAGGATGTGGGGAGATTTGAAAAAGGGAAACTAGTCTCATCGAACGTAACACGACGAGAGATGATGACACGTTTCGAAATTGGGTCAAAGCATCTATACCCACTATGATGAGAGGGGTAGCCCAAAAAGACACAAGGAAGGGAACGTGGTGCGAGCTTATGAGGAGCGATAGATGCTTGATTGGGATAGCATACGCAACCAAAGACACGGAGGTGGTCATATGTCAAGGGGACATGACCATGGATAAGAAGGGTTCTCATAGAGTTGGTGAGGGAGTGGATTATTCATTCGACCTTCCCATTTTGAGATGAAGTGTGTGGACAAGAGGATCTGAACTGAATACCATGAGTGGAGAAGAAGGATTTGAGGGCATTGTTGTTAAATTCGCCGCCCATGTCACATTGAAGGGATTTTATGGAGAGGTTAAATTGGGTGCGAACATATGTATGAAAAGAAATGAAGTGAGAGACAACTTCAGATTTGTACTTAAGGGGGAAGATCCACAAATAATGAGAGAAAGCATCAAGAAGCACAAGCACATAACGAAACCCATCATGACTAACAACAGGAGACGTCTATAGATCACTGTGAAGAATGTCAAAAGGGGCAAAAACATGATTGACAAAATTACCAAACGGCAACCTAGAATGTTTGTCGAGTTGGCATGCAGGACAACTGGTAGGTTTCGGCCCTTGATCACATTGAATAGCTCTAGACCAAAGACACTGAAAAGCAGGGGAACCTGGGTGACCAAGACGGGCGTGCCAAAGAGAGGCCGAACGAGCAACTGCTGATAGATTGGTTGTTGTAGGAGAGGTGACAAGATGTATGTTTTTGGTGATAGGATAAAGGTTTCCAGCGCTATTACATCTCATGAGCGGGGCCCCAGTTGTAAAATCTTTGACAGCAAACCCAAAGCGGTCAAACTCAATGGAGATATTATTGTCTGTGGTGAGGCGATGAATGAATACAAGGTTCTTTATTAAGCCAGGGGAGACGATGATGTTGTTAAGGCTTAGGTCGGTGGTAGGAGTTGGTAATGTAGTTTGCCCAAGACCCAAGTTAGGAATGCGTTCACCATTGCCGACAATAATGGAGGTAAGCAGGGACAAAAATTATACCTGGGTTGTGCGACATGTGCGCAATCGCTCCGCTATCCATGTACCAGTTCGGATCGGCAGGTGGCACGCCTATAGATGTCATGATGGCTGGCTGCCTGTGTTGGGACGATGAAGATGATCCCGCTGCTAAGGCCTGATTCAGATGGTGCGGAGAGGACCTAAGGAGTCCCTGTTGGCTCGGGTATGGCCTCGTCGGAGAGGTCTGGTAGCCCTGAGGATGGGCTCCAATGGGGGAATACCCCCTCTGTAAAAGACTTGGAGGGTGATAACCACGACGGGAGGCTGTTGATGATCATAGAAGGCCATAGGTACTCGACTCGGTGGAGCTCTCATGAAATCGCACTAGTCTAGATTCAAACAAATAATTCTCGTAGCTCGAGTTGACTTGGCATCCGATTTGTAATCGGTGAAGCAAAGAACGAAGATTAATTAGCAAAGGCTAATTTGCTAATTAATTTATATCGGCAAGCGCAAATCGAAACCCAACCATGTTGACCTTGGATTTCCAATGGGCGACGACAGCAGGGATTTCCGAATTTGGCTGCGCACACGAGACGGCAAGTGGGTCTCGATAGGATAGCGAAACAAGCAAATACAGTGGAGCGGCGAAAAGGGGACAGCAGCGGCGGAGCTGGTAGGTTTTTCGGTGGTGATGTTGGTGCGGTCGCGGTGATTGGTGGGTGGGGAGACAATGTCGATGGCGGAGGCGGAACAGTGGTAGTGATGGTGATGGCTGCGATAGAGAGGGAGGAAGAAGGATGAAAGGATCGATGAAAGGTTAGGGAAAAAATTTGAAAACCCTAGAGAAAGCCTGATACCATGTCAGAGTGAATAATCCCCGTTGGGGTTGCCTTCGCTTTCATTATAATATATATAGGAGGTTTACATCATGACCTAATCACTATTGGGCCAATGAGCCTATATTACATCTAACCCATATTTGTGTACAAGGTGAAATGACTCGAACTCAAAAGGCCACCATTTCTAGTGGGACCCGGGAATATACCCAGTGGGGGCCTTCAATATTCCCAACGGACTTACCTAACCCGCATCGAAATAATCGGTGCGGTCCAACCTGTGCCGCGGGAATAATCTACTTAATGAATGTTGATGGGTTATTTCTTTATCGAGTTTTCCTCAGACGAATGGGGAATCAACCGCTTACCTACCGCCGTTAGCTGAATTGGTGACCAACATCGACAAATTATTAATTCTAGCTTCGGGTTTTCAAACGGCGAAAAGAGGTTTATTTCTGCAGAGCAACTCCTTCTTCCCGAATAGAGGCTCCACGCGTGCCAAACTTACTTTTTCTTTCTCTCACTCTCTCTTTTCCTCGCTTTTCTCTGGATGCTCGATCTTGATCTGCTCCTTTCTCCCTTTTCTTCCCCTAGGCCTTGCTTCCCAAAAAGTCCCCTTTTCTATGTTGGTTTTTTGGCTTTTTATAGGCGACGGGTGAGCTTCAAATAACTCGCCACATGGGGATTGTAGTTTGACAAGTGTCCAACTCGTGGGATTTGGGCATGTCTGACACGTGTTCCTCTTCTCTATCCACGGATGATATGGCTTCAGTGAGTTTATAGTTTTTGGTAGGATGTTCATCCGCGGACGTCCTTTTTATCTATTGTCGCGATTAATTTTTTTTATTATTATTTATTATCCAGATGTTTTTATTGTTGGTTTCGTCACAGCTCCTCGGGCCGGGTCGATTCCCTTCGAGGATTGACGCGGATCGATAAAGACTTTTTTAGAAAACATCTGATCCTGTGAGGTTGTGTTAACTCCACTTTTCATTAGCGATGATGGGCTTTTTGCTTCTTTGTTTTGGCCCATTTAGGGCCCATTAGGCCCATTTCTATCCGGAACTTCAAACGTCACTAACTTTCTTATAAGTTACCCCGTCCCGTTCATTTAACCTCACATTTGTCTTCTTCTGTTCCTCCAAAGAATTTTGTTCTTATCTCAAGCTTGGTTTTCCGGCGGTGGTCTTAGGTTTCCGATCGCGGTTTGTTTGAAGTTTCCAGCGAGGTTCTTCAGAGTTTTGAGGTATTTCTTTCTTGATTCAAGTTATTTTCTTGGTTTTCTTTTCAATTCTTTGATTTTCTTGATGGGTAGATCGAAAATTAGGGTGCGACCTTGTCTCTGAGTGTGTTTTTGACCGAGGTTTCGTTTCACGTAAGTAAATCTTCATACAATTTTCTCTAGTCTTTGGGAATGGCTAGTCTTAGCGGAGAGCACGATGTGTTGGATGACTTCGAGAGATGTGAAGGGTGGAAAGGTGACGTCGCTTCGTCTTCTCAACCGCGTCAAACTCAAGAGATCCTCTCCTCTTCTTCTGAGAGTTCTTCTTCTAGCTCTAGTGGTACTTCATCAGGGTCATCTTCTGCTACATCTACATCGACTCCAAATCGGGTTGGTCCTACGGGCAGCCCTATTAAGGTGAGAAGGCGCCGGAAGCGTACTGACCCTGATTACTATTCTTCTCCTTACACAGTTTCTTCTTCTTCGAAGGGATGCGCGGTAGATAAAAATTCTGGAGATGCGGGTGAATCAGGTGCTTGTTCTTCCGTGGACGTGGGTCTTTCTTCCACTTCTCACCCTGTGGATATGGATCAAGAGGTAGAGAATGTTTGGATTCCTTACGAAGCTCCCCCTATTGGTGTAGCGGAAAATCAGAAAAACATCCGCTCTAAAGAAAATTTGACCGACTTGGATACACCGGTGTATGACCGAGGGGATTTAGATACTTGTCTCTTTCTGGGAGATTTTAAACCTCTGCCGCCTCCGTCCGACCGTCCATTAGTTGTATCTGACAGGATTCACCCATGGAGATCTCCGGTGGAGGAGCTGAGGGGATGTACCACTTTGTTAGGGTTGGCAGACCTTGATGCTATTTCTGAGGAGGGGGGAGGTTGTTTAGATGCTTATGAGGACTATTTAGTTGTTTACGCGGCCAGTCTGTCCCAGGGTTTCCGACTTCCCTTACACCCCTTTTTCTCGGAGTTTTTGAACGAGTACAACCTAAGCCCTGCTCAGATTGTCCCTAATGGTTGGATGTTTTTCAGCAGCTTCATAATGAGGTGCAAAGAGATCGGGGTTGCTCCTTCATTGAAGTTGATGTTCAGCATCTTTTCTTTGATAAAGGGAACCCAGGATTCAAGATTTTATTAGTGCAACTCGAGCTGTGGATACATGGAGTGGTTATCTAGCAAACCAAATTGGAAGTATAAGTGGTTTCTGGTCCGCGACAAGTCTGGAAAGGGTTTTAATTGCCGGACCATTCTAGGGCGTTTCTGCTCTATGAAAAAACCAACTATTTCCAATCTTCCTAAGTTCAAATGATCGTTTTCTCACACACCTAGGTTTCCTTGGGATAAACTGCTCTCCGCGTTCCGTCTTGAGATGGCTGGTTTGAGTTTGCCTCATCCGCGATTAGGTGGCTCTTTTTTTGTTTTATTGTTTCTTCGGGTGTTTAGATTTGTGCCTCTTATTTTGTCTGGTTTTGATGGCTTATTTATCTTTGGATGTTTTTGTACTCAGATAAGATGGATTTGGACTCGCTCTTGAAGCGCCATAAAGCAAGATCTGAGAAGAAGAAAAAGATAAGTTCAGAGATTCGTGATCCCCCTGCTTCTCCCTTGGTTCCTGAGGTGGCCCCAACCACTTATATGATCATAGCTGGAGAAACTGGTGTTCTAGCAGGGTCCTCTTCCTTAGCTCCTGTGTCTCGGGCGAAACGTGTTCGTGTATTTGCCCCTGAGGCTTACAAGAAGAAGAAAGTTAGCGTGGTCATTGAACCGTCTGTCGTGGAGGAAACAGGGCTCTTTCTTGAGGGCGAAGCGACTCTTCTCGAGTTCCCTATTCCAGGTTTTGATGCGGTTGATCTGCGAGGCCTAGCCTTCCCAGCCAAAAAACGTTGTTTTCCCGAGCAAGGATACGTCAGCTGATTAGATGTTGTTAATCTTTCGACTAACTTTGACCGTCCTATCCAGTGGGTAAGTTTTTATACTTCGCGAGTTGCCTTTTATATTTGTTTTTGGAATAATTCGGCGTGATTTGACTTTGACCTGCGTCTTCTCCTTATTCATGTTTCAGCTGAGAGTGATCCAACCAGATGTTGAAAGACATTTGGTGTGTGGTGAAGAGAGCCTCAGCAAAAAAGATGAGGAGATTAAAAGACTGACTCATCAACTGCGGATCCTTGGAAACACCGTTGGTGGCCTAGCTTCGGTCGAGATGTTTAGAAAGAGGTTTGTAGAACTTCATGAAGAAGTGCAGACGCAAAAAGAAGCTATGTCGATTTTGAAGAAAAAACATGATGATTTGAAAACTTCTCTGAATGTCGCTATCTCTCGCGTCAAAGAACTTGAGGATGCGGAAGGGCGTTCGCGGGAGCTTCTTCAGGACAAGCAGGCCAGCATCGATAAGTTGGAAGAAGACTTTTCTATCCTTCGTGAGGAGCAAACTATTACTAAACAAGAACTTGACAACATCAAAGCGCGCTCAGACCAAGATGTGACCCTTCAATGGCTTCAAAGTCCTGAGGGTTTGGCTTATTTGTCCTCCGCGTGGATTAAGACAGAGGCTTTCGTGTCTTTCATGTCTTCCGTGGCTAAAACTTGTCTCCAGACTCCGAAAGGTGCTAGTATTTTGAAGGATAAGTGTTTTTGTTATTTTCGGAAGGGGATGGTCGCGGGGATTAATCAGAGCATAGTACGTTCAGTGGCTAATCCCGGAGTTCCCTTAGAAAAGTTCGAGCCAAGCATGACCAGTGCTGATTGGGGGCTTTCAAAGGAGGAGATGGCCGCGGAGGAGTCATACTCTGAGGACGAAGATGCCGAGGAAGCTGGTGATGAAGTTGAAAAGGTGGCGAACGCCAGTTGACCTTTGATGTTTTAGTTCCAATTGTATGAAACTTTTTCTGGACTTGGGAACTTGTGTTTGTTCCCCATTTTTGGCGCTCCAACGAGATACTTGTTATTTTTGTGAATTTGGGTTTGAGATCTCTTTGGATGAAGTTTCGTATTTCTGTATATTTTTGCTTGTTTAATGTTGTATATTTTTGCTTGTTAATGCTCTGGTCTTTTTCCAAGTGTTGAAAAGGTTAGTCCAAATGCGCGAAGCCTTTTTCCACTTGTCTTTAATTCTCAAGACGGGATTTTTCCTTTTTAAAGGCTCAATCCTTTCGTCCTTTTCACTGTTTCTTATGTGTTAATCAACCAATTGTGTTATTGTACGCATCATGTCTTCGGGAAATTTCAACCCTTGGGCCTTTTTTCAAAAGATCAAGAATGTAGATCAACTCTCGCGACTGGTGAGTTTCTTTTGCTTTCATTTTGGAAAGCTTAGGCTATCTTTTCTGAGCTTTGGTTTTGTACATGCGCAGGTTATGCCTCCTCAATTCAAGGCTGAATATGGGCCACTCTCGCCTAGATGGGCTTTTCTCTCATCGTATCTGATCCGCGACTTCTCAGTGGTTGTTTCTTGGAGTGAGAACGGTCTTTTTCGAATCGACTGGGACTGGGACGAGTTTCTTGCCCTTCATCACCTTGGGATAGGAAGTGCCATGATGTTTTTTCATAGGGGCAATGTCTCTTTCAAAGTAGCCCCGCGTCGTGAGATTGGGGATGATAATGAGGCTAATCTTAGCGTGGTATCTTCCTCGTGTAGTTCAAATTGAGCCTTCCCGACGTCATGTTTTGAGAGTTTGCAATTTTTTTATGGTTTAAATTCCCGCGAATGTCTCGAAAGGGGAAACTATGATTTTCGTTCGCTTATCTATCAAATTTTGTTGACTTTTCAATAAACATAAAGGGGGATCTTTTGTTATTCATAACAAGAAGTAGTACGCAGAGACCTTCCTAGAGGTTTGATCCGTTTAAACCTGATACATCATACTAGAGATGGTAACGCGACAGATAAAATAGAAGCTTAAGGGCATCCTACTTCTCCATTTTCCTTGCTATCAGGACTGACGACATCGACTTGAAAGATGGAGTCTCCCATGTAGGTGAAAATCAGAGCTGATCCTACATTAACTCGATTTGCTTGTGTGAAGTCGCGTCATGCTTGTGTTAACCAGAAAAGGTCGTCTCCATCTCTTTCTACCTTTACTTCGTGTTCCTAGTTGGAGCGAGACCAGAGCTTGGCTTGAGTCTGAGCATCTTCATCGATTAGGACGTACATGAGTGGGAGCCGAAGTGTTTGAAGTTGCTCCTCCCTCATGATGACCCAATAGAAAGCCCTCGGTGGCAACCCTGGATCCATTTTGTTTTAAGATGTTTATCATTTTGGGTCATTCTAGCATGCTTTATATTCACTGAGTAAGGCTTTCTTGCCCTCGATTTTATCGCCTTTTATTGAAAAGCAATTTATTTTTTATTTTTCAACATACCCTTGGTTGCTTAAAAAGGGCCATTCTAAGAGGTTTGTTGGGTTTCAGCGGGATAATCAATGCAATTAATTTTGAATTTAGAAAAAACAGGACGCGTGCCCTTTGGTAATGTGTCACCTGTTGTGCGCCATGCATGCATCTCTTCACTCTGTACTTAACCGCTTCCTCGTGAGTGATGAGACAAGAAAGAAAGAACTTATTGTTTCCCTCCTGCTTTTCTCGAGATGCGGGGATCCATTATAGTTCCTCCTTTAGCATTTAGGGCTGACATGGTTTCTTTGCTTTTAGGATCTTCAACGACTATCCTGAACAGTTCTTGCGCTTTGTAGGATCTTCATGTCTAGTTTTCATATCTCTTTTATGAATTCTTTCTTTGCTTTTAACTTTTCCTACTTTTCAGCTGCTACCACTTAGGTTTGAGGAGGCGTATGCGGATGCTGTCCCTAGTCGAGTTTTACTTTCTTCTCATCAGTTGCGTAATTTCCCGGTTCGCGTTGAACGTCACGATAGTGGTCTTCTATACTTTGGCCGCGGATGGAAAGATTTTGTAGAGTCGCACGGTTTTGAGAAGGGGGCTTCTATGATCTTTACTCACATGGGCGAGGCATGTCTCGAAGTTCAGGTGGTGGATTCACGCGGAGGTGAGCGCGAGACTAATGATGATGATCCTTCTCCCCACGGCTCAACCTCGAACGGTTTTTGAGCTTGGTCTTTTATGATAGTTTAATAGAAATAAGCTTAGAACTTGTTCATCATCCGCGGATGAACATCCCGCAGATGTGTTTGTAGTTTTGTTAATACACGTTTTAGCTCTCGAACTGATCTATTTTCGGACGCGGGTTACCTAGTTCTAAGTGGAAGTAATCGAAAGATTGGCCACAATCTTTATTAATTGAAAATTTTTTGATCTTTGCTCCAGGGAATTTTCAAGGTCATGCAAGCTAACCATATGAATGGTTTTAGTCTTTTGATGCTACTTTGTCGTGATGTGTTGTTCACGGGTCTTCTGAATTTTTTCAGCAATAGTGTTCATTGTCGTCTCATGCATGGCGCGCCTGCGGTTAGGTTCAGTGATTGACCCTTCGAACTTATTGAACTCTCGTCCCTGCCTGTGACATGTGTTCAGTTTTGCTCGAATGTCCTATAAAGAAGAGACTATAGGGGGAGAGGTGCCTAAACTTTGATCTTTTGTCTTCAACATGCCCTCTCCCACCAGTCCTTCTTGGTCATTTTTTGAGCGCATCAGTTTTCCTGAGCAACTCTTCCACTTGGTTAGTTTCTTGTTCGCTGATTTTTTCTTCTTTTGGATTTATCTTTTCTCAACACTCTCTTATCTTTATTTTTTGTTAGTCGGTGCCGTTACGTTTTGCGGATGAGTTGGGTCTAGATCTCCCTAGGAACATTCTTTTATCCACTAGGATTCTCCGCGATTATTCGGTGGAAGTCATACGCGGTGATTATGGAGTCCCCTTTTTGAGAGGTGGTTGGAACGATTTTGCTGAGTCACACAGCATTAATGTTGGTTCTTCCGTGACTTTCATCTATAAAGGAGGAAACCGCTTTGATGTTCACATTCTAGATGTTGGGGGAGACGAAGTTGATGCCGAGTGGGCTTCGCTAGATTCAGGGGGTCCACCTTCGAATGGATTCCGCTTGAGTCAAGGCAGAAGTCGTCTGATCTCGTCCAGGCCCGGGCGTGCATAAGCTAATGCTTGTATGTTCCCTTTACAAATGACCAACGTCTCGAATGTGCTGGTGTACTTTCGCTACTTGTTGTTTATTTTATGTTTAGTTGTTAGATTATGGCCGCAACTTTCAACATTTTAATAAAGGGTCCAGGCGTGTGAAGAGCCTTATGAGAAATTACTTTTTGAGATATTTTGACCGGAGGTCTGACGCGGAGTCAGAGCTTCAGCGTATTTGGATTTTATTGAAGAACACCTCTCCGGAGGTTGTTTTAACCAAAGGTCCGTCGTGGAGCAAAGTTTCAGTATGATTGGGGCTTGATAAAATTTCATCTCCGAGAGTGCGGCTTCGATCGGAGGCCCGACGCGGAGCCAAGCTCCTACGTCTCTGGGAGTTAATAAAACTTCATCTCCGAGAATGCAGCTTCGATCGGAGGCCCGACGTGGAGCCAAGCTTCTGCGTCTTTGGGACTTAATAAAATTTCATCTCCGAGAATGCAGCTTCGATCGGAAGGCCGACGCGGAGCCAAGCTCCTTCGTCTTTGGGACTTAATAAAACTTCATCTCCGATAATGCAGCTTCTATCGGAGGCCCGACGCGGAGCCAAGCTCCTGCGTCTTTAGGACCTAATAAAACTTCATCTCCGAGAAAGCAGCTTCGATCGGAGGCTCGACGCGGAGCCAAGCTCCTGCGTCTTTAGGACTTAATAAAACTACATCTCCGAAAATGCAGCTTTGATCGGAGGCCCGACGCGGAGCCAAGCTCCTACGTCTTTAGGACTTAATAACACTTCATCTCCGAGAATGCAGCTTCGATCGGAGGCCCGACGCGGAGCCAAACTCTTGCATCTTTGGGTCTTAATAAAACTTTATCTCCGAGAATGCAGCTTCGATCGGAGGCCCGACGCGGAGCCAAGCTCCTGCGTCTTTGGGAATTAATAAAATTTTGTCTCTGAGAATCTAGCTTCGATCGGAGGACCGACGCGGAGCCAAGCTCCCGCGTCTTTGGGACTTAATAAAACTTCATCTACGAGAATGCAGCTTCGATCGGAGGCCCGACGAGTAGCCAAGCTCCTGCGTCCTTAGGACTTAATAAAACTTCATCTCCGAGAATGCAACTTCGATCGGAGGCCCGACGCGGTGCCAAGCTCCCGCGTCTTTTGGACTTAATAAAACTTCATCTCCGAGAATGCCGCTTCGATCGGAGGCCCGACGCGGAGCCAAGCTCTTGCGTATTTGGGACTTAATAAAACTTCATCTCCGACAATGCAACTTCGATCGGAGGCCCGATGCGGAGCCAAGCTCCAGTGTCTTTGGGACTTAACAAAATTTCATCTCCGAGAATGCAACTTCGATCGGAGGCCCGACGCGGAGCCAAGCTCCCGCGTCTTTGGGACTTAATAAAACTTCATCTCCAAGAATGCAGCTTCGATCGGAGGCCAAACGCGGAGCCAAGCTCCTGTGTCTTTAGGACTTAATAAAACTTCAACTCCGAGAATGCAGTTTCGATCGTTGGGCCTATGCGGAGCCAAGCTCTTGCGTCTTTGGGACTTAATAAAACTTCATCTTCGTGAATGCAGCTCCGATTGGAGCCCCGACGTGGAGCCAAGACCCTGCGTCTTTAAGACATAATAAACCTTTATCTTCGAGAATGTAACTTCGATCGGAGGCCCGACGCGAAGCCAACCTCTTGCGTCTTTGGGACTAAATAAAATTTTATCTCCGAGAATGCAGCTTCGATCGGAAGGCCGACGCGGAGCCAAGCTCCTTCGTCTTTAGGACTTAATAAAACTTCTTTTCCGAGAATGCAGCTTCGATCGGAGACCTGACGCGGAGCCAAGCTCCCGCGTCTTTGGGACTTAATAAAACTTCATCTCCGAGAATGCAGCTTCGATCGGAGGTCCGACGCGGAGCCAAGCTCCTGCGTCTTTAGGACTTAATAAAACTTCATCTCCGAAAATGCAGCTTCGATCGGAGGCCTAACGCGGAGCCAAGCTCTTGCGTCTTTGGGACATAATAAAACTTCATCTCCGAGAATGCAGTTTCGATCGGAGGCCCGACGCGGAGCCAAGCTCCTACGTCTTTAGGACTTAATAACACTTCATCTCCGAGAATGTAGCTTCGATCGGAGGCCCAACGCGGAGCCAAACTCTTGCATCTTTGGGACTTAATAAAACTTCATCTCCGAGAATGCAGCTTCGATCGAAGGCCCGACGCGGAGCCAAGCTCCTGCGTCTTTGGGAATTAATAAAATTTTGTCTCTGAGAATCCAGTTTCGATCGGAGGCCCGACGCGGAGCTAAGCTCTTGCGTCTTTGGGACTTAATAAAACTTCATCTCCGAGAATGCAGCTTCGATCGGAGGCCCGACGAGTAGCCAAGCTCCTACGTCTTTAGGACATAATAAAACTTCATCTCCGAGAATGCAACTTCGATCGGAGGCCCGACGCGGAGCCAAGCTCATGCGTCTTTGGGACTTAATAAAATTTCATCTCCGAGAATGCTACTTCGATCGGAGGCCCGACGCGGAGCCAAGCTCCTGCGTCTTTTGGACTTAATAAAACTTCATCTCCGAGAATGCCGCTTCGATCGGAGGCCCGACGCGGAGCCAAGCTCTTGCGTATTTGGGACTTAATAAAACTTCATCTCCGACAATGCAGCTTCGATCGGAGGTCCGACACGGAGCCAAGCTCCTGCGTCTTTAGGACTTAATAAAACTTCATCTCCGAAAATGCAGCTTCGATCGGAGGCCTAACGCGGAGCCAAGCTCTTACGTCTTTGGGACATAATAAAACTTCATCTCCGAGAATGCAGTTTCGATCGGAGGCCCGACGCGGAGCCAAGCTCCTACGTCTTTAGGACTTAATAACACTTCATCTCCGAGAATGTAGCTTCGATCGGAGGCCCGACGCGGAGCCAAACTCTTGCATCTTTGGGACCTAATAAAACTTCATCTCCGAGAATGCAGCTTCGATCGAAGGCCCGACGCGGAGCCAAGCTCCCGCGTCTTTGGGAATTAATAAAATTTTGTCTTTGAGAATCCAGTTTCGATCGGAGGCCCGACGCGGAGCTAAGCTCTTGCGTCTTTGGGACTTAATAAAACTTCATCTCCGAGAATGCAGCTTCGATCGGAGGCCCGACGAGTAGCCAAGCTCCTACGTCTTTAGGACATAATAAAACTTCATCTCCGAGAATGCAGCTTCGATCGGAGGCCCGACGCGGAGCCAAGCTCCCGCGTCTTTGGGACTTAATAAAACTTCATCTCCAAGAATGCAGCTTCGATCAGAGGCCAAACGCGGAGCCAAGCTCCTGTGTCTTTAGGACTTAATAAAACTTCATCTCAAGAATGCATCTTCGATCGTTGGCCCTATGCGGAGCCAAACTCTTGCGTCTTTGGGAATTAATAAAACTTCATCTCTGAGAATACAGCTCCGATCGGAGCCCCAACGTGGAGCCAAGATCCTGCGTCTTTAAGACATAATAAACCTTTATCTCCGAGAATGTAACTTCGATCGGAGGCCCGACGCGGAGCCAAGATCTTACGTCTTTGGGACTTAATAAAACTTCATCTCTGAGAATGCAGCTTCGATCGGAGGCCCGACGCGAAGCCAAGCTCTTGCGTCTTTGGGACTTAATAAAATTTCATCTCCGAGAATGCAGCTTCGATCGGAGGCCCGACGCAGAGCCAAACTCCGGCGTCTTTGGGACATTATAAATCTTCATCTCCAAGAATGTAGCTTCGATCAGAGGCCGACATGGAGCCAAGCTCTTGCGTCTTTTGGACTTAATAAAACATCATCTCCGAGAATGCAGCTTAGATCGGAGGCCCGACGCAGAGCCAAGCTCTTGCGTCTTTGGGACTTATAAAACTTCATCTCCGACAATGCAGCTTCGATCGGAGGCCCGACGCGGAGCCAAGCTCCTGCGTCTTTGGGAATTGATAAAGCTTTGTCTCTGAGAATCCAGCTTCGATCGGAGGCCCGACGCGGAGCCAAGCTCTTGCGTATTTGGGACTTAATAAAACTTCATCTCCGACAATGCAACTTCAATCGGAGGCCCGACGCGGAGCCAAGCTCCTGCGTTTTTGGGACTTAATAAAACTTCATCTCAAGAATGCATCTTCGATCGTTGGCCCTATGCGGAGCCAAACTCTTGCGTCTTTGGGAATTAATAAAACTTCATCTCTGAGAATACAGCTCCGATCGGAGCCCCAACGTGGAGCCAAGATCCTGCGTCTTTAAGACATAATAAACCTTTATCTCCGAGAATGTAACTTCGATCGGAGGCCCGACGCGGAGCCAAGATCTTACGTCTTTGGGACTTAATAAAACTTCATCTCTGAGAATGCAGCTTCGAACGGAGGCCCGACGCGAAGCCAAGCTCTTGCGTCTTTGGGACTTAATAAAATTTCATCTCCGAGAATGCAGCTTCGATCGGAGGCCCGACGCGGAGCCAAACTCCGGCGTCTTTGGGACATTATAAATCTTCATCTCCAAGAATGTAGCTTCGATCAGAGGCCGACATGGAGCCAAGCTCTTGCGTCTTTTGGACTTAATAAAACATCATCTCCGATAATGCAGCTTAGATCGGAGGCCCGACGCAGAGCCAAGCTCTTGCGTCTTTGGGACTTATAAAACTTCATCTCCGACAATGCAGCTTCGATCGGAGGCCCGACGCGGAGCCAAGCTCCTGTGTCTTTGGGACTTAATAAAACTTCATCTTCGAGAATGCAGCTCCGATCGGAGCCCCGACGTGGAGCCAAGACCCTGCGTCTTTAAGACATAATAAACCTTTATCTCCGAGAATGCAACTTTGATCGGAGGCGCGACGCGGAGCCAAGATCTTACGTCTTTGGGACTTAATAAAACATCATCTCTGAGAATGCAGCATCGATCGGAGGCCCGACGCGAAGCCAAGCTCTTGCGTCTTTGGGACTTAATAAAATTTCATCTCCGAGAATGCAGCTTCGATCGGAAGGCCGACGCGGAGCCAAGCTCCTTCGTCTTTAGGACTTAATAAAACCTCTTTTCCGAGAATGCAGCTTCGATCGGAGACCTGACGCGCAGCCAAGCTCCCGCGTCTTTGGGACTTAATAAAACTTCATCTCCGAGAATGCAGCTTCGATCGGAGGCCCGACGCGGAGCCAAGCCCCTGCGTCTTTAGGACTTAATAAAACTTCATCTCCGAAATTGCAGCTTCGATCGGAGGCCTGACGCGGAGCCAAGCTCTTGCGTCTTTGGGACATAATAAAACTTCATCTCCGAGAATGCAGTTTCGATCGGAGGCCCGACGCGGAGCCAAGCTCCTGCGTCTTTAGGACTTAATAACACTTCATCTCCGAGATTGTAGCTTCGATCGGAGGCCCGAGGCGGAGCCAAACTCTTGCATCTTTGGGACTTAATAAAATTTCATCTCCGAGAATGCTACTTCGATCGGAGGCCCGACGCGGAGCCAAGCTCCCGCGTCTTTTGGACTTAATAAAACTTCATCTCCGAGAATGCCGCTTCGATCGGAGGCCCGACGCGGAGCCAAGCTCTTGCGTATTTGGGACTTAATAAAACTTCATCTCCGACAATGCAACTTCAATCGGAGGCCCGACGCGGAGCCAAGCTCCTGCGTCTTTGGGAATTGATAAAGCTTTGTCTCTGAGAATCCAGCTTCGATCGGAGGCCCGACGCGGAGCCAAGCTCTTGCGTATTTGGGACTTAATAAAACTTCATCTCCGACAATGCAACTTCAATCGGAGGCCCGACGCGGAGCCAAGCTCCTGCGTTTTTGGGACTTAATAAAACTTCATCTCAAGAATGCATCTTCGATCGTTGGCCCTATGCGGAGCCAAACTCTTGCGTCTTTGGGAATTAATAAAACTTCATCTCTGAGAATACAGCTCCGATCGGAGCCCCAACGTGGAGCCAAGATCCTGCGTCTTTAAGACATAATAAACCTTTATCTCCGAGAATGTAACTTCGATCGGAGGCCCGACGTGGAGCCAAGATCTTACGTCTTTGGGACTTAATAAAACTTCATCTCTGAGAATGCAGCTTCGATCGGAGGCCCGACGCGAAGCCAAGCTCTTGCGTCTTTGGGACTTAATAAAATTTCATCTCCGAGAATGCAGCTTCGATCGGAGGCCCGACGCGGAGCCAAACTCCGGCGTCTTTGGGACATTATAAATCTTCATCTCCAAGAATGTAGCTTCGATCAGAGGCCGACATGGAGCCAAGCTCTTGCGTCTTTTGGACTTAATAAAACATCATCTCCGAGAATGCAGCTTAGATCGGAGGCCCGACGCAGAGCCAAGCTCTTGCGTCTTTGGGACTTATAAAACTTCATCTCCGACAATGCAGCTTCGATCGGAGGCCCGACGCGGAGCCAAGCTCCTGTGTCTTTGGGACTTAATAAAATTTCATCTCCGAGAATGCAGCTTCGATGGAAGGCCTGACGCGAAGCCAAGCTCCCGTGTCTTTGGGACTTAATAAAACTTCATCTCCGAGAATGCAGCTCCGATCGGAGGCCTGACGTGGAGCCAAGATCCTGCGTCTTTAGGACATAATAAACCTTTATCTCCGAGAATGCAGCTTCGATCGGAGGCCCGACGCGGAGCCAAGCTCTTGCCTCTTTGGGACTTAATAAAACTTCATCTCTGAAAATGCCGCTTCGATCAGAGGCCCGACGCGGAGCCAAGCTCTTGCGTATTTGGGACTTAATAAAACTTCATCTCCGACAATGCAGCTTCAATCGGAGGCCCGACACGGAGCCAAGCTCCTGCGGCTTTGGGACTCAATAAAATTTCATCTCCGAGAATGCAACTTCGATCGGAGGCCCGACGCGGAGCCAAGCTCTTACGTCTTTGGGACTTAATAGAACTTCATCTCCGAGAATGCAGCTTCGATCGGAGGCCCGATGCGGAGCCAAGTTCCTATGTCTTTAGGACTTAATAAAACTTCAACTCCGAGAATGCAGCTTCGATCGGAGGCCCTATGCGGAGCCAAGCTCTTGCGTCTTTGGGACTTAATAAAACTTCATCTCCGAGAATGCAGCTCCGATCAGAGGCCCGACGCGAAGCCAAGCTCTTGCATCTTTGGGACTTAATAAAATTTCATCTTCGAAAATGCAGCTTCGATCGGAGGCCCGACGCGGGGCCAAGCTCCCGCGTCTTTGGGACATAATAAAACTTCATCTGCAAGAATGCAGCTTCGATGGGAGGCCTGACGCGAAGCCAAGCTCCCGCGTCTTTGGGACTTAATAAAACTTCATCTCCGAGAATGCAGCTTCGATCGGAGGCCCGGCGCGGAGCCAAGCTCCTGCGTCTTTAGGACTTAATAAAATTTCAACTCCGATAATGCAACTTCGATCGGAGGCCCGATGCGGAGCCAAGCTCCTGCGTCTTTGGGACTTAATAAAATTTCATCTTCGAGAATGCATCTTCGATCGGAGGCCCAACGCGGAGCCAAGCTCTTGCGTCTTAGGGACTTAATAAAACATCATCTACGAGAATGCAGCTTCGATCGGAGGCCTGACGCAGAGCCAAGCTCTTACATCTTTGGGACTTAATAGAACTTCATCTCCGAGAATGCAGTTTCGATCGGAGGCCCGATGCGGAGCCAAGCTCCTGCGTCTTTGGGACTTAATAAAATTTCATCTCCGAGAATGCAGCTTGGATCGGAGGCCCGACGCGGAGCCAAGCTCTTGCGTCTTTGGGACTTAATAGAACTTCATCTCCGACAATGCAGCTTCGATCGGAGGCCCGACGCGGAGCCAAGCTCCTGTGTCTTTGGGACTTAATAAAATTTCATCTCCGAGAATGCAGCTTCGATGGGAGACCCGACGCGAAGCCAAGCTCCCGCGTCTTTGGGACTTAATAAAACTTCATCTCCGAGAATGCAGCTTCGATCGGAGGCCCGACGCGGAGCCAAGCTCCTGCGTCTTTAAGACCTAATAAAACTTCAACTCCGACAATGCAGCTTCGATCGGAGGCCCGATGCGGAGCCAAGCTCTTGCGTCTTTAGGACATAATAAAACTTCATCTCCGAGAATGCAGCTACGATCGGAGGCACGATGCGGAGCCAACCTCCTGCGTCTTTGGGACTTAATAAATTTTCATCTCCGAGAATGCAGCTTCGATCGGAGGCCCGACGCGGAGCCAAGCTCTTGCGTCTAAGGGACTTAATAAAACTTCATCTCCGAGAATGCCGCTTCGATCGGAGGCCCGAGGCGGAGCCAAGCTCCTGCGTCTTTGGGACTTAATAAAATTTCATCTCCGATAATGCAGCTTCGATCAATGGCCCGACGTGGAGCCAAGCTCCTGCGTCTTTGGGACTTAATAAAACTTCATCTCCGAGAATGCAGCTTCGATCGGAGGCCCGACATGGAGCCAAGCTCCTGAGTCTTTAGGACTTAATAAAACATCATCTCCGAGAATGCAGCTTCGATCGGAGGCCCGACGCGGAGCCAAGCTCCTGCGTCTTTGGGACTTAATAAAATTTCATCTTCGAGAATGAAGCTTCAATCAGAAGCCCGACGCGGAGCCAAGCTCCTGCGTCTTTGGGACTTAATAAAACTTCATCTCCGAAAATGTAGCTTCGATCGGAGGCCCGACGTGGAGCCAAGCTCCTAAGTCTTTAGGACTTAATAAAATATCATCTCCGAGAATGCAGCTTCGATCGGAGGCCCGACGCGGAGCCAAGCTCTTGCGTCTTTGGGACTTAATAAAACTTCATCTCCGACAATGCAGCTTCGATCGGAGGCCCGACGCGGAGCCATGCTCCTGCGTCTTTGGGACTTAATAAAATTTAATCTCCGAGAATGCAGCTTCGATCGGAGGCCCGACGCGGAGCCAAGCTAATGCGTTTTTGGGACTTAATAAAACTTCATCTCCGAGAATGCAGCTTCGATCGGAGGCCCGACGAGGAGCCAAGCTCCTGCATCTTTAGGACTTAATAAAACTTCAACTCCGAGAATGCAGATTCGATCGGAGGCTCGATGCGGAGCCAAGCTCTTGCGTCTTTAGGACTTGATAAAAGATCATCTCCGAGAATGCAACTTCGATCGGAGGCCTGATGTGGAACCAAGCTCCTGCGTCTTTGGGACTTAATAAAACTTCATCTCCGAGAATGCAGCTTCGATCGGAGGCCCGACGCGGAGCCAAGCTCTTGCGTCTTTGGGACTTAATAAAACTTCATCTCCGAGAATGCAGCTCCGATCGGAGGCCCGACGTGGAGCCAAGATCCTGCGTCTTTAGGACATAATAAACCTTTATCTCAAAGAATGCAGCATCGATCGGAGGCCCGACGCGTAGCCAAGCTCTTACGTCTTTGGGACTTAATAAAACTTCATCTCCGAGAATGCATTTTCGATCAGAGGCCCGATGCGAAGCCAAGCTCTTGCGTCTGTGGGACTTAATAAAATTTCATCTCCGAGAATGTAGCTTTGATCGGAGGTCCGACGCGGAGCCAAGCTCCCGCGTCTTTGGGACACAATAAAACTTCATCTCCGAGAATGCAACTTCGATCGGAGACTGACGTGGAGCCAAGCTCCTGCGTCTTTAGGACTTAATAAAACTTCATCTCCGAGAATGCAGCTTGGATCGGAGGCCCGACGCAGAGCCAAGCTCTTGCGTCTTTGGGACTTAATAAAACATCATCTCCGACAATGCAGCTTCGATCGGAGGCCCGATGCGGAGCCAAGCTCCTATGTCTTTGGGACTTAATAAAATTTCATCTCCGAGAATCCAGCTTCGATGGGAGGCCTAACGCGAAGCCAAGCTCCCACGTCTTTGGGACTTAATAAAACTTCATCTCCGAGAATGCAGCTTCGATCGGAGGCCCGACGCGGAGCCAAGCTCCTGCGTATTGAGGACTTAATAAAACTTCAACTCCGACAATGCAGCTTCGATCGGAGGCCCGACACGGAGCCAAGCTCTTGCGTCTTAGGGACTTAACACTACTAGAATACTGCAATTAGACATCATGTGATTTAAGTTTGTCAAAAAATAAACAGATGTTAAATTAGTCTATTACATCAATATTTTTTTTTGTGATGTTTAAAACTGTTTAGACAACGGTCAAATATTTTGACAGATGTGAAATTATTGATTCTAAAATACCTACAAACGCGCGTGTTTAGAGAAATTGGGCGGGATCAAAATACTTAGAAAAAAATTGGAGGTTTTTCAAATTTGGAGGTAATTTGAAAATGCTTTGGGAAAATTTATAACACTTTCTCCGTAAAATATACTCCAGAAGTCTCCTCTCCCCCAATCTCATTCAATTATCCCACCCAAACCCACCAAATCCCCAAAATCACCAACTCTTCAGTTTTCACCGCTGCCTTCTTCCACCGGCGACCGTCCTCCTCCGTTCACTGCTACCTTCTCCTCCGGCGGCCATCCTCCTCCGTTCACTGCTGCCTTCTTCCTCCCATCATCTCTCTAAAGCCCATCCTGACCACGACCCCGCTGTGACAATGGATGAGAGGTGAAACCCTAAATCGTCGACTCTCATCTTCGTCCTCCTTTCTTTTCTCTTTGGGACTTTATATGTTTTCCATCTTCGACCTCCTTTCTTTTCTCTTTATTATGCCTAAATCCCTAATCCCAGCTATTTTTTTTGCAGAAGACTCTCGCTTCCGTCAGTCATTGGAATCATCGGCTCCCTTAGGTATCTGAACTGGTGCTACACTCGTTTTCTGGTACTCGTTCTCTGGTACTTGTCTTTTTGTTTTATTAATTATTTTCGTGAATTCCTAACCCATGTGTTGTCTCAGAAAAAAGGCTCTGAACTGGTATGGCACTCGTTCTCTTGTACTGTCTCTTTTGTTTTCTTGTTTAATGTCATGAATCCCGTCTTTGTGGATCCTTTGGTTGTTTGAGAAAATCTTACATGTTTAATTCCTCTTTACATTGGAACCATATACTCATAGATGCGAGATTGAAGAACTTTTCTAATCAATGGACCACAAATGGGTTTTACTAGGACTTCATGCCTAAGCATTTGTAGCATATTGTGCAGACTGAACTTGTTTTACCCCCCTTAGATGGATTCACAGTGTATTAGTCTTGGGTCTTACCTGAACTTGTTGTCATTTTTCAGATATTGAAGGATCTCATTCCCCCTAATGATCAAAGGACTGAAAGGAGAGACAGGGCTAGTTGCAAACATAGGTATTATTCCTTTCTCATCTTCCTGCAATTTGCATTGTATCTTTGGGCATTGCTTTGTGGAGTTCAAAGAAATATTCTAATCGTTATAGAAATGACGTGTTTAACAAACTATGGCAAACACAATTGTAGAGTTCATTGAGTGTTTGTTTCTGAAAAATAAATAAAGATTTTTGTAAGCGTTGTATGAAAAACACAGTAGTGGATAACAACTCTTCACATGGTGTTGTCCTCTTTCACTTCCGTGTTAAATTGTGGCAGTTTCTCTTGATGAAGTGAATGATATCAGTTCAATATTCCTATTAAGTGCCTTCAACCCAATGCCTTTTTTTTAAAAAAAAACTTCTAAAACAATTTCTTAAATAGGACTCATTCTAATTAACAATAATTGTCGTTTCAGGCTTTAGCACAGTTTTCAAGTCCGTTAAATGAACAATTTGAACAAAAAATTGTCAGTAAAAGCAAGTTTAATAAAAATCTCGTAACTAATGTTAATTATTTGAGCTAAAAAAATAAAACTAAAGCAACACAACAACCAACTAACTTATGACATAAAAGTAAACCCAATTTATCCAACAACCTAGAAAACCTAAAACAACACCAAGTTGATCAACTTGTACAAACAAAAATGACCGTTAAGGTTGATGTGTGGGAGTATAATTTTACAACTTGAAGATGAAGTATCATTTTAAGAGCACACTTTAGTAGAATAAATTGTAAATAGGTCTCTTAATCTGTGGAAATAGATGACGAGGCCTCTATTGCAAGGTCTTGTTATACACGTGTGTTGCCAAAAGTGTTCTATACAGTGATGCCACCTATGAATATACGAATGGAGGGCTTTTAGTTATTTTGTGTGCAGTAGGAATGTAGGATACATCTCGACTGATGAGATAGATAGGACTTAATTGCACCCAATCTAGCATTTAGTTATTTTTTGAGCAATATGTTGCATCTGGACTAAAGGATTCCATTTTCACTTATTCATTAGCCTTTATCAGATTATTTCTGTACCAGGCTTGTTATTGATTATATGCCATACTCATGTAGGTCATTTATACAGCACCTTTGAAGGCTTTTGTCCGAGAGCGAATGAGTGACTGGAGAAGGCGTCTTGTTTCTCAGCTTGGCAAAACTATGGTTCATAATTATTTTAAATGATTAATGTGCTAACAGAGATGAACCTCTATAGTTTATATTAATGTAGTTCATTTAAATGGTCTGATCAGTTTGAGATGACGGGAGATTACACTCCAGATTTATTGGCTCTTTTGTCGGCAGATATCATTATTTCTACCCTTGAGAAGTGAGATGGGATCGGCCGTAACTGGCATGGCCGAAGTTATGTCAAAAATGTTATTCTATTTAATTGAAATAAAAATTCTAAAAAAATGAACGTAGAGAAATCTGCGTTCTTTTATATACATTTTGGTTAAACTCCCAGTTAGCAGCTAGATTTCCAACCCCTTGGCCATTTTGGTTGATCATTAATTTGGTTTTAACCTGAAAATTTCTCTCTAGGTGGGTCTTGTGATATTGGATAAAATTCACTTGCTCGAAGCTGATCGAGGTCCTATTCTTGAGGTACTTTGATTTGTAATGGTCTGCTCTGAGAATGTTGCAGATGAGTTTATATTTTTCTTACCATCACTCTTTAAATCAATTTCCCATAACAGATTCATTTATTATGACAGAGCACCCAGTGCAGCCCAGATCATGTTTTTCTAGTAATCTGGTTCCTGTTATGTTCTTTTGGAAATTAATTCAGTAGTTCTATGCATGTAGGTTATTGTTTCAAGGATGCGGTATATATCATCACAAACTGAATTTGTGGATTTTATCTTTCAGAGTCAGCTCACCTTCTTCGAGTCATCTTGTCACGCCGATTTCTCTCTGTCCCTTCCTCCAACCACCTCTCTCCTCGCTTCAGATCCTCCAACGATTAGTATGCTCTTCTTCTTCTTCTTCTTTTTTCTGCTCGATCTTTCTCTACAATATATTTCTTTTCTGCTCGATCTTTCTCCAGACACTGAGTGCTATGTATAAGAGACTTAAAGGCGTCAAAAGTCTGCCCACTTTGAACCTTCCTAAATGTGGTTGGAGTAAAGATCGTTTAGTAAACTGCGTGAAGCATTTATCCTGTAAAATGCCATCGCCACTTGGTGATTTGGATGAGATACCAGAGCCCCTTGTTAGAGCGATGGCAGACGCTACCTAATCATTAAAGACAACTGATAATTAGAATGCTTTTGTAACTAGCTTCGGTCATTAATGCTTCAGAAATAGAATTCCTGCAGAATGAGATAGTAAAGGCACTTAATCTGCATAATATTAGTGTATGCTTCTGTAACTAGCTTCTGTTGTTCACTTTGTCGTGCCTTGTCCACTATGTTTTCCAGGCAAGTTTTCATAGAATCAATTAACCTTGTTATGATGAATCTTACTTAACTGGCATTTAAGCTTGTGTTTTTCTGTTGGCATCTCAAAGTTTCAAACTTTGCTCATAAATCTTTATATCTGTCTATCGATGTTCGATCTGATTTAGTGATAGGAACTTTATTCAGCAACTGATCTCTGAATGTGGTATGATTGTTATGACTATTACTTGATTTGTCAGAGATGTTTAACGTTGCTGGAGAATCGTGCGAGTTTTTGTACGTAAATATGGATATTGTAGCTAGTTTAAATGTTCATTTGATGCTGACAAGTTCTAACTAGTTTGCCTGAACATTTTGGATCTTTTTTATCTTTAAGATTTTGATGCTTCAATGGGTTGTATTCACCTTGCACTTCTCTTTATTTCTACCAGGCAAACTAGATCAGCTTAATTTGACCAAGATTCAGAGAACAACAGTTGCAACACAAGGTCTGAACGAGAGGAAGAAGCAACGAACGACAAAGAGGAAGATCGTTGCATCTTGGCCTTGATATGCAACCGAAGAGTGACGAATTTGTATGCTTTTGTTTTTGCCTTTAGAGCAACCTTTGAAGCTGAGATTAGCTTGAACCTCGTCAATATATCGTTGTGCCGATTTTGTTTCTGTTCAATTGGGATGTGTTCTTTAAAGTACCCATCATTTGCAGAGGTCTATTTTATATCGAGCAAAGGATGTTGTGTATCAAACGAAAAATTACCGGATTATAAACGAATAGTGTTGTGCCTTAATAGATATGAAATCGAACCATCATATAAAACAAATGTTAGTATCATTATAGACATCATCTGAATAATCTAAATGAATGTGTAACATATATTTTTACATCACAATGTTAATATAAATTGATATAAATTTCTAACAACAACATCTTTATATAAATCTAAAACGATGTCCATATAATATTAATACATCAGTGATGTACATATTTCATACAATAGATTGTTTTAAAACAATAAAAAATCACAAATTATATGTATGAAATTAATATACACAAAATCAATATAATAAAAAATGATGTCTATTTTGATTTAATATATTAATTATTTTAGAAATAGTGATGTAAATGTAAAATTTAGGCTTGGTGTGAACATTTTCAAAAACTTATAAATGAAAAATAATGATGTTTTAACAACAAGTGAACATGTCAAAAATAAATTTAAGGGGCTGATTTATATCTATATTCAAAATAAAACAGATGTTTTAACAAAGAAAAGCATCTGCTTAAAACCGATGTGGAAAATTTGATCTTTTACTACACGCACAAAGAGGTCGGAATTTTTTTTGAAAGACATCTGTTTACAACAGATGTCTAATTGCGTTTTTCTAGTAGTGTAATAAAACTTCATCTCCGAGAATGCAGCTTCGATTGGAGGCCTGACGCAGAGCCAAGCTCTTACGTCTTTGGGACTTAATAAAACTTCATCTCCGAGAATGCAGCTTCGATCGGAGGCCCGACGCGGAGCCAAGCTCCTGCGTCTTTGGGACTTAATAAAATTTCATCTCCGATAAGGCAGCTTCGATCAGAGGCCCGACGCGGAGCCAAGCTCCTGCGTCTTTGGGACTTAATAAAACTTTATCTCCGAGAATGCAGCTTCGATCGGAGGCCCGACGTGGAGCCAAGCTCCTGAGTCTTTAGGACTTAATAAAACATCATCTCCGAGAATGTAGCTTCGATTGGAGGCCCGACGCGGAGCCAAGCTCCTGCGTCTTTGGGACTTAATAAAATTTCATCTCCGAGAATGCATCTTCGATCAAAGGCCCGACGCGGAGCCAAGCTCCTGTGTCTTTGGACTTAATAAAACTTCATCTCCGAGAATCCAGCTTCGATCGGAGGCCCGACGTGGAGCCAAGCTCCTGAGTCTTTAGGACTTAATAAAACATCATCTTCGAGAATGCAGCTTTGATCGGAGGCCCGACGCGGAGCCAAGCTATTGCGTCTTTGGGACTTAATAAAACTTCATATCTGACAATGCAGCTTCGATCGGAGGCCCGACGCGGAGCCATGATCCTGCGTATTTGGGACTTAATAAAATTTAATCTCCGAGAATGCAGCTTCGATCAGAGGCCCGACGCGGAGCCAAGCTATTGCGTTTTTAGGACTTAATAAAACTTTAACTCCGAGAATGCAGCTTCGATCGGAGACCCGATGCGGAGCCAAGCTCTTGCGTCTTTGGGACTTAATAAAACTTCATCTCCGAGAATGCAGCTTCGATCGGAGGCCCGACGCGGAGCCAAGCTCTTGCGTCTTTGGGACTTAATAAAACTTCATCTCCGAGAATGCAGCTCCGATCGGAGGCCCGACATGAAGCCAAGATCCTGCGTCTTTAGGACTTAATAAACCTTTATCTCCAAGAATGCAGCTTCGATCGGAGGCCCGACGCGTAGCCAAATTCTTACGTCTTTGGGACTTAATAAAACTTCATCTCCGAGAATGCAGCTTCGATCGGAGGCCCGACGCGAAGCCAAGCTCTTGCGTCTTTGGGAATTAATAAAATTTCATCTCCGGGAATGCAGCTTCGATGTGAGGCCTGACGCGGAGCCATGATCCTGCGTCTTTGGGACTTAATAAAATTTAATCTCCGAGAATGCAGCTTCGATCGGAGGCCCGACGCGGAGCCAAGCTATTGCGTTTTTAGGACTTAATAAAACTTCAACTCCGAGAATGCAGCTTCGATCGGAGGCCCGATGCGGAGCCAAGCTCTTGCGTCTTTGGGACTTAATAAAACTTCATCTCCGAGAATGCAGCTTCGATCGGAGGCCCGACGCGGAGCCAAGCTCTTGCGTCTTTGGGACTTAATAAAACTTCATCTCCGAGAATGCAGCTCCGATCAGAGGCCCGACGTGAAGCCAAGATCCTGCGTCTTTAGGACATAATAAACCTTTATCTCCAAGAATGCAGCTTCGATCGGAGGCCCGACGCATAGTCAAACTCTTACGTCTTTTGGACTTAATAAAACTTCATCTCCGAGAATGCAGCTTCGATCGGAGGCCCGACGCGAAGCCAAGCCCTTGTGTCTTTGGGACTTAATAAAATTTCATCTCCGAGAATGCAGATTCGATCGGAGGCCGACGTGGAGCCAAGCTCCTGCGTCTTTAGGACTTAATAAAACTTCATCTCCGAGAATGCAGCTTGGATCGGAGGCCTGACGCAGAGCCAAGCTCTTGCGTCTTTGGGACTTAATAAAACTTCATCTCCGACAATGCAGCTTCGATCGGAGGCCCGACGCGGAGCCAAGCTCCTGTGTCTTTGGGACTTAATAAAATTTCAACTCTGAGAATGCAGCTTCGATGGGAGGCCCGACGCGAAGCCAAGCTCCTGCGTCTTTGGAACGTAATAAAACTTCATCTCCGAGAATGCAGCTTCGATCGGAGGCCCGACGCGGAGCCAAGCTCCTGCGTCTTTAGGACTTAAAAAAACTTCAACTCCGACAATGCAGCTTCGATCGGAGGCCTAATGCGGAGCCAAGCTCTTGCGTCTTTAGGACATAACAAAACTTCATCTCCGAGAATGCAGCTTCGATCGGAGGCCCGATGCGGAGCCAAGCTCCTGCGTCTATGGGACTTAATAAAATTTCATCTCCGAGAATGCAGCTTCGATCGGAGGCCCGACGCGGACCCAAGCTCTTGCGTCTTAGGGACTTAATAAAACATCATCTCCGAGAATGCAGCTTCGATTGGAGGCCTGACGCGGAGCCAAGCTCTTACGTCTTTGGGACTTAATAAAACTTCATCTCCGAGAATGCAGGTTCGATCGAAGGCCCGACGCGGAGCCAAGCTCCTACGTCTTTGGGACTTAATCAAATTTCATCTCCGAGAATGCAGCTTGGATCGGAGGCCCGACGCGGAGCCAAGCTCTTGCGTCTTTTGGACTTAATAAAACTTCATCTCCGACAATGCAGCTTCGATCGGAGGCCCGACGCGGAGCCAAGCTCCTATGCCTTTGGGACTTAATAAAATTTCATCTCCGAGAATGCAGCTTCGATAGGAGGCCCGACGCGAAGCCAAGCTCCCGCGTCTTTGGGACTTAATAAAACTTCAACTCCGAGAATGCAGCTTCGATCGGAGGCCCGATGCAGAGCCAAGCTCTTGCGTCTTTGGGACTTAATAAAACTTCATCTCCGAGAATGCAGCTCCGATCAGAGGACCGACGCGGAGCCAAGATCCTGTGTCTTTAGGACTCAATAAAACTTCATCTCCGAGAATGCAGCTTCGATCGGAGGCCCGACGCGGAGCCAAGTTCTTACGTCTTTGGGACTTAATAAAACATCATCTCCGAGAATGCAACTTCGATCGGAGGCCCGACGCGGAGCCAAGCTCCTGCGTCTTTGGGACTTAATAAAATTTCATCTCCGATAAGGCAGCTTCGATCAGAGGCCCGACGCGGAGCCAAGCTCCTGCGTCTTTGGGACTTAATAAAACTTTATCTCCGAGAATGCAGCTTCGATCGGAGGCCCGACGTGGAGCCAAGCTCCTGAGTCTTTAGGACTTAATAAAACATCATCTCCGAGAATGTAGCTTCGATTGGAGGCCCGACGCGGAGCCAAGCTCCTGCGTCTTTGGGACTTAATAAAATTTCATCTCCGAGAATGCATCTTCGATCAAAGGCCCGACGCGGAGCCAAGCTCCTGTGTCTTTGGACTTAATAAAACTTCATCTCCGAGAATCCAGCTTCGATCGGAGGCCCGACGTGGAGCCAAGCTCCTGAGTCTTTAGGACTTAATAAAACATCATCTTCGAGAATGAAGCTTTGATCGGAGGCCCGACGCGGAGCCAAGCTCTTGCGTCTTTGGGACTTAATAAAACTTCATATCTGACAATGCAGCTTCGATCGGAGGCCCGACGCGGAGCCATGATCCTGCGTATTTGGGACTTAATAAAATTTAATCTCCGAGAATGCAGCTTCGATCAGAGGCCCGACGCGGAGCCAAGCTATTGCGTTTTTAGGACTTAATAAAACTTTAACTCCGAGAATGCAGCTTCGATCGGAGACCCGATGCGGAGCCAAGCTCTTGCGTCTTTGGGACTTAATAAAACTTCATCTCCGAGAATGCAGCTTCGATCGGAGGCCCGACGCGGAGCCAAGCTCCTGCGTCTTTAGGACTTAATAAAACTTCATCTCCGAGAATGCAACTTGGATCGGAGGCCTGACGCAGAGCCAAGCTCTTGCGTCTTTGGGACTTAATAAAACTTCATCTCCGACAATGCAGCTTCGATCGGAGGCCCGACGCGGAGCCAAGCTCCTGTGTCTTTGGGACTTAATAAAATTTCAACTCTGAGAATGCAGCTTCGATGGGAGGCCCGACGCGAAGCCAAGCTCCTGCGTCTTTGGAACGTAATAAAACTTCATCTCCGAGAATGCAGCTTCGATCGGAGGCCCGACGCGGAGCCAAGCTCCTGCGTCTTTAGGACTTAAAAAAACTTCAACTCCGACAATGCAGCTTCGATCGGAGGCCTAATGCGGAGCCAAGCTCTTGCGTCTTTAGGACATAACAAAACTTCATCTCCGAGAATGCAGCTTCGATCGGAGGCCCGATGCGGAGCCAAGCTCCTGCGTCTATGGGACTTAATAAAATTTCATCTCCGAGAATGCAGCTTCGATCGGAGGGCCGACGCGGACCCAAGCTCTTGCGTCTTAGGGACTTAATAAAACATCATCTCCGAGAATGCAGCTTCGATTGGAGGCCTGACGCGGAGCCAAGCTCTTACGTCTTTGGGACTTAATAAAACTTCATCTCCGAGAATGCAGGTTCGATCGAAGGCCCGACGCGGAGCCAAGCTCCTACGTCTTTGGGACTTAATCAAATTTCATCTCCGAGAATGCAGCTTGGATCGGAGGCCCGACGCGGAGCCAAGCTCTTGCGTCTGTTGGACTTAATAAAACTTCATCTCCGACAATGCAGCTTCGATCGGAGGCCCGACGCGGAGCCAAGCTCCTATGCCTTTGGGACTTAATAAAATTTCATCTCCGAGAATGCAGCTTCGATAGGAGGCCCGACGCGAAGCCAAGCTCCCGCGTCTTTGGGACTTAATAAAACTTCAACTCCGAGAATGCAGCTTCGATCGGAGGCCCGATGCAGAGCCAAGCTCTTGCGTCTTTGGGACTTAATAAAACTTCATCTCCGAGAATGCAGCTTCGATCAGAGGACCGACGCGGAGCCAAGATCCTGTGTCTTTAGGACTCAATAAAACTTCATCTCCGAGAATGCAGCTTCGATCGGAGGCCCGATGCGGAGCCAAGCTCCTGCGTCTTTGGGACTTAATAAAATTTCATCTCCGAGAATGCAGCTTCGATCAGAGGCCCGACGCGGAGCCAAGCTCCCGCGTCTTTGGGACTTAATAAAACTTCATCTCCGAGAATGCAGCTTCGATCGGAGGCCCCACGTGGAGCCAAGCTCCTGCGTCTTTAGGACTTAGTAAAACTTCATCTCCGAGAATGCAGCTTCGATTGGAGGCTCGACGTGGAGCCAAGCTCCTGCGTCTTTAGGACTTATTAAAACATCATCTCCGAGAATGTAGCTTCGATTGGAGGCCCGACGCGGAGCCAAGCTCCTGCGTCTTTGGGACTTAATAAAATTTCATCTCCGAGAATGCATCTTCGATCAAAGGCCCGACGCGGAGCCAAGCTCCTGTGTCTTTGGACTTAATAAAACTTCATCTCCGAGAATCCAGCTTCGATCGGAGGCCCGACGTGGAGCCAAGCTCCTGAGTCTTTAGGACTTAATAAAACATCATCTTCGAGAATGCAGCTTTGATCGGAGGCCCGACGCGGAGCCAAGCTCTTGCGTCTTTGGGACTTAATAAAACTTCATATCTGACAATGCAGCTTCGATCGGAGGCCCGACGCGGAGCCATGATCCTGCGTATTTGGGACTTAATAAAATTTAATCTCCGAGAATGCAGCTTCGATCAGAGGCCCGACGCGGAGCCAAGCTATTGCGTTTTTAGGACTTAATAAAACTTTAACTCCGAGAATGCAGCTTCGATCGGAGACCCGATGCGGAGCCAAGCTCTTGCGTCTTTGGGACTTAATAAAACTTCATCTCCGAGAATGCAGCTTCGATCGGAGGCCCGACGCGGAGCCAAGCTCTTGCGTCTTTGGGACTTAATAAAACTTCATCTCCGAGAATGCAGCTCCGATCGGAGGCCCGACATGAAGCCAAGATCCTGCGTCTTTAGGACTTAATAAACCTTTATCTCCAAGAATGCAGCTTCGATCGGAGGCCCGACGCGTAGCCAAATTCTTACGTCTTTGGGACTTAATAAAACTTCATCTCCGAGAATGCAGCTTCGATCGGAGGCCCGATGCGGAGCCAAGCTCCTGCGTCTTTGGGACTTAATAAAATTTCATCTCCGAGAATGCAGCTTCGATCAGAGGCCCGACGCGGAGCCAAGCTCCCGCGTCTTTGGGACTTAATAAAACTTCATCTCCGAGAATGCAGCTTCGATCGGAGGCCCCACGTGGAGCCAAGCTCCTGCGTCTTTAGGACTTAGTAAAACTTCATCTCCGAGAATGCAGCTTCGATTGGAGGCTCGACGTGGAGCCAAGCTCCTGCGTCTTTAGGACTTATTAAAACTTCATCTCCGAGAATGCAGCTTCGATCGGAGGCCCGACGCGGAGCTAAGCTGTTACATCTTTGGGACTTAATAAAACTTCATCTCCGACAATGCTGCTTCGATCGGAGGCCCGACGCGGAGCCAAGCTTCTGCGTCTTTGGGACTTAATAAAATTTAATCTCCGAGAATGCAACTTCGATCGGAGGCCCGACGCGGAGCCAAGCTATTGCGTTTTTGGGACTTAACAAAACTTCATCTCTGAGAATGCAGCTTCGATCGGAGGCCCGACGCGGAGCCAAGCTCTTGCGTCTTTAGGACTTAATAAAACTTCAACTCCGAGAATGCAGCTTCGATCAGAGGCACGATGCGGAACCAAGCTCATGCGTCTTTGGGACTTAATAAAATTTCATCTCCGAGAATGCAGCTTCGATCGGAGGCCCGACGAGGAGCCAAGCTCTTGCGTCTTAGGGACTTAATAAAACTTCATCTTCGAGAATGCAGCTTCGATCGGAGGCCTGATGCGGAGCCAACCTCCTGCGTCTTTGGGACTTAATAAAATTTCATCTCCAAGAATGTAGCTTCGATCCGAGGCCCGACGCGGAGCCAAGCTCCTGCGTCTTTGGGAGTTAGCTAGGAATTTATCTGGAGGAATGTAAATTAAAAGCGCCCTCTAACCGCTTTATTTAATTTTCGCGGGGGCGACTAAGATTCCCATTTCATACAAGCCTTGGCTATTACACATAGTACTTCTTTAGATTATTTGCGTTCCAGGTTTTGTTCAGAACGGCGCCTTCGGGGGTGCTGAGTTTGTACGCTCCTTCTTGGACTTCTTTTACGGTCACATAAGGCCCCTCCCAGTTCGGGTCCAGTTTTCCTCCAGTTGTAGCTTGACGGAGCACCAAATCTCCCTCCATGAGATGCCGCGGGCAAACTCGTCTATCTTGATATTTAGATAGACGCCTTTTATATTCTTACTCCCTTATGGCTGCTGCCATCCTGTGCTCCTCTATGAGATGGAGTTCGAGTTCCAATGCTTAATCGTTGGTGTCCTCGTTGTATGTTATTATTCGCGCCGAAGGGACCAGCCTTTCTACTAGAATGACCACGTCCATACCAAAAACTAGTGAAAACGGGGTTTCTCCGGTTGGAGTTTTTACTGATATGCGGTAGGACCAGAGAACTAATGGTAGAAGTTCATCCCATCGCCTTTTTGCCGTGCTCCCGAGTTTCTTTTGTATCCCATGTAGCAATTTTTGATTGGTCGTTTTCGCCTGTCCGTTCGTCTGTGGATGGGCCACATATGAGAATTTGAAGTTTATGCCCAATCCCGCGCAAAAATCCCTGATTGTCTCACAATCAAACTGAGGTCCATGATCGTTGATTATCGAGTTGGGTACCCCAAAACAACAGACTATGTTCTTCCACAAGAACCTTCTTACTTTTTCCGCGGTGAGTAGTTCCATTGCTTTGGCCTCAACCCATTTCGTGAAGTAGTCGACTAAGACAAGCACATACTTCAATTGTCCTGGGGCAGTGGGAAATGGAACAAGGATATCCATCCCCCAGATAGAAAAAGGGCAAGCTCCAATTATACTTTTCATTATTTCAGAACGGCGTTGTATCAAATTTCCAAATCTCTGGCACGCGTCACATTTCTGAATATAATTTTGAACATCCTGCTTCATAGTTGGCCAGTAATATCCCAGTCTGGTTGCTTTGGCCACCATGGCTCTCCACCCTTGGTGATGTGCACAAATTCCATCATGTAATTCTTTTATGACGAGATTTCCTTCCTCAATCGATATGCATAGCAGATCCGGGAAACAGTAGCCCCTCTTGTAAAGCCTTCCTTCTCTAATGGTGAAACGAGAGGATTTTGCGATCACCCTCCTGACCGCGTCTTTCTCTTCGGGTAGAATGCTCTTACCTAGATAATCCGCGAGCGACGTCCTCCAATCTCCTTCTTCAATCCCCTGAACTTGATAGACCTCTTGGACAAGCCTGCGACTGTTCATTCTTTCGAGGATATCCTCCTTTCCTACCTCTTTAGGTATGAATGCCCCTAAACGAGCCAACGCGTCCACTTGCTGGTTGTCACTCCTAGAAATTACCGTTAAGCAAAAACTCAAGAACGCCTTTGATAATGCCCGCGCTTTTCTCTGATAGTCTGGCATCAAACCGGTTCTGGCCTCATACTCCTCTAATATCTGTCGTGCCATCACTTCCGAGTCGGTGTAGATTGATACTTGCCTAGCGCCTTTGATCAAAGCTACTTCCAGGCCCGCGAGCAGGGCCTCATACATAGCTTCATTGTTCGTAGCTTGGAAGTCCAGTTTATAAGCATAGTTGTACTGTTGTTCATCTGGTCCAGTGAGAGTAACCCCAGCTCCGCATCGATCTTTGTTGGCCGCGTCATCTACCCTCAGTGTCCACTCGCTTCTTTTTGTTTGAGCACCTAATTCAAAACTCGTTTCACTAATGAAATCGGCTAAAGTCGGAGCAAGTACTGCCCTCTGCGGGGTATATTCTATTTCAAATTCTGTCAACTCAACTGCCCATTTCATCATCCTTCCTGACAAGCATGGGGAATGAAGAATGTGTCGTAAAGGTAGGTCAGTCATTACTCTCATGATGTGATCCTGGAAGTACGACCTCAACCTTCTTGCCGCGAATACCAGATATAGAATCATTTTCTCCACTGGTTCGTACCGCATCTCAGCATCCTGTAGCACACGACTGACATAATATACTGGGTACTTTTCTTCTCGCGTCAAAACCGCGCTGATGGTAATGTTTTTTCACTCATAGGTACAGGTGTAAAGCCTCCTGATGGTAATGTTTTTTAACCCCCCGAACGCTTCCTGTAATTCTGGAGTCCACCTTATTGGTCCTTTTTTCTTGAGCAAAGCAAAGAAAGGTAATTCTCTGATCGTCCGTGGTGGTTGAAGATTTTGAACCGCCGCCACTTTTTCAGGATTTACATCAATTCCTCGTTGGCTAACCATGAAACCAAGGAATTTCCCAGAATCACCCCGAAGACACACTTTTCTGCGTTCAGGTTCAAACCTCCTTTGCGAAGGGAATCAAATGTTTCTTGCAGATCTGCCACGTGATCTTCTGCTTTCTTGCTCTTGACTACAATATCATCCACATATATCGACACATTCCTCCCAATCTGCTTACAAAAGATGCGATCAACAGTTCTTTGAAACGTAGCTCCGGCATTCATGAGTCCAAAGGGCATGACGCGGTAGCAAAATATCCCCTGGTTGGTGATGAAAGTAGTTGCCTTCTTGTCTAGCGGGTCCCAACTTATCTGATTGTATCCGGAATAAGTATCAAGAAAATTGAGGACCTTGTTACCCACAGTTCCATCGACAAGCGCGTCTATGGATGGTAATGGGTAACTATCTTTGGGGCAAGATTTATTAAGATCAGTGAAATTGATGCACATTCTCCATTTCCCATTAGACTTCTTCACTAGAACCACATTTGAGAGCCAATCCGAATCTTCTACTTCTTCTATGAATCCTGCTTCCAACAGCTTATCAGTTTCTTCTTTTGCCGCGGCAGCTTTCTCGGGAGCCATTTTCCTCTTCTTTTGTACTATGGGCTTTGTTCCTGGACGGATTCTTAAAGTATGTAAAGCAGTTGCGGATGGGACTCCCAACAGGTCCCACGGAGTCCATGCAAAAACGTCTCTTTATCTTGCTATGATTTCCAAGACCCGATCTCTTTCTTCTGGTTCTAGTGCCTGCCCTAAATAGACTTTTTCTTCGGGGTTTGGAAAAGGCGTGTAGGCAACCCTTTCATCTGTGGTTGGTATTTTTGCTTCTGTCGGTCTTACCTCAAGCTCAGCTTCTGAGAGCCCTGATGGGTCATTGCCTCCCACCATGGATTCACATTTCTCACGAATACATATTACCTCTTTCTTCTTCTTTATAGAAGTTAAGTAGCAGCTCCTGCTTTCTGGCTGCTGGCCGCGAACTTCACCACTTCCCCCTCCCGGCAAGGGAAACTTCCCAACGAAGTGGTAGATCGACACTATCATTTGAAATTTATAGAGCGAGACGCGTCCCATTAAAGCATTGTACACGGTTGGTATCTTTACTACTAGGAACACGATATTTTCCATGCGTCTTTTCGGGATTGTCCCCAAAACTACTGTCAACTCGATCGTCCCAGCCACTTGTACTTCTACCTCTGAGAACGTGATCAGCGTGCCTGAGTACGGTTTTAATGATGCTGCGGAAATCCCCATTTGAGAGAAAGCCTCCCATGATAAGATATCGATAGACGGACCGGTGTCAATGAACACTCTTTTGACTGTCTTCGCATCTATCTGAGCATGGATGACCAAAGGGTCCGAGTGCGGCATCCTTACTTCCTAAGCGTCTTTCGGCGAAAAAGATATGTCTTCATGTTGTGACAAAGAGATTCTTCTCCTTGACACGGATGGCGGTTGCCTTCCTTCTCGCTCGTAGTTCCTCTTTTCTTGTCTACTCGATCCTGCCATGGAGTACCCTCCCGCGAGGGTATTGATGAAACCCTCGGGTTCTGGAATGTGGCCTTCCCCCGGTCTTCGAACTTCTCCCTGATTAACGGACCTTTGAACAGTATGCGCATAGTTCTGTCTACCACCACGCCCTCTTCGTCCCCTACCTCTTCCCCGGATGTAAAAAGGGGGATCTCTGCGCTGATCCTGTTGCCCTAGGTAACGGTTCTGTCGATCATGAGGGTCATCAAGTCTGGGGTTGCGGTCCTTCCAATCCGGTCTCCGATTGGGTCGATCTTCTCTTCTTGGTGGAAATCTCATTTCTTGATTCCTATAGGGGTTCTCCCTCGGATCATAGGACCGCGGATGATCCTCTCATTGATGAGACCCTTGGCCTCTTTCAGAATTCATGTGTACTTCGTCGCGGCGGGGAAGAAAATCTACCGCTTCTGATTGATGTCTGGGCGGCTTCGCTTTCTCCTTCTTGAACTTCCCAGCGAGTTTCCCAAAGAATCCCTGAATGCCTGTGTTTGCTCTTGAACTGGACGTGGTTGCCTTTTCAGCCTCGATCTGTCTTGACACCCGTTCCCTTAAATCATCGTAACTAATTGGTTTCTTCCGAAATACGTACGTCTTGAAGTCTCCCTCTACCAAATTTCCCATGAGTATGATAATTGCTGACTCATGCTTAAAGTTGGGGATTTGTACCACCACAGTGGTAAATTGAGTGAAAAAGTGCCCCAAGGTCTCTCCAGCTCCATGCCTAATGGAATTCAGATCAAGAATGGTCTTCTTTCTCGGTTGCGTGCTTCCAAAATGGGATGTGAAGATATGAGACAGCTGGGTGAAACTGGTTACGGAGTTTTTTGGCAGGTTTGTGAACCAGATAAGGGCGATTTTCGTCAAGGTTAAGGGAAACGTTCGACATAACATAGCATTGTTGTACTCATTTATCCCCATCGCAGTTGTAAAATGGCAGAGATGATCTTCGGGATCAGTCGTCCCATCATATTTCATAAGGTTCACATCTCTCCACCTTTTTGGCACTGTCGCGGAACAGATCTCCTTAGTGAACACCGATGGGAAAACCGTTGGTTCGCCTTCTGCTCTTTTATCTACTGAGTCGGACCTTGTGGAGGTGTTTGTGGATCTCTCTCCACGTCGGTGTTTGTTCTCATGCTGTCGCTAATCATTCTGCCATCGCGGCATTGCCTGACCTTGGAAACCGTAATTCAAGTTGCCTGGGTTGTCGTATGCAGTATAATATCTATCGAAATTTCCACGCTGCTCCTCGTGATGGAAATTCCCCTGTTGACGCGGATTCTGACCCCAGTGATCATAATAATAGTACTGTGATTGTTCTTGTTGAAGGGGGTTAGGCTGCTCACGATGGGCTTCATAATACAAGGAATTCTGTGGTATGTGCTCTCCCTCTGTTCCATGCTGATTGTAACGGTGATGTGGAGGTGTACTGAGGTGCTGGTCTCCTGTTTCGCCATCTGGATTAGGTTGAGGTGTCAACGGGACATAAATGCTTGAGGCCTCCTGATCCTGGTGGATCCCTTGGCTCATGCTCTGCGTCGTGTTGTTTTGATCCGTTGGCTCATGCTCCTTTCAATGATCTAGGGGTCTTTGCCTGATTTTTTTTAAAACGGATGTTTTTAGAGGAACCCCTTAGTGTGAGGGGGTTCCCACAGACGGCGCCAGTGAAATGACTCGAACTCAAAAGGCCACCATTTTTAGTGGGACCCGTGAATATACCCAGTGGGGACCTTCAATATTCCCAACGGACTTACCTGACCCGCATCGAAATAATCGGTGCGGTCCAACCTGTGCCGCGGGAATAATCTACTTAATGAATGTTGATGGGTTATTCCCTTATCGAGTTTTCCTCAGACGAATTGGGAATCAACCACTTACCTGCCGTCGTTAGCTGACTTGGGGACCAACAACGACAAATTATTGATTCTAGCTTCGGGTTTTCAAAGGGCGAAAAGAGGTTTATATCTGTAGAGCAACTCCTTCTTCCCTAAAAGAGGCTCCACGCGTGCCAAACTTACTTTCTCTTTCTCTCACTCTCTCTTTTCCTCGCTTTTCTCTGGATGCTCGATCTTGATCTGCTCTTTTCTCCCTTTTCTTCCCCTAGGCCTTGCTTCCCAAAAAGTCCCTTTTTCTATGTTGGTTTTTTGGCTTTTATAGGTGACGGGTGAGCTTCAAATGACTCGCCACGTGGGGATTGTAGTTTGACAAGTGTCCAACTCATGGGATGTGGGCATGTCTAACACGTGTTCCTCTTCTCTATTCGCGGATGATATGGCTTCAATGAGTTTATAGTTTTTGGTAGGATGTTCATCCGCTAACGTCCTTTTTATCTATTGTCGCGATTCATTTTTGTTGTTTATTATTATTTATTATCCCGATGTTTTTATTGTTGGTTTCGTCACAAGGTACACCCTAAGACTTGTGAACAAAAGATTCATACTCTATATATATATACAAATGTTAACAACTCTTAACATGTTAAATGTTAACAAATCTGGGTCATTGGTTGAGGAAAAATGGATGGCCTAGATTTTCTCAAAATTCAAATTAATTATTTATTTATTAAGATGGGCCCACTAAAACAATTGGATTACTCTCGGTTGTTGGAGCGTGTATTTGAATTCCCTATTAATTCTACATTTACCCTAATCGATCCTAACAAACCTCCCAGATCGCCGTCTCTTTCTTGCTCCTTCTTGCTCCCATGGTAGATTCATGAATTCCTTTGCCCCCAAATTCACCATCCTCTGCTATCCAACTGAAGCCATCGTTGTCGCCGCAATCGTCGGAATCGTCCTTCTTCACCCGCCATTGCCTCGGCCATCTCCATCGAGTTTCTTTTGTCTTTGATTGGAGGCGGCGAATTCCACCGACCACAATCCTCTACGATCCAATTAAAGCCATCGCCATGGTCGTCACCATCACCAAAGTTATAATCTTCTTCGCCCGACGTCGCCTCCGTCGACCTTTGCACACTGAGCGCCCGACATCGGACTTTGCTCCTCCACTGATTGCTTCAAATCGCCCCCACACGCCTTCAAATCCTCGCTGAGTACTCCAATTGAAGCGCGGTTTGCTAGCGCAGTACCCGTCGGTGATGGCGATGACCCTTCGGCGCACGATGATAACCTTGAATTTTAGTAAGCCTTTGTTTTTAATCCATGACTTACTTAGTGGATTAACTCATCTGTATATTGCAATTTTTTAATTTGTCTATTAGTGGATTAACTCCATGTAGTGCGATTGACTCCAGTTGGTCAATTTTGTGTGTTTGTCAATTTTGTGCTTAACTAATAATTACTGGGGCAACCATTTTGCCCATTCAATTTATAACTATTTGGCAAGTTTAGAGGCACTATTCGTTGATAATAATGAACTGTTCAGTTATGCCCTTTCAACCTAGCAAATAATTACTATCAACTTGACGAGTAATTACTATCAACCTAGCGAATAGTTGCATAATTGACAATCTTGACGAATAATTACTATCAACCTAGCGAATAGTTGCATGATTGCCAACTCTGTGCTATTATATAAATGATAACTTCTCTTTTCAGACGAATAATAACGATCAATTTACCGAATAATTACTATTACCCTAGGGAATAGTTGCAAAATTGACCAGTCATTTTGCTATTATTTAAACGATAACTTCTCCTTACACATGAATAATAACTATAAGTTAGCGAATAATTAATATCATCTTATCGAATAGTTCAAATAGTGCATTACTCCACAAAAAAAATACAACACACGCGCACGTAATTTAGCAAGTGGACAAGGAAAGAGGTGGGTCCCACTGATTTTTAATTAAATAAAAAAATCAAAATTGCCAAATAATCTAAGTCACTCATTTCATTCAATCAATGGCCTATATTTGTTAACACAAAACACAATAACAGATCATTACACCTGACCCAACCTCTATATATATATATATATATACACACACACACACACACATAGGGAGTGGTTCCCTTGTGCACACCCCTTATAGTGTATCTTGTGCACAAATACCAGCCATAGATCTGAATATATTGAATGGCCTTGATTACGCCACGTGTGCGGGTTAAAAACATTAAAAAAAAATAAAAAGCTACCCACTCTCCTGGAAGAAGAGTGTGTATCAACAATTCTTCAAAACCCATCCTCTAACCCTTGTTATCTTCATCCTCATCCTCTAACTCCGAGAAACTGCCGCCGCCACCGCAAAACTTCACCGGAATCGAATCCTCCATTGTCGCATGACTTTTCGACATCAACAATCTAGATCCAACCGAAAAAGAGGGGGCCAAAGCAAGAGCACGACACGGAGAGGAACAATTCACGATGGGCTTCTTACGGAGTAGATCGGTGGAGCCGACGGTACCGATGGGCGATTTGGGCTTCCCGCAACAACCCAGGATCCTAGAAAAAGCAGTGGCGACCCTCTCTCGGACTTCAAGGTCGTTGTCGCCGCAGCCATGCTCTCGTAAACATCATCGCCGACCCTCTCCCCGTCTCCCGGAGGCGCCCTCGCGCAATCGCACCGACTCGCACATCAACCACGTCGCCCCTTTAGTCCTCCCCTACAGCTGCTCAAGTTCTCGATTCATCACTCAATTTCTTTGTTGAGTCTTGGATTAGGAAATCAATTAGGAATCATTATTCAAGTAAATTGGTGTATTTTGAAATTGGAGATTGATGTTTAGGAAGTTTTGAATAATTTATTCAATTCTTAATAATTATTCAATGGAATGTGGGTATTTTGTAATTGAGGTATGAAAATTGTCGACATTCAATGGAATGTGTGTATTTTAAAATTGAGATATGAAAATTGTCGATATTATTCATTGAATTATGTATAATTATTCAATGAAACCTGAGTATTTTGTGATTGAGATATGAGATTGTTGATATTATTCGTTGATTTCTGAATAATTATTCAATGGAATGTGTGTATTTTGTGGTGCGAAATAAATGTGTGATTGAATTGGAATATGAGATTGTCGATATTATTCGTTGAATTCTAAATAATTATTCAATAGAATGTATGTATTTTGTAATTCGAAATCAATGTATGATTGAGATATGAGGATTGTATTATTATTCGTTGAATTTTTAATAATTATTCAATCGAATAGGTGTATTTTATAATTAGAAATCGAATATTAGGAACACCATCTCGAACATTATTCGTTAAAATATTTTTTGTGTATTATCGTAAATTTATCATAATATTATTTGTAGAAAATTGATGTTTGATTATTATTCGTAGAAATTTGTCGTAATATTTGTATAATTGTAAATATTTCTTTTAGAAAGGGTTTTTTAATTTTAAAATATAAATTTTGAAATATTATTCATCGAAATTTCAGAGAATATCCTCAAAAAAAATTACACTAAAAAAATCAAAATATTAATATATATCTCGTCAATTACTGTAGTATAAAAGATTTAGCCATTGTTTTCAAAAAAAAATATGGATTGATTTTTTAGGGCCCACATTTGAAAATGGTACGGTGAAATTGTAGATGAAATTCATCAATTGAATTCACACTCCACGCGCGCTTTTTCGTGGAATTAAGATGGGTTTTTGTGTGGGTCCCACGTATTTCTAATTAAATAAATCATAAAAACCCTCTATTCATCTCAGCCATCCATCTCCTTTATTTTAACGGACCGGATTTGTGCACAAGATACATCCTAAGGGTTGTGCACAAGTTATCTATTATATATATATATATATATATATATATTTATATATATATAATACGGTTCAAATGTTAACAACGCTTACGGTGTTAAATGTTAACAGATCAATATTCGGTAAAATTTATCAAATATTCATCACAGTCACTCAATTATTCATCAAAGCTTTTCGATGACATTTAACAGATTATTTTCAATTAATAATTATTTCTAATTAAAAAAAAATTATCACCCAAAAAACTCAAACCATTGCGCGTGTATTCACCCCCAATCTCATAATTGTGTTACTGTGATGAATATTTCTTAAATGTTGCCGAATATTGATGAATATTTGGGAAATTGTGAATAATTGAGTGAATGTGATGAATATTTGATTAATAATTGAGTGATTGTGATGAATATTTGAGTGACTATGATGAATAGTTGATTAATTTTAACAAAAGCTTTGATTAATAATTGAGTGATTGTGATGAATATTTGATAAATTTAGTTGAATATTGATTTGTTAACATTTAACACCGTAAGAGTAGTTAACACATGACCCAACCTATATACATAAACTGGATAGGCCACAAAGCGTTCCTACGTGCTTGTACGTATTTTTTTTTTAAAAACCGTGTATGCACGTCGGATTTGACGTGCATTATTGCGCGTCGTTAATGACATGTGAAGGTTCGATAATATATAACAAAGTAGAATAAAGATACTCTAGAATGGTGGTTGAATAGAGTATGCCAACTTTTCGCTGATAATCTCAAGACTTTTGAAACACTTGCAAAACCCTTTGAGATTAGACTTAATTCTTTCCTTTGGAAAACCTGAATCACAAAAGAGTTGTACAATTCGAAACAAGTGCGAAAATATGGTAAAGCAATAAGTAAAGGACGCAACGAATTGTTAACGAGGTTCGGGTCCTTAAAGGCTTAGTCCCCGCCTAGGGTTCATCCACAACCCTAGGATTCAACCAGCTTTATTTATTCACAAGACTTAGGATCCTAATAGCTCACCGAGAAGTCTCTCTCCTATACAATTGCAATCTAGTCAACTCACGTATAACACTCTCTCAAAATATAACTCTCAAGTATAACACTCTCTCAAAATATATCCTATAAGCTCATTTTGTAACTCTCAAATGCTTTGAAACAAAATATACAACTTTTAACAACTAGCAGAGAGCACACGAAGAAGACAGATTGACTTGAGGGCTTGAGTGCGAATGAATGCTTGTGTTCGACAATTGTGTTCGTCTTCTCTTCTTCATCTCCTTTTTATGTTTGGATAAATCGGCGCCTAAGGATCTTCTTCAACGGCTAGAATCAGATCACGGCTTAAGAGGGAATCTTCACAATCTTCTATTATGGGAAACTTTGAAGCCACAATCTCCGATATGATTTTTCACGTCTAAAGCTTAAGGTAGGAGATTTTCTTTTGAAATACTTGCTGCATTGTTAGTACATAATATATATAATAATATCTGGAAATATATAATAATAATAACATTGGAAATAATATGCACATAATACAGGTTTTGTGATTCATCAATACAGTTGTAGCTTCAAGACCTTTGACACAAACTATGTGTCAAAGCCTTTGAAACCATTTCCGATTTTCATCAAGGGAGTGTAGTTATCAATCTCCCCCTTGATGAAAGACAAAACCTGTGCATCCTTCTAACTTAGTCAAGAAGATATATTATAAGGCAAAATCGGACTAAGTATCTGCATGGGTTAGACAAATGTTGGATCATAAGTTTTTAAAGCAAAAGAGAAACATCCAACAAAGTAAAACAAAACAAGGTCTTCCAAGACCCTGGTTCACAACAGTTTCAAAGTCTAAACCATCAAATCATCTCCCCGTTTTTGTCTTTCAACAAAGGGATGAGTATAAAAACAGTAACCAAAAGTTTTAAAAAAAAAAAACAAAACCAGCAGTGTTTAGATCATGGGCTAGGGTAGGGTAGGGGTTTAGGATTCATCATCTTGAGCACCATCCGTGAACAGCAACTTCAGCTCATTCAGCAACTTAGCCACCCCGCCCATCTCCAGCAACAACTCTCGATGCAACTCCTTGACACCCATGCAAACATCCTCCAAACCCAACTCCAGATTTTCCATGCGCTCATCGATGGCAGAGGCAGTGGGAAGAGTTTTTGAGGGAGAGGCAAGACTCCAAGCCCCTTGGGGAGACTGAGCGATGCCAATCTTCTCAAAGCTCTTAGAGTCGAATTTACCCATATGATATTGTTGTTCTTCATTTTCAAAATCAATTTTAGAAACATTATAACATGGGTCAAAAGGTTTGCGAAGGGGAGGGGAGTTCCTTTTCTGGCTTTGCAGGTGTGAGTCATGGATCCTAGAATGGTATTGGCCAGATCAAGATCATGGTCATTCAAAATTCGGTATAGGAGGACCATAGCGTTGTCAGTGACGAGGGAGCGAGAGTTGATTCGGGGTAAGAGGCATCTCACAATGATGTTGAAGATGATTTTGGCCTCGAGTGTGAGGGACGAGTGGGTAAACTGTTTGGTGGTGTTGTTTGATGCTGCGGGGAGCAAGTATTTGGATCGGGCAAGAGCAACACACTGACCTTTTGTGGGGGTTTCAGGAGAGGGTGGACAAGGTTTAGGAAGGCCAAGGAGATCAGCGAAGTCAAGAGAGTTGAAGGTGATTCTAACTCCTTTAACGACCGACTCCAGAGACCAACCATCAGCATTGTGTTTGGCTTTGAGGTTTATGTAAAATAGACGGGTGAGTTGGGGATAGTACACAGATTGAAGGTTCAGAAGGGTCTAGGCAGAGGTTTGTTTGAGAAGAGAGATGCAAGGTAGGTTCAAAGCTTCTAAAAAATCAAGATCAATAAAATCGGAAAAACAAATCTTACGAGTTCTAAACTCGTCTACCCACTTTCCAGCTATCTCGACATTCTCAAACCAGAAGGAGGGTAAGGATTGGTTTATCTGGATAAGTGCAAGCGGATCGGCGTTCTTCGTTCGAGCTTTTGTGGGAGCAGTCGTCTTGACAGACGCGTCAAAGCTTCTGAGAGTGGCTTTCCTCGAGCGCTTGGGAGATGGAGACGTCTTGGCCTTAGTGGCTTTGCGCTTCTTCGGAGACGGGGGATGAGGAGGAGGATTAGGAGAGTGAACAAGTTCTGGCTCCTCTTCCTCTTCTTCCTCAGACCCCGAGTCATCGGCAGACACTTCAGCATCATCTCCCTCGGCATCCTCGTCATCATCTGCAGTCTCGTCGTCCTCCTCTTCTTCTTCCTCTAGTTCCTCTATAGCGGGAACCTCCTTCTCTGCTACTCTTTGGGCCTCTTCCTCGGCCTCTTTTCTTGCTTTCTCAGCTTCTTCCTCGGTCTTTTTCCTAGCTTTCTCAGCCTCTTCCTCGGCCTTTTTCTTTCTCTAGGCCTCTTCCTCAGCCTCTTTTGCAGCATCTCGCTCTAGAATCTCATCAAGATCCTTCTCTTCCTCCTCTTCCTCAACAATGATCTTTCTCTTTCCCTTTAGCCTTGCATTGAGAGGCTTCTTCATTGGGCGCTTCAAAGACCGCTTGATTTTGGCAATGGTGCTCTCAGGGACGGTGCTCGGGACAATGCTTGGGACAGTAGCTTGAGGAGTAGGTTCGGGTTAAGGGGAGATCACAAGAGGGGCCTGGCGTCCTTTGGGGGTAGCGCCAAGGCGTTTGGGTGTGGAGATCTTCTTGGATTTGGGTGTCATGTATGGGATTCGGTGAAGCTTTCAGAAAAAGGTTGAAGGAGAAGGTTAAAAGACGGAGGGTTTAGGTAGTTCTGGAGAGATGGTGAATAGTTGGGGTAAGAGTGTGTGGTTTAAAAAGGGGCAAGAGGGTAAGTCGATGGGACGGGTTTAGGGTTCCAATGGAGATAATCATGACACAACTGCCCAAAATTAAAAGATCTTATTTGCCAAAAATTTAAAATTCAAACCATCTTTTCACATTTCAAAGGTAAGAGAGAATGTATCCGAAAAAATAATTTCCATAAATAAAAAATACTCGGATATAAGATTTTTGAAAAATGAAATCGGTAACAAATAAATAAGGTTAAAATCCATTAAACTATATATGATCAAATATCTAACAAGATATCAACCGAACATATGATCCGTTATATGTGCTCTACCATTCAGATCACAAACTTTGACATGAATCTAAAAGGTCTTGACACTTAGTAGAATTTTGCTTTCGTAAAGGGAAAGCCTGTTGTGAGCTGAATCTGCCATGTTTTACAGTAACTTTTATATCGTTTTCTGCATATATTTCATGCATTTGGGCTAAGATAGTACAGAATCTATGTAGTTTATGCTTATTTGTCAAATTATGGAGTCTACACCAGTTTCTGTTTAAATTCGCAGAATTCGAGGCAACTTACAACAGTTCTGAGAAAGGTCGGAAAAGCTCGGAAATCAACTATAGAAGTCCAAGGTCAAGAAGCAACGGAACCAGCCGAATCAAGCTAGGAGCCCAGCTTTACTCGATCTAGAGTACATTCTACTCGATCTCGACGAAGGTGTCCGAGCACAGGCCTTGTCGACTAAGCATTGATCGAGAAACTGAGTCAGAGACAACCCGACTCCCAGAAGCCTACTCGATCTCGAGGAATCTTGTCGAGATCGACAAACCTGTGATGCCATGTCCGGAGTCGACGAGCTGTCCCAAGTCGAGAAGCCGAGGACTGAAGACGCCGACACCACTTTACTCGGTCTCGACAAAGTTTGTCGATATCGACAAGATCAACACTGCCATTCCAAGCCAGACCGAGGAGAAGCTACTCGACATGCCTTGGCCACCAAGTCGATGAAGCCTAGGTCCGAGGACTTAGAGAGCCAAGGTCCGAGCGATGACGAGCTCCAGCTGCTCGACCAAGCCCAGCAAACCATACTCGACGCCACTTCTACTCGATCTCGAGGAAGCTTAGTCGAGATCGAGGAAAACCCGTCCCGGAGCGCGTTACGCGGTTTTGCTTTCCTACTCAGATTGGGAGTCCTTGGAGCCGAAGAATGTTGAGATCTATCAACAACTATCATGTTCTATCTATGGAGAAGACCTATCAACACATGGAAGATATTCTACCTATTTTAGATATACTTTCCCTTTTAGATTTAATTCCTTAATTACATTTATTTATCTTAAAGCCTTTAGATATAGATTTAGATAAAGATAGATATATTCTATCCTTGAATAGCAAGGAATAGAACGCTATAAATAAAGCCTTAGGGGCTGAGCATTAGGCATCTTATTCAATTCAATTTCGGAGAGAACAAGCAAGTAGTTAGTAGAGAGAGGGAGAGTTTGTGGCAAGCAAGGTGGAAAGGCGAAAGCGGATTTGTCTTGTTTGGTTGTAAGCTTTCTTTATTTAATTCAATGCAAGTGAGTTCCTTTTGTTATTTAATGTCTTTCTTGATAATGAAGAGCGAGTAGTCCACCCACTTCTGGGGCTGGGGTGAGCCCGACGGTGGCCATGTGAAGTGATGCGGTAAAGGTACAATCTTTTGATGCAATTCGTCTTCTATCCCTATGAGCATGATTCTTTTGTGAGAGTTGAAGGTGATTGTTGTTGCAGGAGGATGGTCAAGTATGAAATAAATATAAAGTATAGATCAGACTGACTTCCCTGTCTCAGTAAATAAATACAAGACTTCCTCCAGTTGTAGTAGAAGGTTGTCAGGATCGAATCCACGAGGAAGCACGCCAGCAGTTCTCAAGTAGCAACAGATCTCACAGACAAGCAGCAGAAAAGACAGAAACAAAGGAACAAAGAAAGAAAGACATAAATAAAAGCAGAAAAGAAAAGGCAAAGCAGAAAATAAAACAAAGCAACAGACGTACTCGATCTCGACAACTACCTACTCGAGATCGACTACCAACAGTGAAGACAGAAACTGCAAAATCAACAACAGAACAGAAACTCTACTCGACCTACACAAACCGTACTCGAGATCGACAACAGTCCTACTCGATCTCGACAAGCTCATCTCTGTATCGACTAGAAAACTCAGAAAACTTAAATTGCAAATTTCGAACCCAAAACTCAAAATTCCGACGAAATAAACTTAATATATGAAAAACTTCCAAAGCCAGGGTATCAACACCACAATGATAACCATGCAAAGTAACACATAAAGGCATAAAAGATCATGCTTCCCATCAAACAACTTTCGTTACTAACAAATAGGCATATAGAGGCTTTCGCATAAACCCTAATTGTTACTAACCCTTTTCACATAATTAACCCAAGTTGCATTAAGATCACTTTTGCTTCAATAATACAAACAAGGATCACCTTCAACTCTCGCAAAAGAATCATGCTCATAGGGATAGAAGACGAATTGCATAAAAAGATCTGACCTTTACCGCATCTCCTCACATGGCCACCGTCGGGCTCACCCCAGCCCCAGAAGTGGGTGGACTACTCACGCCTCATCGCAATCGCAGACAATGATGTATAAAAAAAACTTGCATTAAACTATATTCAAAGCCTTTACAATCCCGGCAATCAACTTTCGCTGAAAGCCAAAACCTTAAAAACCTTAGAACTCCTAAAACTTCTCTGTGGAACTACTTCTCTAACTCGAATTTGAATTGGAATAAGATTGCCTAATGCTCAGCCCCTAGGGCTTTATTTATAGCCTTCTATTCCTTTCTAATCAAGGATAGAATCTTCTATCTATATCTAAAATTATATCTAAAAGCTTTAATGATAAATAAAACGCTAAAGGGAAATAAATCTTAAAGGAAAACTATATCTGAACTAGGTAATATGTCTTCATGTTGATAGATCTTCCTTCCATAGATAGACTTGATAGATGTTTGATAAGACACATTTAGGTAGTGTTAATATAGACATTTAGATGTGTTTAGGTAGGGTAAACTGCACAAGTTTAGAGTAGTTTTCATGTTTTCATCATGTTTCGATTAGAGTCGGAATCTACAATTTTTGTGCATGATTTCAGGTGATTGCAAAGAGGTGAAGCTAAGCTCAAGCCAATGCTCGAAGATTGGACAAAAATAGAAGAGCCCGAGAGCCGAGGAGATGAACTAAACATGTAAAGGATTGGAGTTGTCCAAGCTGACGACGCTGCACTAAAACGAGTCGTTTGAAGACTGTATTTATCGGATCGAGGCATACTTATACTTGTTGGAAAGACGATTTGAAGACCTACAACGTTCGTGTTTACAACCTTTCCAAATTCAGCCTCGAAAACAGAGAAATCGGGACTTCAAATGTGGCTGCTGGATATAACTCGGTTTGGGCAAAAGAACTCACCCGAGTTTTTGTGTGCCGAGACCAGGTTTTTGTTGGTTTGGCCGTGGGCCTATTTTCCATGTGTCATTTTGGGCCTTTTGTGGTTATTTTGGATTTGTTATTTCTTTGACCTATTATTATTATTAGGAGGAGATAATTAGGGTTGGTTAAGTAGGTTTTAGACGGAATTTCATCAGACATTGTTTTCACGTTGAAAGGAGTTTTAGGTTTTCTTTTGAAGCATGAACCGCTAAACTCCTTGGCTTAGGGAGATCAATCGAAGCTTCAGGTTTGCAATTTTATTGTGAGATTTCTATTTCTTAATACTCCTCTTTGAATGTAATTGATTCTCTGCGTTGAGTATTTGGGGTTTTCATGAATTTCCGTTAGTTTGATCAACTGATGTCTTTTGATGATAATCTATTGCTAGATATAGGTAATTACTGGTTGAGTTATCTACGTTCTTGAGTAGCAAAGTATAAATCTCTAAAACTAGTTGATTTAGGGATTTGTATAGAGAATTGATTTGCAATTGATGCAATAACTGGTTGTGCGCGTCGATTGTCTTTGTTGATTTCCTTTAGACTTCATCGATTATTGAATTGAATCTTGATAGTTTCAAGATTGTTTGATAATTAGGGTTTTCAGGGTCTGGTTGTCCTGTTACCTAGATTCGATAAGGAATTGGATTCAAAAGACATAGTCTTTCCACAACAAAGTGTTTAAGAGGAAGTTATCTATTCGATTTCAATGATCAATGAACAAACCTGATTGCTGAGATTGATTGACCTAAGTTATTTTTCTCATATTTTCCTCAAGTTGTTTAATTTGTTATTTTTGTATATTTTTGTTTCTTAATTAGTTAGTTTGAATCATCAAAATCCCCCCTTTTTATTTCTTGTTCTTGTTGACACACTTGACTTGCATACAAATCGTTGACTCTCTGTGGGAACGACCCGTACTTGCCAAACTACATTAGTTAGGTTAGTCGGATTTATTTGATAGAATTTAAGGCGATTGAAAATCCTCTGTCAAATTTGGCGCCGTTGCCGGGGAGTCAAGTTGTTATTTGTGTGTTTGTCTTGTGTGTTAATTTAGCTACTAACAGTTTAACATGTTGATATTATCGCAGTTCGAAGGTGAAAACTTTCACCTATATCTCACTAGGTTGCAGAGGTGTGTGGACATCCGCAATGTGCGGGGTTTCCACGATAGTTTGCGAGATACGGTTGTCTGCGTTATAGAGGGGATGACTGCTGAGACAAAGGCGCGTGCTATATACATGAGCGGTGGAAGTCTAGCAAGGTTAGGTTTGGTGGGAATTTGGGATCTTATATGCTACATGGGTCACTAGGCGTTGCAGGAAGTGTCCTTCACACTGGAACCTCAACCAATGGATTTCTTAGACGCACCTTTGGAGGATCTATCTAAGGCCTCCTATGAGGAGAATGAGCAATTGTGTCAGCAGATCTTTGAACTAGATGAACGAGTGCACCGAATGGTCCAAGTGGGGAATGATATTCTACCATGTGAAGCGGGTGAACTATCGTCTCAACCAGTGGTTAACCCGATAGAGAGTCTCACCACGAACATCCTAGGGAGTGGCAAGGACCTGTTTGTCACGCCCGAGAGAAGCTCAGAAAGTCATGAAGATAAAGGTGAGTGTGTGCTTTCTATTTCCCCCTCATTGAGTTCATCCGAGTCTACTCTGCCACCGCCCCTACCCTTGAGCTATGAGCATGCTATTGTTTTGGCGGAGGAGGACATGTTCGCAGATGATGACAGTTTCTTCAGCGATGAAGAGGAGAGTACACTACTTCCTGACATGGAGTGTCATGAGTCGACGCGTGATATTCCGTGTGATTTATTGGCTCCTTCATTCGATGAGATTGTCCCGAGCTTGCCTATCATGGAACCAAGTCCGGAGCTGATTTATGTGGCTCCTAAGCAAAAAATTGATATCCTCTGCAATGATGAGAAGGTTGGTGATTATGTCAATCCTTGGGCTCATTACTTTGACATACCGCCAATGGAACTGAGTTGGTGGTTCTACATACCCGCGGCGGAGAGTCACACTCGGGCATATGAAGAGTTGAGGACATACTTGGACTTCAACTTATTCGTGTGTAGTGCCCGCCTACCTAGATGGTGTGAACAAGAGTTTGATTTGCTGCTGAGGGCACTGACGATGTCCGAATAGGTCTTAAACACACAACCAAAACGTCGACTCTATGACGTTAACCAAGGACACTTCTTGGGAGGTAACCCAAGGTTAGTATTTCATAATTACCATTTTTCACAATTTTATGAGGTAGTTTTTATTATTTTTCAGTTTTTTTTCTATATTATTTTTGGGTCTCCGGAATGCTAACATGTAGGTTTGGGGAAAAAAACCATCAAAAAAAGGGCCAAAAGGAAGAGGATTACAATAGGTTACTCGGGTGAAGAGCTCGGTCGAGTTCTTGGCCAACCCGAGTAGTGTACAGGTCTTAAAGATGAACTCGGGTGGAAAACATTTAACTCGGTCGAGTTTGTTAAACCCCACCCGAGCTATATTGCATCTTCAAAAAAAGGAAAAAAAAAAAAGGAAACGCGCCTGCTAGTTCTTCTTCTCCCGATCGTCTGCCTCTCGCTTCCGAGCATCTCCGACCAGCACACAGCGCCATCACCCGACCTCACCAGGCCAAGCCGCGGCCACCATCACCCACCGGTGCCGAGTCCCGGAGCCCCTCTCTCCCGAGTTCTGGCCTCTCTCGCCCGAGTTTCTTCTTCCTTCTCTCCCAGCAACCAAGCCGCCAGCCACCATCTCCCACAGAGCTGCCCTGAGCCGACCTCGCCAGGCCACACCGGCAGCACTCCTCACGCCGACCACCAGCCGGTCAGCCTCCCTTTTCCTTCCTCTCCTCCATTATAGGTGTTAAGGTAAAATTTTAAACCCCCAATTTCTAGGTTTTCTCAAATTGAATAAATTTGTGTAATTTAGGAGTTGATTTGGGTGAAATGAAACCCTATTTGTGCTATATTTGTTGATGGAAGGGGATTGATTTGGGGAATTTGGCTTGAATTTGTAGTTTGGGATGCCAAATTGGGTGAATAAGTAACTTGTTGATAGAAATTTGTGGATGAATTAGGTTGATTGAGGCTTGTGATTTATATTGGGATTCTTGTTCTTAATTGTTGAATTGCAAATTTGGGAATTACGAGTTTTAAGCATTTGAATTGATCTTGCTTTTTGATATTAAACTTGATCAATTTATGCTTGATTGTTATCGATTTGTAAATTGTTGATGTTTGTGGCTTTGTTGTGTGTTATTTAGAGTGGTTTAAAACTATCGATCATTATTGTGAGTTGTCCTTGCCGGGACAACAAATATTTCTTTGTTGGTGTTGCCTTGTCTTTAGTTGTAGAGATTAGGTTATGGTGTCTCCTTGAGGTCGAGACGAGAAAGAACAATGGCTCATCGCACTCTTGTGCTTGAATTCATCACCTCCGCTTGATATGTAGATGACTTCGTAAGTATTCTTCTCCTTCTATTTTATTTTTCACATTGAGGACAATGTGTGAACTAAGTGTGGGGGAAGGAACATTTACATGTTTGTATTTAGGTTGCATTGTATATATCTCTTTCATGTTTTTGCATTTCATGTTTATTATTCATAGTCTTGCATATTATTTATAAAAAAAAAAACCAGAAAAATCATATAAAAAGAAAAAATCAGCATGCATGACATTTTAGATGTAGGATCTTTCAAATAACCCCATCTGTGCCACTTGTCTTCTTAATCTAACTATAAGTCCCATGATATGCTTAAATTGTTGATCCTCGTCTAGTTTGTTTAGTCTATGGGAGCATGAGATAATTGATTGATTGAGCATGTATAACTCTTAGATTTTAGGTTGCATTGAAATCCAACAAATATCTACCTTGTGAGTTTATCTTGGCCTTATTGGGACTATGCTTTATTGATGTCCTTTTGCTTCTTCTTCTTGTGTGTGATACTCTCCAATGTGACTACCTCTGAGAATTGAGATTGATATCTATGTCAAGGTCGTATATTTTGATTATTACTTGTGATTTTCATGTGATTGAGGCATTAATCTTTTGTTAGCCATGTTATTCCCTTTCCACCTTACATAGTATTCTCTACTTGAAGCCAAATTTGAGCCTTTTAGCCCATTTTTGTTAGCTCCACAAATATTCTTTTAGCCGATTTTAGCCTTACCCTATCCGGGAATTAGGGAGAAGATTGGTGAAAATGTGTATTAATGGAGTATTTTGAGCATTTGGAAGTTATGTATGGGTGGTGTATTGGTGTATTCTTTTTGAGCTTCATATGGATGATTATTGTGCTTAACACTCGGGGCCTAAGGAGGATAAAATTCACTTAGGAGTAAAAGTCGAGAAAAAAATCATAAAAAGAAAAAATTCAAGAAAAGAGAAGAAAAATCATTGAAAAATTAAGAGGGAAAAGAAGTAACAAAGAGTGAGTTGGTTAACAAGAGTTGTGCTTAAGTTTTTATTTGTGAATGGAGTTAAAGTTTGAATTCTTTTGGTTGAAGAAATGTTTGGTTGTGAGTGTTTTTCCGGTTGTAGTTGAGATCTCTTTTTCCCGGATTTTTAGCACCACAAAGCCTAAATCTTTCCCTACCTTGATTTTCTTACCGAGCCCCACTACAATCCTTGCAAGACCTCATGATGATTATTACTTGTAATGTCACCCACGGTGGAGATTTTCATGGAGCTTAGTTGCATTGGATTGAGTTTGAGCGGAATTGAATTAACCTAAACACAAGAGAGATGAGTGAAACACTTTATATACCCGGTGAGGTTGGATTGAAATGTGCCTAAGCCTTTGAGTTGTTTAAATACATGTGAGGATGTTGATTATTGCCTTGTGCTTCCTACTTGGTTTGGATTGTGTTTTGACGAGGTGAATGCATAAAGAGTGTATTTCTGGGATGTTTGATTAGATTGATTTTGTTTTCTTGAGGACAAGAAAGGTTCAAGTGTGGGGGAGTTTGATAAGACACATTTAGGTAGTGTTAATATAGACATTTAGATTTGTTTAGGTAGGGTAAACTGCACAAGTTTAGAGGAGTTTTCATGTTTTCATCATGTTTCGATTAGAGTCGGAATCTACAATTTTTGTGCATGATTTCAGGTGATTGCAAAGAGGTGAAGCTAAGCTCGAGCCAATGCTCGAAGATTGGACGAAAATAGAAGAGCCCGAGAGCCGAGGAGATGAACTAAACATGTAAAGGATTGGAGCTGTCCAAGCTGACGACGCTGCACTAAAACGAGTCGTTTGAAGACTGTATTTATCGGATCGGGGCATACTTATACTTGTTGGAAAGAAGATTCGAAGACGTACAACGTTCGTGTTTACAACCTTTCCAAATTCAGCCTCGAAAACAGAGAAATCGGGACTTCAAATGTGGCTGCTGGATATAACTCGGTTTGGGCAAAAGAACTCACCCGAGTTTTTGTGTGCCGAGACCAAGTTTTTGTTGGTTTGGACGTGGGCCTATTTTCCATGTGTCATTTTGGGCCTTTTGTGGTTATTTTGGATTTGTTATTTCTTTGACCTATTATTATTATTAGGAGGAGATAATTAGGGTGGGTTAAGTAGGTTTTAGACGAAATTTCATCAGACATTGTTTTTACGTTGGAAGGAGTTTTAGGTTTTCTTTTGAAGCATGAACCGCTAAACTCCTTGGCTTAGGGAGATCAATCGAAACTTCAGATTTACAATTTTATTGTGAGATTTCTATTTCTTAATACTGCTCTTTGAATGTTATTGATTCTCTGCGTTGAATATTTAGGGTTTTCATGAATTTCCGTTAGTCTGATCAACTGATGTCTTTTCATGATAATCTATTGCTAGATATAGGTAATTACTGGTTGAGTTATCTATGTTCTTGAGTAGCAAAGTATAAATCTATGAAACTGGTTGATTTAGGGATTTGTATAGAGAATTGATTTGCAATTGATGCAATAACTAGTTGTGCGCGTCGATTGTCGTTGTTGATTTCCTTTAGACTTCATCGATTATTGAATTGAATCTTAATAGTTTCAAGATTGTTTGATAATTAGGGTTTTCAGGGTCTGGTTGTCCTGTTAACTAGATTCGATAAGAAATTGGATTCAAAAGACATAGTCTTTCCATAACAAAGTGTTTAAGAGGAAGTTATCTATTCGATTTCAATGATCAATGAACAAACCTGATTGCTGAGATTGATTGACCTAAGTTATTTTTCTCATATTCATCTCCTCAAGTTGTTTAGTTTGTTATTTTTGTATATTTTTGTTTCTTAATTAGTTATTTTGAATCATCAAAATCCCCCTCTTTTTATTTCTTGTTCTTGTTGACACACTTGACTTGCATACAAATCTGACTATCTGTGGGATCGACCCGTACTTGCCAAACTACATTAGTTAGGTTAGTCGGATTTATTTGATAGGATTTAAGGGACTGAAAATCCTCTGTCAATGTTCGGCAAAAAATCGGCCTCCTTAGTGTCCAAGGATTCCCAACTCTACTCGGACTGCTCACGGCGACGCGTTTCCAGAAGCTGGCCTACTCGATCTCGACAAGGGCTCGTCGATCTCGACTAGGATTTATCGTCGACTGGACTTCTCGGGTTACTCTGCTCGACAGGCTCGGATCTGGGCTCCTGGGCGTCGTCGATCTCGACTAGGGCTCCTCGAGATCGACTAGGGTTGTGGTCGAGGATGACTCTCTGGTGATGTCGAGGACTCCTCCTCGGCATGGACTCGGACTAGCGCAGGGTGGCTCGTCGATCTCGACAAGGTCTCATCGAGATCGAGTAGAGATGTGTTCGGCGTCTTCGTCCTCGGCTTCTCGATCAGCTCTTCTTCTCGACTCCGGGTGTGGCGTCTAGGCTTCGTCGTCGATCTCGACTAGGTCTTGTCGAGATCGAGTTGTTTTCCGGGAGTCGGGTTGGTCTGGCTCAGCTTTCTCGACCAGGCTTTGTCGACCAAGTCTACTCGGACTCTCTACTCGAGATTGAGTAGAGTGTACTCGACATAGAGTAGTTCTGGCTTCAGCTCGGTTTGTCATGGTTCTGTACTTTCGGATTCTGGACTTCTGTAGTTGTTTTCCGAGCTTTTCTGACCTTCCTTAGAGTTGCTGTAAAATGTCTCGAATTCTGCGAATTAAACAGAAACTGGTGTAGATTCCATAATTTGACAAATAAACATAAGCTACATAGATTATGTACTATCTTATCCCAAATGAATGAGATGTATGCAGAAATCGATATAAAAGTTACTGTAAAACATGGCAGATTCAACTCACAACAAACACCCCATACTTAAGCTTGCTTGTCCTCAAGCAATACTTTTATTTGTCATTCAGGGGAAGAAATCAAAACTCTCAACATATTAGATTCATTCTTATATAACCCTGCAGTCAATTACCATCCTTGAAAAGGTACTAATGTCACAGATCCATGCATGTGCAAATATATAAAAGCAACATCTACTCACAAAAGGAGGGTTATGCAAAAAACATTCATAAGTGACAAAGCATTAATAATCAAGAGAACTTTAATTTAAGCTCAAATAAGGAGTAGATTGGTAAAAAGCTAAAGGTGGGCAATTTCTGGCAATGTGGTGCTTTTGATCCGGGGAAATGGAGTATTTCCAAATTGAATTTCATACCACATTCTTTCTCCATAACATCCATCACCTTTCATATTGCTTTTTCTCAATAATAATGCTTTTACCTCTCTAACCTCAGCACTGCCTTCTTGCGAGTCGCAAACATGGGTGTCATGAATGGCCCCGGATACTTAGTGCTTTGGACTCCTCACAATGTGTCCCATCTCTCCAAACTATTATCTCAGAGAGCAGGGTAATTCTACCTTTATCTCCTGAGGTGATTGGATTTTCTTTCACTCATTAAATTTTCCATATATTTCAAACAATTTCCCTCCAAACTCCAATAATGATAATTAGAAACACAAACACCATATAACATCTCCATAATGTAACAGCATTCTCAACATAATCCCCGAATAAGGTAAAGAATGGCAGATATTTAGATCACGTGGAGCAAATATTTGAAATAAGGCATATTATGGCTTTTGTGTAATGCATAAGCATAGGTAAGGCTAGGAATTAAACAATGAGCATTATATGGAAATATAAAGTCCTCCATCATTTTATCATGCAACATGTCATAAGCAACTTCAAATTTTACCTCCTTTCATGGTTTTCAATAAAATATGCACTTCATTGTGACTTCCCTTTACTAGGCAATTTCATGCTATATCTCTAATGAATCCAATTTTGCATCGTCGAGTTCAATTAAAGCTTCCATGATATTAATCAAAATTTTCAATGGGGGTCCTTTTTTCAAACTTTTTGGAAAACATGCATATGAGCACATAAATCAATAATGCATTCCAAAATAGCCATATAGCAATTCAAAGAACTAAACTCTAAATATGCACAAAAATGTCAAATGAAACCAAATATGCATAAAGTAAGCCCTTCCCCCACCTCATACTTAAACATTACAGTGTCCTCACTGTATAAAAACAAGGGTAAAGAAAGAAACTCACTAGATAGATGTGCAGGGCCTCTAAATTTCGAATGGAAGCACCTCCTGGGCCGAGTATGAATATTGCTTGGTTCTATCCATGGACCTGAAAAGTATGGAAGACATATACCCATAATAGAAATACTAAAAATGTTCAAAACCAAAAACAAGCAAAAAAAACAAAGTCCCAAAATGTCTCAAAAAGTCTATGTACAAGCTCTAGATTTTGTAGTCGCTAGGCCGACATTCCATTTAACTCAAGGTGGCATCTGCAGGGCCCATGTAGCCTGGGCTTCAAATACGACTCCATTCTTGTCCATCAGCTGCAATCCTCCAAAATGGATCTTGTTCACCACGAAAGGTCCCATCCGCTTCTTGTTGAATTTGGTAGGGAGCCAATGATCCTTTGATTTGGAGACATAGAGCTTGTCTCCAACTTCATACTCCTTAGGCTCATCATTGGAAATCCTGCATAATCGCACATACCAAGGCAAACCTCTCCCATGTATAGATAGATCTTTAATGGAAATAGGAGAAGAAAGATCCATACCTTGGCTTACCTTCGCAGAGACGGAATTGGGGACCACATTATTTGGTCGATCTCGACTAGGGCTAGTCGATCTCAACGAGGATGCTGGTTCCGGTGGTGGGCTGCTCGAAGATGCAGGAGTCGACGAAGGGGAAGGCTTGTCGACCTCGAGTGGCCTACTCGATCTCGAGTAGGTTTCTGCTCCTGGTGGCTCCAGTGTTGAGGAAGCAGGGGCTGGTGGAGCCGGGTGTTGGTCGATCTCGACAAGCCTGGTCGAGATCGAGGAGCCTGGTTCATCTGGTGGAGTCAGCGTCGAGGAAGCAGGGGCTGGTGGAGCCAGGTGGTGGTCGATCTCGACAAGCCTCGTCGAGATCGAGGAGCCTGACACTTCAGTGTTGTTGCTCGTCGAGGATGGTGCTGGTGGAGGTTTCTGTTTTTGGTCGAGGTCGACTAGGGTCCTCGATGTCGAGGAGCCTTGGTCGATCTTGACCCCATACTTGGTTCCTGTCAAGGCATCCGAAAAATAATTAATCCATAATGACGTACCTTGGTTTGTGTCGATTGGATTTTCGGCATCCTCCTTTAGGATTTCCATGATCTCCTCTACCTGGGCCTCCATGTCCCTCTTTTCCAGCTCCTAAGGGGTCATATTCCTGACCTTGGATTCCCCGCAAGTGATGTAGCCAGTCGAGATAGATTTGACCTCTTCCATTGGACGTGTATGCCTTTCAGTTTTATTAAAGGAATACTCAATTACCTCATCGCTGATGTTGAAGGTGAGCACTCCTTTCCTTACGCTTATGTTGGCATCCACCGTCGCCAAGAAGGGTCTCCCTAGAATAATTGGACAAGCAGGATCTTCTTGCATATCAACAACTAGGAAATCAGCAGGGACAAAGAATTTACCTACTTGTACTGGCACATTGTCCACCATGCCTGTTGGGATGACCATAGTGTTGTTGGCCATATATAGTCTAGCATCCACATGCTCTAGGGCACCTATCTTAATCTTGGACCAAATTGTTAAAGGCATTATACTCACACTAGCTCCAAGATCACATAAAGCATTAATTTTGTATGGACCAAATCCAATGGTTATAGCAAACTTACCTGGATTCGGCCTCTTCTCCAGTATGTCCAAATGGCTGCATTCCTCTGTAATTTCAGCCATCGATCGCTTTTTGCTCAGTATCTCCTTTAGGAACTTGACATAAGATGGCATTTCATTGAGAGCTTTTGTGAAGGGGATGGTGACGTTGAGTTTTAGAAGCATCTTGATGAAGCGCTGAAATTTCTTTTCTGCTGGGTCCTTGGGAGATTTTGTGGGGAAAGGCAGCTTCTTTTTCTGATTTGGAGCCATAACAGATGTCGGAGGTGCTGCAGGCTGCTCTATGTCGACTGGGGGCTCCTTGACATCGACTAGGTCCTTGTCGATCTCGACTAGTTTCCGTGGTGTCGAGTTGTTGTGCAGTGCAGATGAGGGCCTTTGCAGTTTCTCCTCGAGATCGATGAGGCCCTCCTCGAGATCGATGAGGCCCTCCTCGAGATCGACTACAGTGTTGTCGATGTCGACTTGCTGTTCTTCGTTGTTCTGCTGCTTTCCGACCTCTGGCTCTTGTAGTTGATGGCCGGTTTTGAGTTTTATAGCAGCGATGTGTCCAGTCTTTCCCTTAGGATTTGGTTCTGAAGATCCAGGGAGCGCACCTGACTGTCTGGGGATTCCTGCTGCTAGCGATTGGGACCCCCTGCGTAAGCTATCTCCTCGTGGTGCTCTGCCAGCCTGACTTGCTCTGTGTGTGGGCACTCAGGAGTGGTGTGCCTTTGCAATCCGCATTCAATACAAGGCTGGTTGACAGAGAGATACTTTACTTGCTTAAGGAGCTTCTTATTCTGGTCTCTGTAGTACTGCTCCCTTACATCAGGATCAATCTCTTTAGGAGGCTCATAGAGGGGCATGGATGGTGCTGTTGCCTGGCGTATGGGTTCTCTTCATAGGTTGCAGTAGACCCATACTTGTTGTCGTAGTTGGTGAGCTTCTCTAGAACACCCCATGCGTCACTTGGTGGCATTGTCAGATACTCATAGCGAGTATAATGGTTGATTCTGTCCTTAGTGACTTGATCAAGAGAGTTGAAGAAGATCTCCTGAATGACGTAGGGTGGCTGTCCATGAGTAGGGCAAGATCGGAGAAGTTCCTTGTAGCGCTCCCATGCCTTTGCCAGCGGTTCCCCTTGCTTCTTTTTTAAGGCGGTGATTTTCTGGCGGAGATGTGCTGTTTTGGCGGGTGGAAAGAATTTGTTCAGAAACTCTTGCTCTACTTGGGCCCAGGTTGTGAGTGATCTTGCTTTCAGCCCTTCAAGCCATTTCAGTGCAGGACCAGCGAGAGACCAGCGAAAAGCTTTCATCTTGACATATTCCAAGGTTGTACCTTCAGCAAGAGTACGACACATGTCAGAAAAGTTTGTAATATGTTCAAGAGGATACTCATTAAATCTACCATAAAAGGCATTGTTTTTAAGCTTTATAAGAAATTGAGTGCGAATTTCAAAAGAGTTGTCATGGATTAGAATCGCCGATTCAGGCACGACGAGAGTTGGGTGCATATAGTCCTCTGTCGTGGTTGGGTATTGGGCAAGCTCAGCCTCTGCTTGTTCCCTTGCTGCTTTCTCAGTGGCGATAGCAGCATCTTTAGCGGCCAATTCCCTTGTAAGCCTTGCGATCGGCTGTTCCTGTGTTTCAGCAGCCGCCATGGCTCTTTGTAGTTTAGCTCTGATGTGAAAAAGGCATTCTGGTTCGTCTAAGGAGTCAAACTCAGGTGTTTGACCAGAACGACGCATACACCTGCAAAATAACTCAAAGAGAACGTGAGAACTGACTACCTAAGGCGCGATTGATAGCTTCCCCGGCAACGGCGCCAATTTGTTGTTGCAGGAGGATGGTCAAGTATGAAATAAATATAAAGTATAGATCAGACTGACTTCCCTGTCTCAGCAAATAAATACAAGACTTCCTCCCGTTGTAGTAGAAGGTTGTCAGGATCGAATCCACGAGGAAGCACGTCAGCAGTTCTCAGGTAGCAACAGATCTCACAGACAAGCAGCTGAAAAGACAGAAACAAAGGAACAAAGAAAGAAAGACAGAAATAAAAGCAGAAAAACAAAGCAAAGCAGAAAATAAAACAAAGCAACAGACGTACTCGGTCTCGAAAACTACCTACTCGAGATCGACTACCAACAGTGAAGACAGAAACTGCAAAATCGACAACAGAACAGAAACTCTACTCGACCTAGACAAACCGTACTCGAGATCGACAACAGTCCTACTCGATCTCGACAATCTCACCTCTGTATCGACTAGAAAACTCAGAAAACTTAAATTGCAAATTTCGAACCCAAAACTCAAAATTCCGACGAAATAAACTTAATATATGGAAAACTTCCAAAGCCAGGGTATCAACACCACAACGATAACCATGCAAAGTAACACATAAAGGCATAAAAGATCATGCTTCCCATCAAACAACTTTCGTTACTAACAAATAGGCATATAGAGGCTTTCGCATAAACCCTAATTGTTACTAACCCTTTTCACATAATTCACCCAAGTTGCATTAAGATCACTTTCGCTTCAATAATACAAACAAGGATCACCTTCAACTCTCGCAAAAGAATCATGCTCATAGGAATAGAAGACGAATTGCATAAAAAGATCTGACCTTTACCGCATCTCCTCACATGGCCACCGTCGGGCTCACCCCAGCCCCAGAAGTGGGTGGACTACTCACGCCTCATCGCAATCGTAGACAATGATGTATAAAAAGAAACTTGCATTAAACTATATTCAAAGCCTTTACAATCCCGGCAATCAACTTTCGCTGAAAGCCAAAACCTTAAAAACCTTAGAACTCCTAAAACTTCTCTGTCGAACTACTTCTCTAACTGGAATTTGAATTGGAATAAGATTGCCTAATGCTCAGCCCCTAGGGCTTTATTTATAGCCTTCTATTCCTTGCTTATCAAGGATAGAATCTTCTATCTATATCTAAAATTATATCTAAAAGCTTTAATGATAAATAAAACGCTAAAGGGAAATAAATCTTAAAGGAAAACTATATCTAAACTACGTAATATGTCTTCATGTTGATAGATCTTCCTTCCATAGATAGACTTGATAGATGTTCGGCCAAAAATCGGCCTCCTTAGTGTCCAAGGATTCCCAACTCTACTCGGACTGCTCACGGCGACGCGTTTCCAGAAGCTGGCCTACTCGATCTCGACAAGGGCTCGTCGATCTCGACTAGGATTTATCGTCGACTGGACTTCTCGGGTTACTCTGCTCGACAGGCTCGGATCTGGGCCCCTGGGCGTCGTTGATCTCGACTAGGGCTCCTCGAGATCGACTAGGGTTGTGGTGGAGGATGACTCTCTGGTAATGTCGAGGACTCCTCCTCGGCATGGACTCGGACTAGCGCAGGGTGGCTCGTCGATCTCGACAAGGTCTCATCGAGATCGAGTAGAGATGTGTTCGGCGTCTTCGTCCTCGGCTTCTCGATCAGCTCTTCTTCTCGACTCCGGGTGTGGCGTCTAGGCTTCGTCGTCGATCTTGACTAGGTCTTGTCGAGATCGAGTTGTTTTCCGGGAGTCGGGTTGGTCTGGCTCAGCTTTCTCGACCAGGCTTTGTCGACCAAGTCTGCTCGGACTCTCTACTCGAGATTGAGTAGAGTGTACTCGACATAGAGTAGTTCTGGCTTCAGCTCGGTTTTTCATGGTTCTGTACTTTCGGATTCTGGACTTCTGTAGTTGTTTTCCGAGTTTTTCTGACCTTCCTTAGAGTTGCTGTAAAATGTCTCGAATTCTGCGAATTAAACAGAAACTGGTGTAGATTCCATAATTTGACAAATAAACATAAGCTACATAGATTCTGTACTATCTTAGCCCAAATGAATGAGATGTATGCAGAAATCGATATAAAAGCTACTGTAAAACATGGCAGATTCAGCTCAGAACAGTGATCCTTGTTTGTGTTATTGAAGCGAAATTGATCTTAATGCAACTTGGATTAATTATGTGAAAAGGGTTAGTAACAATTAGGGTTTATGCGAAAGCCTCTATATGCCTATTTGTTAGTAACGAAAGTTATTTTGATGGAAAGCATGATCTTTGAGTTTATTTCTTCCGAAATCTGAAATATGTGGTTCGAAGTTGCAATTTAAAAGTTTCTGTTTTTACTCGATCTAGAGCAAATCTTATCGATCTAGAGTACTGTATTAGTCGATCTCGAGTTGCGTTTAGTCTAGATCGAGTACTGTTGGTCTGGATCGAGTTTCTGTGTTTACATCTGAGTTTTCTATCGTTGCTGTTTTTACTCTATCTCGAGTTACCTGTTGTCGAGATCGAGCAGTGTCTATCTTTGCTTTTATTTATTGCTTTCGTTTGGTATTTCTGTCTTTCTTTCTTTGTTCCTTTGTTTATGTCTTCTGTTTGCTTTTCTGCGAGATTTACAGCTGCCTAGGATACGCTGACACGCTTCCTCGTGGATCGATCCTGACTTTCTCTTACTACATTGGAGGGAGTCTTGTAATTATTTGCTGGGGCACGAATCTGGTTTGAGTTATTTCATTATATTTCATACTCGATTTCCTCCTTACAACAAATTGGCGTCGTTGCCGGGGAAGCTATCATTCGCGCCTTAGGCAGTCAGATCTCACTTTTCTTTTTAAGTTACTTCGCAGGTGTATGCGCCGTTCTGGTCAACCACCTGAGTTTGACGGCTTACACGAACTCGAGCGCCTTCTACACATCAGAGCTAAACTACAAAGAGCCATGGGAGCTGCAGAGACACAGGAACAACTGATCGAGAGGCTCAAGAGGGATCTAGCCGCCAGGGATGCTGCTCTCGCCACTGAGAGAGCAGGCATGCATCAGAAGGCTGAGCGTGTGAGGCAAGCAGAAGCTGAGCTTGCCCTATACCCAACCATTGCAGAGGATTATATGCACCCGACTCTCGTCGTGCCTGAATCGGCCATTCTAATCCCTGAAAACAACTATGAAATTCGCACTCAATTCCTTATTGAAATTAAAAATCATGCTTTTCATGGTAGATTTAATGAATGTCCTATGCGCCATATTACCAACTTTACTGACATGTGTCGCACTCTTTCTGAAGGTACCACCCTAGAGTACATCCTAATGAAGGCTTTCCGCTGGTCTCTCGCTGGTCCTGCACTGAAATGGTTGGAAGGGCTGAAACCACGATCTCTCACGACATGGGCTCAAGTGAAGCAGAAATTTCTGAACAAATTCTTTCCTCCTGCCAAGACAGCACTCCTACGCCAGAAGATCACATCTTTCAAACAACATCCTAGAGAGACGCTAGCAAAGGCTTGGGAACGCTATAAGGATCTACTGCGATCCTGTCCTACACATGGACAGCAACCCTGCGTAGTTCAAGAGATCTTCTTCAATTCTCTGGACTTGGCTGCAAAGGACAGAATCAACACATATACTCACTATGAGTATCTAACAATGTCACATGTTGATGCATGTGCTGCTCTCAACAAGCTGACCAACTATGACAACAAGTATGGGACTCCAGTCAACTATGAGGAGAATCCCTACGCCAGGCCAGCACCATCCATGCCCCTCTATGAGCTCCCTAAAGAGATTGATCCGGATGTAAGGGAGCAGTACTACAGAGATCAGAATAAGAAGCTCCTCAAATAAGTAAAGTATCTTTCTGTCAACCAGCCTTGTATTGAATACGGATCACAGAGGCACACCACTACTGAGTGCCCAAACACTAAACAAGTCAGGCTGGTAGAATACCATGAAGAGGCAGCTTACGCAGGGGGTCCCAATCGCTACACGGGGGACCAAAGGTTTCAGCAACCACAATGGAACCAAGGTGCCCCTAGGAACCCCCCCGCCCTATAGAGCTCCAGGACATCTAGAAAGGGACCAGAAAAGGGATGATCTACAGACAGTCCTGGAGGAAATACGGAGGAATCATTCAGAAACTAAGTAGTCCTTCAACTCCGTCTACACTCAGATGCAAGGTGTCAACTCTAGGCTTGGGGAAATTGATATACGGCGGAAATCGGTTGATACACAGATTGACTAGCTAGCAGCAGGAATCCCAAGACAGTCAGGTTCGCTCCCTGGATCTTCAGAACCAAATCCCAAGGGAAATACTAGACACATCACTACTGTAAAACTCAGAAGCGGCCATCAACTACAAGAGCCAGAGGTCGGAAAGCAGCAGAACAAAGAAGTCGACCAGCAGCAAGTCGGTATCGACAATAACTTAGTCGATCTCGAGAAAGGCCTGCTCGATCTCGAGGAACAAGTGAAGAAACCCTTGTCTGCACTACACAGCAACTCAAAATCGACTACAGTGGTAGAGATCGAGAAGGACGTAGTCGAGATCGAGGAAGGTCAGGACGAGATCGAGAAAGCTGCAGCAAATCCGACGTCTGTTCTGGCTCCGAATCAGAAAAAGAAGCTGCCCTTCCCAACAAAATCTCCAAAGGACCCAACAGAGAAGAAATTTCAGCACTTCATCAAGATGCTTCAGAAGCTCAATGTCACCATTCCCTTCACAGAAGCTCTCAATGAAATGCCGTCATATGTCAAGTTCCTGAAGGAGATTCTGAGCAAAAAGAGGTCAATGGCTGAAATTACAGAGGAGTGCAGCCATTTGGACATACTGGAGAAGAGGCCAGATCCAGGTAAGTTTGCTATATCCATTGGATTTGGTCCATACAAAATTAATGCTTTATGTGATCTTGGAGCTAGTGTGAGTATAATGCCTTTAACAATTTGGTCCAAGATTAAGATAGGTGCCCTAGAGCCTGTGGATGCTAGACTTTATATGGCCAACAACACGGTGGTCATTCCAACAGGCATGGTGGACAATGTGCCAGTACAAGTAGGTAAATTCTTTGTCCCTGCTGATTTCTTAGTTGTTGATGTGCAAGAAGACCCTACTTGTCCAATTATTCTAGGAAGACCCTTCTTGGCAACGGTGGATGCCAACATAAGCGTGAGGAAAGGAGTGCTCACTTTCAACATCAGCGATTTGGTAATTGAGTATTCCTTTAATAAAACTGAAAGGCATACAGGTCCAATGGAAGAGGTCAAATCTATCTCAGCTGGCTACATCACTTGCGGGGAACCCAAGCTAAGAAATATGACCCCTGAGGAGCTGGAAAAGAGGGATATGGAGGCCCAGGTGGAGGAGATCATGGCCATCCTAAAAGAAGAAACAGAGAATCCACTCGACACGGACCAAGGTACGTCGTTATGGACTAACTATTTTTCGGATGCCTTGACAGGAACCAAGTATGGGGTCATAGTCGACCAAGATTCCTCGACATCGAGGACACTAGTCGATCTCGGCCAAAACCAGGAGCCTCCACCAGCACCAGCGTCGACGAGCAGCAAACCTGAAGATCAAAACTCCTCGAGATCGAGTAAGTTACTCGAGATTGACCAGAACCTCGCTGCCTCGGCTTCGCCTTCCTCGACGCTGACTCCACCAGAAGGCCAAATCTCTTCGAGATCGACCAAGTTTGTCAAGATCGACCAAGTCTCACGCCCCCCAGCTCATGCATCCTTGGGAAGTCCACCACCAGAAGTTGAAAGTTACTCGAGATCGAGTACGCCTACTCGAGATCAACCAAACAACGTGGTCCCCGATTCTGTTTCTGCAAAGGTAAACCAAGGTATGGATGTTTCTTCTCATATTTCCATTAAAGATCTATCTATACATGGGAGAGGTTTTCCTTGGTATGTGCACTTATGTAGGATATTCAATGATGAGCCCAAAGAGTATGAAGTTGGAGACAAGCTCTATGTCTCTAAATCAAATGATCATTGGTTCCCTAACAAATTCAACAAGAAGAGGATGGGACCTTTTGTGGTGAACAAGATCCATTCTGGAGGATTGCAGCTGATGGACAAGAATGGAGTCATATTTGAAGCCCAAGCTACATGGGCCCTGCAGATGCCACCTTGAGCATAAAAGAGAAGTCGGCCTAGCGACTATAAAATCTAGAGCATGTACATAGACATTTATTTTTGGGACTTTTGAGACTTTGTTGCTTTTGTTTGTTTTTGTTTTTGGAACATTTTTAGTTTTTCTATTGTGGGTATATGTCTTCTACACTTTTCAGGTCCGTGGATAGAAGCAAGTTATATTCAGACTCGGCCCAGGCAATCTATTCGAAATTGAGAGGCCCTACACACTTGTCTACTGAGTTTCTTTCTTTACCCTTGTTTTTATACAGTGAGGACATTGTAATGTTTAAGCATGGGGTGGGGGAAGAGTTTACTTTGTGCATATTTGCCATATTTGACATTATTTGTGCATATTTAGAATTTATTTCTTTGAATTGCTTATACATGGCTATTTTGGAATACATTATTGATTTATGTGCTTATATGAATGTTTTCCAAAATTTGAAGAAAAATGACCCCCATTTGAAATTTTTGATAAATGTCATGGAAGCTTTATTGAACTCGATGATGCAAAATTGGATTCATTAGAGATATAGCAGGAAATTGCCTAGTAAAGGGAAGTCAAAATGAAGTGCATTATTTATTAAAAACCATGAAAGGAGGTAAATTTTGAAATTGTTTTTGACATGTTGCATGATAAGAGGATGGAGGACTTTATATTTCCATATAATGCTCATATGTTTATATTCCTAGCCTTACCTATGCTTATATGCATCACAAAAAGCCATAATATGCCTTATTTCATATATTGCTCCACATGATCTAAATATTTGCCATTCTTTACCTTATCCGGGGATTATGTTGAGAATGATGTTACATTATGGAGATGTTATATGGTGTTTGTGTTGTTGTTGTTATCATTATTGGAGTTTGGCGGGAAATTGTTTGAAAAGTATATGGAAAATTTAATGAGTGAAAGAATATCCGATCACCTCAGGAGATAAAGGTAGATCAACCCTGCTCGCTGAGATAATAGTTTGGTGAGATGGGACACATTGTGAGGAGTCCAAAGCACTAAGTATCCGGGGTCATTCATGACACCCATTTTTGCGACTCGCGAGAAGCCAGTGCTGAGGTTAGAGAGGTAAAAGCATTATTATTGAGAAAAAGCATTATGAAAAGGTGATGATTCGTATGAAAAAAGGAATGTGGTAAAGAAAGTTTGGAAATACTCCATTTCCCCGGATCATTAGGAACCACATTGCCAAAAATTTGCCCACCTTTAGCCTTTTACCAATCTACTACTTATTGAGCTTAATTAAAGTCCTCTTGATTATTAATGCTTTGTCACATATGAATTGTTTTTGCATAACCTTCCTTTTGTGAGTAGATATTGCTTTTTATATTGCACATGCATGGATTTGTGACACTAGTACCTTTTCGAGGATGGTAATTGATTGTAGGGTTATATGGCAATGAATCTAAGATGTTGAGAGTTTTGATTTCTTCTTTTAAATGACAAATAAAAGTATTGCTTGAGGACAAGCAAGCTTAAGTATGGGGTGTTTGTTGTGAGCTGAATCTGCCATGTTTTACAGTAACTTTTATATCGTTTTCTGCATACATTTCATGAATTTGGGCTAAGATAGTACAGAATCTATGTAGTTTATGCTTATTTGTCAAATTATGGAGTCTACACCAGTTTCTATTTAAATTCGCAGGATTCGAGGCAAATTACAACAGTTCTGAGAAAGGTCGGAAAAGCTCGGAAATCAACTATGTCCAAGGTCAAGAAGCAGCGGAACCAGGCGAATCAAGCTAGGAGCCCTGCTTTAATCGATCTAGAGTACATTCTACTCGATCTCGACGAAGGTGTCCGAGCACAAGCCTTGTCGACTAAGCACTGATCGAGAAACTGAGTCAAAGACAACCCGACTCCCGGAAGCCAACTCGATCTCGAGGAATCTTGTCGAGATCGATAACCCTGTGATGCCATGTCCGGAGTCGACGAGTTGTGCCAAGTCAAGAAGCCGAGGACTGAAGACACCGACACCACTCTACTCGATCTCGACAAAGGTTGTCGATATCGACAAGATCAACACCGCCATTCCAAGCCAGACCGAGGAGAAGCTACTCGACATGCCTTGGCCACCAAGTCGATGAAGCCATGTTACTCGATCTCGAGGAATCTTCTCGATCTCGAGGATTCAGAGAGCCAAGGTCCGAGCCATGACGAGCACCAGCTGCTCGACCAAGCCCAGCAAGCCATACTCGACGCCACTTCTACTCGATCTCGAGGAACCTTAGTCGAGATCGAGGAAAACGCGTCCCGGAGCGCGTTACGCGGTTTTGCTTTCCTACTCGGATTGGGAGTCCTTGGAGCCGAAGAATGCCGAGATCTATCAACAATTATCAAGTTCTATCTATGGAGAAGACCTATCAACACATGGAAGATATTCTACCTATTTTAGATATACTTTCCCTTTTAGATTTAATTCCTTAATTACATTTATTTATCTTAAAGCCTTTAGATATAGATTTAGATAAAGATAGATATATTCTATCCTTAAATAGCAAGGAATAGAAGGCTATAAATAAAGCCTTAGGGGCTGAGCATTGAGCATCTTATTCAATTCAATTTCGGAGAGAACAAGTAAGTAGTTAGTAGAGAGAGAGAGAGAGTTTGTGGCAAGCAAGGTGGAAAGGCGAAAGCGGATTTGTCTTGTTTGGTTGTAAGCTTTCTTTATTTAATTCAATGCAAGTTAGTTCCTTTTGTTATTTAATGTCTTTCTTGATAATGAAGAGCGAGTAGTCCACCCACTTCTGGGGCAGGGGTGAGCCCGACGGTGGCCATGTGAGGTGATGCGGTAAAGTTACAATCTTTTGATGCAATTCGTCTTCTATCCCTATGAGCATGATTCTTTTGCGAGAGTTGAAGGTGATCCTTGTTTGTGTTATTGAAGCGAAAGTGATCTTAATGCAACTTGGATTAATTATGTGAAAAGGGTTAGTAACAATTAGGGTTTATGCGAAAGCCTCTATATGCCTATTTGTTAGTAACGAAAGTTATTTTGATGGAAAGCATGATCTTTTATGCCTTTATGTGTTACTTTGCATGGTTATCGTTCTGGCGTTGATACCCTGGCTTTGGAAGTTCTTTATATATTGAGTTTATTTCTTCCGAAATCTGAAATCTGTGGTTCGAAGTTGCAATTTACAAGTTTTTGTTTTTACTCGATCTAGAGCAAATCTTGTCGATCTAGAGTACTGTGTTAGTCGATCTCGAGTTGGGTTTAGTCTAGATCGATTACTGTTGGTCTGGATCGAGTTTCTGTGTTTAGTTCTGAGTTTTCTGTCGTTGCTGTTTTTACTCTATCTCGAGTTAACTGTTGTCGAGATCGAGCAGTGTATGTCTTTGCTTTTATTTCTTGCTTTCGTTTGTTATTTCTGTCTTTCTTTCTTTGTTCCTTTGTTTTTGTCTTCTATTTCCTTTTCTGCGAGATTTACAGCTGCCTAGGATACGCTGACACGCTTCCTCGTGGATCGATCCTGACTTTCTCTTACTACATTGGAGGGAGTCTTGTAATTATTTGCTGGGGCACGAATCTAGTTTGAGTTATTTCATTATATTTCATACTCGATTTTCTCCTTACAAAGCCCTCCCTACGAAAGTGCATCTCTGTTAAGCATTCCGATCTCACATCTAATGAAGGTGAACCTGTCCTCTACCAAAGGCTTGGTAAAAATATCAGCCCATTGATAATCAGTTGAAATAAAGGATATGGACATATCACCTTTTTCAACATGGTCTCTAATGAAATGATGTCTTATATCAAGGTGTTTGGTCCTTGAATGCTGAACAGGATTCTTTGTAATGGAGAAGGCACTTGTGTTGTCACACTTAATGGGAATGTCTTTGAGGTTGATGCCAAGATCTCTCATTTGTTGAGTTATTCAAAGGATTTGGGAGCAACGTGCTCCAGCTGTTATGTATTCGGCTTCGGCAGGGGAAAGAGCAACTGAGTTTTGTTTCTTTGAGTGTCAACTAATCAAGGATGCTCCTAAGAATTGCCAACATCCTGACGTGCTCTTTCTATCCACCTTATAACCTGCAAAGTCTGCATCAGAATACCCAATTAGTGTAAAATCTCTTTGCTTCGGGTACCACAAGCCAAGTTCCTTAGTTCCATTGAGATATCGAAAGATCCTCGTCACAGCTACGAGGTGAGATTCTTTAGGATCAAGTTGAAACCTAGCACACATGCAAACACTAAACATGATGTCAGTTCCACTAGCAGTAAGATATAATAAAGATCCAATCATCCATCGATACTCCTTCTGATTGACACTCTTCCCAGTCTTGTCTTGATCTAGAGATAAGGTTGAGCTGATGGGTGTCTTGGCTTCTTTGGATTGGTCAATCTTGAACTTCTTCATGAGATCCTTAGTGTACTTGCTTTGGTTGACAAATATCCCTTTCTTAGATTGATGAACTTGCAACCCCAGAAAGAAGTTCAATTCACCCATCAAGCTCATCTCAAATTAAATTCCTTGCACAAAGATGTGTTAGTAGCCCCAAACAATATATCATCAACATATATTTAAATAACCAAAATGTCCTTTCCTTTGGTCTTGATAAAAAGAGTCTTGTCGGTCATCCCCCTTTTAAAATTATTTTCTAAAAGATATTTTGACAAGCGCTTATACCAAGCTCTTGGGGCTTGTTTCAAACCATATAGCGCTTTGTCTAGTTTGTAAACATGATTAGGAAATTCCGAACTTTTAAAACCTGGGGTTGAGCCACATAGACTTCTTCCTCTAAGAAACCATTAAGAAAAGCACACTTGACATCCATTTGATATAATTTAATGCCCATAAAAGATGCAAATGCTAGTAAAATGTGAATGGCTTCAAGTCTGGCTACGAGAGTGACGGAGGTAAAACCTATTGTTGAATACCGCCAAAGAAAACTCAAACCTATAGCAAGTGTAGCGATAAGCAAGAGGTCGATCGACAGGGAAAATTATAACTCAAGTATGACTTAAGTGTCAATCAAAGTAACCAAAGAGGGGGGTTTGAATGTGAAAGTTTCGCCTTTTATCAAAGCAAAGTAAAGAAAGCAAAGCAAATGAATTTGTTTTAAACAATTTGGAGAAGCAATTCTACCTACAATTTTCCACTTTATTGAATTGAAACGATCCTTGTAACTTCTTCTCGTCCTTTTAAGTTTCCTATGAATGTCCTTGTCCCAACCTAATACAGTTACTAGTCCAACCAGTCCTAGCAACCCTTATCAATCGAACAGTCCCTTAAGAAGGATTTAACCCAATTGATAGCTTTAAGTTCAGAGATTAGCCAAGGTATTTGCAGTCCCTAAAAAAGGATTTAACAACACATTCAACTTCCTACTCATTCAATTAGTTCAACCAGTCCTAAAGGAACAAGTTCGCCACTTAGGTTAAGGTTCACAACCAGGAATCTACAAAACCTTAGCGATTGAATTGATCTAACAAGTTGGTCAGGCAAGATAGAACAAAACAATAAACAATCCAGCACAAAGTAGTTGAAACATTCAAATATAGGAAACAAGGAACAAGATTCAGAAACTCACAATCAATCCAAATAAAGCTTCAAATTGCAAGTAGAACGAAGAGAGTTTAGCCGCCCATGGCGAACATCGCTCTCTCTCCAATCTTCTGATAGAACGTGGAATAGAATAGAAGTTCTTAAAATAACATAAAACTTGACCTTTTAAAACATCAAAGTCGGCCATAAAAGAAATCAAAAGGTTCTAGGGTTTAATTTAAACAAAACGCAGCGTATAAACGCTGTCGGCAGATGCGGCGGCCGCCGCATGTATGCTGCGGCCGCAGCATCAGTATTCTTTTTTGCAACGTCACTGGCGGCGGCCGCTGCACACCATGCGGCGGCCGCTGCATTGGTCTATCACAGAAAATCCGTTCTGAATCAGCTCTCGACGTCAACATGAAAGTTGTAGCTCTCTGAAAGAGCTTTCCAACGCATGGTCATAATAGTCGATCGGACAACCGAGGCCTCCAGAAAGTTCAAAACAAGTTCAGCATGTCTGGCGACAACTTCTGCATACTTGTTCTTCGTTTAGGGCCGTTTCTTCTTCTCAGGACCTCTTGAGATCTTCATGTAAGCTTCTTCGATCAACTAGACATTCTCATCCAATGCGTTATCAACCCATTTATCCTTCTCGGATCCACAGTTACCTAAAATAATCAATAAAAACGTGTAGATTCCGACTCCACCAACATAGAAAGCAAATATGCAAATTCTACTTAAATCATGCATGATATGCATCTTAACTAAGCTAAATGCAACCTATTATGCCTACCTAAATGCATGCTATCAGAGAGCAAAAGTCTCCTCGTAGTCGATATCTTCCTCTTGATTGTAGCCTTCAGCAACAAGCCTTGCTTTGTTTGTCACGATCTTACCATTCTCATCTAGCTTGTTCCGAAATATCTAACGTGTGCCAATGACTGATTGATACTTTGGTCTAGGCTTCAAGGTCCAGACTTTGTTCCTTTCAAATACGTTAAGCTCACTTTGCATAGCAATGATCCAGTCTGGCTCTTAAAGGGCCTCATCTACTTTCTTTGGTTCTATAAGATAAACAAAAGCATGAAAAGCACATAGATCTTTAAGTTTAGAACGAGTTTGAACACTAGATGTAGGGTCAGAGATGATATCCTTTAATTAGTGTGATGAGGAGTATTTGAACTTTCTCTTGCTAGTCTCAGCTCCCTGGTTCGTCACATCAACGGGATTGATTTGTGGTACATCTGACTCCATGGATATGTTAGGCTGAGTTACAGCAGTTTCTGAAGTCTCAACACTTTTGGATTGGTTGCCAAGGGCTTTGGACTGAGCTTCAACACCTTGGGGCAATTCTTCAGTGTTAAGAATCTGATCCTACATGTTCCTCTTCTTTGTGTTCTTGGTAGCAATATCATCACCATCCTCATTCTTTGTATGGATGTTAAGATCTAGATCTGCAACACTTTCACTTAAAGAACCGTCATTGCATTAATCAAATATAACATGTATACTTTCCTCAACAATTTTGGTTCCTCTTGTTGAAGATTCTATATGCTTTGCTACTAGTGGAGTAGCCAAGAAATGTACCTTCATCACTACGCGTATCAAATTTCCCAAGGTTATCTTTTACATTTTTATGAACAAAACAAGTACATCCAAAGGGTTTAAAATACGATATAAGGGGTTTGCGGCCTTTGAACAGTTCATAAGAAGTTTTCTTTAAGATGGAACGAATAAGACAACGATTCAAAATATAGTTAGTTGTGTTAACAGCTTCAGCCCAATAGGTTTTAAGTAATGCGTTTTCTAAAAGCATAGTCCTACCCATGTCCTCTAGGGTGCGGTTCTTTCGTTCCACAACCCCATTTTGTTTAGGTGTCCTAGGAGCAAAAAAATTATGGAAGATACCATATTTAGCACAAAACAAATCAACCTGAAGTTCATCAAACTCCCTACCATGATCACTTCGAATTGACACTATGGGCTCATTTCTTAAAGTTTGCAGCTCCTTACAAAGTTTTGAAAACTCAAACAAGGCCTCTGATTTTTCTTTTAAATATGCAACTCAAGTATATCTCGAAAAATCATCAACAAAAACAAGCATGTACTTTTTACCATTGGGAGATTTGACTCGCATAGGACCACATAAATTCATATGTAAAAGTTCAAGGGGTCTAGAAGTACTTACAACCTTTTTGGGTTTGAAAGAGCTACGTGTTTGTTTACCTCGTGTGCATGTTTTGCACATATCAATAACTTTGAAGTACATCTCATGTAGTCCTCTTACAAGGCCTTTGGATCGTCCGTCAAAGCCTTTAGACAGGTTAAGCTACCTTGTGCCACTTGCTCAGCATTCACAGCATAGATGTTGTTATAGCGATAGGCAGTTAGAACTATTTCACATGTATCTTCTTTGCGCACTAGACATATTTTCTTGTTAAATCCAACATCATTACCACTATCACATAGTTGAGAAACACTAAGCAAATTATACTTCAAACCATTAACAAGATAAACATTTTTAATGCTATGGTTAGGATCACTTCCAACACTACCAATACCAACGATGTCACACTTTCCTTTGTCATCAAGAGTGATTGTTCCAGTGGATTGCTTCTTTAGATCATGGAAGAGAGACTTCTTCCCACTCATATGTCTCGAGTATCCACTATCAATAATCCATTTTTGCTTCTTCACCTTGGTGATCTCATGTAAGACAAAAATCAACCTTAGTGGCTAGACCAATAAGCAGATTTAGATCCATTATTGAGATAAACCAAATTTGGTAAAATAGTGTCTTTGGGGACCCAAACTTGCGTTATCCGTTCTTTTCTCAAGTGAACAGGAAATGTATTGCGAATGATATATGGATCCTTTCTTCTATAGGGGCAGGTCTCTTTTACATGTCCCTTTCTTGCACAGTGGTGAGATATAGGAGAGGTTCTGCTTCCTTTTGCCTTTACAAAAGTGGTAATGTGTTGCTTCTTTAAAAACCTTGGATTGTAACCAATACCACTTTTGTTTAGAAAACTTTGTTGCTCACCCAACATTCTATCAAGAGTGTCTTTGGACTTGGTAAAACTTATGAGGGTTGTCTGTTGGTCTTGAATCTTCTTATTCAGGGAGATCTTCTCGTTCTCTAAGTCATGATGTTCATTTCTTAGAGACGAGAGATCTTGCTTGAGTTCAGATTTCTCTGAGTCAAGAGTCTTAACTTTAATGTCAAGACCTAAATAAGAGGTTTCAAGACTTCTGACCCTCATAGACAGTTGCTCAATAGTTCTTTCCTGGTCCACAGTTTTCTTAATAACAGTGTTGGTTTGGACAATAAGTTTCTCTTCATCGGAAATCATATTAGAAAGTAATTCCGATAGTACCTCTTTTAGACTTTCCATAAGCTCTCTTACAGTTACCTCAAGTTGTTCATTGTGGGATTCATCTCCTGAGGTCATGAGACAAAGGTTGGCATTTTCATCATCGGAGTCTGAGTCACCTGAATCGAAATCACTCCAAGCTGCCACCATAGCTTTCTTCTTCCATCTATCACCTTTCTTGAACTGGCTCTTCTTCTTTTGAGGGCAATCTTTCACTAGATGGTCTGTTTCACCACATTCAAAACAGGACAAATGTTTAGTCTTCTTGTCATATTTGTTGTATTGAGACTTAACTCAAAATTTAGAAGACTCTGATCCATCTTTGTTGTTGAATTGCTTCTTCATTTTGAGGATTCGAGAAAGACCCCTTGTAATAAGAGCAAAGGGATCGTCCTCATCATCATCCTCATCTTCAGAATCAGACACATCTTTGGGATCATCCTTATTAGACTTTAGTGCCAAGTTCATAGTGCTTGTTGGAAGTTCTCCATCGTCTTCATTGAGAATCATCTCATGTGTGATCAGCTTTCCAAGCAAGTCATCAAGGGGTAGAGTGGTGAGATTCTGGGCTTCTTCTATGGCTGTCACTTTCGGAACCCATTTGTCTTTTGGGAGGCACCTTAATATCTTCCTCACTTTCTCCACATTCTCAAAGGTCTTGCCGAGAGAGTCAAGGTTGTTCGTGATTTCCGTGAACCGTGTGAACATGGCCTTAATAGACTCATCAGGCTTCATTTTGAAGAGTTCATACATTCGAAGGAAGATGCTGATCTTGGTGTCCTTCACTTGAGTGGTTCCTTTATAGGTGACAACCAGCTTGTCCCAGATCATTTTAGCCGACCTACAAGATGAAATACGATTTAATTCATCAGTACTAATACCACAGTACAGTAAGTTAATAGCCTTGTAGTTCTTGGAAAAGAGTTCAAGATCCGCTTGGATGAACTCAACCTCGGTATTCGCGACTTTGCTTCCATTTGGTCTGTCTTTCACATAATTCTTCGGACCATTCTCTATAATGTTCCAAAGTTCCAGATCTTGATCTATAATGAACATTTTCATCAAGGACCTCCAGTGGACGAAGTTGTTTCCTACAAAGAGTGGTGGTCTACTTGTAGACCTCCCTTGTGCAAATCCTCTACTTGCTTCACCATACATGATCAAAAACTCACAAGATTGTTAGATCAAAAGCAGTGAGTAAGGCTCTGATACCAATTGAAGGTTCGATAATGTATAACAAAGTAGAATAAAGATACTCTAGAAGGGGGGGTTAAATAGAGTATGTCAACTTTTCGCTGATAATCTCAAGACTTTTGAAACACTTGCAATTCGAAACAAGTGCGGAAATATGGTAAAGAAAGAGTTGTACAATTCGAAACAAAAGAGTTGTACAATTCGAAACAAGTGCGGAAATATGGTAAAGAAAGAGATTAGACTTAATTCTTTCCTCAGGAAAACGCGAATCACAAAAGAGTTGTACAATTCGAAACAAGTGCGGAAATATGGTAAAGAAATAAGTAAAGGACGCAACGAATTGTTAACGAGGTTCGGCTCTTTAAAGGCTTAGTCCCCGCCTAGGGTTCTTCCACAACCCTAGGATTCAACCGGCTTTATTGATTTACAAGACTTAGGATCCTAATAGCTCACCGAGAAGCCTCTCTCCTATACAATTGCAATCTAGTCAACTCACGTTCCCTTGGAGTCCTAGACCAATCTAGAAGAGCCCCACCTCTCTCAGCTATCTAGTACAATCCTCTTACACTTCCTGAATCAATCGTCTAGTGTTCACTTCCTAAGTTACAAACTCTCGAGTATAACACTCTCTCGAAATATATCCTATAAGCTCACTTTGTAACTCTCAAATGCTTTGAAACAAAAGATACGACTTTTAACAACTAGCAGAGAGCACACGAAAAAGACAGATTGACTTGAGGGTTTGAGTGCGAATGAATGCTTGTGTTCGACAACTGTGTATATCTTCACTTCTTCATCTCCTTTTTATGTTTGAACAAATCGGCGCCTAAGGATCTTCTTCAACGACTAGAATCAGATCAAGGCTTAAGAGGGAATCTTCACAATCTTCTATTCAGGGAAACTTTGAAGCCACAATCTCCAATATGATTCTTCACGTCTAAAGCTTAAGGTATGATATTTTCTTTCGAAATACTTGTTGCATTGTTAGTACATAATATACATAATAATATCTGGAAATATATAATAATAATAACATCCGGAAATAATATGCACATAATACAGGTTTTGTGTTTCATCAATACAATTGTAGCTTCAAGACCTTGGACACAAACTATGTGTCAAAGCCTTTGAAACCATTTCCGATTTTCATCAAGGTAGTGGAGTTATCAACGTGCATTCTTGCACGTCTAAAACGATGTGCATACACGTTTTTTGAAAATCGAAAAAACGTGTCCCTTCGTCCTCACTTTCCCAAATCCAGACCGAGAGAGAGAGAGAGAGAGAGAGAGAGAGAGAGAGAGAGAGAGATCCGGAGATAGAGATGGAGAGAGAGTCGGAGATGGTGGTCCCAACAACGGATGTGGAGGCCATGGAGATGGAGACGGAGGAGGTGCTGGGGTAGCGGTGGAGGGTGGTGGTGGTGGGGAGGCTGAGGCGGTGGCGGTGGCGGAGGAGGAGCACAGGGTGGTGGGGGTTGGTGGTCTTGAGGTGGAGCACAGGGTGGAGGGTGGTGGTGGAGGGGAGGCTAAGGTGCTCCCGGCGGTGGCGGAGAAGAAGCAGAGGGGGGTGCAGGGTGGTGGTGGTGAGGAGGGTGAGGCGGTGGCGGAGGAGGAGCAGAGGGGGGTGGAGGGTGGTGGTGATGATGCGGCTGAGGACCGGAGGGTGGTGTCGGCGGCGGTGGCGGCCGGAGAGCTACAGGCGGTAGAGGTGGTGGTGCCGGAGACGTAGGCCATATTACCGCCGCGGAAGCGGCGTTGCATGGAGGTTTTGCCTCTCCCGACCTCACTGATATGTTATATGAATTATTTATTTTATTTGATATTAATAGTTTTATAGTTTTATAATATAGTTTTATAAAATAGTTGTATAGATTATAGTTTTAAAGTTTTATAATATAGTTTTATAATATAGATATATAGTTTAGATTATTGTTTTATAATATAGTTTTATAATGTAGATATATAGTTTAGATTATTGTTTTATAATATAATTTAGATTAATGTTTTATAATATATTTTAGATTATAGTTTTAAATAAATTGAAATATTAGTTGTATGTTTATTGTTTCGTTGTTTTATAATATAGTTTTTATTAAATGTTTATAGTAAATAGTTTCTATAGTTTGTACAATAGGTAAAAGACATTAAAAGGCATTAAAAGTCATTAAAAGACAACAAAAATACATTAAAAGATATTAAAAAACATTAAAATATATTGAAAGCCATGAGAACACAATGAAAAGCTATTAAAAGCCATAAGAAGTCATTTAAAGTCATTAAAATCCATTGGCATCCGTAGAAAGCCATTAAAAGCCAGTAAAAGCAATTGAAAGACATTAAAAGTCATTACAAGACATTAAAAGCAATTAAAAGTCATTACAAGACATTAAAATAAATTAAAAGTCAATACAAGCCAATAAAAGACATTATAATATATTGAAAAGTCATTACAAGATATTAAAAGTCAACGACATCTACTGAATTAGCATAACTAATACAGGAAGTAACATATTCTTAAACATTTCATAATAACAGGCAGGGAGGCTCTTGTCTCTTGAGGACTGATGGTACCCTACGGCCGATTAGGGTCGGCGACCGGGCAGCGGTCAATCAGCTTAGGGTAGATGGAGGAGAGGATAGGGTTGAGTGAGGAGCAGAGGGGGTGACGGTACCTGATGTTAGAGAGGAGATGTCGACCCATACTGCTGTCTGCATAGGGTGACCAGCAGACCATGGGGACCCCCCGCCCCCCGTGCGACGAGGATGACAGCTTCTAGCAGGGTCTGCCTGATTTCCGCTATTCTGGCGATCCGATGGATGGGCAACAGCCTTCGTTGCCGTCCGCCGATGTACTCAGCAACTGCGTAACTGAGGTAGTTGGGGGTCGACGGGCCCAAAGGGGTAGACCGGCTGCTCAGCTGCCCCCCACCATCCACGAGGCATCTACTTCAGGCTTCCACGAGGCTTCTACTTCCGCCACCCACGATGTTGAGGCTTCGAGCTCTCGAAGGGGGTGGAGGATGGCCAGGATAGGCAGGAGGAGAGGTAGGGGCAGAAGGGGCACGAAAGGGGGCAGGAGGAGCTTGCGCCCGTCCCTACGCAGACTGCTAGACCGGCTGCACAGGTCGACCCATACTTGCCTCCGGGCGATCTACTGGTGTCTTACAGGCACCACCGAGCCTACCGGGTGTGGAGGGATGCGATTATGGATCTACCGCTATTGAAGATCCACCATCGGGCGAGTCACCTGGTTGCGTTTGACCCGTACGTCTTCGAGGACTCGAGGACCCGGTGGCAGGATCTGATTCCCTCAGGCATCCCGTAGCTGCGGACCCTCCATTGGGAGGGTGTGGATGAGTTCCTAGTAACGGTGTTCTTGGAGCATTGGCATCCGGAGACCAGCTTCTTCCATTTTCCGTGGGGCGATATGACCATCACATTGCACGATGTAGCCTCCCTGCTGGGGCTTCGGATTGAGGGTCTACCCTGTTTGTCACACCTAGGCGAGGCTGAGCAGATCATCACGGTCGCCGAGTACTACTAGGTGACCCCACAGGACCTGAGATCATACAGACATGCTAGCGGCCTCCCCATTGGGGTGGCGACAGACCAGTGGATCGTGAGACATGGGCCGCTCATCGACCCCACGCCCGTTGATGACCCTGAGGCCTCGGTTGATCCTGAGTAGCAACTGATCCGCACGCATACGGGAAGGGACAGCCAGGAGATGACCCTGCCGAGGGTCGGGTACACCGTACTTTCTATCTCACATTACAATATGATGTGTCATCAAACATTTAGTGGTAAGAATTTCAATGTTTACGTGAAACTGTGTACAGAGTTAGAGGGTCAACACAAGGTTCTCAAAGAGGCACTTCACTCATCGACTGGTGACTTCTGCATCGTGATAGATGCAATCCATAGAGTCAATGATTGCCAACTGCATATGCTGCAAACAGCTTTGGAGATCGACCGCTTCAAATGGCCAACGAGGGCGTATAAAGTCAACCTTTTTTATGAGGTAAAGACATTAACCTCCAAAAAGTGCTTCGACTACCTGTAAAAGTTGTGGTATGATGTCGTAAACCAAAACATTCCTCCGGAATGCACGGACCGACATTGGAGGGTTTGTTACGGGATTCTTTGTGTCCATGAGATTCAGGCCTACGTTGGTTCCGGGACTCCGATACCTGCTGAGGATATCCAACTGTTCAGGATGGATTTGTCATGGAATGACATCGACAACACCCCACTCTCGTATGAGCTGTCATCTTCAAACACGGATTCCAACAATTTATGCGACGATGAGCTCCACCCCCTTCATTTGCAAGCGGCCGATCTAAAGGGAGGCCTCGGGGGTCGAGGAATGCTTGTAGAACCAACATGTTGCCATACGAGGAGTTTGGAACAAATTTTAAGAGAGAAGAAGCATGTGTTGCTCGACATGCTGCTCGACATCGTCCACAAGCGACCTCAGCTCGACGTGGACGTGGTGATGTGTTCGGAGGGTTCAACTGGGGTCGAAACTATCTTGATCCCTTCATGCTCGGACATATTCAGGGTGTGAGGAACACTATTGGTGATGGTCATTGTGGCTACCGTGCTTTGACGGCATTGACATCACCGATCGGCGAGTCTGCATTCCTGGAACTGAAAACGTTATTATGCAATCACTTGGAGGATCACGCCGATCTCTACGTCGGTTGTTATATGAGAGGGTACTCATTCTAGCAGTTCGTCGACAACCAGAGATGGGTGGGACCTGTGCATGGTGATAGGAGACGTTGGATAGAGCTACACATCATGGGTTTAGTATTTGCAACGGTATATCAGATTCCTATCGTCTACCTAGCCTGGCATCGTCCGTTCACATGTCTCCCCATGTCCTCGCTGACACTTGGTAACAACCCTAAATCAGCAACCCTAGGTTTAGCTTACATCGGAAACCAAGACCATTTTGCCGCGGTACAACTCCAAACGTCTTATATTACCTATTCTTACTTTTCATCTATATGTCAATACTCTAACTCTAATTTTCCGTTCTCACGGGTCTGGTTGCGTCCTAACGCTCCTATTCAGCCGCCTGCGCCGGAATGGGTCCCACATCATCAACCGAGCATCGAAGGATAGGATGCTCTTTTTTAAGCTCGGTTTGACAGATTTCGAGCCTTACGGGTCGAGTCCGGTCGCCCTTTACACTTTGTCTAGATTTTATTCCACTAGTCTATTACAATTATGGATGTAAACCTTTTTTCCGTTCTTTATAACATTATTCGCATATTATCCGAATGAAAACCTTAACAATTATTGCTTGCCATTTAATTATCACTTGGCAATTAAACTCACCAATGCTCGGAATGACTTAGACCCTAAATCATAAACCTCCCCTAACTAAACCCTTCAATTTTTTTCCATTAACCCTAAAAAACCCTCGGTAAACCCTGAACCCTAAACCTTAAACCCTAATTAGGGTTTGCACGTCACTTAAGACGTGCACATGTTCACGTTGTTAACGACGTGCAGTTTTGCACGTCTATTCAAACAAACCATAAAATTATATAAATGTATACATGAAATGAGTAGGAACTTATTTCGTCATTCACATTATACTACAAAATCATAAAATATCCAACACGTGAGAAATATAGCTTATCTACACAAATGGAGTGTTACAAGAGCATTCACACCATTCAATCTACCATGTATATATGCTGAAGATCACAAAATTAAGCACAAATCGAGTAATGTATGAGTTGTACGGCTATCTTTATCAGCTAGCTCCAACTATACCTTTGAGAAGGTTGATTTTATCTATTGCAACTTTTCAAGTCTTTTACAAAATCACTGAACTTATCAAGTTGCATATCCGCTTCAATTAACACCTCAAAATGTGCATAGTATGTTGTGCTTGGCAATGAGAACATCAAGCTATAGGACAAGGCTAGAAGCATCCAATTATTGCTACATCAACACATGTGTTAGATGTTCCCGAAAAATAAAAAGTCATTTTACTATTCATTTATCAAAAAAGCATTTCTTCAAACTGCAGTACGATTCAAGGTCATTCAGAAATTATATCCATTTTACAGACACATTTTGTCAAAAAAAAAAAATAGAGACAATGCCTTTTTGGGCTTATCTGCCCTTTTGCAGATGGTGGTCATTCTTGCCAATTACAAATAGCTAAATAGTATCGTTAGTACGGTCAATGCACTTCTAATAGGTTAAGAATGTGGTCAATATCATGCACAAGACAATGTGTATTATTTTGGCATACTTACAGTCCTATCCTAAGTTGAAATATATAACTTATTCAATATTAGAAACTATACCTACAACCCTATCCTAAGCTAAAATTTACACTCTAATTTTAGCAGTTAAGTAGGCAACAATCATATGAATCAATTCTTGCAAACATATGAATTTGATTGCATACTTCTTTCCGGGTTGCTTACATACTATTAGTGTCTTAGTTTATACTCCGTAGGAGTAACTTGTTCAACGGATAGTGTGGTTCATTATTATAACTCTAAATTTTTATCTCCTTCTTTAACAGACAATTCCAACATAAAACATATAAATTTGATAGAATCAAAAGAAACCTTCGAAAAATTGGACATGCTATTTGAGATTCAATGGTAAATATATCTATATCAACTTTAAACTCGTTAAGGAAAACCCCAAAAAAATTTAAACTCAATAGAGATAAAGATTTAATACTATCTGTTTAGTAAAATAGAATAAACAAAAGAGTGTTGGGATAGTTTATCCATGCATATTGCAAATCTGATTTTGCATATAATAACTATCACTTTTGAGAGGAATTTTAAATTTTTAACAAACAACTGGGATGCAAAGTCATTCACGAATAGATCGATGACTCGGTGGAAACCCGCTCTGTGAGCATATGTGAGCTAGAACTGGTGAGCTGAGAGGGGCAAAATTGTAATTACATGTGTGCACGGCTAGGACAGTTTTTGGAAGCCTTTATAAGGCGGGAAGTTGGTTGTAACAACTCAACTGAATGAATCTGTAACTCTCTTCCTCCTTCAATGGAGTTTTCGGTTTCTTGATCTATCAATTACTTACAGAATTTCTCTAGTTTCTACTGAATTCAAATGGTATCAGAGCTCGTGAGTGACGATATGTAATTTTGCTGGTGTTTTGGTTTTGAATCTCGGTTGTTCATCGAGATTCATTTGCGATATTGATTGTTGCGAGTTTCGCTTTGATTGGGAGAAATGGTTGGTAGAGGAGATGCGAATCCACAAGGCCAAACTTCTGGCGTCGGAGGTTATAATCAGGGACAAGGCAGAGGCAATTTCATCTCTATGACACCACCTGGACCAGGTGCAGGTAGAGGATGGAATTTCGTAAATCAAGGGATTCAATTTGGGGATATGATGCAAGGTATATCTAATGCACGTATCAATCCTTTATTCCTGTCGAATTATGATAATCCGGGAATGGTTCTGGTATCCAATCCCTTTAATGGTGCCAATTTTACGAGCTGGGGTAGAATTGTAAAAATGGCGCTAGGCGCAAAAGCAAAACAAGGATTTATAACTGGAAGTTGTGTGAAACCGATAGAAGGAAGTGAAGATTTTGAGAAGTGGATGCGAGCTGATCAAATGGTTATATGTTGGTTGATAAATTCAATGACAAGTGAGGTAGCTGAGACCTTTATGTACATAGAAACATCGAAGGAACTTTGGGATGATATAAGAGAAAGGTTTTATGAGTCTAATGACCCTCTGGTTTACCAACTGCGTAGAGATTTGGGGAATGTTAGGCAAGAGAACTTATCTGTCGGAGCTTACTATGGCAAGTTGAAGAAGATTTGGGATGAGCTTAAGCTACTGGATGTTGTGCCTGCGTGTGAGTGTGGAGGAATTAATGGTTGTAGCTGTGGCTTACTGAAAAAGATTATTGACAGAGCAGAGAAGGCAAAAGTTATGCAATTCTTGATGGGACTCAATGGCGTCTATGAAAATCTGAGAAGTAATGTGTTATCCAAAGATCTAATGCCTGGGATAAACAAGTTGTTTCAAATGGCCACACAAATAGAGAGATCTAAAGGAGTGACTAGTGCCATTCAAGGTGAGCAAAATGCTTTGGCAATGTCAAGACAGGTTGATAGGTTTGGCCAATTTGATAGAAATTATCATATTGACAGTGAGGCCAATGCTGCAAATAAATTCAGAAGTGGAGATCAATCTAGGACATATGATCAGGGATATAGGGATTACAAGAAGGCAAAATTTGAGAGGAAATGTGACCACTGTGGTGAAAAGGGTCACACCAAGGAATTTTGTTTCAAGATTATTGGGTACCCTGAGTGGTTTAGGGGTCCTAAGGAAGAGTTCAAGCCTAGGCCTTCTGGAAAATTTGCTGCTCAGTTTGAATCTGCTCAACAAGACAGTCCCTTTGAAGAGGATTTCAATGCTTCTGGCAAGCCAGGCCAAGCAGTAGTGAATGTTGTGTTTCAGGAAGTCTTAAAGATGTTGAAAGGGAAGTCTCAAGTGAAGAGCATTGATAGCAATGCAAATCAGGCAATGGTGCATTTTGCAGGTACCCTAAGTTCATCCTTTCTTATTGGTGTTAATAAATTGCTATTGATGCATGCTAGACTTGGACATATGTCTTTTTCTAAGTTTCAACACATTCCTGGTTGCAATGTGTTTACTGAACAGAATTTGTCTTGTGATGTTTGTTCAATGACTAAATCCCACAAGCTGCAGTTTGACAGAAATCTGTCTACAGTTGATTGTGCTTTTCATTTGTTACATTTGGATATATGGGGCCCTTATAGAGTTCCATCTATGTGTGGAGCAAAATACTTCCTTACTATGTTAGATGATTTCTCAAGAAACACTTGGGTTTATCTAATGCAAGATAAACTGCAAGTATTGAGGTTGATTACTATGTTTTTGAACTTGGTTGAAAATCAATTTCAGAGGTCTGTCAAGATAGTTAGGACTGACTGTGGGAATGAATTCACTCAAAAGGGTTGCAGAGATCTGTTTGAATCTAGAGGCATCATTCATCAGAAGTCTGCTCCAGGAGTTAATGAACAAAATGGAAAAGTTGAGAGGAAGCACAGACATCTCCTAGAGACAGCTAGAGCTATTAGATTACATCCTGGCCTTCCTCTTAAGTTTTGGGGAGATTGTGTCTTAGGAGCAACCCACCTCATTAACAAGATGCCCACTGCAATCTTGAAGTGGAAATCTCCTTTTGAAATCCTTTACAATTCACCTCCTAACTATGATCAACTGAAGGTCATTGGATGTCTGTGTTATGCAGTTCAGCCTAATGATCACATGGATAAATTGGGAGTGGTGGCTAAGAGGTGTGTGTTTTTAGGGTATCCTCCAGGTCAAAAGGCGTATAAACTATTTGACCTTGAAAGGAAGTCCATCATTGTCAGCACGCATGTCAAATTTGAAAAGCACATCTTTCCTTTCAAAAAGGATGTGGTGCAGGATCCTCCCTTGCAATTAGTGGATTTTCAGTCAGATGATCAGCTCTCTTCTGTGATCAATGGGGACCATCAACATCTAGCTTCAACCTCTCCTCAAAATTCTTCATCCTCCAGCAGTTCACCATATGTTACTCAAATACCTACCTCCCCTATTGCACAAGTTTCAGACACTGTGTCTCCTGATTCTCAAATATCTGTGGGAGATCCTTATGACAGTCCTTCTCCTGGTTCTCCTATTCTCCTTAGAAGACATATTAATAGGTCTGCTAAGCTACATGATTTTATTTGCTCCAATCTTCCTCTCAGAGGTACACCTCCATCCTCTCAATCAGATTCATTTGCTGTTTTCTCAATCAACAACCTATCTCACCTGTCAGTTGCTTATGTTCCATCTTTGGCAAATGTTTGTTCTATTTTTGAACCTAATTCTTACTCACAAGCAAAGGGTATCCCTGAATGGGAATCTGCTATGGAGAAGGAACTCCAAGCTCTCACAGCTAACCACACTTGGAATGTCACTCCTCTTCCACTAGGAAAAAGGGCTATAGGATGTAAGTGGATCTTTAAGATCAAATATAAGCCTGATGGAGCTGTTGAAAGGTATAAAGCTCGATTGGTGGCCAAGGGATACAACCAGGTTAAGGATAGAGAATACAAGCAAACCTTCTCACATGTTGCTAAGCTTCCTACAGTTAGAATTTTTCTCACTATTGCTGCCTGCAGAGGATGGGTGCTACACCAACTTGATATGAATAATGCTTTCCTGCATGGTTTTTTGGATGAGGAAGTTTATATGAGCCCTCCCCCTGGTTACAAAGTACCTTCTGGTCATGTGTGCAGGCTAAAGAGGTCTCTCTATGGCTTAAAGCAAGCTAGCCGCCAATGGAATCATGAACTCACAAGGTTCATGATCAGCCTGGGCTATTCACAATCATCTCATGATTTTTCTCTTTTTGTCAAGAGTTCTAGCTCTCACATCACAGTTGCACTGGTATATGTGGATGACATGCTCATCATGGGAAATTCAAGTTCTGAAATTCAAGCCACCAAATATGCACTGCATAAGGCATTCACTATCAAAGACTTGGGTATTGCTAGATATTTCCTAGGAATGGAAATTCCTAGATCATCAACTGGATTATTACTCAATCAAAGGAAGTATATCCTAGATATTCTTACTCATGATCGGATGGATGGCTGCAAAGAAACTTCTTTTCCTATGCAACATGGTGTTAAGCTCTCTGCTCATAAAGGTGACCCTATTGCCAATTCAGATGATTATAGGAGGCTAGTAGGAAGGTTGCTCTATCTAACTCTCAATAGGTCAGATATATGCTACACTGTCCAATAGCTAAGTCAGTGCCTTCAATCTCCATTGAAGCCTCACTGGGATGCCTTAATGTACCTCCTCAGATATCTTAAAGGAACATTCAATCTTGCTCTTTCTTATCCTTCCAGTTCCACTTTCACAATCCATGCATTCAGTGATGCAGATTTGGGGAACTGTTTAGACATTGGACGCTCATTATCAAGTTATTGCGCATTCCTAGGATCTTCTCTTGTCTCCTGGAAGACTAAGAAACAGAAGGTTGTTTCTAAGTCATCAACTCAAAGTGAGTATAGGAGTATGTCCTATGTGGCTAGTGAGCTGGTTTGGATGCAGGGGATATTAACTAATCTTGGCATCAACACTGCACTCCCTATTTCTCTCCACTGTGATAACAGATCTGCCCAACAGCTTGCTCTCAACCCAGTTTTCCATGAAAGAACAAAACATATTCGAATTGATTCTCATTTTATCCGTGAGATGGTACAGGGAGGCTTCATCACAATAGTTCATGTCCCAACCAATTTGCAGGTAGCTGACATTTTCACTAAGGCATTGGGGGCAAAACAGCATGAGTTCCTTCGTGCCAAGTTGGGCCTAGTCTACCATGTTTAGGTCCAGCTTGAGGGGGGTATGTGAGCATATGTGAGCTAGAAATGGTGAGTTGAGAGGGGCAAAATTGTAATTACATGTGTACACAGCTAGGACAGTTTTTGGAAGCCTTTATAAGGTAGGAAGTTGGTTGTAACAACTCAACTGAATGAATCTGTAACTCTCTTCCTCCTTCAATGGAGTTTTCGGTTTCTTAATCTATCAATTACTTACAGAATTTCTCTAGTTAGAGGAAGTCTGCATGGTCGAGTTGTACTCATCCTTTCTCGACACTACGTCAAGAGGGTGATTCTAAGAATGGTTTTTGTTGGTGTACATGTCAAAATTAATTATATGTGATAGGAGCATAGATGTGATTTTTCCTCCATTGGCTCCGTTATAGAGAGAGCCAAGTAAAGCCCCTTTTCTGGTTTACATAACAACATATATGATATATGCTCCGCTAATTTCAAGCAAATTGAACATTTGAACGGATGCAAGCCTCAATTGTTATGGACCACATTTGAGGCTTGCCTAGCTTTGAGGTTTAGAAAACCTCATTGTACTAACCTGCACATGGCGATGATCGAGAGAAGAGTGCTTGGAATCCTAACCAATACAAGTATACAACCCAATTTTAAATACCAAGTACTGTTTTAACTCTCATGCTCACAAATTGGATACAATTCTCCACAATAATCACAAATCTGTAAATTAGAACATTGTACTAACCTGCACATGGCGATGATCGAGACTTTAATTGGGTCTATGAGTTGCTGTATAAGGCGACGTATCGAACATGAATGGAAGAGAGATCGACGAATTTCAGGAGGAGAGACAGTCACAGACCCAAGTTCAGCCATTGTACTCTAATTTCTGAAAGAGGAGAAACAATTGATGGGGACGTCTAGGTTTAGAAAAGAAGCGAAAATGTCACAGAGAGGGGGGAGAACATAGAGGGGAGTGGTATTTGTGTGATTTTATTGAGATTCAGGGGAAAAAATGTTGCTTGTGTTCATTTCAACGAATAAGAAAGGTTAAGAGACTATTCTCAATGAAAAGTAATTGTTTTTTAGATATTATTTTTGAAATAATTAAAGGGTGTCACTATATACACCGCAAATCCGAATTAAGGATTTGCACGTTCTTAAGGACGTGCAAGAGTTTTTTAGATACTATTTTTGAAATAATTAAAGGGTGTCCCTATATACACCGCAAATCCGGATTAAGGATTTAAGGACGTGCAGGTCTGGGACTGTGCACGTCCGCTAGGAAAGCCTTGCACGTCCTTAAGGACGTGCAAGGCTTGCACGTTGTTAATGACGTGCAAACCCTAGTTAGGGTTTTGCGTTTAGGGTTTAGGGTTTAGGGTTAGGGTTTAAGTTTTCCGACGGTTTTGTAATGTTAATTGATAAAATTGAAATGTTTAGCTAGTGGATTTGAAGGATTTAGGGTCAAATTAAATAGAACACAAGAATTGTTAAGGTTTTCATTCGGATAATATGTGAATAACGTTACAAGGAACGGAAAAAAAGGTTTACATTCATAATTTTAATAAAGTTGTGGAATACAATCTAGGAAAATAGTAAAGGACGGCCGGACTCGGCACGCAAGGCTCGAAATCTCTCAATCTGAGCTTGAAATGGAGCATCCCATCCTTCAACGCTCGGATGATGATGTTCGACCCATTCTAGCGGAGGCGGCAGAAGAGGAGCGTTAGGACGCAACCAGATCTATGAGAACAAAAAATTAGAGTTAGAGTATTGGCATATATATGAAAAGCATGAATAGGTAATAAAAAAGACGTTTGAAGTCGTACCGCGGCAAAACGGTCTTGGTTTCCGATGCAGGCTACACCAAGAGTTGCTGATTGACGATTGTTAGCAGGTGTCGGCGAGATCATTGGGAGACATGTGAACGGATGACGAGAGGAATATGATATACCGTTGTAAATACTAAACCCATAATGGGTAGCTCTATCCACCGTCTCCTATCACCATGCACAGGTCCCGCCCATCTCTGGTAGTCGACGAACTGCTGGAATTGGTACCCTCCCGTATAACAACCGGCGTACAGATCGGCGTGATCCTCCAAGTGATTGCATAGTAACGTTTTGAGTTCCGGAAAAGCAGTCTTGTCGATCGGTGATGTCAAAGCTGCCAAAGCACGGTAGCCACAATGACCATCTCCAATAGTGTCTCTCACCGTCTCAATATGACCGAGCATGAAGGGATCAACGTTGTTTCGACCCCAGTTGAACCCTCCGAACACATCATCACGTCGGGGAAGACAACATTCAACGACGTGCAGCACGTCCTTAAGGACGTACAGTTTCGACATACCCTAAAACCCTAGCCAAACCCTTAAATCCTAGCCAAACCCTAAACCCTAGCCAATCTTTAAGGTAGTTGTATCAAGTATGAGGATATGGATCTCCAAGGTAGTCGCAAGAGTGTCGATCTACTTCGACAATCTGTTTCTGTGCTCCTTCACGGGAAGTTCCTAACCAAAATATGCAGGAAAACATTATAAACAACATACACAATCTGGTTTCACGTTTTCGTTATCGGGCAACCTTATCATATTAACGTTTTCGTTTTCGTTATCGGGCAAACTTATCATATTAACGTTTTCGTTTTTTATGTTTACGTTCAATATGACTCCGAAGAAATGAGAAGAGTCTAATAGAAATATAGAGATAGATACAAAATCCGTAATATAAAAGTATAATATCAAGATAGAAACTGCAAAAGTACATCACTGGTCTACAGGATGGCGTACAGCATGATCCAAAATCTCCGTCGGCTCGTCCACTAGCTGCTCAATGCGAGGGTCGTGCGCCAGGGCCCTCAAATAGCCCTCGACCTCACGAAAGCGGGCTAATAGCGTCGGACGGATGACGGGAGGCTGAGGGAGGTCCACCCATGGGTCCATGTCGATCGGGTGGACGGGCGCCGGCGGGTCGGGATGGGGTGGTGTTGTCAGCAGCACGTACGGCCGGCTCTGCGACGCGTACCAAGGCAAGTAATCTGCAGTGACACCGGCCTGGCAATCCTCGCTTGTGCGTCTGTGCTCGGCCAGCCCGTAGAAGCAACCCACGTCCTGCAGGTCCTGCCACCTGTTGTGGCCCGGGGCAAACACGACGATGTACCTCGCGTTCTTCAGGGTCGTGTCGCGGCAGACCTGATTCAGTGCGATGACGGCCTGCGGGATCCCCTGGACCCGTCCGAACTGCCGGAGGCACCTATCGGGCATATACGGCTCCTCCTCCCCGCAGAAGGTGATGGTGCCCCGATAGGTGGACTAACGGTACTGACCGTCGAAGTCCAGACCACGCCCAAAAGGCATCCACCGAACCTACAATTAAACAAATCAGATGTAATTCACAACTAAGAATTATAAGTGATATAGATAGAGTCTCGAATACATACATCATCGACGGTAAGACGATCCACCTCGTCCCGCAGCTCCCGGATCTTCTTCAGCTTCTGGTCGTCCTTCATGCGTTGTGGCGCCTTCGGACTGATGAACTTCGCGTAGAAGCGAGGGTCATCCTTCCTAGCCGGGTCGTTGGACAAATCACCTCGGAAGCAAGAGAAGCACGCCCATATCCAAGCCTTGACACAGAAAAGTATTTCGTTAGCATATAATTTAAATATTTGTAAACAAAAACTCTAATTCAACGGTCTCGTACCTGTAGAATCGGCGTGCAGCTGTCTATGCCCTTCGCGCCTAAGCGGGTAGCCTCGCCTAGGCCCCTGTACAGACATGCGAGGGCAACTGCAGCCCATGCAAGGGTGGCCGTACGTGGGATGGTCGAATATCCTCCATGGGATCCGGCTCTGCGACTTGTCCACAAAAAAAGTCGCGGAGAGAGCGATGGCCATGTACGTCCTGTGCAGAAACAGACGTTGTGCATGGTCATCCTCGGGCTGCCCCCCTCCCACATGCGTGCGCAGCCAAATCTGCTCAGGATCAGCCGCGACCTCGGGGTCATCGGCGGGGGCGGGGTCGACGAGCGGCCCGTGTCTCTGCTGCCACAGGGCAGTAAACCCAGTCATCGGAAGGCCGCCAGCGTGTCTGTACGACTTCAGAGTCGCAGGGGTGAGCTAGTAGTACTCCGCGATGGCGGGGACCAAAGCGCCCGCGGGCAGATGTGACGTGCAGGGCTGGCCATCAATCGGAAGTCCCATCAGACAGGCAACATCGTGGAGCGTGATGGTCATCTCGCCCCATGGAAAGTGGAAGGAGCTGGTCTCCGGGTGCCAATGCTCCAAAAAGGCCGTGCAGGTGAACTCGTCGACACACTGCCAGTGGAGGGACCTCAGCTGGGGGATGCCGGATGGGAGCAGATCCTGCACCCAGGTCCCCGGGCCCTCAAATATGTAGGGCTCGAAAGGCTGCAAGTGAATATAAATTCAAATATATTTTAATTTTAATTAAATACTTTTGAAGTATTATAATATATTTTAATGTTTTTTATTGTCTTTCAATTGTAATTTTTTTCTATGTATTTGAATATATACTATCTACTATATTCTATCAAATTACAACTATATTCTTTTCTATCAAACTATATACTATAAAAAACATTATAATATATAAATAAATCAAAAAATATATTTTCAATTATATTCTATCAAACAATATATATTATCAATCATATATTTTATAAACTTCTATTCTAAAACTATATTATAATCTATCAAATTATATTTTAAAACTCTAAAAATAAATCAAATAAAAAGTAATTCAAATAACATACCGGTGGAGTCGGGATCGGGGACACCTCAATGGTACGACGCTTCCGCGGCGGCTCCTGACCGTCGTCCGCCTCCGCCACTGCTCCGCCTCCATCGCCGCCGCCATACGCCGCCCGACCACCACCACCCTCCTCCTCGGCCACTGCTCGGCCTCCTTCGCCTGCGCCAGACGCCGCCCCACCACCACCACCCCCCTCCTCCGCCAAAGCCGCCAGCACCACCCTCTCCTCAGCCACCGACTCCACCGCCACCGCCTCCCCCGATGCTCCACCACCCTCCACCTCCATCGCCGTCGCAGCACCACCAACCTCCGTCGCCGCCATCAGATCCGCCTCCAAGGCCGCCACCGCCGCCTCGAGCTCTCTCTCTCTTTCTGTCTCCATCTCTCTCGGTGTCTCTCTCTCTCTGGGTCTCTCTCTCTCTCGGTGCTCCGGCACTGCTCTCTCTCGCTCGATTTCTCTGAAGACGATGACGAAGAGGCACGTCCTCTTCGTCTTTCGTCTTTAAGGGACGAGCTTGCACGTCCTCAGGGACGTGCAACACGTGGTTAAGCACGTGCCCTTTTGCACGTCCGGGTTCGGGTGGCTCTTACCCCACTTGCACGTCCTTAAGCACGAGGGGATTTGCGGTGTATATAGCCGACACGTAATTAAAAGGTTTGATGATTAAAATGAAACAAGAGTGAAAAAATTAGGGATTAAAACAGGAATTTACAGCCTAGCTAGTAGTATTACAAGAAAGGAAATTCCAACTTGTGACCTAAAATTTATTCATGTGATGTAAAATCAATTTTAGCAATTATTCGATCATTTTTGGACAAGCCATTGCAGATTACACATTTTCTTTGTGAAGAAAGTGGTTAGTTAGCAATTAGCCATGTTCACACCCTTGAATGATGCTGATTATCAATGGCCTGCTTTATCAGCTTCCGTTCACTGCTCCTTGAAAAGCTCTCGGCCGATAATCATCCTTCTGATCTCGCTCGTTCCCGCCCCTATCTCGTATAATTTGGCGTCTCGAAGAAAACGCCCAGTTGGGTACTCGTTCACATACCCGTTTCCACCTAAACATTGTATGGCCTGCAAGAACAAAAAAATGAAGTTATTCCTTAGGATCAGCAAATGGAACCTCATCTCCAACATCGGCATATACATGCATCAAGACAAAGGAGAGAGGCTCCCGGTTTCCTTGCCCATCTTGAGACGCTTGTTTTATGGACTAAACCAACCTTTGTGTGGCATGAAACAAAACGTATGGATGCATATGGCTCTAAGCTTTATCTTGCTTGATCAATGACATTTCTTTATATTTTCGTATCATTTTTTCTTTGGTCAAAACTAGCCTGTTTAGAAGCTGTTTTGAGATTTTGAAGTTGTTATATCTATGTAAAGGACGGAGATAAGCATTCCTCATAGATGGAGCCAGAAATTGCTGTTACCTGAAGAGCGACTTGGGTAGCTCGCTCTGCAGCACAAAGGATTACTCCTGCACAGTCCTGCAAAGATACAGCTAACGATTTAACCTTTTGGGAGTTTTAAAGAGAAGGTAATAGAAACACACAAAATACTTTAATACTTCCACGAGAGGGAGATGACAGAATGGAACAAGTGTCAAGGTCACGGACTTGAATGCTGTATGATAAGACCAGGTGATCGAGCAAGAAATCACTAAGCTCAAAATTGAATAAAGCTTTGGACAGAGATACCAATCAAATGATGGAATAAATAACAAATCGTAATGCATGAATACTAATAATCTTCAACGTATAGGCTTGGGAAGGCAATGCCATGATTTGCTATCGGATTCCACGACAAGTTTTTGAAAATGATTATGGTCGTAGCTAGTTCTATTTTGTAACTAAGGTTCAACGTCAATTTATCTTATAGAATTGAAGGAAAAGGCACCAGTTCAACCATCTGAGCTTCATAAAGTAAATCCTGAATATTGGACAAAGGAAATTTGTAAACCAACTTGTAAGAATTTGATAGAAATGAGCACCTTCGAGTCAACTCTTCCATTGTCACAGTCTTTTGCAACAGAGTATACATATGACCTGAGAATAAGAGACAAAAGGGTTAGACCCCTACATAATAGTCAAAGACTATCTAATACTAATAGCAAATGATATGATAAGTGGGTAACCTTGATGATTGAAGTGAAGTATACATATCAGCCATCTTTCCCTGTGATAACACATCCAATTCCCATATCAACTTCAACAGGATAGAATAAACAAAGAAGACAGAAAGAAGATCAAAAGGGTAAGAGCACGTTTAAAACCTGTATAAACTGGAATTCCCCAATTGGCCGGCCAAACTGTTCTCTCTGTCGAACATAAGGCACAACAACATCAAGGCACGCCTGCATGATACCGAGTGGTCCTGCTGCCAAAACAAGCCTCTCCAAGTCCAGCCCCGACATCATAACATATACTCCTGGTGAAAGAGAAATTATATATTGATATCCCTCGCTCAGCATAGAACAGAGGTCAGTGTCATAGGATCTATTATGCTGTCACCTTTCCCTTCTTGGCCAAGAACGTTTTCGTCAGGAACAAAGCAATTCTCAAAGACAAGCTCGCACCTGCAATATATTTATAGTCCATCTTCAAATATCTTGAGAAATGTGATAAATTCTTACAGCTAGGAACACTTCACTCAAAACTATAACAGGGCACATACGTATCGCTTCCTCGCATCCCCAATTTGTCTAGTTTTTGGGCAGTGCTGAATCTGCAATTCAAAGTAGAGAATTGAGGAAAAATTAAGCATCTTCTCTTTTCATGGGTGAATGTTTCAGTTTTTTAATCCTAGGATGCACTATTTTCAAACGAATGAATACCACTAAAACAAAAAGTTTCTTCCTTCCAACACCAAATAAAAACAACAATCCAAGCAATTCTTGAGAAATATCAAGTGCAAACAGATTCGTAGCCCACCTGGGGAAGAGGAGGGAATAAGAGAAGAAAATGAAAGAAAAAGCACAAATAAAGTTCTAGTAAACATACCCAGGCATTCCTTTTTCAATGATAAATGCTGTGATTCCTTTTGAATGTGCCTTAATGTCTGTTTTTGCATAAACAACCTGTTACATCATATTTATATAAAATCATCAGGTATTCCATCATGTGAATGTGATATATGCCACGGACAAATGCGTTTTGTGCCTTCTCTTTTCTTGAAGTTGGGGAGGGGAAGAGATCACATGCAAGACACGATGTTGTATACCAAATTTTCTGTCAAACAGATAATGGAGCTGTTTAAATTCATCATCAATTACCAGTGTTTCAGCAACAGGGCCATTAGTACACCACATTTTGTTCCCATTCAGAACATAGCCACCATCCACACGGTCAGCTTTGCATTTCATGCTGACAACATCTGAACCAGCTGGTGGAAAAACAAAAACAACACTTTAGATCGGATTTGAAAAAAGAATCTGCGCTCAAAGGGCTTCAGTAATGTATATGTTTGTTTTAAACCGTACAGTTTGGTTCACTCATTGCTAAAGCACCCACATGCTCCCCACTGATCAGCTGAACACAAGTAGGACCTTTAATGGTTAATACACAACAAAAGATAAAGTGCAACAATCAGTTAAGTGTAAAACAAATAGAGACATAGGTTCATTTGGCGTGTGGTCCTTATCACTGATACGGAACTAATTTGTTCCAATTAACTACTTAAGTGTACTGAAAAAATTATAATTTGTGCAGCTATGGTGCTTTTGATGCGCCAAACAGAATCATAATGTGCAGTTATACACTGACTTCATGCTCTCCAAGGTATATCTACTGTGAATTGAAGAAAATATTTCCCGCCCGCTTGTAGAATATACATTTTGATTATCACATTGAACACATTTTGATTTATAAAGGGATATCCACAGCTGCTATAATCATGCTGCCAGAAGGAAAGATAGTACCCACATATTGTCACATTAAAACCCATATGGGTATTGATTCTTATTTTTTACTATTCAATAGTTGTTTTTACAACTCTTGTGCCCTTAAGAGACATTTATTGTCATTTCAGATATTTTAAGAAGCTCTCATAGAAGAACAAAAAAGCCCAAATACATTATAACTTGAATTATGCAGTGAATATCCTCTAATGAGCAGTTATTTTCCTGAATCTTCTCGTCCAATAGATGCAGAAGAGAAATAGAAAACTATTAATAATATGAGAAAGTAAGTTATTTTTTGTAATTGTGAATCTAAATAACATAAATTTGAATGACTAATACCTTTGGCAAATATTTCTCCTTCTGAGCAGCATTTCCATTCCTGACCTAGGAAATCATAAAAGTCAATATTATAATCATTGACATGAACCGTTGTAAAATGAATATTGCAAACCACAACATGAAGAATATGGATGATCTACCAGCTGATTTATGCACAGGTTAGAATGAGCTCCATATGATAGGGCAACAGATCCTGAAGCACGACTTAACTCCTCCACTGCAATGCAGTGATAGAGATAACCTAGCCCAAGTCCACCATATTCCTCTAGAAAATAATCATTCGCTATTTCAGTGCAAGATTTAGAAACATTTAATCTATAGGTAAAGAAGAGCAGAGAACAAAGGATTTCCATTCATTCAAACTATACCCAGTGCTCACAATGGAAACTATGGACTGATAAACCAAAATTTCATGCCACCACATGATAAATTTATATTGGAGCCTCCATAAATGAACAATGAAATACTGATTTCACCTAGCAAAGCATTTTCAATTTAGTCAATCGTTCACTTTATATCCACAACCTAGAGAGTAGAGGCTGTAAAAGAGGACGGTTGAATTTGAAAGCTGAAATTGATTGTGCAACTTTCTAAATTCCTAAATGGATTGCCATGAAACAATATTAGCAATTAAAAATAACAGAGGATGCTCATATCTTCCAAGAAGTTAATGGGTTTGAAGAAAAGGGACAAGATCCAACCTGGTGCAGTAATCCCGTGAAGATTAAAATCACCCATGAGTTTCCACAAGTTCAATTCCTGGAAAATCATCAAAAAAAAAAAATCATAGATGAAAAGGAGATAAGATAAGTGTGAGAACATCAAAAAATTACAAAAACAAACGTGTGGGACACAACCTTTGGAAAATAGTTCGTTCTATCAATTTCAGCTGCATAAGGAGCTATGTTTTCTTGAGCAAATTGGGATACGCTTTCTTTGAACTGCACACAAGGACACAAATGAAAAGTAGAGATAAAGCTTACGAAGTAATATATATAGTCTAAACGAAGTGAATCGATGAACAAAAACCGAATTTATAATAGCCGTACCAGAGCTCCCATAAATCACTGATACCGCAAATCAAAAACCACAAGACACAATTCAGAAAATAATTCGCAGACATAAAAAAAAAATCTAATCTGAAAATCAGCTCAGAAATCAATCAGACCTTTCTCAATCAGCCATATGTAAAATGTACTTTCGTGAATTCGTGTCAATAAATATGTTGAGAAATCCAAGTGGTCCGTATCGGATAATCATAACCGGAGCCAATAAAAGCAAAAACAGCTAATGTTCAATCCATTAAAAGCAAGTCCTCACAAGTAAGGAAAGCGAATTCAAATCACTTCAATTCTCATGCCAGGGATCAGGTTTTGGCGGATTAATTCCGCACAATTTCAAACAAAATAAGCTAAGAAACGGAACGGATAGGCCAAAAACAAAACAAAAAAACGGAATCAGTAACAAAATGGAAACAGAGACAGAAACCCTAACAGGGGATAGGTGAAAGATTAAAACGGGTAACCTGCAATTGAGTATCATCTAAGAGGAGGGAGGTGGAGAAGGAAGCAGCGCACCGCGGGTTCCTGGTCAGGAGCGCAGAGGATAAGAGCTTCCTCGCTGCAAACAACCTCTGCATCTTCTTCCTCTTTAATTCCTTCTTCCTATTTTCCTGGTTGAGAAACGATTTGGTTTTTGGTCGAGTGAGAAATGATTTTGGCTTCGTGTTTATAAACTGGCGAGAGTTCTGAATGGGAGTTCTCGTCGAGATTGAAGATGAGGGCTACACGTCATGTAGTGAGTAATTATAGTTAATTATTTATACTAGTCCATCCACTAATCAAGAAAGGTTATAATTTTATTTTATTTTTTTAAAATCAAAGTACAATTACAGTCTTAATTATGGTGCATCGAGTAATGCACCGGGGGATCTGCACCTGGCACCACCCAGGCGCCCATCACTTAGCTGAAGGGAGAAGAACACCTCTCAGCGGCACACAGTTCAAAACTTCGAATCATGGAAAAAAAGGAAAAGGAGTAATTATTTAAGAAAAAATGACCAATAATAATACTCCTTCCGTTCGGCAAAACTTGTCGTTTACTATTCATGCACGCTTTTTTAGAACGATAAAAACTATATAAAATATTCATTTTTTTATAAATTTTTTTAACAAGTTTGTACTTATCAATAATAACTACGAAGTTGTTAAAAAATTATTAAAAAAACTAGATATTTTATATAGTTTTTATCCCCTAAAAAAGCGTGCATGAATAGTAAAGTGTCAAGTTTTTCCGAACGGAGGTAGTATGAACTATACTCCGTAAGACACGTATGTCTTCTCTTTAGAAAATCTAGAAAGAGGGAGACTCAACCAGGGCTTAGTCCGTCCAACTTCGGCTCCGACCGCCATATCCCGGCTTCAGCCGCTTCAATCCGGCTTCGGCCGCCCTAGTACCATTGTGGCTCCGCCACACGCTTGCTCCGGCGAGATTCCGGTTGTGTAGAACGTTAATAGAATAACCCTATTTCCCAAATTCAGTTTTCAGATTTTGATTAAACAACAAATTGATTTGGGGCTTTGGTTGATTTGTGTCTCCAACCCCTAGAAATGTAATCTGTAGGTTCGTCTTCGTGCAATTCCACCCCCTTCAAACCCTTGGTTCATTTGGTCGGGTGGTCCTCAAACCGCTTCTTCCCAAACCACCGGCGTGCTCTTATTGTCCGCCTTTTTGGTGGTTTTGGGTCGCGCTTGCCCTTCCCGTTTCGCAGTCGTTAGCGCCTGGCACCACCGCATCTTGTAGTTCAGACCTCGTCTTCGTTGTCGAGTAGTTCAGTCCTCGCCTTCCATGGCGGGTAGTTCAGTCCTCGCCTTCGATGATCGGTACTCCGCTGCTTCTGGTTGCCCGCTCTCCTTGTTGTCTGGGCGATCTTCTCCCTCCGCCTCGGCTGCTCGGAGCCGATGTTGGCCTTGCGGCTTGCCTCTCCGGAGGTCATCGGTGGCTAGTGCCCCCGGGTTGTCCTCCTTGCCGATTTGCCAATTGCCAATTGCTAATTGCTAGTGCTTGGCGTGCAAGTTGCCCTTTGGGGTCCTTGCGCGCCAAGGGTGTTGTACTAAATAAAAAAATAAAAAATTAAGTTTAATATATATATATATATAGGCCATTTTGCATAACTAGGCCAAAAAAAAACTTTGCACAAATAGCCATGTCCTTTGTTTTTTTGCTAGGGGAGAAAGTGTATAGTTTTGCAAATAAAATAGGTAACCGGATGGGAGAGTTCCAGGTAAAGAGAAAGAGAGGGGAAAGGAAAGAAAGTGAGAGCGCCTCATCGAGGCGCTGGAGGCGCCGCCAGTGGAGAAAGGGAGAGAGGCGTCGATGGTGGAGAACTCATGGCGCTGGCAGAGGAGAGTGGGTCAACCCTAACCGTCAGACCCTGGCGCCGGTGGTGGAGATTGGCACTCGATCTCTCCCTTCCATTGTTCAAAGCACTGGACTACTCCCTTCAATTTCAAAAACAGGCAAACGCCTCCTATACCGACCACTCGCAGGGTTGTTGCCTACTTGCCCTTGCGTTCCGACAACAACGATCCACCTGCCTGACATCGAGCTTCCCTTTCGATCTCGACTTGGTTATCATAGGTACGAATTCACCCAATTTTCTTGTTAATTAATCAGTGGATTGAAATTATTTTATTGGATTCATGAATTTTGATTGATAGAATTGGACTGAGATTGAGATTTGTGGATTGGTAATTGAGATTGAGATTAGGGTAAATTCACGCCTTCTAAGTGTTTGATAAAATGTCTAGGAGAGAAATTGAGATTGAGGCGTGGTTAAATCCACGCCTACTATGTGTTTGATAAAATGTCTAGGAGAGGATTTGATTGGAACTTAGACTTTAGATTTTCTTGACAGGTTTTATTGATGATCTAATTTATGTTGAAGTTGAATTGGAACTTAGATTTGATTGGAACTTAGACTTTAGATTGGAACTTAGACTTTAGATTGGAACTTAGACTTTAGGGGATTTAAGCGTCTCTGTGGAGCTGCTGCTGCGTGAAGATCTCAGCTGGGTGCCTGGGCAGCTGCTGTCATGCCATTAATGTAATTGGTTTTGTGTCTTTTCTCCTGTTGTGTTTGTTCTTGCTGATTTTTGTTGTTATTTCTTTGTCGTTATGTCTCTTTTGTGCAGCTGCTGGTACAGGGGATAGGACCTGTCCCCTGTATGCTAGAGGCATTCAACCTTGATATGGATAACATTCAAGCAAAGCTCGACAATGTTTGTGAGAGGCTCAAGCTCTCAAATGCTGAAGAAAGTTACGCAGGTATAAAAGAGGAACTGATGTTTGATATCTCTCATATGGAAACTCAGTTGCATGAACTTTCCAGAGTGTGTTCATAAGTCTATTAGCTCAATTGAAAATAGCCTATTAGCTCAATTGGTAGAGCGTTGTGTTTGCACACAGAGATGTGAGTTCGACTCTCACATAGGCTAATACGGAGTGTGTGTTCAAAAGTCTTCGATATATTGTGTTTTGGTAAGGCTAATTATGCATTTACATATTTCCAATAGTATAAATATATATATATATATATATATATATATATATATATATATATCATACCATTAGTGTGCATCTATCTTACCATTAATGTCAAGTTATACAAGAATTATTGGGTTTCCATTCTGATCCTACCAATATCGTTATTTTCTCCTACCATTAGTTTCCATCTATCCTACCATTCTGATCCTACCAATATCGTTGTTTTCTCCTACCATTAGTTTCCATTTATCCGACCATTTTTGTGCATCTATCCTACCAATTTAAATAGCTTTCAAGGAAAATCAAGCCAGAATTTAGATTGAGAGATCCTACCAATTTAAATAGCTTTCAAGGAAATTCAAGCCAGAATTTAGATTAAGAGGCATGGTAGTGTTCTTGCTTTAGGCATTCATCTTACATTGTGAGGCTGAATACTCAAATCAATTGTCATCTAAATGTAGGTGAAAGGAGTTGTAGGGATTGATCTCCAAGCTTGCTGATCTCTAAGTTGTTTGTTGTCACACAACACTATGGAGTAATGGAGTTGCTCATAAGTTAGCTAGAGAAGCCATGGATTGTAGGAGTCGTGGCTTGGGATACTTTTCTCCCTCCCCTTGCTTGTATGGTTTGTATGCAGTAAATAGCAGTTTGTAGTGCCTTAAAAAACGTATATGTTCTTTGATACTTTGATTCATTCCATCTATCCTACCATGATTTTTCCATTACGATCCTACCATTAGTGTGCGTCTATCCTACCATTAGTGTCAAGTTATACGGGAATTACTGGGTTTCCATTCTAATCCTACCAATATCGTTGTTTTATCCTACCTTTAGTTTTCATCTATCCTACCATGATTTTTCAAGTTTCCTGGTACTTTTTGACTTAGTTCTATACTTAGGAATTTCGGTGATTACATTATTATCTTACCAATATCATATTTTTATCCTACCAAGTTCACAAATTTGTCCTACCACTAGTGTATATATTTCCTACCAGATTCATAATTTTATAAGTTCGGAGATATTCATAATTTTTTCCTACCAGATTCACAAATTTGTCCTGCCACTAGTGTATATATTTCCTACCATATTCAATCGTATAAGTCCAGAGAGATATGAACACATACTCCGTTGCAGCCTAAGTGAGAGTCAAACTCACATCTTTGTGTACATACACAATGCTCTACCAATTGAGCTAATAGGCTATTTATCATCGAAACAAGACTGACCAATTTGATAAGAAAAGGGGTGTTAACTTGCTCGGAAAACAAATGATAAGTGGTACAGACTATTCATTCATTGTGGATGATTTTGATCAAGTGATAGAAATTTAACCAATCATAAAAAAAAAGGAATTATGTCATCAATGAAAGTTAATAGAGCTTATAAGAATCACTGCAAATCAAAAATTGAAAGTTAAATATTTCAAGTCCTGGCTATAGTTGAAATTTATCCAATCTAAAAAAGAAGAATTATGTTATAAATGAAATTAGAGAAATCTAGAATAAAAATTGTAATGCATTAGTTTCAGGTTCTAGCAACACCCATGAGTGGGGCACTTTAGATTGAATTTGTCTCCAAGAAAGTATTGGGTGCTAATTACAAATAAATCTATAAGGTAATGGTGAATACCTAGTAAAACGTAGATCGACTACCAAATTAGTGGAATGTGGACATAGGGGGTACTTTAGATGAAGTCACTGTCAAAAAATCCAAGAATCAACTACTTTGAATCAAGCTAGTACTACATGACATAAATTTTAATTCTTACACTCATCTTGACATTAATAGAGTTCATATTTTAAATTTCATATATCACATGATCAAGCAGTAAAACACTAGTGAGGCTGAGTCAAACAGATCAAGAAAGAGGAAAACACTAGTGAGGTTGAATGTGTAAAACGAGCAATTTAAGGAAGATTCATTCATCAAAGGTGGAAAAGTATTCATAGTTTGGTGTTCTCTCAAAGCAAAAAGTTAGTTTGAAGCTCATTTTTCCCTTGCATAAAGCACCAGACATCCACAAACAAAATTGAAGGGTGAATGACAGTAAGAGTAAAGTTAAGCAACATTAAACTCACAATCATACAGGAACCTTGGAAATCTTGATAAACTCAAAACAGTAACAAATAGGCAACAATCACAAGCCAAAGGATGAAAAAACAAAATTAAAGGAAAGCATTAACGTTCAGCAACATCAGCTTTCGATTTGAAGCCACAAGTCAGTTGCGAGTTGTCTATTCTAAGGATCCAGGAAAATGAAAAAAGGAGCAATAAAATCAGTCGCTACACCAATACATGTAATTGAGATTCAACCAATAAACTCAATCAATCCACCAGTACGTGTAACTGAGATTCAACCAATAATCCAGGGAACTATAACCTAAAAGGGGAGTTTGAAAGTTCCTACCATGAGAGACATTAGCTCCGATTGCAATCTGATTTCAACAGCGAACATAAACTGATCAGAAACGCGCCAGTTTGAAATCGGGAAACCCTAAATTGAAGTTCCGTCGGCGAAATTGGGAGTTGACAGATAAAGATTGTACCTTTTGAGAACATATTGGGCGTCGGCACACTTGGCGGGAGTGAGGGATTGCTTCGTCGGGGCGTTGTCCCGGACCCCTTCGTTGACAATTGCCATCGGGAGAAATTTGAATCTTGAACGACGGGAATATGCTCCGGGCAGAAGATTGACCAGAGAAGCCCCTTAACGACCGCAAGGAGATTGTCGGAGTCCTTGACGAAATCATCCTCCTTCGCCGGCTTCTTCCTCTCCAGCGACTCCCCGTTCGATCTACTGTATTTCAACTGCTCCTCCATTTTAACACAGTGACACTCTCTCTCTCTCTCTCTCTCTCTCTGTAATCGACCGGTTATAGCCCTTCCCATCCCCCCTGATGGTCTGCACACTTTTGCAAATTCTTGGACCGGTGGTTAATTTTGCAAATTCTGGGGCCGGTTGGCTAGTTTTGCAAAAAGGCCCATTTTTTGGCTTATTTTGTACCATTTCCTCTCTCTCTCTCTCTCTCTCTCTCTCTCTCTCTCTCTCTATATATATATATATATATATATGTGTGTGCAGTGAGGACGAACTCCGGGGAAGCAGTCAACCTGAATAGAGATCGCCGAACCTCGCCACCGCAGAGTCGCACACCGCCTGAGTAAAGAGCACCGAAAACCCCTAAAGGGATTTAGTTAACCCAAACAGGAACTAGTATACGCCCATACGAGCAGTGTACTTAAACGATTATATAAATAAATAAATATATATATATATATATATATATATATATATATATATATATTTATTTATTTATATAATCGTTTAAGTACACTGCTCGTATGGGCGTATACTAGTTCCTGTTTGGGTTAACTAAATCCCTTTAGGGGTTTTCGGTGCTCTTTACTCAGGCGGTGTGCGACTCTGCGGTGGCGAGGTTCGGCGATCTCTATTCAGGTTGACTGCTTCCCCGGAGTTCGTCCTCACTGCACACAGGATGATCGGGTCCTGATGCATCGCTGGCCTACGGTTCTGCTTCAGGGTGGGGCTTGGCTTCGTCGGTCGTCTTCGATCACATCCAGTTTGGTTTTGATTTGCTTGGTTTCGTTGTATTGTAGAGTGCGTTTGCTTGAGTTTGCACCTTTTTAGTTTGTTGTATGTTTTGTATGGTCTCTAGTCGGTTCTTCCGTCTGTCGGCTTGTCCGACCTTCGAGTTAAACCACAATTTATGAGGATTTTTGTCATAGTTTTCAATCTTATCAATTTTCTTTTTCATTTGCCAATGAAAAATTCTTTAAAAAAAATTATAATTTTCTTTCAATATTAAAAAAAATCTTAATCATGCTACACACACATATAAATTATTAAATTTTTGTAATAAAATATAATATTTATACCACAATTTATAGTTTTCTTTCAATATATTTTTTAAAAAATTCTTTATTTTATATACCGAGGAATTTTTTTCCCCAACAAACAATTTCGCCCTCCTCTAGCAATTCCTGCAGCTGCCACTGGTGACAACAACCCTTTTAAGTCCACAACTTTGGAAGAGAAAACAGTGTATGCCAACCACTCCCTATCTATAGTCAAGCCTTGTGTCCTGCTGACACCCTTATTGACATTTTGATTGCTTGACTTATTTCCTTCCCTACCACCGTTTTGAAGCCTTGTGTCCTGCTCACACCCTTATTGACATTTTGATTGCTTGACTTATTTCCTTCCCTACCACCATTTTGAAGCTTGCATGAATGTGCACTGCGTTAACACCCATTAAAACTTGTCAATTAGATCCATTCTAATCTTGACTTGCAATTGATATCCACACCAACATGACAGTAACAATTGAGCTCCCCAAAATGTATTATGACAGTAACAAATTTTGGACTGCAAGTGATGAAGCCTCATCAATTTGGATTGGCAGTAACCAAAATTTGAGCAACATCCATGGCAACCACAACTTTATTCAAAAAATTGTGCAGATGGAAGTTCATCCCATGAATCTCACCTCGTGGATTGCTCACAAATAATTGCAACAACTCACTTACAACAGTAGCAGCCACAACACAACTCAACAATTATGTCACTCCACATGTGCCAAATCAGGTGGATCCATGTTAAATTTCCATGTTGCTTTCTGTTTGGACATACCTGACAATGACATGTATAAATTAGAGACACTCCTGGATGAAAGACCCAGTAGCTCAGCTCTTGATGTGCGTTCATTTCACCATATTTTATGCCAATTTTTATGTTATATATATATATATATATATATATATATATATATATATATATATATATATATATATCATTAGTCCTTTAGATTCCTTCTGCAACCCAGATCTGGACATCAAATTCCTTCGCCTCTGCAATCGGAGAGGCGAAGGTCGGAGAGGAACCTAGATCTGGACATCAAATTCGTCAATCTGCCATGGGAGCAACATGAAGGCGATCTAATTCGTCGCCTCTGCAACCGCCATCGCCGTCGCCACCTTCGCCGCCATCACCACCGTCGCCGCCATCACCACCTTCGCCTCTACAATCTACCTGCGCAGTAGAGGAATCGGTAGCACTGTTCAACGCCGGCCACCATCGCAGTCAACGCCCTCGCACCGCCTTCACCTCTCCTCATCGCCAGATCACCACTCATCTCCTTCGCAATCGCCTCTCCTCATCGTCGAATCGCCGCTCGCCCTTCACAATCGCCCTTCGCTATCGCCGAATCGCCTCCTCGCCCTTCTCTCTCTTCCACGCATAGACTCACGCGCATAATAGGTTGAAGGTGGGGGGGGGGGGGGTTATTTCTTTTTTTTTTCAATTAATTAAACTTACCAATTAATCTCAGCCTTTAGATTTCACTCAATCAACGGTTAGGATATGTGTACATGATACACAATAAGGCTTGAGTACATATGATCCATACTATATATATATATATATAGTGTGGATCGGATGAGAACACCCCTTAGGGTGAGAACGTAGGAACACTTCTAGATCGTTGAATGAGAGGAAATTAAGGGTTGAGATTAAATCTCAATTTCTGAATTTAATTTTTAAAAAATTGCGGGCCCACTACAAATTGTTACCCAAACTCATGGGGGGAGTACGTGTGTTTCACGCACTGCACAAATTGTGGGTAACCGTACACGGGTAGGCCCCATTTTTTACTACGTATATTTTTTTTTTGTGAAGCGGTAAATTTATAGATTTTCTTTTTAATTGTTTGAACTGTTTTTTTTACTAAAGTGACCTCTGTTTTAGTATATTATAGATTTTCTTTTTATAGATTTTCTTTTTATTGTCATAGGTGGTTAATTATTCATACGTGTATAATTTTATGAATAGCTATATTGTTCATTTTGAAATTAGCATGTATACCGTTATGTATAATATTACGAATAATTACCGATAAATCCATTAAAAATTTCTTATCAAATATGAATAATCTTTATAATATCACCAAATAATATATAAATGTGTTAAATAATATTCTAACCTAACAAAAACAAATAAATCAGTCAAACTCATCATATTATATATGAATAATGTAAACATAAACTTCATAAATTCTTCCTATTAAATACGAATATTATTTGTAGTCTCAGCGAATAATGTGTATTGAATAATCTTTTAGCATCACCAAATCAAATAAAGTTTTCAAAAATCATCCTATTACATGCGAATAATATGTCTAATTTAATTGAATAATGTATAATGTGATGGATAAATTGTAAAATTCAGTATTTCAAATAATTATCATTTTCCTTTTCAAATTATCATGTATACCATTATGGGTTCGTATGGGAAGAGGTTAATAAACCGACTAAAATTATAAACAGGGTGAAAATTTATAAACTGTTAGTAAAAGTAGTTAAAAATTTATGAAAAAAATATAAACTCCGTATGGGGCGAAAAACAGTTTATTTGTAAAAAGTGGAGTTTATTTGGTTTTTATGAGGGGTATTGTGGTACTTTCAAACCGAATAAGATAAAAGAGAAGGGGTAAAATAGTAATTATGGAATATAAACCTCAAAATAAGCTTCAATCTGCAGCTTATTTATAAACCCTTTTTTTAACTGACTAAAGCTTATTTGTTGTTCCCATACACCGTTTAATCCCGTTTATTTTTTTAACAGTTAAATTTTTTACACTTTTAACTTGTTTATATTTTTACCATACACACCCTATGTATAATTTTGTGAATAATTACGAATAAATCCATTAAAAATTTCCTATTAAATATGAATAAACTTTATTATATCATCAAATAATATATAAATGTGTTAAATAATATTTAACCTAACCAAAACAAATACGAATAATTGCTAATAAATCCATTAAAATTTTCCGATTAAATATGAATAAACTTTATTATATCATCAAATAATATATAAATGTGTTAAATAATATTTAACCTAAACAAAAAAAATACGAATAATTGCTAATAAACCCATTAAAATTTTCCTTTTCAAATTATCATGTATGACATTATGTATAACTTTACGAATAATTGCGAATAAATCCATTAAAATTTTCCTACTAAATACGAATAATCTTTATAATATCACCGAATAATATATAAATATACGTATTAAATAATATTTTAACCTAACCAAAACAAATAAATTATTCAAAAACCATCCTCTTATATATGAATAATATCTATGTTTAACCGAATAATTATTTTTAGTTCACCGAATAAGGCATAATTTTCTTAAAAACTACTCATTTAATAATGCATTATTTATATATATAATTGTTTCAAACATCCTCTTATCCACGAATACTCTTTGTGATTTCACCGAATAATGTTCAATTTTATTGATCATTATTTTAACATTTCAAAACTAATAAATATGTAAACAATCATTATATTAAATACGAATAACCACTATAAGTTAACTGAATAATGATTCTGTTAGATATGAATAATTTTTCTAATTTAATCGAATAATGTAATTTAAATACAATTATCTTAATAATAAATGAAAAAAAATCAAGAAAAATGAAACAAATGTATATATTTGCTTTATGGGAGCGGTTAAACATAGATATTTACTTTATGGGAGCGGTTAAGAGTAAAAAGCGGGAGTCATCCTCATGCATGGTTACGCACTTGCGTGTATGATACAAATGTGGGGTCCACTATTCATCTTTTTTTTTTTTAACCGAAATTCCTAATTAATTTAGATCGTTGATTTATTAGGATTTGATGGCCAAGATCTGTTCCTAGGTTCCTATCTTAAGGGATGTTCACACAGGAGCCACCCCTTATATATATATATATATATATATATATATATATATATATATATATATATATATATATATATATATATATGTGTTTTGTGTTAACAAATATAGGCCATTGATTTAGTGCAAATGAATGGATGAGATTATTTGGCTATTTTGGCTTTTTTCTTTAATTAATTAAAAATCAATGGGTCCCACTTCTTTCCTTTCCACTTGCTAAATAACGTGCGTGTGTTGTACGTTTTTTTTGGCGTTACATTTTTTTAACGTTGTTTTTTGTGTGGTGCACTATTCGAACTATTCGATAAGGTGATACAAACATTCGTTAACTTATACTTATTATTCGTTTGATAATAGAAAAAAAAGTTAGTCAATTTTGCAACTATTCGCTAGGTTAATAGTAATTATTCGCTAAATTAATCATTATTATTCATCCGTAAAGAGGGGTTATCATTTAGATAATAGCAAAAGGGTTGGTCAATTTTGCAACTATTCGCTAGATTGATAGTAATTATTCGCTAAGTTGATAGTAATTATTCGCTGGTTTGAAAGAGTATGTAAATGTAATTCTTGATTTCCCACATCTAATTAACCAAATACATATGAATAATTATGAATTATCAACGAATAGAAACTATGAACTTACCGAATATTGACTCTGAACATGAAACAATAACTAAATAGTAACGAATAACATATATCATTCCATCGAATATTTATTGCATACCAATGAATAATTCCTTATTTTTGATCAAATAACAAGGAGAATCATGAACAACCACCAATCTATATACAATAATTCCTTATTCTTGATCAAATACATATGAATAATTTTGTATTATCAACGAATAGAAACTATGAACTTGCCGAATAGTGACTCTACTGGAAATAATAACTAAATAGTAACGAATACTCTATCACATTCCATCGAATATTTATTGCATACCAATGAATAATTTCTTATTCGAAAAACTTGAAGCAATTGAAGAGGAAGAAGAAGACGGAGTAAAACACGAGATTGAAAAGACGAAGGAAGGGCGAGGTACGGGATCGCCGACCCCCACCGCACCTCCGATCACTACACCTCCGTCGCTCCTCCGGTCGTTGGATCGCCGCTTGTGAACTCCCTATTGGCATATGTGTTCATCTTTCTCCTCTCCCGACCTCCATAGATTCATTCACTGAATTCAGATCTGGCCGGTGGAGTGAAGATTCGAATAATACATGAATCCCTTACCTTCCGAGTCCAATTCCAGTTCCATTTCGATGGAAGATTCGAATCTTCGATCCAACAACTTACCAGAACCTTCCATAGGAGGCAGAGATGGACGAAAAGGGTTAGGGTAGATGAACAGTGCTCCGTTAATTCAGATCTAGTCGGTGGAGTGATGGGAATATCTTCAAACCTCTTGGATCTGAGAGAGCCGGTAGTGGGGAAGCCAATAGCTATGGTGGTTTGGCCGGATCTGAGCCCGAAAACTCAAGATCAAGCCTTGTGGTGGCCAAATCGACGATGCAGGCGGCAGCGCTTGGCGGCACGTTTTGGCGGAGGGGGAGAGATGTGGTGGACGCCTTTGCCGACCGTCGTGGTGTTGCCTTCGTTGCCGATTACTCAACCATCTCCTCCGCCTTTGCCTTCGCCGGTCACGGGAGCCACATCTCAACCGATCTTTCGTTAGAGAGGATTGTGGATTAAATATCTTTAGGTTTGTGAGGTTGTAGTACAAGCGCATCTTTAGCCGTCTTCTATATTTTTGGAAATTTTCTTTTATTTAATTATAATTAAACACAACTAATCTCAACTCTCCATTTCACATGATTGAATGACCCAGATTTGTTAACACAAAACATGTTAGGATTTGTAAACATTTGATCCGTTCTCTCTCTCTCTCTCTCTCTCTCTCTCTCTCTCTCTATATATATATATATATATATATATATATATATATATATATATATATATATATATATATATATATATATATATATACTAGCTAGTGATCTTTGGCATAAAAGGGAGAAGACCACGGGCACAATTCTATAGGAATAAGTCGGTTCCTATAAACATAATCTTCATCGCGGAACTGAGAAAGATCGAGTGACGTCGGTTCCGAAACCACCTCCACCATTTTCCACCACCCGGTCGGAGGATGGATAACCAGAAACCGGATAGAGTTCGGAGGCACCCAAAAGGTGGAAGTAGACGAGGCCTTGTTACCATTCAGAATCGGATGGCAAAGCACACCGCGGTTCCAAGGATGAGGAACCACCATGAGTACCTTGAAATTATAAGGCAACGATGGGACTCGAAACTCCTCTTCCAAAACCCACCTAGAATCGGCCTCCAATCGCCACACCTTCAACTTATCGAACCCCGATGGGGCCTCGTTTTCTATCTCGCATTATTTCAGCATCTCGTCGTCCCCTGAATAGATCGAACTCGACTTAGCACACTTGCCCTTGATGAGAGAACGGTCAAACCTACGTTCGAGCAAATGGGGAAGCCTCCGTTCGGGCAAACGAAGTGTCTCGCAGGACCGCGAACAAGGAAACTTGCGATCCTGCAAACGGTGGAGCTTACCGTTGGGCAAGCGGCGAAACTTGTCGTCAGGCATTGGGATTTGGCAGAGTTGCTCCGGGCTGTCAGAGGGCTGCTCCGAGTCGTGGGAGGTGCCATAGGGGATGTAAGTGATCAACAAAGTACGGTTGGTCAAATGGATTTGGCCAAATCGGTCGGGGCTATCAAAGGGATCGTAAGTTAACACGCTATCGGTATCACGATTAAGCCAATGCAAGATGCCATTGTAGGCAAAGCAGCCTTCACTGGGAAGATCAAAAGCTTTTCCCGGGTAAATCAGTTTCCAAGAAACCCAACTCCCGGTATCCGAAGAGAAGACCTCTATGGAAGCGGTTTGGTGGTCCTGAGGACCAACAATGTCGTCACAATCCAAGTCCAATATCACGACTTTGTAGCTCAAGAAGCCGCCTTGATCGTGTCTTGTGGCAATGCAAAGGTCCATCGTGCTACCGCAATCAATCCGTCGAGGCGGAAGCGTTACACACTGCTTGGTGAGAGGGTTGGAGACGCAGAAGGTGAGTCCATCTTGGTTACCAAAATGAGAGAGTATTAGTTTGTTGCTCGAACTCTTGATCTTGTGACCATCATTGTGCGGTAGGGAGACGATGGACACCGCGATTGATAGCATATCATCGGCATATTGTTGGCAAACTCTCTCGCTGATGGTTTTGGCCAAATCCTTGACGACGATCCTAGAGAAGCGGTCTCGGAAGGGGGACAAGTCCGTGAAGGGAAAGATCATAGACGACAAGAGGCCCGCGGAAAATGAAGATTCAAGTGAGGAAAAGGCCAGTTGCAGATATCTTCGGGCAAAATTGGGGACGGAGACGCTGTAATTATATCTTTTGGAGAAGCACTTGAATCTGAAGAGGGGTTGGACGTGCAGTCTCGTTAGAAATTCAGACACGATAATGCCTACAGGCTTTGTTTGGGTCATGGGTTTTTTAGGGGAAGGGAAGGATGAGAAAATGAAAAGGGAAAAGGAAAGGAAGGGAAGGGGGAGGAATTTCACTTTCCCACCAAATTCCACCCTTTTGGTGGGTTGTGAAATCCCATGAAATTGATCAGTTACTCAAATTTCAGATTCCTTCCCTTTCTTTAAATGGTTCACCCAAACACAAAATTTACTTTCCCTTCACTTTCCATCCTTAAAAATCTCACCAAATCCCTCCATCCAAAGCGTGAGAGAAAGGTTGGGCTCTCAAACTCATCCATAGATGAATAGATAAACCGGTGAGCTACACAAAACAAGAAAGAAGAAAAAAAACTCAATCAGAACTCAAAATTAAAGTACTGAAATGAAGCAAAATAGCACTATCTGACCCATCTTCAATTCGAACACACCCATCTTCAACAAAGCATACAGTAATCTACAGTTGTGATGTATAAATTAGGGATTGTTTGGGGGTTTCATTTACATATCAAGCTAATGAAGGAAAAATGGATAAATGAACAAACTTTAAAACACCACAACCGCATTCGTACAAAGGGAAGGGAGATCAATGATCAATCAGGTCACCGGAATAATCAAATATGGATCTCTCAAGTAAGGAAAGGGCATAGTAAATTGAAAACTTTAAAAGGAAAAAGGGATCAATTAGGTCGGAAGGGATCGAGAGAGGAGAGAGGAGTCACTTACTGAGAGCGAGACTCTCCGATGGGGGGCGTTGAATCTTTGACATGCTGCAACTGCTGGGTAGGAAAAAGGGATGAACTATATAATTAAGGGTACAAGACCAAGGAACAGAACGTTTCGTCCTTGAATTCGTCGTAGGCAAGGCTTAATTAAACCCCACAGCGTTGATGAAACTGTAGAGAACGAGAACAAGAACGGAAGCAAATCGATCGATCGACGTCGTAAGGATTCCGATGTGCACGGTGGGAAGGAAGAGGATGAGTAGTTTACCAGAGTACCCATTAGAGAGGTTTGAGAAATTAGGTTTAATTAGTGTAATAGCCGAGGCACCAGATTTTGTTCTATTTTAATTTGAACATCATTTTATATAGGGTAAATTGCAACTAATATCCCAACCTTTAGGGATAGTTGCTTTTAATACCCTAACCTTGTAAAATTTCACAAAATATCCTAACATATACCATTAGTTGCACTTAACACCCTAGATGAGATTCTTAAATTTAAAAAATTTCCGATATCATACCAATATTATAAAAAATCACCCATATTCATAAAATGTTTTCAATAAACTTCTAATATATTTTGAAATTTGAAATAAAAAAAAATATCTTACAATTTAATCCCACCCAACCCACAATCCAAAAATAATTATAACATGTATATAAAATCTACTCCTTTAAAAATATAATATAATTATTTTAGCATTTACTCATTTAATATTTTAATATAATTACTCAAAATAATTAATTATTTATCTCAAACATAATACTTTTACAAAAATAAAAGAATGTAGATTTTATTAAATAAATGGTATGAGATATGATAACCATTTGTAATAAATAGTTACATAATAAAGATGCATTAAAAATAATCTGGTAAAATTATTATTTTTTACCATATTATTTTTAATATATCTTTATCATATAATTATTTATTGCAAATGATTATCATATCTTTTACCATTTATTTTTTTAAATCTACTTTATTTTATTTTGTAAAACTATTATGTTAAACATTTCTTATAGAATCACTTTTTTAATACCATGGAATTTATGTGTGATACATTATAAGATGTTATGTATTAGTTTTAGTATATATAACATAGTATTAACCAAAAAGGCAATATATATCGTATCAAATAATATACAGGGAATATATAGATGTACAAATCGGCATGTATTGAGACATACTTATATAAATTTATATTTTAATTATAATGTATGTTTTTAAGATAAATAATTAATTATTTTGATTGATTAATATATTAAAATTTTAAATGAGTAGATGCTAAAGTAATTATATTATATTTTAAAGGGGTATATTTTATATATATTATAATTATTTTTTGATGATGGGTCGGGTGAGGTTAAATTGTAAGAGATTTATTTAATTCTCATTTTTTTATAAATGTATTAGGGGTTCATTGAAAATATTTTATGAATATATGGGTGATTTTTTGTAGTTTTTGCTTGATGTGGGTAATTTTTAAATTTAAGAAACTCATTTAGGGTGTTCATCGCAACTAATGGTATAGGTTAGGATATTTTGTGAAAATTTACAAGGTTAGGGTATTGAAAGCAACTATCCCTAAAGGTTGGGATATTAGTTGCAATTTACCCTTTTATATATTTATATAATACTATATTAATATATACTTATTTACAAATAAAATATGTATAAATTGTTTTTTTTTAATTTATAAATTGGTTGAAAAGAGATACAATACAAATTTTAAAAATGATTTAATATGGTAATGTAGTAATAAAACTTAATTATAATGATAATTAAAACGATTCATTCAAAATTTAATTTTAACATTATAACAAATAATGAAACCGATTCAATTATAATTCACTTTCAACATAATAGAAATATTAACCTTTACAATAAATTTAAACTATGTAAAAAATCACTGATTCATTTATAACTCAATTTTAACATTATAAAAAAAAATTAAACCGATTCAATTACATTACTTTTTGTAGAATAGCGGAATTGATGTAAAGTCCTCCTCGAGGGTTTCCATTCATTGATATAACATATATATATATAGGTTACACAGGTATTGGGCCTTAACGGGCTTTTAGCCCACTATACAATATGAAACCTATGTAATCTATCAAACCCCCGCAGTCGAAACGGGAGGTGTCCGTACAGTGAGACTGGAACGAAAATCAATGAACAATTGTCTAGGTAAACCCTTGGTGAATATATGAGCGTACTGATAGGAGGACGGGACATGTAGAACGCGGACATGTCCAATGGCAACCTTGTCCCGGACGAAGTGGAGATCAAGCTCAATGTGCTTCGTGCGTTGATGCTGGACTGGGTTGCTAGCCAGGTAGACGGCGGAGACGTTATCAGTGTAGACCAGAGTGGCCTTCTGCAAGGGGCATCGTAGCTCAAGCAGGAGATTGCGGAGCCAAGAGCACTCGGAGACGACGTTGGCAACGCCCCTGTACTCGGCTTCAGCGCTGGAGCGAGACACGACGGACTGACGCTTAGCTGACCAGGACACAAGAGTGTCATTGAGGAAGACACAGTAACCAGACGTGGAGCGACGGGTGTCCGGACAACCACCCCAATCCGCATCCGTGTAAGCCACAAGGTCAAGCTTAGAGGAAGGAGTGATGGTGGTGCCGAGCTCAAGTGTGCCGCTGATGTACCGAATGATCCGCTTCAAAGCCTGAAAGTGAGGTTCCCTAGGGGCATGCATGAACAAGTAGATCTGCTGAACGGCATAACTGATATCAGGCCTGGTGAAAGTGAGATACTGAAGAGCACCAGCGAGGCTCCTATACAATGTCGGATCGTCAACCAGAGGACCAGAATGAGCACTGAGCTTGTTGGATGTATCGACTGGGGTGGCGACGGGATTACAGTTGACCATCTTAGCCCGAGCAACAATCTCAGCAGCATACTTACTCTGTGAGAGAAAGAGACCAGACGCATGCCGCTGAACAACAACTCCCAAGAAGTAAGACAGCGGACCTAGATCAGACATGGCGAATTCCGCACTCAGCCTCGAGATGATGGACGTTCGAAGAGCATCAGAAGAGGCGGTGAGAATGATGTCGTCGACATAGAGCAGCAGGAAAGCCAAGTCCGAGCCTCTGCGATAGATAAACAGAGACGTATCCGATCGGCTGCCAGTGAAACCCAAGCGGAGCAGATGAGAGGCAAACCGCTGGAACCATGCCCGTGGAGCCTGTTTCAGACCATACAGAGAGCGTTTGAGGAGACAGACATGCTTTGGACGCTCAGCATCAGCAAACCCCGGAGGCTGAAACATGTAAACCGTCTCATTCAGATGACCATGCAGGAAGGCGTTCTTGACATCCATAGTACCGAAAACCCCAAACTTATGATGTGTTGTCGTCGATCTCCCTCCCTCGTGCTCTCCCTCCCTCGGCGCCTCCCCAATTCACCAACACACACCCTCGTCGTCATCTCTGCCCGACCTCCCTTCTGTGGTATGTACAAACCCTTCCAAAAAAAAAAAAACCGACCTAGGTACAAACCCAATCCCACTCTTAGGTCTTCCCCAAATTTCTACCAAACAAAACTGTGAACCCAAATTGCCGGAAATTAAGAATCAACATTCCTCGACTTGGATGCAAATTATCTCCGCAGCAGTCCAGACATCAAAAATCAAGACTAGATCTCAAGAAATTAGGGTTGCATTTTTCTAGTTGTTTTAGCGTTTATTTCTGTTGTTGTTTTTTTTATTTTTTTCTTTTTGTTTGTTTGCCGACCCTCTGCGGAGGGTCAAACAAGTCATCTTCGGATGGCTTCAGGATCGCTTGTCGATCCACTTCTTGCCCACGGTAAAAAAAAAAAGGGCATTTTTATAAATTATAACAAAAAAAATTCGGAAACATATAGATTTAATCTAATCAATTTAAATTTATAAATTAATTCTTATAAAAATCCGGGTACAACCTGTCTTCTCAATTGTCAAAAAATGCAATATTTGGAAAAGTAATTATCCAAGATTTGTAAATCCAATATTCAATCAAACAAGCTGAAGGGCATACGATAAGGATTGGTGGAGTTGAACATAAATTAAAAAATTGTTAAACTAATTCACCCCCTTATACTTATTATGTTAGAAGTATACTCTTTGTAAAAGAATGAGCCACGTGTCCTCTTTGAGCAAAATTAAAAACAAAAATTTTCAACCTTCTCTCCCCCACATTCTCCCTACAAGAACTGCTCCCATCTCCCATCTCCTCCTCGCACCGATGATACTTCCTCTCTTCTCAAACAAAAAATTTCAACCCCCACTTGATAGTTTATAATTATTCTTCCTCTTTAACTCAAGTATTTTGGATTTTTGGGGCTTGAATTAGGTTTTGGATTTCTGGGGCTTGAATTAGGTTTTGGATTGTTGGGGCTTGAATTGGAAATTGGTATGGGTAATTACGCTGCAAGGAAGAGAAGCTGCAAGAGAAGCCACGAGGAATAGAAGCTGTACTTCAGGGTGTTGATCGGTCGACGTCGGGGCAGATGACGGTGGCGATGGCGGGAGGCGGTCCCCACCACCGCGGAGATGTGGCAGGCCGGGGGCGGGAGCGCGGCGATGCAGTTCATGCCGAGGTTCAGCATCCCGGCGGGGACGGGGACAATCGACTTCCAAGGCGGGGGCAGCGGCGGCGATCGGCGCGGTCATCAGCAATTAGGGTTAGGAATGTCGGAGACAAATTTGGGGATGTTGGCCGCATTGAATGCCTACAGATCGTCAACATGCTCCGGTCACCACCAGCAAAGCCACCAACAAACGAGCTTGGATCAGCGTCAGCGAGCGAGCGACGGCGGCGGCGACAGCGGGGATGACCAGGACAACAGCTCGCAGTAAATTAAAGATCGAAGCTTGAATCTTGAAATGGGATTTGCAGTTGCTGGCATGGGTTTGTTTGATTAAGTGCTGCAATTGGAGTGACAATTCGTGGTTTGATCGATGATGATGAATTAATTCAATTTATGAGTTTAAAATTTGAATTTTGGGTGAGGTTTTTCTAGATGGATTGTGTTTGTTATTTGTGTTTTTTTTAGGGATTTGATGGAGATTTGTGGGTGCTTGCTCCTTTGCCAGTTTTGCCATCTTCATTCCAATCGTTAATTGCCTAAAAAATCAATTACAAAGTTTAAATTAGTTTCAGATTAGATTAGAAAACATCAATCCACTCATTATACTTATTATTTTAGAAGCAATGTCTTCACAAAAAAAGAGCCACGTGTCCTTCTTTGTGTAAAAGTAAGAAGCAATTTTCTCCTTTCTAACCCACGTTCACTAATTAACTTATCTCTAAGCAACCCTAAAAACCCAATTTTACATCTCCACGTTCTCTTTCAACCGCTTCTTACTTTTGTTCAGAGAAGGAGCCGCCACACGTTCTCCTTAAAATTGGAGACGGGTCGAGGGAGAGAGAGAGAGAGAGGAGATTGAGGGGCTGCCCATCGACAGTTGACGACGGCGTAGAGAGGAGCGGAGGCGGCGCTGGAACTCTAAATCGGCAGCACCGCCCTTCTCTCGCCGAGCCTGGCCACCGGACTTCCTCCGCCGACAGTCGCAGCACTACCACAGACCACCATCGCCGCCTCCATTCGCCCTTTCCACTGCCAAGAGTCTGCTCGCGTCCCCGGACTTCCTCCAACGATATCCTGCCGTGCCGGCCTACCCCTCCCAGGCCACTGCCGGCTGCCGCTTGCTCCTGCCAGGTAAGTATCTCCCCTTCGGCCTATATCCACAGTTTTTAACCCTAAACCGTCACCTGCAGAATTTTGATACACCGGTATATATGTACGGTTATCTCCACAGGTACGGAACATCCAATTCAACAATATTCATTTAGGAGCTTTAAGATAATGTTGCCTAGATTCCGTACGCAGGAGAGCAATAGTGAATCACCAATTAGGATGAGGTCGGTTCATACACCGGTATATATGTACGGTTATCTCCACAGGCAACTTCTGAACGGTTATCTTAGGAGTTTTTGCAATGAACCGGCCTACCCCTCCCAGGAGAGCAATAGTGAATCACCAATTAGCCCCTCCTAATCTAATGATCTATATGTTGAATTGGAGTGTTTCTCCTATTTTCCTTCTGCAGAATGATCTATATTTTGAAGTCAATTTTTGCTACTGTGAGACTGTTTCTACTCAAGTGCTGTTGTTGGCTATTTGCTGATCCATTTAGGAGCTTTAAATTTCTATCATGTTTTGGAGTTGTCTAATTCAACTCTCCAATTTCATCTTCCTAAGCCTATTAGCTCACTCGGTAGAGCGATGTGTTTAGGCACAAAAACGTGGGTTCGAATCCCACATAGGCTATCTAGCTATTGATTTTGTTGCTAAACTGCTTGCGTGGTATTTTCTCACATGAATGTGACAATCTTTATAATTTAAAAATTTTAAGGCCTGACTGATGTGCCGAGAACTCAAAGTAATTAGATACGTAGTAGACACTTTATAGAGTAAATCATAAGTACCCCACCATGACATGTTTAGCGAAAGATAAATTGTACTTTACTGTAAATCCAATATCAAATCTATCTATAAGTGAAATAGCAAAATTACTATAGATATCATGAATGCCTAAGCTGAATATTTCTGATTCAGATACAAACTTAATTGAAAAAAAACCCCATTAAAGTGATACAAATGTATGGTTATGAAATCAATTTTCAATATCAAATACAATGGGAATAAAAAAACCAAACATACTCGATGTTCAACCCGTCATATATTTAGACTAATTTCTGAACCCAGTTTTCTTAGACAAAAACTATAAGGTGTGGAAACGATCGATTTACTATTTTTTATTTTTTTTGTTAAATTTGAGGTATTGATCATCTTGAGAAAACACTTCACCATGATAACAACATATTTCGAAGAACGACGAGACAAGAAACATAGGCAAAATGACACATAAATTACATAATAGATTTCGGTATTTTGTGGGGTATGTCAAACTCGGTCGAAAATATGCTGAGTAAAAGTCTTTGCTGTTGTAACACATAATAGTCAAAATGACACATAATAGTCTTTGCTGAGAAAATATGCTGAGGAAAACACTTCACCATGATAACAAAATATTTAGGCAAAATGAAACATAGGCAAAATGACACATAATAGATTTCGCCATTGCTGTTGTTATGGCCATATTTTTTTTCATGCCCGTGTTGTGAAATGTGCCGAGTAAAAGTCTTTAGTTTGTTGTGAAGGACGAAATTGTTATGGATCATGTGTATTTGTAATTCAATGTAGCTTGCATCTTAATTAACATAGTTTCATATAGTTTGAGAGTTTGATATAGTTTGGGTCGAGTTGTTATTTTTCATGGTATGAAATATAGTTTGGGAGTTTGATGTAATTCACCATGACAACCAAAGATTTCGAAGAACAACAAGGTGAGAAGTATATTGGTTGAAAATTGACGTTCGATCGAAAATATCCCGAAAAAACCTGAACATGGTTCGGGAAAATTACTAGTTAGGTATATATCGATATTCAAAGATGTGAATTAAATGGATGAGGGGGCTAACATGAAAGTCATCATCACTATTTCTAATCGGAAAACATTAAATTTTAAGTTTAATTTAGGATGAAGATGAAGTAAAATTTTTGGGTTGATCAATCGAAAAGATTTGGTTGAGGTAGGAAATGAATTTAGGATAAAGATTAATCAATTTAGTTTTTAATTAATTATAACAATACAATCCTGACCATTGATTTGATTGAAGGGTTAAGATTTACTTATTAGGAAGTTATAAGGAAGTTTTCATTAGGAGAGGATCTTAATCCTTGGTAATTAGGGTCCAAAGGGGCTTTTCATTTTGTAGGAGTTTGTAATTTGTATAGCTACTAGGAGGATATTTGTTTGTGGTTATGAAAATTGATTTTCAATATTAAATACATTGGGAAAAAACCCAAAAATATTCAATGCTCAATCTATCATATATTTAAGCCTGGAGCTTTGACAATGGTTCCAGTATATTTTCGTTGGAATTTTTTTTGGAAAAATATTTAGATAGCAATGCATAAATTGTTTACTCCATTGATGAAATTTGTGAAATTGAAGATTATAGAAGATTATAAATTGTCATTTGATGAGTTTAATCATTGCAATTAAAGTATTTAATCATTGTGATTTGATGAGTTTAATGTTATGGCCTCTTAAGGTTCATAATTAAACATACAATACTTTTTTCTAATTAAGGGTCCAAGGCATTAAAAAAAACACACACTAAATATCATTATTTTATTCTTTAGCTATATAGGGTTTATACATTTAAACTTAAGGTATCTTTATCAAATTGGTTTATAATTTAGACAAATTTAAAAGGTGTAACATGATGTGTAATCGATAAAGTATCATAGAGGATCCAAACTCAATATTCTTAAGCAAAAAACTATAAGGTTTCTTTTCTTTGCCTTCAGTTAGGACGGATGTTAGGAGAAGTGTGAAAGTGGCTGATTTATCATTCTTTGTCAACTTTGAAGTATCGATTATCTCAAGAAAAGAAATTTTCAAAGAATAACATGAAAAGAAGCATGAGCGATATGTTAGTAGAAAATTGATGTGTTGAATATTTTGTTTAATACGTCAAACTCGATCGAAAATATTATGAAAAACCCGAACAAGGTTCGGGAAAAGAACTTATTTAAAATTGAGTGGTAAGATTTAACCTTCAGATATAAGTTATATTGCCACCGAGGGGATGTAAAGTGAAGGGTATTTATACGATTTAAAAAAACATTTTTTTCTAATTTACCTATGCCCTTGAGAAATAAGTTAAAAAAAAATTTAATTGAGAAAGATTTCTTACCAATAAAATATCAATCCTAGAAAAGCAATATTTAAGATCAGTTTGGTAATGCAATATAAGTTCCATACACTGCTCAAATGTTTCTAATTACGGATTTCGTAACATGTCTATTATATGTTAGAAGATCTGTATTTAGCAATAAATCAATTCTCATAACATCCACTTCGATCTGATTCACAAATCCATTTCTTAATAAACAAAAACTATTTTCAATCCATTAGTTAATAATTATATCGATCTATTATTTATGATCTTCTATATATAAAACTAACACGCGGTTTCTTAATTAATAAATTATTTATGATCTTGCTCTTTCTCAGTGAGTCGAGCCGGTCGGCGCAAGTCGATTTACCTAGTACGTGGCTCTTGTCAGCAGCTGGGTCACGTACCCAGGGTCATGTGCTCGAGGCATACCACCAAAGGTGGGTTCCTCGTCATAAAAAAAATTTATATATATATTATTTTATTATAGTTATTACTAATAAATATGATATTATATTGATTGATATTGATAATCCATTTCTATAATGATCGAATAAATATTTAGTTTCTTGTGTCAATAAATATTGTGTGGCAATATCGTTGTGACTATGAAAATTTTCTTTTCAAAACAATAGTTTGTTGACAATAATATATCAGTCATAATAATATATACTAGTGTTGAAATAGTTTTGACCTAACAGTCAAATATCTATCTATATAAACTCTTAATTTAGAAGAATTTAAGATAACGTGTCATTCTTAGAGAGATGTTTGGAGTCTTAACTAATCATTTTTTTTTGCCATTTTTCTTAAATTTTCTTTAATTCTCCTGTTTTCTTCTTTTTCCTTCAATTTTTTTTTAATTTTACTAACCATTGAGCTTAGTTCAAAACATTGAATTCAATCTAATATAACTATTGAGCTTAATCAAATTTATTTAATAACTATTGGCCTTAATTGAAAACATTGAATATAAGTATTGATTATTACACATCACATTTAAACAATGTCATAATGATATTGATATTATTATTACCGAGTAATTTCAAATATCGATATTTATGTATTATACTTTACATAAAAAAAATTTTAAAAAAATATTATGTGATAATAATAAGATACATTTACAGTAAATTTTTCTTTTTATGATTTTTATCTTAAAATTTATTAATATTTTATAATATTTTTATATATAATATTTTAGTTTTAAAAAAACGCGTCATGGCATGAAAATCCTATTAGTTTGATTTATAAAAAAAAATTAAAAATTTTGATCGGTTGAGAATGAAAACGGTTCGACTCTACCGCATTCAAATTTTAGGGTATCCTAAAAATTAGGAATTTATAAAGCCAACAGGAGAAGTTCAAAAACTGACACACAAATTACTCACTTTTTCAACATGCCAAAGCGGCGGCGCAGGCAGTCGGATCCGTCGGCTGCCGCTGCCCCACCGGCCCGGAAAGCCAAGTCCAAGGAGGCAGCGGCGGCGGCCACGTCTCCGATCAACACCGACAATCTTGATTCCGCTTTCCGAATTCCAATTAACGATGATCTCGACTCCGCATCGCAACTCCTCCTAGCGGAGGAGATGCGGAGGATGAGAGAAGACTTCGAACTCCAAATGCACGACCGTAAGGTCGCTTCGGAGATCTCCGCGATCCCCGAGCACGAGTGGAATGCGACGGGAGGTGACTATCAGAGGCCGTACACTAAGGTGGTGGAGGGCTCGACATCCGCCGCCGCGACCAGAGGAGGTGAATTAGGGTTCATGTTGTATTCCAAGGGATTCGTGGTGGAGGATAAGAGGAAGGGGAAATTGGGGGCCATTGGTGTCGCGATCTTGGATTCGATGAACGTGGTGGTGTTCGAGGTGTCGAAGCCATTGGATTTACCGAAAGCGGAGATGGAAGAGGTCGTTGCTGAGCTCGAAGCGTTCGTCGATGGTCTCGAGTTTGCTTTAAACTTGGATTTGAAGAGGGTTTCTTATTTCTCCGGTGACTTCAATTTTGACCAATTTGTGAGTTTTCCTTCTAATTTTTTCAAATAATTTATCCATTTGTAGGAATATATAATACTACGTATATCCATTTCAATTAAATAAAATAAAATAAATAGTTTAAATTTAAGAATAGCTAATGTTGACCACTTTGTGTTGATATGGTAAAGTACTTATTATAATGTAGTCCCTCCGTTTGAAAATATTTGTCGTTTGACTTTTCAGCACGCTTTTTAAGGAGTTAAAAACTCTATAAAATATAATTTTTTTAATTAAATTTTTTTCATAATCTTATACTTACTACTTATATGTATGAAATTATATAAAAAAATTTGATTAAAAAAAATATTTTATAGAGTTTTTAGCTCATTAAAAAGCGTGCACTACGAGACAAACGACAAATATTTTCAAACGGAGGGAGTATCATGATAATCATCTTTAATTATAATAACTTCAATAATATAACAAACATTGGTTAGCTTTATTTATTTTCTAAAATTTCTTACAAACATATTCTTTAATTTAATCCATATTAATTAGGGTGATTTTGGTAGAGGGCCTTTTTTAAATATTCAATTAGTCACCTAGTCCATAAATCAATTTAATTAGCTTTGCCCTAGCCCCTTTTCAATTGGGTGGGTTGGTCAATGGTCAACGGTCAACCGTTGACCGGTCAACGTTGACCAACCCATTTTGATGCCAACTTTTTTTTTTGATGCCAACTTTTTTCTAGTGATGCCATATTTTACCGTTTTGATGCCAAAATTTTACTATATTTTTATGTCAATTTTTTGATAATATTTTTTTTTACCGTGATGCCATATTTTTGATGATATTTTTTCAAAGTAGTATTTTTTGATGACATTTTTTTCTTTAATGTGATACAAATTTTTCAAAATGGCATCAATGGTCAACGTGACATTGGAGTAAACAAAAAATGTCATCAAAGTTTAAAAAAAGTGTCATCCAATAATTTAATTAGAAAAGTGGCATCAGAGTGAAAATAAAATGTAATAAAATTTTGGCATCAAAACGGTAAAATATGACATCACAAAAAATGTCATCAATGTTTTAAAAAAGTGGCATTAAAAAAAAGTCATCCAATCATTTCATTAGAAAAGTGACAATAAGGTGACAATATTTTGATTCCACGTTTTAAGCTCTTATGCCATCAATTATATAAAATTGTCACCACAAAAATGTTGGCATCAAAACGGTAAAATATGGCATAACAAAAAAAAAAAAGAGTTGGCATAAAAAAAAAAAGTTGGCATCAAAAAAAAAAAAAAGTTGGCATCAAAATGGGTTGACCATTGACCGGTCAACGGTTGACTATTGACCGTTTAAGAGGGCTAAACAAGCTGAAAAAACAATTAATGAGCTTAGCATACTAAAAAAACAATTAATGGGCCTATCTAATTAACCAAATATGCTTAAAGGTCCATTTGAACAAAATCCCTCTATTAATTAATAGATTAGAGTATATATTGAAATATGAATAAAAAAACTTGAATTGAAAATAAGTCCTTGAACCGATGTGTATGCTTCAAGATGATGACACAAAGTTAAAGAGAATGAGAATAAGGTGCAATTGCTATATTTATTCGGATAAGAGCTTATCTTTAACAAATTTTTCATTTTGGATAATTTTAATGTGTTTTTCGATCCAACAAATTTCTTAGCTGGGAAGCCGTCAAATCTGCATCAGTCTCCAAAACTAGTTTGAATAATGTGATTTCATATTCCCATTTTGAATAAATTTAGAGAAAGCTCTTGGAGATGGTCCTATCCTCATGTTTACAATGCATTATTTTTCATCTCTACTTGGTTCTATTATAGTTGAATTTTCCCAATGTTGTTGCAGCTCAATGAAAATCGAAAACCGAAGGAGGCCAAACTTGCGGAGTTGGTACATCGAGCGATTTTTCTAAAGAAAAGATTTCAGATTTGCGAGTTATCCGATGCAACCATCCATGGTGCCAAATTCGCATTAGATCTTGCAAGGTCTTCAATTGCGAAACAAGCCGGGAAATCCATAGAAGAAGTCTTCCCAACAAAGGAAAACTGCATCATTTGCTTAGAGGACGTCGATTCTCCGAAGATCATCGAAATCGGTCCCTGCCAACACCGTTTCTGCGCCTCTTGCACGCGAAAGCACGTCGAGCTCAAGGTGAACGGCAGGGAGCTCCCTCGGTGCCCTCACCCCAACTGTGGGAAAAGGCTCGATATCGATACGTGCAAACAACTCCTCCCCGCGGAAATGCACGATGTAATCGACCAGATCGTGCTGGAATCCTCCATTCCTGCCCGACAGAAGGTGTACTGTCCGGACCCGAAGTGCTCGTACCTCATGTCGAAATCTCGGGTGTCAGCGAGTCAGATGCATTGTCTTGCGAATGCTGCGGGTAAGGAGGTGGTGCTAAAGAAGTCTTTGTGTGTCAAGTGTCATAAACACTTCTGCCTAGAGTGTCGGGTGCTGTGGAATCGACACTCCGACATGACGTGCGATGCCTACAAGAACCGGAAAACGAATCGAAGCTCCGATGATGATATGTTGAAGGAGCTAGCTGGGAGCAAGAAGTGGAGACAGTGTCCAATGTGCTCTCATATGGTTGAGCTTGCTCTTGGTTGCAACCACATCTACTGCAGGTATACCACAAATCTTATCCTTGTTCAATTTCATTTCAGTTTGATTTGATTCTGGCATTGGCAGATGTGGACACGAGTTCTGCTACGTCTGTGGATGTAAATGGATGAACAAGAGGCCTACCTGTTCTTGCCCTTTGTGGGCCGAAGAAAACATCATTCTCCATGGCGGTGTTAACGCCCAGTGATCATCGATCTCTATGGATCGGAGACGGTATCGATTTAGTCAGCTAGTGTTTTCTTCATCTTCATCGTGGATTATATATAGCTGCTCGTGTTCAGTTCATTGTTGTGGAAATGGAAGCTTCATTTCGTCGTATGATTGTACTACTATTTTAGACCTTGGGCTCCATTTGGCATCACATTAGCTAGTTTTTTGGGGGAGCGTTTTTTTTTAAATATTATTTAAAACAGTTTTAAATGTACTAAATATAAAATTGTAGTTTCCTTTTGAAATTAAAGTTATTCAACAATCACCCACCCATCTCTCGATTTTTTTTTTTTTTTTTTGTCATTTTCATAAGTTTCTATCACGGTTTATCAAAATTCATACTAACTTATAATTAACACAAATAATTTATCTATTTCAGCTATTCAATCAGCTTCGGCCCAGAATTATGATTTCCGGGTTACGTTTCAAGGAATAAAACCCTTTGTTCGGATCTTGCCATCCAAGTACGGGTCGTGACTAAACCAATATTAAAAAACATCTGTAAAAATATAAAAATAAAGTAAAAAACACCAACCGGTTAGCAAAAAAGGATAATCACATTATCATAAAAACCGTCCGCGGACAAATATCCAAAGGCTAACTCAAACACAATCATCCGCGGATATAAAATAATGGGCACGTGGCGACCATGCCCACACCCCACGAGTAGAACACGTGTCGAGTGGCAATCACCACGTGGCACAACATTCGGGACCGATTGGGACCTATAAAAGCAAGAAATTTCATTAAAAAAAGGGACTTTTCGGGGAAGAAGGGAGGGAGAAAAGGAGAAAGAAGGAGCGGATCAAGATCAAGTAAACTTAAGAAAGAAATCTGAAACAAAGAGGATAAAGAGAAGAAGTCTTACGCGCCATCAAGAATCTTTTCCAAAGGAAGATCGTAACCTTATCACTAGACTTGCTCCGCGGATATTGACCTTATTCATCCTTAGTAAAGCTTTCCACTAAAATTATAAGTCTGTTGTTGTTGGTCTTCGAGATAATCAACGACGACAGGTAAACAAGCCAATTTCCCGAATTGTCCAGAAAAAACTCGATAAGGGAATAACATTTCGAACTCGTACGCTAATTTCTTCCCGCGGCACAGGTTAGGCCGCGTCGATTTTTTCGATGCGGGTCAGGTAAGCCCGTTGGGAATATTAATGATCTCACCATGTAGATTCCCGGGTCCCACTAAAAATAGAGGCCTTGAGAAGATCGAGCTTTTTCACTGGCGCCGTCTGTGGGAACCCCCTCACACTAAGGGGTTTTCTTAAAAAAGTTTGTTTCGATGACGTCAGACAAAGACTCTCAGACCTTTGAAAAAAGCTAGGGTCCGCGTTTGAATTTAGAAATATAATTTTTTGCATGTAAAGTTAAACCTTTCACTATTGACAGATTCACAACACTAAGAAGATGAGTGATATCCAAAACAATCCAACCCAGGATATGAGCCAAGAGATTCACCAGGATCAGGAGGCCTCAAACATGTATATCCCATTAACACCACCACCAAATTCGGATGGCGAAATGGGAGATCAGCACCTCAGTACCCCTCCGCATCATCATAGCAATCAACATGGACTAGAAGGAGGATACATACCACAAAACATCTGGTACTATGAAGCACGTCGCGAGCAACCCAACCCCTTTCAGCAAGAGCAGTCTCAATACTTTTATTATGATCAGTGGGGGCAGAATCCGCGTCAATAGGGGAATTATCGACATGAAGAGCAGTATGGAAATTTTGATAGATATAACACTGCGTGCGATAACCCCAGCAACTGGAACTATGGTTTTCAGAATCACGAAATACCGCGCCAGACATGGCAGAATGATCAGTGACACCGAGAAAAGAAACATCGACGCGGAGAAAGGTCAACAGATGTTTCCACCTCTACAAAATCCGACTTGGCGGAGAAGAGAAACGAAAATGCACCGGCGGTTTTTCCATCATTACGTGTTTACCAAGGAAATTTGTTCCGCGACAGTGCCAAAACGGTGGAGAGATGTGAACCTCATGAAATATGACGGGACGACTGATCCTGAAGATCATCTTTGCCACTTTACGACTGCAATGGGAATAATCGAATACAATGATGCCATGTTGTGTAGAACGTTCCCTTCAACCTTAACAAAGATCGCACTCACCTGGTTCACAAACCTTCCAAAATGCTCTTGTGAGTGCATAAATCTGCTCTCAATCAACGAGACCGATCTTGATCATCATCTCAACAAGAACCCTAACCTGTGAAACAAGAACAAACGAGGTCGGGGCGGGGCTCTTCTCCCCCGAAGGACCCTCCGACGCTCAAGTCAGTCATTGTTTCCGCTCAATATGAATTCATCTCTTCATATTTATACTAGTCGAGTATTAAATAAAAGAAACCGTTACGATATTAAATAAAAGAAACCGTTACCGTATTTAATCCAGTCAACGCTCTTAATGCACGAAATCATTATCGTATTTAATCCAATCAACGCCCTCAATGCATGAGACCGTTATCGTAATCAATAGGCAAAACGGTGGCATCAATGCCGTATTGAATACTCGGATTTGGTAAAAGACCAGAATGCCCTTTTGCTATGATGACAGAATTTTCCCTATCTCAATTTCCCCTCGGGTTTCTTCTTCATGTCTCGAAGAAGAAGGAAGCCGAAAAAATACACGGCGAAGTTTGTCGAGTGAGTAATGATTTTGCTGTAGACGTCAGTCGCTTGACCCGTAATTGGCTATTGACCATAAGTGGCTATCATTGGTCGTAAGTGGCGATTCAGAGTGACCGTAAGTGGTGATTCGTTGGCCTTAAGTGGCGATTCGGATTGGCCGTAAGTGGCGATTCTGATTGGCCGTAATTGGCGATTTCGTTGGCCTTAAGTGGCGAATCGAATTGGCCGTAAGTGGCGATTCTGATTGGACGTAAGTGGCGACTTCATTGGCCTTAAGTGGTGAATCGGATTGGCCGTAAGTGGCGATTCTGATTGGCCGTAAGTGGCGACTTCGTTGGCCTTAAGTGGCAAATCGGATTGGCCGTAAGTGGCGATTTCGTTGGCCTTAAGTGGCGAATCGGATTGGCCGTAAGTGGCGATTTCGTTGGCCTTAAGTGGCGAATCGGATTGGCCGTAAGTGGCGATTTCGTTGGCCTTAAGTGGCGAGTCTTCTGCCTTAACTGGCATTTGCTTGGCCATAAGTGGCGAGTCTTCTGCCTTAACTGGCATTTGTTTGGCCATAAGTGGCGAGTCTTCACTTTTTTGAACAATTGTTGTAACTTTGAAGACGTCGTTTCATGACATCTACCTGGTAAAAAACATTGCAGTACCTCTACATAATTCAAAGCAATTACGTCATTAGAAGATCAGTATTGTGGTGGGTAGTGCCCCTAACACGTTATATATGCCCATGCACACAGTTTATATACCTTTGCGGAGATGTAGTAAGCTAAAAATCTAGCTTGCAAGATCTATATATTCATCTTTCAATAAACTTTTCTACTTTGGGTAAAATACCGAACCTCTAACTTGCTTTTTGTGTCTTTATAGCTCTTGATATCTCAAATCATTTTGGTTGCCCCAACGTACTTTGTAGCATTGAACCTTGCTCCGATTGTGAGACTTGTACTCATGTTCTCCACATGAGTGCAATCGATGTTTATTGCTCATATTCCCTTGATGAACATCTATTCAAGAAACACAAGCGGAGAAAACGAAAACAAAGCAAAAAAGGCAAAACCCACTATCAAAAAAATAAGAGTAAGAATCAATTCAAACCCATTTATATTTTTGTAAATCATCAACAAGTATCTAGCCTCATGCGCACAAGTAAAATCATTTCTAACTCTTGCAATCATATGACTTCAGGGAGCAAGAAACATATAAGAGTTCAAAGCAATCAGCATAATATGCTACATATAAATTCAAATTTGTACAACCCCATTCAACCATCAACTAATCCGGGGTGACCCGATCAAAACCCGCAACATAAATCAGCCCTGCCACTGATGAAAATCGAAATTCGCCAAATCTATTTTGGCTTAAATGGACTAAAGTAATTGCTTTTTACCCATTCAAAACCACAAAGTCATCAGATCGGCAACGATGACATGCTGATGTCATGATATGCACTCTTCAGATGACATTCATCTTCTCAATCTCAACTCATAGAGTGGCAATGTAATTACGTTCAAACAATTAACTTGAATAAAGACACAAATTGGGACTAAAAAATTCATAATCATCAAAGAACAAGTGAACTTACTCCTCTTCTACAATTTCTGGATCTGCGCTTTTTGATTTGTTCAGGGTCCTTCTTCAGCATGCCAACCTTTTTAATGTCCTAAATTGAACATGTACATACCGGGCAGCGATTGAAGTCGAGGGCGCAGATTTCGACATCGAAATCGAACGCCGGCGGCTACAAGGATTGAGGCGGCGTCGGGCTGCTAGGGCCGAGTGGAGGAGCCAAGGCCCCGCCGATGCTTTACCGTCTGTCTTCCTCTCGCCTTAGGTGCTGTCTGTAGGTGGCGGTCAGAGGCGGTGGTGCGGCGAGGCTCAGACGTGGGCTGAAGACGGAGGAGGCCGGAATCGGTGGCTATGGTGCAAGCCCCAAATCGGATCCCTTCGAAGTCGGACAGAGAGAGACAGAGGGGGCCTAACTCGGTGGCTAATTGTCGCCGCTAGGGTTCTAGCACGAGGAGGCTCGGATCTGGTGAGCCGCCATGCCTGCTCAACCTTGCTCAAGGATCGATAATGCCCCTGCTCGGGTTTCTTGAAGATAGATGGTGTCGAGGCATCCGACTTCGGTCGTCAAGATTTCTCCGAGCGGAGACGGTGTGAAAGGGAAGAGGATCTACAGTGTCACCGATGGATTTTTTTTGTTTTGTGTTTTGGGAGATCCGATCTTGTAGCTTTTCGATCGTTTTCCACAGACGGCGCCAATTGTGAGTGCATAAATCTGCTCTCAATCAACGAGACCGATCTTGATCATCATCTCAACAAGAACCCTAACCTGTGAAACAAGAACAAACGAGGTCGGGGCGGGGCTCGTCTCCCCCGGAGGACCCTCCGACGCTCAAGTCAGTCATTGTTTCCGCTCAATATGAATTCATCTCTTCAAATTTATACTAGTCGAGTATTAAATAAAAGAAACCGTTACGATATTAAATAAAAGAAACCGTTACCGTATTTAATCCAGTCAACGCTCTTAGTGCACGAAATCATTATCGTATTTAATCCAGTCAACGCCCTCAATGCATGAGACCGTTATCGTAATCAATAGGCAAAACGGTGGCATCAATGACGTATTGAATACTCGGATTTGGTAAAAGACCAGAATGCCCTTTTGCTATGATGACGGGATTTTCCCTATCTCAGCTCTGTAACCAATTTTGTCCAGATGTCCCACATCTTCATGTCCCATTTCGGAAGTGCGCGATCAAGAAAGAAGACCATGCTTGACCTGAATTCCATTAGGCAAGGAGCTAGAGAAACCTTGGGGCACTTCTTCACTCGTTTTACCAGCATGGTAGTACAAATCCCCAACTTTAATCATGAATCGGCAATCATCATACTCATGGGGAATTTAGCAGAAGGAGACTTCAAGACATACCTGTTTCAGAAGAAACCAACTAGCAATGTTCTAAAAGGCGCTAGGCGGCCGCTAGGTGGTGGGTGGCCACCTAGCGCCTAGGCGGTTAGGCGGGTGCCTAGGCGGCGCCTAGGCGGACTTAGAACAAACTTGATTATTTCCTTATATTTTGACGAATAACACTTGTCAATAATTTATATAATGTAATAATAATCCATTATATCACTCATAAACCCAAATTTGTAGTAGTTAAACTAACACTAAAGTAAATAAATGAAAAAGTACATGTCTGACTAACAATTCTAAATCTCCTAAAATCCAAAACTATAAGTTCGATTGAAAAGCAAATGCATCCCGACATGGGGGATAAAAAAACCCTAAGTCAACTAATCATATGCTTAGAAGCGCAAATTGAATAACCGTTGGACTAGGCGGTGCCTAGGCGGGCCCAGGCGGCGCCTAGGCGGGACTAGGCGGTTCCTGGATGAATTTCCGCCTAGAGGTCCGCCTAGGCTTAAAAATTCCTAGGTCCCGTCCCGCCTAGCGCCTAGGCGGCGCCCAGGCGGTGCCTCGGCGCGATTTTTAGATCACTGCCAACTAGTTACGATGACTTGAGAGAGCGGGTGTCAAGGCAGATTGAGGCAAAAGAAGCAGCCGCGTCCAGTTCTAAAGCAAATACAGGGAATCCAGGTCTCTTTGGGAAGCTTGCTGGAAAATTCAGGAAATAGAAAGCTAAGCCACCCAGACATCATTCAGAAGCGGTAGATTTTCATCCCCACCGCGATGAAGTGCACATGAATTCAGAAAGAGGGCAAGGATCTCGTCGTAGGGAAGATCACCCGCGTTCCCATCATCCGAGAGATAACCGATATGGAAATCATGACATGAGATTTCCACCAAGAAGGGAGAATCGACCTAACCAGAGGCCAGATTGGGAGGACCGAAACCCTAGGTTTGACGACTCTCGTGATCAGCAGGACCGTTATTTAAGGCAACAGGATCAGCATAGAGATCCCCCTTTTTCATAACCGAGGAAGGGGGAGGGGAAGAAGAGGACGCGGAGGCAGGCACAACTATACGCCTGCAGTCCAGAGATCCGTCAATCAAAGAGAAGCTCGAAAAACAGAAGCAGGCCAAATACCGGAACCTGAGGGTTTCATCAATACCCTCGCAGGAGGCTTCTCCATGGCAGGATCCAGTAGACAGGAAAAGAGAAATTACGTAAGAGAAGGAAGACAACCACCGTCCGCGTAAAGTAGAAGAATTTCTTTTGCACAACATGAAAACATTTCCTTTTCCCTAAAAGACGCTGAGGAAGTAAGGATGCTGCACTCGGATCCTCTAGTCATCCATGCTCAGATAGCTGCCAAGACAGTCAAAAGAGTATTTATTGACACGGGTTCATCAGTTGATATCTTGTCATGGGAGGCTTTCTCTCAAATGGAGATATCCGCAACATCATTGAAACCATATTCAGGAACTTTAATCACGTTCTCAGGGGGAGAGGCACAAGTGGCAGGCACGATCGAGCTTACAGTAGTTTTGAGAACGACCCCAAGAAGACGCGTGGAAAGTATTGTATTCACAGTAGTGAAGATTCCTACTGTATACAATGTTTTACTGGGTCGCATCTCGCTCTATAAATTCCAGATGGTAGTATCAATCTACCACTTTGTGGGAAAGTTCCCTTTGCCTGCCTGGAGGAGGAACCGGCGAGGTTCGCGGTCAGCAACCAGAAAGTAGAAGCTGTTACCTGACTTCTATCAAGAAGAGCAAAGAAGTGATGTGTATTAGTGAAAAATGTGAATCCGTAGTCGGGGACAACGATCCGACAGAACTTTCAGAGGCTGAACTAGAGGTGAGACCGACAGAGGCAAAAATATCAACCACGGATGAAAGAATTACATACACACCATTCCCAAACCCTGAGGAGAAAGTCTATCTAGGACAGGCACTAGAGACAGTAGAAAGTGTTCGGGTCCTGGAAATCATAACGAAGTCAAGAGACATTTTTGCATGGACTCCGCGAGATCTGTTAGGAGTCCCGCCCACGATCGATTTGCATACCTTGAGAATTCGTCCAGGAACAAAGCCCATAGTACAGAAGAAAAGCAAGATGGCTCCTGAGAAAGCTGCCGCGGCAAAGGAAGAAACTGATAAGCTTTTAGAAGCAGGGTTCATAGAGGAAGTAGAAGACTCAGATTGGCTCTCGAACGTGGTTCTAGTGAAGAAATCTAATGGGAAATGGAGGATGTGCATCGACTTTACCGACATTAACAAATCCTGCCCCAAGGATAGTTACCCGCTACCGTCCATAGATGAACTCGTCGATGGAACCGCGGGTAATAAGGTCCTTAGTTTTCTTGATGCTTACTCTGGATACAATCAGATAAACTTGAACCCTTCAGATAAGAAAGCTACTACCTTCATCACCAATCAGGGGATATTTTGCTACCGTGTCATGCCTTTCGGACTCAGGAATGTTGGAGCTACATTTCAGAGAGCGGTTGATCGGATCTTCCATGATCAGATTGGTAGGAATGTATCAATTTATGTGGACGATATCGTGGTCAAGAGCGAGAGGGCAGAGGATCACGCGGCAGATCTGTAGGAGACTTTTGATTCCCTTCGCAAAGGAGGTTTAAACTCGAACGCAGAAAAGTGTGTCTTTGGGGTTGATTCCGGAAAATTCCTTGGTTTCATGGTTAGCCATCGAGGAATCGATGTGAATCCTGAAAAAGTCACGGCGATTCAAAATCTGCAACCACCGCGGACGATCAAAGAATTGCAGTCTTTAAATGGAGCAGTAAATTACCTAAGCCGTTTTTGCTCCTGCCTGGCGGACAGGTCATTACCTTTCTTTGCTTTGCTCAAGAAAAAGGGACCGATACAGTGGACTCCCGAATTACAGAAAGCATTCGGGAGTTTGAAAGTTTTCTTGTCAACACTCCCTACTCTTCATCAACCCGAGAAACAAGAAGTTCTACATCTATATCCGTCGGTTAAGAACGTCACTATCAGTGCAGTCTTGACGCGAGAAGAAAAATACCCAGTTTATTACATCAGTCGTGTGTTGCAGGATGCTGAAACGCGGTATGAACCAGTGGAGAAAATGATTTTGTGTCTGATATTCGCGGCAAGAAGATTGAGGCCATACTTCCAGGATCACCTTATCCGAGTAATGACTGACTTGCCGATGCGTCAAATCCTCCACTCTCCATGCCTGTCGGGGAGAACAATGAAGTGGGCGGTCGAGCTGACAGAATTTGAAATCGAATATACCCCGCGGAAGGCAGCTCTGGCACATGTTTTAGCCGATTTGATAGGCGAAACAAGTTTTGAATTGAATGCTCAAACAGAAAAAAGTGAATGGACACTCAGAGTGGATGGTGCAGCCAATAAAGATGGGTGCGGAGCTGGGGTTACCCTCACAGCACCTAATGAACGACAATACAATTACGCTCATAAATTGGACTTCCAAGCTACAAATAATGAGGCTGAATACGAAGCCCTGCTCGCAGGACTAGAAGTAGCTTTGGTCAAAGGCGACAGGCAAGTATCGGTTTACACCGATTCAAAAGTAGTGATGCGGCAGATAACAGAAGAATATGAGGCAAAAACTGGTTTAATGCCTGATTATCAAAGAAAGGCACGAGCGTTGTCAAAAGCTTTCTTGAGTTTTTGCCTAGCGGCTGTTCCCAAAGGTGACAATCAGCAGGCTGACGCGTTAGCTCGGTTGGGAGCTGTTATGTCTGAGGAAGTAGGAAAGGAAGTGATCCTCAAAAGGATGAACAGTCGAAGCCTTATCCAAGAAGTCTACCAAGTGCAGGGAATTGAAATGGAGGATTGGAGAACGCCGATCGCAAACTATCTGGGAAAGGGCATCTTACCCGATGAAAGAGACGCTGCTAAGAAAGTAATTGCAAAATCTTCTCGATTCACCATCAGAGAGGGGAGGCTATACAAGAGAGGCTACTGTCTCCCAGATCTATTGTGCATATCAACAAAGGAGGGAAGTCTCGTTGTAGAAGAATTACATGACGGAGTTTGTGCGCACCACCAAGGGTGGAGGGCTGTTGTGGCCAAAGCAACCAGGCTAGGGTATTATTGGCCAACTATGAAGCGAGATGTTCAAGATTATATCCAGAAATGCGACGCGTGTCAACGGTTTGGAAACTTGATTCACCGCCCTTCCGAGGTACTAAAAAATATAACTGGTGCTTGACCTTTTTCTGTCTGGGGAATGGACATCTTAGGTCCATTTCCTACTGCCCCTAGTCAGTGGAAGTATGTGTTAGTCTTGGTTGATTATTTCACAAAGTGGGTAGAGGCCGAAGCAATGGGATTAATCACCGCGGAAAAGGTGAGGAGATTCTTATGGAAGAATATTGTCTGCCGTTTCGGAGTACCTGACTCGATAATCACAGATCATGGACCTCAATTTGATTGTGAAACCATTAGAGATTTCTGCGCCGGTTTAGGCATAAACCTCAAAATTTCGTATGTGGCCCATCCGCAGACGAACGGGCAGGCGGAAACAACCGATCGACAATTACTGTATGGGATATAAAAGAAACTCGGGAACACAGCAAAGGGGCAATGGGCAGAACTACTACCTTTAGTGCTCTGGTCCTACCGCACGTCAGCAAAGACTCCGACTCGAGAAACCCCATTTTCTTTAGTCTTCGGTATGGACGCGGTCATCCCAGTTGAAAGATTGGTTCCTTCAGCACGAATAATGGCATACAACCAAGAAACCAACGATGAAGCATTGGAACTCGAACTCCATCTCATAGAGGAGTGCAGGATGACAACAGCCTTGAAAGAGCAAGAATACAAGAGGAGGCTATCTAAATATCGGGATAGACGAATTCACCCACGGCATCTCAAGGAAGGAGATTTGGTGCTCCGCCAAACTACCTCTGGAGGGAAACTGGACCCCAACTGGGAAGGATCTTATGTGATCGTGAAAGAGGTTCAAGAAGGAGCATACAAGCTCAGCACCCCTGAAAGTATCGTTTTGAACAAGACTTTGAATGCTGATAATCTAAAAAAGTACTATGTATAATGTTGTGAGCTGAATCTGCCATGTTTTACAGTAACTTTTATATCGATTTCTGTATACATTGCATTCATTTGGGTTTAGATAGTACAGAATCTATGTAGTTTATGTTTATTTGCCAAATTATGGAATCTACACCAGTTTCTGTTTAATTCGGAGAAATCGAGGCATTTTACAGCAATTCTACAGAAGGTCGGAAAAGCTCGGAAAACCACTACAGAAGTCCAAGGTCAAAGCAACGGAACCAGTCTGAGAGTCAAGGCTACTCGATCTCGAGTAGGCCTACTCGACCTAGACGAGCCTGTCCGAGCAACCTTGGTCGAGCAAAGCCTGATCGAGAGCGAGACCAACCCAAGCTCCGGACCCTACTCGATCTCGAGGACCACTGGTCGAGATCGAAGAAGCCTCAGCGCCACACCCGGAGTCGACAAGGAGAGAAGCCGAGGACGACCAGGCGGGACTCGCTGCCAGCGACTCGACTCGCTGCAGCGGACCGTTCGCTGCCGCGGAAAAACTCGCTGCCAACGGAAGAAGCAACTCGCGGAAGCGGAAAGGAAGGACACCACCCAACTCGATCTCGATGACCCTTTGTCGAGATCGACGAGCGCCTGAGTCCAGATCCGGAGCCCATCGAGCAGAGTCACTCGAGAAGACCTAGTCGGCAAGCCATCCTACTTGAGGTCGACTAGGGCTACTCGAGGTCGACAAGCGCCTGAGTCCAGATCCGAGCCAGTCGAGCACACCAACCCGAGGAAGCCTAGTCGACAGAGCCATCCTACTCGAGATCGACAAGGCTTACTCGAGGTCGATAAGCACCCAGTGAGCCAAGTCCGAGCACATCGAGCAGATCTAGCCGAGGAGTCCACTCGACGAACCATGCTTGTCGAGGTCGACAAGCCGTGGTCGAGGTCGAGTAGAGCCGTTTCCAGAAACTTCTCGACGAGACCTGTCCGACTAGAATTGAGATTCCTTGGGCGCGAAGGAGTCGATTTGGCCGAAGATCTATCCGATTCCATCAAGTTCTATCATCAAGGAGACAAGATCTATCAAGACATGAAGACTTACCTATTTAGTTTTATCTTTGCCTTTTAGATTTATTGCCATAAAACAATTTATTTATCCTTTCAAGTTTTAGATATAATTTTAGATAGAGATAGATATCTTCTTTCCTTGAATAGCTAGGGAATGAAGCCTATAAATAAGGCCCTAGGGGGCTCAGTTTTATTAATTCCATATCACATTCAATTTCAGAGACAATTAGTTAGTTCCACAGAGAAGTTTAGGAGTTCTAAGGTTTTTAGGGTTTTGGCTTTCTGCGAAAGTTGATTGCCGAGATTGTAAAGGCTTTTGAATTTAGTTTAATGCAAGTTAGTTCTTTTCATCAATCAATGTCTGTTATTGCGATGAGGCGTGAGTAGTCCACCCACTTCTGGGGCTGGGGTGAGCCCGACGGTGGCCATGTGAGCCGACGCGGTAAAGGTCAGATTTTGTTATGCAATTCATCTTCTATCCCTATGAGCATGATTCTTTTGCGAGAGTTGAAGGCGATCCTTGTTTGTATTATTGAAGTGAAAGTGATCTTAATGCAACTTGGATTAATTATGTGAAAAAGGGTTAGTAACAATTAGGGTTTATGCGAAAGCCTCTATTTGCCTATTTGTTAATGACGAAAGTTATTTGATGGAAAGCATGATCTTTTGTGCCTTTATGTGTTACTTTGCATGGTTATCGTTGTGGTGTTGATACCCTGGCTTTGGAAGTCTTTTATTATATTGATTTATTTTCATCAGAAATCTGAGTTTGGGTTCGAAAATCTGCGTTTGTCTTTAATTATGCAATTTTAAGTTTCTGCATTCTTGTCGACATAGAGTAGTGCTTTGTCGAGATCGAGTAAGTTGTGGTCGATCTCGAGTAGGACTGGTCTAGGTCGAGTTGGTTTTCTTCTATTTTCGTCGATTTTCGATTTCTGAAGTTTCTGTTGATCACTGCTTTGTCGATCTCGAGGAGCCTCTTGTCGAGGTCGAGTAGCCTTTGCTTTGTTCTTTCTTTTCGTCTTTGCTTTGCTTTATCTTTTCCTGTTTTGCATTGTTCTTTGCTTTTGTTTTAGTTGCCCTTGCCGGGTTTATTTGTTTCTTTCCTTTCTGCTGCTTCTGTGAGAATTTACAGCTACCTAAGAACTGCTGACGTGCTTCCTCGTGGATTCGATCCTGATTTTCTCTTACTACAACGGGAGGAAGTCTTGTATTTATTTGCTGAGACAGGGAAATCAATCTGAACTATATTTCATATTCATTTCAATACTCGATTTACTCCTGCATAGCAACATATAATTACCAAATAGTTGTATGAAACAAAAAGCTTAGTCGCCCCCGCAAAAATTAAATAAAGTGGTTAGAGGGCGCTTTTATTATATTAGATTCCAGGGGAACTTCTTACAATAAGTCCTTGGATGCTGGAGCTTGGCTCCGCGTCAGGCCTCTGATCGAATTTGCATTCTCAAAGACGATATTTTATAATAAGTCCTTAGACACTGGAGCTTGGCTCCGCGTCAGGCCTCTGATCGAATCTGCATTCTCAGAGACGATATTTTGTATTAAGACCTAGGACGCTGGAGCTTGGCTCCGCGTGAGGCCTCTGATCGAATATGCATTATCAGAGACGATATTTTATATTAAGACCTAGGACGCTGGAGCTTGGCTCCGCGTGAGGCCTCTGATCGAATCTGCATTATCAGAGACGATATTTTATAATAAGTCCTTGGACGCTTGAGCTTGGCTCCACGTCAGGCCTCTGATCGAATCTGCATACTCAGAGACGATATTTTATAATAAGTCATTGGACGCTGGAGCTTGGCTCCGTGTCAGGCCTCTGATCGAATCTGCATTCTCAGAGATGATATTTTGTATTAAGACCTAGGACGCTGGAGCTTGGCTCCGCGTCAGGCCTCTGATCGAATCTGCATTCTCAGAGATGATATTTTATATTAAGACCTAGGACGGTGGAGCTTGGCTCCGCGTAAGGCCTCTGATCGAATTTGCATTCTCAGAGACGATATTTTATAATAAGTCCTTGGACGTTGGAGCTTGGCTCCGCGTCACGCCTCTGATCGAATATGCATTCTTATAGACGATATTTTATAATAAGTCCTTGGACGCTGGAGCTTGGCTCCGCGTCAGGCCTCTGATCGAATCTGCATTCTCAGAGACGATATTTTATAATAAGTCCTTGGACGCTGGAGCTTGGCTCCGCGTCAGGCCTCTGATCGAATCTGCATTCTCAGAGACGATATTTTGTATTAAGACCTAGGACGCTGGAGCTTGGCTCCGCGTCAGGCCTCTCATCGAATCTGCGTTCTCAAAGATGACATTTTATATTAAGTCCTGGGACGCTGAAGCTTGGCTCCGCGTCAGGCCTCTAATCGAATCCACGTTCTCAAAGATGACATTTTATATTAAGGCCTAAGACGTTGGAGCTTGGCTCCGCGATAGGCCTCTGAACAAAACCACAATCTCGGGAACAAAGTTTCACCTAAACTCCAAAGACGTTAGAATTTAGCTCCGAATTGGGATTTTTATCGGAGCTCTATCCTCAAAGATCAAATCTAACGCTCTAAGATCTAAATCCCGCGTCAGATCTCTGTTTAGGATAGTCTAGAAATGAAAGATCTGGTTTTCATAAACCTTTATGGAGCACCCAAAAGCTTTCTAATTATCGAAGGAAATTGTGGGTATAGATCCACCGTTAAACATAAAATAAAAACAACCAAGGATGAAATACGATATCACATTCAAAGAGCTGTCAATCTTGAATGAAAAACAAGCCCCCATCAGCTCATGTCCGCCAAGCCCGAGCCGGGATGAGACGAGTTATGCCTTGACTCAGGCGAAATCCATTAGAGGGAGGACCTTCTGACTCCGGAGAGGCCCACTCCGCATCTACCTCATCTCCCACAACATCTAAGATCTGGATATCGAAGCGGTTTCCCCTTTATGGATAAAGGTTAAAGATGAACCAATATTAATGCTATGTGACTCAGCGAAATCATTTCAACCTCCCCTTAAAAAAGGAACCATGTAATCTCCGCGTACAACTTCCACCGAGAAGTCTCGAAGAATCCTGGTTGACAAAAGAATGCTCCTGGGGAGATATGGCCCAAGCTTATCTTCAAAACATAGTGGAAAAGACTAACAAGAGACAGATTTCAAAGAGAGTTAAAGGAAAAACCAACCTGATAAAAGACAATTTCAGCAATTTAGGAACTAACCAAGCGGAGAAGTTGCTCAGGAAAACTGATTCTCTCAAAAAAGGACCAAGGTGAACTAACAGGGGAAGGCATGACAAAAGCGCATAACAAGTCTAGGTGTCCTTTCCCCCATACTCTCTTTTATGAAGCACATGAACAATACTGGACACATGTCGTAAAAAGGAATACGGGGCAAATAAGTTCGAAAGGTCAAATCGTTGAGCCAAAAACCACAGGCTCCATGCATGAAATAAACAGCGAACACTATTTTTGAACTACTCAGAAATCCCGTGAGCGACACGTCATGACGAATTAGCCTCGAAAGACTAAAACCAGTCATACTAGTGGCATGCATAACTTTAAATTCTCCAGAAGCAATTATTAAAAGCTTCGCAATTAACAAAATTGTAGCCAATCTAATAAACAAGCTTAAGGCTTTATTTCGTTATAAAAGTACGGTTTAAAATCCGTTTGAAGCTACGTCGCGGGGAGAAGGATCATCATGATGGACCTCATGACTACCCCCGCGTGAATCCACCACCCGAACCTCGTAACAAGCCTCACCCATGTGAGTAAAAATCATAGAAACCCCCCGTTCAAAACCATGCGATTCCACAAAATCTTTCCATCCGCGACCAAGGTAGAGAAGACCACCGTTGCGTTGCTCTATACAAACCAGGAAATTGCGCAGCAGATGAGAAGAAAGTAAAACCCGGCTAGGAACAGCATCCGCATACACCTCCTCAAACCTAAGTGGTAGCAACTAAAAAATAGAAGAGGAATATAAGTTAAAAAGGAGTTTTCTAAGGAAATTAGAAATTAAGTATAAATATCTCACCAATTGTGAGAACTGTTCGGGATAATCAATCGCTTGGAAAAAGGCCTATCGTGGTTCTGACCCAAAAACCCCATCTGTCCTAAATGATAAAGGAGGAATTATGATGGATCCCCGCATCTCGATGAAATTAGAGGGAAACAGTGAAAACCCTCTTATTTGTACCATCAATCACGAGAGAACAGTCGAACAGGAAAAAGAAGAATTGCATGCATAACACGCAATATGTGACACAGCCACCAAGGGCACGCGTCTCCCATTCTATAAAAACAAAGTTAATTAGAGAAGAATCTTTTCTCAAAACCAGTAAAAGTGAATTACAAAAAGAAAAAACTAAAATTGCTTCTCGATAAAAAGCGATAAAACCAATGGAAGGAAAACCTCGCACAACAAGTATAAAACCCGCTTGGGTGTCCTAAAATGGTGAACATCCTAAAACAAGATGGATCCAAATTTGCCGTCAAGGGCTTTTTATAGAGTCATCATGAGGGAGGAACAACTTCAAACACTTCGGCTCCCCCTTATGTATGTTCTAATCGACGAGGATGCTCACACTCAAGCTAGACTCTGGTCCCTCTCCAACCAGGAACACGAAGTGAAGGTGGATAGGGATGAAGATGGCCTATTCTGGTTGACTCAAGGATGGCGCGACTTCACACAAGCAAATCGAGTCAATATAGGATCGGCCCTGATTTTCACCTACATGGGGGACTCTATCTTTGAAGTCGACGTTGTCAGCCCTGACAGCGAGGAAAATGGAGAGGTAGGACGTCCTTAGGTTCCTACCCTATCCTTCGCGTCAATATCTCTAAAATGATGTATCAAGTTTAAAGGGATCCAACCTCTAGAAAGGTTTCTGTACGCTGCTTCGTATTATGAATAATAAAAGATCCCTCTTTCTATTTTTATTTCTAAAATCACAAGAACACAATAAGGAGTAAAAGAGAATCATATATTCCCTTTTTTCTTTATTCACGAAAACTTAAATCGAAAGACCAGTTTACAAACCCCCAAAGCATGACGCGGAAACAGCTCAATTAGAACTGCATGATGAAGAAACCGAGTTTAAGGTGGCCTCGTGGTCATCCTCAATTTCACGACGCGGACAGACTTGGAAGGAAACATTACCCTTATGAAAAAACATCACGGTACTTCCTATCCCCAGGTGGTGAAGTATAAGAAACTCATCCCAACCGCTATCAATATGAAAAAGACCATTCTCACTCCAAGATACAGCCACTGGAAAATCTCGAACGAGATACGATGAAAGAAAAGCCCACCGAGGCGGAAGAGGCCCATATTCTGCCTCAAATTGAGGAGGCATAACCTGCACACCGATAAAGTTAAAGACTTAGTATAGGTAACCCAAGCTCTGTTGGAAGGAAAATAAAGAAAACTCACTAGCCGAGAAAGTTGCTCCACACTCTCAATCTTTTGAAAAAAGGCCCAAGGGTTAAAATTTTCTGATGACATAATGATTGCAACGCCACAATCGATTGTGAAAATGTAAGAGGCGGCAATGGAGATAAAAAATCAAGGCTATAAAAAGGAAAATTCCCCCATAAAGCATAAAGACAAGTGGTAAAAGACTTCATACATTCGGACCGACCCTTTCAACACTTGGAGAGGTCATAACGTAGATATATAGATATTTACTGCAAGCAAAATATACAAGCGATACCAGTATTTTATCCAAAGAGATCTTTAACCCAAATTCTCAAAAGAAGGGGAGTATCCCTAATGGAACGCAAAAAACAGGAAACCAAACATAGGTTCCCAAATCCATAAAAGTTTCATCCCACAAAGAACTAAAAATCAAAGTTTAATGGGGGGTAGCTGTTTTTTCAACTTCTTCCTCTGCGTCCTCAACGTCTTCATCGTCAGAATAAGAATCTTTCGCGGCCATCTCCTCCTTTGAAAGCCCCCAATCGGCAATGGTCATGCTAGGCTCAAACTTCTCCAGGGGAACACCAGGGTTAGTTGCTGAACGTGTAACACTTTGGTTGATCCCTGCAACCATTCCCTTCCGGAAATAGCTAAAACACCTATCTTTTAAAATACAAGTGCCCTTCGAAGTCTGGAGGCAAGATTTTGCTACAGAGGACAAGAAGGAGATGCCAACCTCAGTTTTTATCCACTCAGAAGATAGATAAGTCAAACCTTCAGGACTCTGAAGCCATTGGAGGGCCACATCTTGATTCGGACGCGCCTTGATTGTGTCAAGTTCTTGCTTAGTGATAGACACTTCTTCGCGAAGAATGGAGAGATCTTCTTCCATCTTATCAATGCTGGCCTGTCGGGTTTGAAGAAGCTCCCGCGAAGCCCTTTCAGCCGCTTCCAGCTCTTTGAAGCGTGAGACAGCAGAGCTCAAAGAAACCTTCAAATCGTCATGTTTTTTCAGCAAAGCTACCATGGCCTCTTTCTGGGCTTGCACCTCCTCATGAAGGTCCGCTGATCTCTTTTTGAACTTCTCCACTGAGGTCGGGTCACCCACAGTGTTCCCCATGATTCGGAGCTGATGAGTCAGGTTTTTAATCTCCTCTTCTTTCTTTCTAACATCCTCCTCTTCACACACACCATGCGTCTCTCGCCATCCGGGTTAATTACCCTTAGCTGGAATAAGGGAAAGTGGAGTAAGAAAAATTGAAATTAAACCGCGTCAAGTTATTCTAAAAGGTGAGAAAGGAAAGTTAACCTACCCATTTAATAATACGATCCAGGTTAGTTGAAAGAGTGACGGGATCCAGTCGACTGATATATCCTTGCTCAGGGAGACAACGCTTCTTAGCCGGAAAAGCAAGACCTCGTAAGTCAATCGGATCAAAGCCTGGAATGGGGAACTCGCGAAGAGTTGCTTCACCCTCTAAAAAGAGCCCTCTTTCATCCGTGGCCGAGGGCCCAACATCAATAGCGACCTTCCTCTTTTTTTATTTAGAAGTCTCAGGCGCGGATGGACGAACACGTTTCTCTCGAGGCACATGAACCAATGAAGAAGACTCAACGAAAGCTCCGGTCTCATGCGCGATGCTCACATCAACAATCGATACCACTTCCAGGGCCGGGGGAGGAGCAGGAGGATCATTGGCTACCGAACTTGTCTTTTTCTTCTTCCCGGATCTGGCCTTATGCCGCTTCAAAAGTGCATCCAAATCCATTTTATCTAAACACAAAAACATTCCACGATAAGTCATCCGTCAAAGAAAGACAAAACATGAAGACACAAATTTATATACCAAGAAAAACAATAAAAGAAAAGAGCCACCTAGTCGCGGGTGAGGCATACTCAAGCCAGCCATCTCAATACGAAATGCGGATAGCATTTTATCCCATGGAAATCTAGGAGTATGAGAAAACGATTACTTGAACTGAGAAAGATTGGAAAATTTTGGCTTCATCACAGAGCAAAAAAGCCCCGGAACAGTTCGACAATTAAAGCCTTGCCCAGATCTATCGCAGACCAAAAACCACTTGTACTTCCAATTCGGTTTGCTAGACAACCTTTCCATATACCCACAACTTGAGTTGCACTGATAAAACCTTGAATCCTGAGTTCCCTTTTTTAAGGAAAAGATACTGAACATTAACTTCAAAGAAGGAGCAACACCAATCTCCTTACACCTCATAATAAAACTGGTAAAAAAACATCCAACCATTAGGAACGATCTGGGCAGGACACAAATTGTATTCATCCAAAAACTTTGAGAAAAAAGGATGTAAGGGAAGTCGGAAGCCTTGAGATAAGCTAGCTGCATATACAACCAAACAATCTTCATAAGCATCTAAGCAACCACCCCTTCCTCAGGTAGACAGAATTCTACACCTGCTGGCCAGGGAAAGACTTGTGAAAGGGCATCAAGATCTTCTAAATTCAACAGAGTAGTGCAACCCCTCAACTTACTCACAGGAGACCTCCACGGATGAATCCTATCGGTCACAACTGGTGGACGGCTGGTTGGAGGCGGAAGAGGTTTAAAATCCCCCAGAAAAAGGCAAGTATCTAGATCCCTTAAATTATACACTGGGGTGTCTAAATCAGTCAAATTCTCTTTAGAACGGATCTTCTTCGGATTTTCTGCTAAGCCAATTGGGGGAAGCTCATAAAGAATCCAAACATCCTCCGCCTCTTGATCCGCAGACTGGGAAATAGATGAAGGTCCCGCGTCCACCGAAGAACTAGCACCTGACTCATCCACATCCCTTGGGTTTTCATCTCCCGCGCATCCCTTCGAAGAAGAAGAAACTGTGTAAGGAGAAGAATAGTAATCAGGGTCAGAACGCTTCCGACGCCTTCTCACCTTAATAGGACTACCAGTAGGACCAACTCGATCTGGAGTAGACGCGGATGTGGAAGAAGACGACTCCGATGAAGAACCATCAGAGCTAGAAGAAGAACTCTCAGAAGAGGAAGAAAGAGTCTCTGGAGTCGGACGCGATTGAGAGGATGAAGCAACACCGCCTCTCCATCCTTCACCTCTCTCAAAATCTTCTAACAAATCACGCTCCTCGCTGAGACTAGCCATTTCTAAAGAAGCTAGAAGAAAATCGTATGAACATTAACTTACACAAAGCAAAATCTCATCCAAAAACACATTCAGAGACAAACTCGCACCCAAACTTACGATCTATCCATCAAAAAATTAAAAACTTAACAGAGAAAAATCAAGAACAACTTAGAACAAGAAAAAATACCTTGAAGATTTGAAGAAAACCATCGGAGACTTCGAGCAAACAACCGAAAACCTAAAGAACCGCCGCCGGAAAACCAAAAGGTAGATAAGAACAAAATTCTCTGGGAAAGCAGAAGAAGACAAGTGTGAAGTAAAAAGAAAATGGGACGGTGTAACTTATAAGAAATTACCGACGTTTAGACTTCCAGGCATATTTGGGCCTGATGGGCCCAAATGGGGTCTGATGGGCCCAAATTGGGCCTGATGCCAAAACTTGAAAAAAGAAGGCCCACCATCTCGAAACCAGAACTATAGCGGCAACGAAACTACAGATGTTTTCTTAAAAACCTTTGTCGATCCGCGTCAATCCCTGGTTGAAATCAATTCGGCCCGAGGAGCTGTGACTAAACCAATATTAAAAAACATCTGTAAAAATATAAAAATAAAGTAAAAAACACCAACCAGTTAGTAAAAAAGGATAATCACAAAACCGTCCGCGGACAAATATCTAAGGGCTAACTCAAACACAATCATCTGCGGATATAAAAGAATGGGCATGTGGCGACCATACCCAAACCCAACGAGTAGAACACATGTCGAGTGACAATCACCATGTGGCACAACATTCGGGACCGACTGGGACCTATAAAAGCAAGAAATTTCATTAAGAAAAGGGACTTTTCGGGGAAGAAGGGAGAGAGAAAAGGAGAAAGAAGGAGCGGATCAGATCAAGTAAACTTAAGAAAGAAATCTGAAACAAAGAGGATAAAGAGAAGAAGTCGTACGGGCCATCAAGAATCTTTTCCAAAGGAAGATCGTAACCTTATCACTAGACTTGCTCCGCGGATATTGACCTTATTAATCCTTAGTAAAGCTTTCCACTAAAATTAGAAGTCTGTTGTTGTTGGTCTTCGAGATAATCAACGACGACAGGTAAACAAGCCAATTTCCCGAATTGTCCAGAAAAAACTCGATAAGGGAATAACATTTCGAACTCGTACGCTAATTTCTTCCCTCGGCACAGGTTGGGCCGCGTCGATTTTTTCGATGCGGGTCAGGTAAGCCCGTTGGGAATATTAATGATCTCACCATGTAGATTACCGGGTCCCACTAAAAATGGAGGCCTTGAGAAGATCGAGCTTTTTCAGGTCGAGGTTTCAAACTCATTTAAAATTAGTAGAAAGAGGGATTTCAAACCCTAAAAAACCTCGAAGGGTCATTGGGTACTCTTAACCTGTCCTAAAACTATGTCGTGAAATCCATTTCAAACGGAAGTAAAGCGGAAACAAGGTAAAGATACAAGTGCCACGGCAGAGCCGGGTCAAAACCAAATCATAAGTGAGTGATTATCATTTATAACGAGTTATAGAATTAGCCAGGTTCTTCGATTTGCAAAAAGGGAACCCCGTCATATAGACATCGAGTACTCAAATCTGCAGAAAATACCTTTAAGAGAAGAACGGGGAAAGGAGTCAGATCGAGTCACTCATGCGGGACGGGCAGTCCTCGCTGAGGCCACATAGTATGTGCTATACCTAATAAAGATGCTCTAATGCAGTACGAAAGTCAAACACACTAGCATGCTCCTAGTCATAATAATGTGAAAAAAATACTATAAAGACAATGCCAAGTGGCATATCCCTCCCCTACCTCTGCACCCCTTCCCGTTAGTGCAGAGACTGGCCGGTTCGGGCTATAGCATAGCAATTTCCTCGTGGTGGTGCACAAACCACGACATCATTATATCATATCATCTCATCGATTGCCCGATGGTGCTGGGCTATCATATCATGCTCATATCTACTCGATTGACTTAGGGTACCCGATGAGGCTGGGCTACCCTATGACCCTAGCAAAGACTCTAGGACTATCACAGATAACGGCCGTTCTATTTCAAACACACATAGTAACCACATGCTCAGTTCAATGCAATCCTAGCATGATACTACATGACATGCTTTTATGCATATGCAACACCTAACATAAAATGCAACAACATGCATGAATGTCCAACCTGAGTAAGCCCCCTAGGGAACTTACTTGAAGATGCAGAACAGCAAGATAGTACAAGTAAGGGCCCAAATGCAAGTCCAAGCAATCCAAAAGTAATACACACATATCATCAAGCCATTGACATAAGCTATCAGACAAACATTCATACGCACGAAACTCAAGTTTCCAAACTTCTCAAAACCAACCTCATCAAACCAAGACAAAGCATCCCGACATTAAACGTTTAAACCTTAAAACCAATACCTCAAAAATCTTATTATAGAATTAATTCCGACATTTTGGTTTTCCAAACATGAATCCTTAAAGGACATTTTCGAAAACTGAAAAACTCCTTTTAAAATAATTTATCATCAATACTTTAACCAAAAATATAATACCAAACTTAAATCCTCTTCTCAAATCATAATTACAATCCAAGCCGATAAATCATTTTAGAATTCCTACAATTACATATTTAAAACATCACAAATACATACCTTAATAATAACACTTTCAAAAGATAATTTTCAGAAGATATATAATCACAAAATCATAATAATAATATAATAATAATCATCTAATAGGTAATAATTATATAAAACTCTATAAGACATAACACATAAATATAACACATAAGCAACAATTCTCATAATAAACAACCCAACAAGCTCAATCCTCAAATCTGAAAGGAACCGAGTCTATGAGAAAGAGAGGAAGAATCGAGTCCGGCTCAGCCCAGAAAAGAACGGAAAGACTTGTCTCCCAACCCGGAAGGAAACCCGACCCAGAATCCAATATGGAGTGAAAGACCTGCCCCGTTTGCTTCTGAAAAGAAAAGAAAGGGAAGAAGGATCCGGATTGCAGTTGGTATAACCCGGATCCGGAAGAAATAGGCCCAGCCCAGCCAAAGACAAAAGAATAGGATCCCAGTCCCACAGCTCGTCTTCCTTCCCCAACCGAAGAACAGAGCGCTCGCGTCGGACAGAAAAACGAAGAGGAGAAGAAGAGATTGGCCATCGCCGGAGTTGCTCACTCTCATCCCGCTCTCGAATCCCTCTCCCAACAACTGTACCAAACAAAAGAAAGGGAACGAAACAGGACAAACAAGGAAGGAAAAGTTGTAGTTACTCACCGAGAGGTTCGAATATCGTCGGAATATCTTCGTCGAAGTTGGATCTGGCTCACCGGAGACTCAAGGAGGCAGATCGGTTCTAGATTGAAGGTGGGGCATGAGAAAGGGGAAGGTTTACTTGGGTTTCGAGCAGAAAAGAGAAAGGAAATGCTTACCGAAGGATTCGAATCGAACAGGGGAATGGGGCTCGGGTTCGGCGTCCGGGGGCTCCTGCTCGGTTCAGGCTCAGCTTCGCCTTGGGCGTCGGAATGCTCGGATTCTGCTCAGAGGAGGTGGACCGGAGGCTCGGAGGCGGCCGAATCGGAGACGAGGGAGGAGCTGAACTACTTAGCCTGGGCTCGCCCTTTGCTCAGGGAATAGAGGGATCTCACTCTCTCGGCTCAGCTTGCTCAAAACTAGGGAGGGAGAGAGAGAAGGTAAGGTTGATGGCGGCTGCTGCTTTCGAAGGAAAAAAGGTGATGGAGGAGGGATGGCTCTCGGAAGTTTGAAGAACATGGCAAAGGGGTGGCATTTTCTGGGCAGTTTGGGGCTGCTCCTGCGTGAATAAAGAAATCAGAGAGGAGGAGGGAGTTTAGGGTTCCTGATTGTGAAAAATGGGCAAGCTGAAGTGTTGGATTGTTTTGAAGGAAGGCAGTGCGAGAGAGAGAGAGGCAGAGGGCAATCTTATGATGAGGTGGGGCACAAAACAACAAACCATTGTAGGTTGTATTATGAGGCAGTAGGCCTGAGGCCTCAACCGTTTTGAACGAGAGAGAGAGAGAGAAGAGAGGAGAAGAAAAGGAAAGAAAAAAAAATATGAGAGGAGTAGTCCCCATGGCACAAATTTGAAAATCGAATTTGTAAATCATTACCGGAATTAAATTAATTTATCAGGGCTTGCAACTCGGAAGCGGAATCAAATTCCGTCAAAATTAAAATTCTAAAACGATGCCGGAAGGATTTTAAAATCGAAACTGATGCTCAAGGACGAGTTTTTCCAAACCTCCCAAATCTTAGAAATCGGGATGATTATAAATCACTATTTTAATAATTTAATACTCTCAATTTTCTCGGTCCTTACATCATCCACCTCTAAAAACAAGTCTCTACCCCGAGACTAAAATCACTCTAAAACATGGGGATGAAGTTTTAAATTGGTGAGTCCAAAGATCATGCCATTGATTCTGTAAGCATCTCATAGGGGCCCGTATGAGATCCTCACAGCACCCTTGACGTGATCATAACATTCCCAATTGGTCGTAGCGAGTATGTGATATGGGCCCCTATCACACCCTTACCCCGACCTTTCGGTCACATCATAACTCGAAAAGCAATCATAGCGTCTCTACTGGGTCTTAGCAAGCATTCTATATGTGCTTGCTAAGACCCTTACCCCGACCTTTCGGTCACATCATAACTCGGAAGCGGAATCAAATTCCGTCAAAATTAAAATTCTAAAACGATGCCGGAAGGATTTTAAAATCGAAACTGATGCTCAAGGACGAGTTTTTCCAAACCTCCCAAATCTTAGAAATCGGGATGATTATAAATCACTATTTTAATAATTTAATACTCTAAATTTTCTCGGTCCTTACATCATCCACCTCTAAAAACAAGTCTCTACCCCGAGACTAAAATCACTCTAAAACATGGGGATGAAGTTTTAAATTGGTGAGTCCAAAGATCATGCCATTGATTCTGTAAGCATCTCATAGGGGCCCGTATGAGATCCTCACAGCACCCTTGACGTGATCATAACATTCCCAATTGGTCGTAGCGAGTATGTGATATGGGCCCCTATCACACCCTTACCCCGACCTTTCGGTCACATCATAACTCGAAAAGCAATCATAGCGTCTCTACTGGGTCTTAGCAAGCATTCTATATGTGCCCCTATAAAATGCTTGTATCCACTTCGCGAGGCGTTATAATATAAGCCCGGGCGTGAAAGTTCTCTAAATGGGATTCCGCAATTGGAAAAGATTGGCCTCAAAATCGTTGAAATTCTCGGTAACGTTTATTTATTAAAATTTTCAAGTAATTCCCTTTCAAACCGCTCAAAATCTTTAAATAAGACATTTAACCAAGCAACCTTACACCAAAACAAGTAAAATCCTTTCGATCAAAATTTCCTCAAATCTTCCAAAACCAAATCAGTTTCCCGCATAACAATCAATCAATTTCAGAAGCTCGGAGGTGGAATCATCCATCTCTAAGGACTAATCCCATATTCTCTTCCTAGTTTCCAGATCATGCAACATGATTCACAACTCAACAGGTACTATAACCCAAAGTCTCGTTCAACTCTTAATATCACCAACCACATCTCATATGGAAAATCTCAAAATCAATCATGATAATCTCAACCAATCGACATCTCAACCTCGTAACATGTTTTCACATCACATAAATCATACCATTCTTTCAAAACACGTCAAGAGCAATAACAAGATCTCAACATCATATCACGAGTCATAAAGTATATCTATATCATACTGAAGGCATCACAAGTGCATAATCGAATTCTCATAACTTATCATGCAAGCACACATGTCAAGAGATCAATGGGTTAGGTGTCATGGAGTTAGTACGTCAGTACACATCAAGTCTTACGATCGCATATCAATATCACAATACAAGTAGAACCAGTCATAACGAAATTTCATCATAAGGACAACAAACTAAAACTGATTGACAACACATTAACACAACAAGGTCTTGCTATCAAGATTCAGAAAGGAAGATCAAGCAGTATATAAATCATCAAAATTTCAACATGCTCCAAAAGAAACCACCTTAGCTCATCACAATATCAAATGACGATCAGTTAGTAACTAGTCACCGTTATCTCATGTATACAATTCATGTGCATACTTCAAGTCATATTCATCATTTAACATATCCATAACCATGCTTAATGAGCATATAACATAACATCATGCTTTATCACCCCATATTATAATATCATATTTTCACATAGCAACATGTCATTATCTCATGATTCATATAACACGTCGTAACATGCTTCTAAAACGCATAGCAGGTGTTGAACAAAAATGCGCAAATAATCGTACAACACATTTTATTTAGTTTTTAATATTTGAGTTCGACCCCTTTTGGTTATCCTCTTGATTCGAAGTCGTATCGATACCAAGATTTGATTGGTTTTAGTGATTTGGGCTGCACTCGAATTTTAGCGGGTTGCCTACGTATCTCTTGGAAGAGAATCAAGCCTCACGTAGTTCAGAGTGTTTTGGATTTTGTGTTTGGTTTCGTCTTCTTGTATGCATCAAAGGATGAAGTTCAAGCCCACCTTCTATGAAGGCTAGCTCAAACAACACTCCACCCGAGTAACCTGAGCCCACCTTCTTGAAAGGGTAACTCAAGTAACCCGCCTATCATTTGCATAGAAAACGATTTTAGGTGGGGTTTGATTTGATTTGACTTGTTTTGACTTAAATGTCAATTTGGGGATCGTGATTGAACTCGTTTGTGAGTTTCCTACGTACCCTTTTGAAAAGGATCAAATCACACGTAGTTCTTGAAAAGGATAAATTTGGTATTTGGTATTTGAGTTATCGTAGTTTTGGTCATGACCGAACTCGACGAGCGGAAGCTTTGTATCGAGTCGGAGCGGAAGCTTTGTATCGAGTCGGAGGGGATACCTTAGAGTCGAAAAGTGAATTTGAGGAGATTTGATTTGAAAGCTTAGGTGTGACTGGACTCGGTGAGAATTTGGTTTACACCGAGTTTCCTACGTATCCACTTGTTTGGTGGAATCAAGTCACCGTAGTTCGGGACAATGATGAATTTTGTATTTGGATTTGATCATGAGATCATTTAAGGGTGGTGGTTAAACTCAACGAGCAAAAGCTTTGTATCGAGTCGGAATAGACAATTTAAATTTGTTTTTGGTGATTGAACTCAACGAGCCTTGGCTTTGTATCGAGTGTCCTACGTATCTCTTAGAAGAGAATCAAATCACCCGTAGTTCTAAACGGAAGCAATTTAATTTGCTTGGTTTTGACCTCATATTCATTTAAAGAGAATTTAGAGGTCGACGACTGTACCCGATATATTTTTAGTATTTAATATCGGGTTACCTACGTAGCCGATAGGGGGCGTCAAGTCTTTACGTAGTTTTGCCAAAGGACAAATTTGATTTAATTTGTAACCGGTGACTGAATTCGGCGTATTTAAAATTTGTACCGAATTTCCTACGTAACTCGTAAAAGAGTATCAAGTCTATACGTAGTTCTTCCAAAAGACATATTTGATTTGGTTTGTAACCGGTGACTGAATTCGGCGTATTTGAAATTTTATACCGAATTTCCTACGTAACTCGTAAAAGAGTATCAAGTCTATACGTAGTTCTAGACAAGAACAAATTTGATTTAATTTGTGCCGGGCGACTGAATTCGATATATATTAATTTTTAATATCGAATTTCCTACGTAACTCGTAAACGAGTATCAAGTCTTTACGTAGTTCTTTTAAATGACAGATTTGAATTTGTTTTTGGCGATTGAACTCGACGAGCTTATAGCTTTGTATCGAGTGTCCTACGTATCTCTTAGAAGAGAATCAAATTACCCGTAGTTCGTTTGAGACCGATTTAATTTAATGGGATTTAACCTCATATTCATTTGAGAGTGAATTTAGAGGCGGACGACTGTACCCGATATATTTTTGAGATTTAATATCGGGCTACCTACGTAACCGATTTTACGGTGTCAAGTCTTTACGTAGTTCTACCCGGAACCGATTTTAATTTAGAAAAATTCGGTTTAAGCTTTTGACTCTGTTTTTTGTTTAGGAGCCGACTTGAGATTGACCCACTCGAATTGATCGGCAAAGAATTTTTGACGAGTTTAATTTTATATATATTTTTTTTCAAACTCGAATTCTTAACTTGTGCCAATTATAATTCGTATAATTTAATGGGTTGATTTTGCAATTAAACATATATACTTTAAGCTATGCCGATTGATGAAGGCATATAAGTATATACTCATATATATATTCTTAGATTTGATTATAATGGATGCCACCCCAATTTCAATTAATTGGAGCCCATTATTCTCAAGGTCATCCGAGAGCCCAGCCCACCTCAATTAATTAGAGCCCGTAAATTTCCAAGCTCAGCTCTCCTAATCTCTTTCAATTTATTTTTCCCGTCACCCGAGCTCGTACTGCGTAATTTAGGGCTACCCTTGAAACCCTTCAACGCGTTTCAAAGAGGAACGGCGGTCAGATGAACTCCGGCCTCCGGGGTCGACAGTAGCTGAGTTAGGCTTGGTTTTGGGCGATTAGAGGAGTGGGCAGCAGATCCGACGACACCCTCAAGAGCGGTGTTGCTAGACGCCCTCGGGAGTTTTACTGCGAACCGTAGGTATGTCGGACCTTGTTTTGTTTAATTTATGCCCCAAGTCTCAAATTTCTTCCTCCACCCACCATCAATTGGATGATTCAGTTCTCAAATTGACTGATTTCTCCTTTGCAATCGGCAATTTTGGAGCTTTCGGTTTTGGGACAGTCAAAATAGGCTACCAGGGAGGCTGATCGGAGGCCTAGAGCGTCCCGACCTGGAGCAAGGCCACGCAGCAGGGACTCACTTGGCTCTTCGGTTCGATTCTGCAACGTCAGAGCTATCCTCAGGTGCGAACCAACCTCGGTATGTTAGATTAATTTTTCCCTTTGTTTCTTCCGAATTGATTTTAACCTCTTAATTTCTTAAGGTTTGTTTGCCCAATTTAGTTCTTGGACTGATTTGGTATTCAGCATAGTTGGCTTGAATGAGTTACAGATTCGGATGATTTTTTATGAACACTTGACTTTCGTTTGTTTGGTGTTGTGCTCACTTGGGAATGCAGAAAGCAACTTTCTGTTTTGTTTTTGTTCACAGTTTAGTGCTTCCTACCGAACCTGATTAGCATACTAGGTCTCCCACTTGTTTGATTGAATTAGTATTTTTGTAGGGAACTAATTCAAATGAAAATTTTGCCATAGTTTCGCCATGTTTGAGGCGATTTTGGGATTCCGAAACCCATACCAAATGCTTAAAACGATATAACTTCACAAAGCTATATAGTTTTGCACTGGGGGGTCTCGAGAATCCATTTCGGTAGCATTTCACAAAGCTATATAGTTTTGCACTGGGATTTCAGAATCCATTGAAACCACCTTGCTTCTTGCTATTGCTGAATTTTGCTTCTGTTTTGTGTGTGATACAGGGCAGATTCACGCCTAAGAGGGGGAGGAACCAGGAGGAAGAAGAAACTGCCAAGAAACTGCCTTTTTTTTGTTTGGTTCGCAGTTGAATATGGTAAAGAGGAGAAGAAAACCAGACCAAGGGCACCCCTGCACCAATAGCTTTTTGCTTTTATATAGGGAATTAGAGAGCAGTTACCTCACTAACCCCACTCTCCCGTACAGTTATTTTTCTCTGTACAGTTATTTTTCTCCTGTGTAACTTCTGGCTCTTGTAACAGCAGTTTTACTCTTTGCTGTAACTGCATATATTTGGATTGGGCTTGTTGGGCATTTTTTGACATGTATTGGCCTTTTTTACTGCCAACCTTTATGCAAACCCATCACACATCTTTTTTTTTATATGGTGTGACAATGTTTATATAATCATGATTCATGAATAATAAATTAAAAAAAATATATATTCATGAAAATTTACCCCCAAACAGCAGGATAGTAATGCTTCAATATATCAGGATAACACTAGTCACCACCAATTAGATTTCAGTGTTGCATAAAAATATGTAATATCAATCCATATCAGGTTCATCATGGTCGCTATATAACATCATGTAAGTACATATTAACAAGTCATGTAAGCAAGAAAATTCCCACATTATCATCAGTCAATAAGTCTCAATTTACTATCATGCTCAAAATTATTACAAAACACCATATATGACCATAGTCAATTCAAGCTAGCAAGTTTCATCATAACCTTAGCAGATAAACAATTCAGATTCTCAGCATTTGCAGTTCATACTTTAAAGGCAATTTAATTATATCATACTTAGCAACTCAGAGTAGCAACACATCATGGCAGGTTAGAAATGTAAGGCGTAAAATCATACCATCATAGACAACAAATAATCAGACAACAATCATTACCAAGTCAACACATTAACACGTGAATCTCATCGTCAGGTCAGTGCAATATCATCACGAACAAATTTAAAAAGGGTTAGCAATTCGAACGGAGAACAAAACAATCCCGTTTGCAAGTCATATCGTACACGGTAACCGTAATTCTCGATGCGTGCCCGTTCCGCCGACATCATAGATCCTGAGGCTCGTGGGTTATGGACCCACGCTTCCACCGCGCTGCTCTATCGCTATCTAGCATTCCATTCCCTCTTCCATGCGATCGCTCGTCCAGTATATCACCCAAGATTCCAAGTTAGGGGAGATAGGGGAGTGACGAGAGAAGACAACCCAAATTCCTTTCGGTGACAAACACGGACCACAACTAAAGACGACAATACTAGAGGGAAGACTCTGACCCGAGAATAGCAACAACGTCGTTATGGAAGTCTATTAGGTTACAATTGTGACGAGCAAAATGAATTCATCATGGAGCACATCGGTCACATTAATCCACACTAACCTATACCTATCCCAAGGAGAACGACATGCATATTCATTCCAAAAGACACAATCGAGTCCTACACGGATTCATGCGAGACAAGTTAACAGTCTATTATTCCATGGAAGCAGAGATGCGTAAAAACTTCAAGCAAGATATGCGGAACCAGTAATCATCATGCAAGATTCAAAGTCATGTGGTATTTAATGAGGATGACAAATATCATGTATATGAACAATGCACGAGCATGGTAAACACATCAACAATTGAGTTCAAACATAGCATGATGAGGTATATCATAGCAAGCAGATTAAGCATCATACGAGAACATATAAGAGAATCATAGTAGCTATCTCATCTTAACACATTGGTCATAGAATAGGTCAAGCATGACACGTAATCATACGACGAGATACATTTAGAAAGCACATGTCCTACATGATACTAGCAACACATGATGTGATACAAGCACAGTCAAGAGTCATTAAAAGGGGGTTAGCAGGATGTTCACGAAACATGAGGAATCATCAAAAGTAACAAGAAGGACATCATGGGCAATAGATTATAATCATGATAAGAACAAACCATCATAGGACACATATAAATGTACAATAGTTATCACATCATAGAACATGTACAACATGTAATCATTTAGCGAGTCATATTGGAAATCATAAGCCCTATAGGATATTACTAGCATATATCGAATCATGACCACAATCAAGGTAACTCGACTAAATTCATTCTAACATTCATGCGCCATGCATATGCGAAATGATATAACGTGGTGTGTGATTGATAGGGTCTATTTTAGTCGTATAATTGCATATTATATTAGGTAATTTTCATGCATATTTTTACATATTTTATAGTTAATTTGTTATTATTTAGTTTTCGTAGTCTACACCCGTGTTTTATTGATTTCAAGCATTTTGGAGCGAATTATACGAGATTGGGCCGAGTTACTCATAATGAATGGCAGATTGGGCCGAGCTACTACGAGATCAGAGTGGATCAACTGATTAATTGAATTGGGCTGATGGAATCCGCGTGAAGGGCTCACTGCTGCTCCGTATTATTTTGGTTTACATTAAGGCCGATTTGCAGAAATACACCAAATCGGTGTTCGGTTTGCAAAAATATACCCGTTTTGTGAGAATAGCAAAAATAGGATATGTGGGTCATTTATGCTAAAAAATAATGGATGATTTTACATTTAAATTTAAATGTAAAAATCTTTAAAAGGAGAATTATGAATTAAAAGAAATGTAAAAAAATATTTTAAAAATTGAAATATATATTAAAATAATGATTTTAATATTTTTTTCCAGAAAATTAAAAATAATAAAACTAACCGAAAGAAAAAACATTGCCTTAAAAGAGATTAGAAAAGGACGGTCAATACGTGCGCATTGACACTATTAAAATTTCATATTGACAGGATGAATGCTTATCGTGACAAAGCTGAGAAATAATATTGACAGGGTGAAATCTATAACTGGGAATAGATTAAAGTTACGATTTTATCCATACCATAACTACTAGATTATTATCCATAATTAGAAATTAAAGTGACAAAGTTATTTATTTACATTGACAGGATATATGTTGTTCATGACAAAGTTGATATTTAATACTGACAGGATGGAACTAAATTGTTGGATCACATGGTTGATCGTTTGAAGCTAGTTGCTTGTCCAACGATGAACTATTTGTATTGAATTGTGTGCAAAACGGGATACATGCGGTGATACAGTTTGGGGTATCACATAATTCAGGACAAATAGGTTTCAAGCCTTGAGTATTTTATATGTTGCTATGATACGACTCCATAAGAAGAAGAATTCAGATTAAGGGTCTTATGTTTATTTTAGTTAGCATTTTAGTATTTGCCCATTATTAGAGTAGTTTCTGTTTAGTGTTAGTTACCTAGAAAACTAATAGAAGAGTCAGTCAACGGTAGTTTCCTTAATTTGTAGTGCATTAGTAGTTAGTGGGGTGGTGGGTTAAGGTTGGCAGTTACTTAATTTCCTTTAAAAGTTGCGTGCAGCTTCAGTTTGTAGGTCATCTTTGAATTATCAATATATCAAGTGTCAAAAGTCATCTTTGAATTATCAATATATCAAGTGTCAAAAGTGGGATAGTTTCCTGCACAATTCTTCTAACGAGATCCTTGCTTGAGTGGTTTTCCTAGGTGCGAGATCCTTGCTCCTAGTGGTTTCTATCATGCTACTTGCTAGACAAGAGATGAAAGCCCACACATATGACAATGCAACACATGATGAGTTAAACTAAAACAGTTTTGTATTTGAAACAACAAAACTTTAATATCATAAGCAAATAGATTCAGAAATGCAATCTGAAACCGATCTCGATTCTCAACTATGACAAGTCTAACACAATTTAATCTGAAACACTTAGAAAGGGACGCTAGAGCAGCACCAAGAAACACCATTCGAGATCCACAGTAAACAACAATGAAGAGCAAACTTAGAGCCTCCTTCCCCTTCTACCACCCTTTCTGCAGGTGTTGTCGGTTAGAATGGGAGTGACATCCTCTGTTGAGTGTCAGAGAGATAGAATCAGAATAAGCTACAACTACTGGAGAAAGTAAACAGGGAGGATATAAATCCTCACAAGAGACATAACATATGCTAAGTAGAAGATAAGTAATTTACCAATGCGGCTAATCTTCATGCCTGAACGGGCAAGAGCCCTGAGCGCAGATTGAGCACCTGGGCCATGTGTTTTGGTTTTGTTTCCACTAGTTGCTTGGAGCTTTATGTGAAGAGCAGTGATGCCAAGATCCTATAATATAGATACAAATTAAGTTCATAATTATTTTAACAAGTAAGATAGAACTGTCAAGGAAACAACTCAGTAGAATGCTACTTTGTGTCAACACAATAAAGACCCGCAACCTTCACAACCACACAAAGAGTAAATAGGACGATCAAGACCCCAAATTCAAAAAGTGATGACAATCTAGACCAAATTGTAAGTTTTCAAAAAGTCAGGACTAACCCTAATTCAGAATACTTTGTGCCAACAATCACCACCTTAGTTGTCATCTGCCTCAAGGATCCTCTTTCTTTTACCCTTTTACCCCGAAGAACTTGCTTTTGTTGTCTGCCCTCCTCTTGTAACAGTGAGGTTGTCACCTATAATCAAACCATCCACTATTAACATTTTATATCAAATAATATAGACTAAATCATGAACATAAAAATTACAACCATCATGACACAAACATCTACATTGTCCCAATTTTTATCTCATTATTCATTTATTTTCTCTGATGTTCTTAATTGCTCAAATTAATACATGAAAAGTGATTCAACCCCCATCAATAGAAAAATATGAATAATTAATAAATAACAAAGCCAATATGCACCTTCTGGGTAGCAAGTACTAGGAATGTGGGAGATTTGACCTTTTTCCCTTGCACAAATGAAAAAGCAGTTTCAACTTCCAAGTATAAATATCCATTGCACCAATAAAAAAGGTGACAAGAGTATCAATGGATTAACTCAATAATGCTAATATGTGTGGTATGGTTATAGCCTATAGCTTTCAGGGGAATTACCCAAGCTTTCCTCCTAACAGGTAAGAAATTACTACCCAAGCTTTCCTTCTAATCTCCTCACCAAGGCTCACAATCAAGCTATGGTGGATTTTTGGGGGAGGGTGGAGTGGAGAGGAGGTTGTGATGGCTTAAGAGACTTGCAAAAAAGACAATGAATTTAAAGTTTACTCTCTGCTATGTTGCTATAAATCTAGCTTGTATATATCATTAAGTGTCCATCTAGAGATATTCATTTCAATATTGGATAAGACCAAAAAAAAATTACAAAGTTATATATATAGACTATTTAATACTCCCTCCGTTAATTAAAACATGACGTTTTACTATTCACGCACGCATTTTTAGGTGTTAAAAACTATATAAAATATTAACTTTTTTAATAATTTTTTTAAATAATATCATACTTATTACTATTAAGTATGAATTTATAAAAACAAATTTAAAAAAAAGTTAATATTTTATATAGTTTTTATCGTTCTAAAAAAGCGTGCATGAATAGTAAACGACAAGTTTTAATTAACAGAGGGAGTAGTAAACTTAACTCGCTGCTTATAATATAGTGCATAATAATTTCCCATACAAAAGCAATCATTTCTTAGCAATAAACAAAAGGAGGAGAAATTATGATCCTTACTGAAGCTAAACATACTTTTGCTGCTGTAAAAAAAAATCTTATGTTTTCCCACTAGTACAGGATTCAATATAGACTCTCAATTTTCACATCTTTGCATTCTCTTGCTAAGACACGGTTGTTAGGGGAATGAGGTTGTAAAAGGCATGATGTGACAATGTGACATATGATGACCTCATTTTTGTAGCAAGGAAACAACCTAACATACCAGAAGCATAAAAGCTAGAAATGAATGTTGCTCAAAGCATTTACCTTTGCTACCACTGGTCCAGCTTTGAGACATCGAAGTTGTACTCAGCAAGAAAACTATTGTAAAAAACAGAAAGAATAAGAGCATTCAATGACACTGATTCCGAGGCAAGACAAGAATACGTGAGCCATTCATGTGCCTAAATTGTGCAGAGAGAGGTCGAGGATGATCAATTCAATCTAATACTAGATCAAATTTCTAATATCGAGTTGCAAATAGTGTTAAAGAGGGCAACCATCACCGAGAGACTTACCAAGGTTGCGAGGTCAGACACCAAATCAGGATGACTAGAAGAGGGCAACGATGGCTCAAGGTAAGGGCGACGACGCAATTGAATCGACATATGTCGGGAGGGTGATGGCGATGGTGCCTGAGGTTGAGGGAGACGACCCAGAGTGGATGGTGAGGGCCATCGTTGACCGGGCAATACGAATCGATACAGCGTCGGGGGGTAAGGCCGATCGCACGGCGGGTAAGGCGATGACCCCGAAGGGTGTGGGCGACGAGCCGGAGGGTGAGAGCGGGCTTGGATGCGTGGAGGGTCGGTGTAGTGTGTTCTAGGGATTGGGGGTTATAAATGGGGATTTTTGTACGTTTTAGATTTTCATTCTTTTTATTTTTTTTATTATTTAATTATTTAATATAATTTAAATATAATAGGAAAAAGATAAATACAAAAAACATTTTACCTTTTTTTATTTTCTATTTTTTGGGGTGGTGGGGTAGTTTTGCTAATTAAATATAGTATTTTTGCAAATTTTCATAGGTAAGTGCAATTGTTTTCAAAAGTAGGTATTTTTACAAACCAATTATGAAAGTGGGGTATTTACTAATAATTCCCCTTACATTAATTAGATAGATTAGTAGTATTAGATAGACGAGGGTTGACTTTCAATATATATAGATTCTTACGGAGCCGAATGTGACTTACCAACTAACGGGGCCGTGACTAACTATTTTCAACCCTAAACCTTTATTATGTTTTGTCTTATTTTTATGGAGATCTAAACTCTTCTGTTTTGTCTATAGATTGAAGCTTTGGTTTGATAAAGTTTTGAGATTTCTATTCTTGTTCTATTCCTATTGATTCGTATTGATTCTTTTACGATTATTGTTGATTTCTTTTGCGATTATTGTTGATTTCTTCTAGTCCGTACAACTAGTTGAGATTATTGCTAGGATTTTGTAGATTTCTCGTAGCGAACCTTAATCCATGGTAGCAATCATGCCTTTTTAGGACTCGTAGGACTAAACTGGTGTGTAGAGAATCAATTATATGTTGAATGCTTACTCGTAGCTTGGTGTTGCATATATCCTGGTTAATCCTTAATCTTAATGCTACTATTAGGTTGAATCTTAGGTTTATCTAATCATTAAGAGTTACTAGGACTCGTGGGACTAGTAATTTACACAAGATTAGGACATGAACAATAATAGGATGAAAAGAGAACTTCAAGAAGAATCGAGGATCAACCGGTCAAATTAAAGTGGATATCTGTAGATGAAACTATCTTCTTAATTGTTATCTCCGCTAGTTGTTTATAGTTTATTTTATTTTATTTCTTATTTCAACCACTCAAAATCCCCCCTTTCTATTAATTGGTAAATAGACTTAACTTAGGAATAACTTGATTCTCTGTGGGATCGACTCGTGCTTACTACACTACATTAGTTAGTAAGTTCGAATTTATTTTGATACGGTTAACGCGACTAAAAACCGTCTATCAAATTGGCGCCGTTGCCGGGGAATCAAAGTTTATTTCTTTGTTTTGTGTGTTTGCCGATTATTGTGTATAACTTAACTTTGTTGTGAACCTATCTTACGGTTCACGACACCCTTACTACTAACATTTTAAGATGAGATTAATGCAGTGTCAAGGAGAAAATTTTCACCATTATTTTACAAGAGTGCATAATTTATTGGACGCCCGTTATGTACGGGGTTACCAAGATAGTTTGCAAGATATGGTTGTTTGTGTACTTAAGAGCATGACTCCTGAGACCAAAGAACTTGCTGAGTGTATGAGTAACGGAGGCTTTGCGAGTTTTAATTTATCAGAGATGTGGGATTTTTTCTGCTACATGGGTTACCAGGTGGAGCAGGAAGAAGTTTTCACACGCCAAGTTATGTTGGAGCAGGTGCTTAAAAGGATGGAGCGAATTGAGGAACAATTGAACCAACTTGATCAACCGGTGAGTGAGTTGGTAGTAGAGCAAGGTTTTATTCTTCAAGTTGATAAAAGTCAAGACACAAACAATGATGGTTTGATCGATGAGAGCCCGATGCTCCCTTACATGGAGTCTCATGAGTGCACGCATGAGGACCCATCTGTTTTGGCTCCTAATTCATCTGAAGATATCATCCCTAACTTGCCTATCAAGGAACCATGTCCAGAGCCGATTTCTGCGGCTTTCGAGCAAGGTATTGATATTTCTTACTCTTTTGTGGATTTTGGTGAATATGCAGACCCTTGGGAACATTACTTTGAGAAGCTACCAGCGGAACTGTGTTGGTGGTACTATATACCTTCTACAAAGAGTCATACTCGCTTATTTGATAGGTTGAAACATGTCTTATCTGCAATATTATTTAGTTTCAGTTTATCATTATATTATAGATGGTTAATGGTTAATTGATATGTGTGCACAAGAGTTTGACAAATTGTTGAGGGCGTTAACAATGTCCGATTTTAGATTGGGAAGAATCCAAGGGATGTTTTTTCTTTATTCTTTTTTATTTCAAGTTATGATTAATTTTTATATATTTTCTTTTAATTTATTTCCGAAAAAAAAGAAAAAAGAAACCCCTTTTCCAGTCCTCCCGTGATACCTGTCTCCCTCTTCCTCTCCTTTGTAATTGAGCGCCGCGCTGATCTCCGGCCGACTACCAGAAACCGTCAGTCCCTCCGCCTCTCCTCCTCTCTTTCTCTGTTCACCCCGACCGACAGCAGCATCCCTGGCATCGCCATCCCCAACACCCTCTATCGAATCGCCTTCATCCCGCTGCCTCCTCTCGCCGTCTACTGCTGGTCGCCGCCCGCTCCGCACCACTGCTTCTCTCTCGCCGCTGCTGCACACCACCACGCCGTCGTCCGCCTCTGATCACCAGATTCCCCTCGCCTGGATGTCCCCTCCGGCATACCTCTCCTTCCCTCGCCCTTCGCTGCAGCACAACACCCGCCCGCCACCGATGCCAGAGCACACCCCGCCCCAGATCGCCGGATCTCCCCCTCCCTTCCTCCTCGCTCAATCCCTCTACACACCAGCATCGCCCGATCCCTCTACACACCAGCAGCCACCCGCACAGCAGCATCCGTCATCACCTTCAACTCCACAGCGGATCCCCGTCATCGCTAAGCGACTCCATTTTAGTCCCAATTGCGATGCCTATTCAGTCTCCGAGCAGGTATACTCTATTCCCTTAATAACTAGTTGTCGAATTGCAAATTTGGGGTGTTGAATTGGTTGTGGGATTGTGCATAATTATAATTTGGGGATGCCTAGAAGTTGCTTTGTTTCGTTGAATGTTTTGGTGAATTTGGATATTAGCTGTTTACTAGATCATAATTTAGTGCACACTGTTGTTTCCTTGTTCTATGAGGTTGTGAAATTTGTTGAGCATGACTGATATGGATGCTCTGATCTTTGGAATTGGAATTTGAGGTGGAATTTGGCTAATTTCTACTACTGAAATTGATCGCTTTAGCTCTTAGGAATTTAGTCATTGATGACACTTATCTATTGCAAACATGGTCGTTCTAGTCATACTAGGGGTTTCTCTGGATGTTTATTGCTCTCTGGAATCACTTGAATGCCATGTTTTTAGTCCAATGTAAGTGATTGAGCATGAGCTTTTTGGGCTGATTTTTGTGGTTTGGACGGTGTTGTTCTATGTTCTTGGATGATATATGTACTTGGAAAGTCGGATTACTTTGTCTTGTATGTTTTCTTTGTGTCTTGGCCAGGATCTTTTGCATAGGAGACAATGCCCATGTTTTTTCAAATCCAAGACGGTTCAGAAGTGCAAAATGCATAAAGAGTTGTTTGCTGAATTTTTTTTTTAGTGTGAGTCGTAGGGCTATTGCTTCCTCTGTTTCTTATTTGACATGAACTCTGCTGAGTTGCTTGCTAGTTCCTTCCTCCCTGAAGTTATATCAATTTATTGATTTTCATGCAGCATAAGTAACTTGAGTTTGGACTAGCGTTGAGTTTACATGTTTTGAGTTCTGCTATGCGCTCCACTAGCAAATTGTTGGTCTTGTTGGTTTGGTATGCTTGTTTTGGGCAGGTATGTTTTGCTTCAAAGGTGATGGGAGTTGCTGCTGCGTTATTTTGGAGGGATTTGCTACTGATTTTTTCAAAGAACATCACGTGTTTTCTTCCTTCCTCCGGATTTGAATTGAAGATTTATGTTCGATATGCCTGATTAATTGTGAGTTTTCCTCTACCTCTTACTCTTTCATTTTTTTATTTACTTTGAGGACAAAGTAAGATTTTAAGCATGGGGTGGAGAATTCAAGTGTAGCTCCGTATTTATATGTGTTAGTTTTTTTTTTTAATTTTTGTTATGCATTGCATTTCATTATAGGTTGCATTATAGATATTTATTTATGTTTGAGAATTATCCCATGGTCTCACATAAGTTATCGAGTCTTAGTTTTTTCTTATTTGTTATAGGAAGTTGTTTTTATGATTGGTATGACCTCGATGATGATATATGGTTTTTCATAGCTTAAGAGTTAATAAAACTGAATTCTAATTGAATAAAGACACTTGTGGGATTCCCATAGATAATCTGGATTATGAGCTTTAGTTATAACTTGATTATTGGTTGGATGTTCAGTTTAGAGCAATTTTTAAACTTTTATATGATTTCTAATGTCAATGTCTAAACCCCTGATGAAAAGCACTAGTAAATTCGGTTATCTGTTTGATGTGATATTCGATGTGTTTTGATATATATGTTGGGTGGATGAGTGTAAGAAGGATAAAATTCACTTACACCGCTCGAGGAGGATAAAATTCACTCGAGTGAAAAGAATCATCAATAAACCAAGCTTGATAAAAATGTTTGAGGAGGATAAAATTCACTCGACAATCATAAGAAAAGGAAAAAATATGGTTAGTAGCCGATCCTGTTTGTGGAGGAAAAAATTCACGCAAGGAGGAAGAAAAAAATTAATTAGAACATACTTGGAAAAAAAAAGGGGGAAATATGAGCTTTATTGAAACTCCGAAGTAGAAAAGGCCTAGTAATCTTTGAGTGTTTATGACGATTTTTATGCGCTTAATGATTTTGATTGCCCAATACATTCTGAATGCAAGCCTCCTCTGAACCTAATTAGAGTTTAAAACAATGAGTATGAAGGATTTGATCTGGGTCGCATAGTGTCATAACTATTTTGAGCTTAACGTAATTAATACTCTCTCGTAGCCATGAGAACCATACCGATGAGTGATCATTCATAGAAATTTCTTTGAGTCGTTTTTTTTTTGTTGAGTTTGTCTTTGTTTGTGATTAGTTTGCTTGGGGACAAGCAAAAGTCTAAGCATGGGGTAGTTAGATAGGGTCTATTTTAGTTGTATAATTGCATATTATATTAGGTAATTTTCATGCATATTTTTACATATTTTATAGTTAATTTGTTATTATTTAGTTTTCGGAGTCTACACCCGTGTTTTATTGATTTCGGGCATTTTGGAGCGAATTATACGAGATTGGGCCGAGTTACTCATAATGAATGGGAGATTGGGCCGAGCTACTACGAGATCGGAGTGGATCAACTGATTAATTGAATTGGGCTGATGGAATCCGCGTGAAGGGCTCACTGCTGCTCCGTATTATTTTGGTTTACATTAATTAGATAGATTAGTACTCCGTATTAGATAGACGAGGGTTGACTTTCAATATATATAGATTCTTACGGAGCCGAATGTGACTTACCAACTAACCGGCCGTGAATAACTATTTTCAACCCTAAACCTTTATTATGTTATGTCTTATTTTTATGGAGATCTAAACTCTTTCGTTTTGCCTATAGATTGAAGCTTTGGTTTGATAAAGTTTTGAGATTTCTATTCTTGTTCTATTCCTATTGATTCGTATTGATTCTTTTGCGATTATTGTTGATTTCTTCTAGTCCGTACAACTAGTTGAGATTATTGCTAGGATTTTGTAGATTCCTCGTAGCGAACCTTAATCCATGGTAGCAAACATGCCTTTTTAGGACTCGTAGGACTAAACTGGTGTGTAGAGAATCAATTATATGTTGAATGCTGACTCGTAGCTTGGTGTTGCATATATCCTGGTTAATCCTTAATCTTAATCCTACTATTAGGTTGAATCTTAGGGTTATCTAATCAGTAAGGGTTACTAGGACTCTTAGGACTAGTAATTTACACAAGATCGGGACATGAACAATAATAGGATGAAAAGAGAACTTGAAGAAGAATCGAGGATCAACCGGTCAAATTAAAGTGGATATCTGTAGATGAAACTGTCTTCTTAATTGTTATCTCCGCTAGTTGTTTATAGTTTATTTTATTTTATTTCTTATTTCAACCACTCAAAAACCCCCCTTTCTATTAATTGGTAAATAGATTTAACTTAGGAATAACTTGATTCTCTGTGGGAACGACTCGTGCTTACCACACTACATTAGTTAGTAAGTTCGAATTTATTTTGATACGGTTAACGCGACTAAAAACCGTCTATCAGTGATCATGCGAGGTGCCAAGTCATACATCTATGCCAGCACAAGAGGGATTCATAAGGTAATAGGGAAACCCTACCGAGTGATAACATGTATGCATGCTATGATAAACCATCACCGAAAGCAATCGATCATCGAATACAATATCAATCTAATTTGCATGAGTAAGACATTTCAAGATGATAGAAAGAGGGAAGAATCACACTATCAGGGACCTAGCTCGAGAGAGAATCAACAATAATGCAAGCAAGGTATAATTCACACAAGTCACAACCAAGGATCCTACATGATGCTAAATGTTCAACATGACATTCGATACATACATGCACTTGAAAGACCAACACATCGATGTGCAAGAAATCATATTACATATCCCGTGATATAGAAGCATGGGAGGAATATAGCAATGCATAATGCAAGCCTACGCAACATGCAATATGACTAGCATACAAGGTATGTGTTCCAAGTCAACAACTATTTGAATAAGACATGCATTTACCAAGACATCACGTCAAATAGCATGATCATAATTGAACTACTAATTTAGCCAACAAGCCACGGGTATCATCGACTAATCATGCAGAGGAAACATCTTACGACATTCATACAAGAGAAGTGTAGCACACTATCATGGGCCTAATCTAGGAGAAGGCAACAACTATATACAGACTTCTATCGTGTAATTCATGCTTCAAATCAGTCGTTAGTACGATCATTACAACAGTCCAATTAAAGATGCGAAGACGACACATAATCATGATAAGAAGCGAGATGCAATATGAGACCTAAGCAATGTGACCAACATGGATAAAGAATGACATACAACCACGAATTTTTACATTAAAAATCATCATCATAACATGTATTGGGAATTACGTATCATATAGGACATGTTGACATCAAGTTGTAACACGTATCAAATAGGGAACTTGCTTCATTAGGATAAAAAAATTTAACGATCACACTATCATTAACCTATTCACAGGGAGAACATCTCAATTACACAACTTCCTAGCATATGACATATATATTCGTGCGCGCCCTAGTATGATAATGCAATATACTAAATAGATCATGTCGGGATGATATGGATATAACAATTATAGCTCGAACCCATACAATGGTAATCATGAACATCAAAGCACGTAAGCACATGTTCACACTAAGGATCGATCTGTAAGTCAAGAAGTAGTACACACAGTATCACACAATCATGGGCAGAGCAATTAAGATAACCCGACGGAGATTCCGAAGGGCAATCATTGACTTTTCCCAACCGACTTATCACCCCTATTTCCTGTGGGACTCCGGTACGGCTCTTCATGGCAAGAAGACACTGGTTGGTCATCATAAGAATAAGGAAAGACAGCCCCAAAAACACCTTACTTCTGACTCAAAGTGACATCAAGAACTTCCAATACTCACTCAGACAACCTTAATATCCAACCACAATTCCCGACACAATGTGTTTACCAACCCAATTTCACGGGGAAGACACTGACATCCAGGAAAAGGCTAGATAGAACTGTCAAGGGGTTAACATAGTGGAAGGGGCTGTTCCACACAAGCTGGGTTTGACCACACAAAAACAAGGGTACTCCCACTATCCCGTTTGCACAGATCAGTCAGTACACATTTCATAGTTAAGGCATCCAAATCAGATCTCTAGCATAGCAAGCATTTAACAAAGAATCAGTTAATAACACTCATAATGATCTCCATGGAGTCTCCCAACCCATATGTAAAGAACAAGCTGATATTTTGCCTACCGTTCCCAACTACACCCAATAGGGGTGGTCAAGCGCCTTTACTACCCACTCGCGTCCCCGTTTGGTCGGTTTTCCTCTTTTATTACAAGTCGAGTCCATTACTTAGTCCCATTTCGATTAGGCATCTTAAGTTCATTTTGCCCTTTTAAAACACTTTCAAATCCTTTGAAATTCAGGGGCGGTTTTTCAAAACATACACTCGACCCTTGCGTACCCGGATTGCACAAACTCAGCTCTGATATCATCTTTGTAACGGCCAAGAATTATGATTTCCGGGTTACGTTTCAAGGGATAAAACCCCTTGTTCGGATCTTTCCATCCAGGTATGGGTCGAGGTTTCAAACTCATTTAAGATTAGTAGAAATGGGGATTTCAAACCCTAAAAAAACTCGAAGGGCCATTGGGTACCCTTAACCTGTCCTAAGACTATGTCGTGGAATCCATTTCAAACGGAAGTAAAGCGGAAACAAGGTAAAGATACAAGTGCCACGGCAGAGCCGGGTCAAAACCAAGTCATAAGTGAGTGATTACCATTTATAATGAGTTATAGAATTAGCCAGGTTCTTCGATTCACAAAAAGGGAACCCCTTCATATAGACATCGAGCACTCAAATCTGCAGAAAATACATTTAAAAGAAGAACGGGGAAAGGAGTCAGATCGAGCCACTCATGCGGGACCGGCAGTCCTCGCTGAGGCCACATAGTATGTGCTATATCTAATAAAGATGCTCTAATGCAGTACGAAAGTCAAACACACTAACATGCTCCTAGTCATAATAATGTGTACACATACTATAAAGGGCCCAAGACAATGCCAAGTGGCATATCCCTCTCCTACCTCTGCACCCCTTCCCGTTAGTGCAGAGACTGGCCAGTTCGGGCTATAGCATAGCAATTTCCTCGTGGTGGTGCACAAACCACGACATCATCATATCATATCATATCATCTCATCGATTGCCCGATGGTGATGGGCTATCATATCATGCTCATATCGACTCGATTAACTCAGGGTACCCGATGAGGCTGGGCTACCCTATGACCCTAGCAAAGACTCTAGGACTATCACAGATAACGACCATTCTGTTTCAAACACACATAGTAACCACATGCTCAGTTCAATGCAAACCTAGCATGATACTACATGGTGTGCGTTTATGCATATGCAACACCTAACATAAAATGAAACAACAGGCATGAATGTCCAACCTGTGTAAGCCCCCTAGGGAACTTACCTGAAGATGCAGAACAACAGGATAGTACAAGTAAGGGCCCAAATGCAAGTCCAAGCAATCCAAAAGTAATACACACCTATCATCAAGCCATTGACATAAGCTATCAGACAAACATTCATACGCACAAAACTCAGGTTTCCAAACTTCTCAAAACCAACCTCATCAAACCAAGACAAAGCATCCCGACATTAAACGTTTAAACCTTAAAACCAATACCTCAAAATCTTATTATAGAATTAATTCTGACATTTTGGTTTTCAAACATGAATCCTTAAAGGACATTTTCGAAAACTGAAAAACTCCTTTTAAAATAATTTATCATCAATACTTTAACCAAAAATATAATACCAAATTTAAATCCTCTTCTCAAATCATAATTACAATCCAAGCCGATAAATCATTTTAGAATTCCTACAATTACATATTTAAAACATCACAAATACATACCTTAATAATATCACTTTCAAAAGGTAATTTTCAGAAGATATATAATCACAAAATCATAATAATAATATAATAATAATAATCATCTAATAGGTAATAATTATATAAAACTCTATAAGACATAACACATAAATATAACACATAAGCAACAATTCTCATAATAAACACCCCAACTAGCCCAATCCTCAAATATGAAAGGAACCAAGTCTATGAGAAAGAGAGGAAGAATCCAGTCCGGCTCAGCCCAGAAAAGAAAGGAAAGACTTCTCTCCCAACCCGGAAGGAAACCCGACCCAGAATCCAATATGGAGTGAAAGACCCGCCCCGTTTGCTTCTGAAAAGAAAAGAAAGGGAAGAAGGATCTGGATTGCAGTTGGTATAACCCGGATCCGGAAGAAATAGGCCCAACCCAGCCAAAGACAAAATAATAGGATCCCAGTCCCACAACTCGTCTTCCTCCCCCAACCGAAGAACAGAGCGCTCGCGTCGGACAGAAAAACGAAGAGGAGAAGAAGAGATTCGCCATCGCCAGAGTTGCTCACCCTCACCCCCTCTCGAATCCCTCTCCCAACAACTGTACCAAACAAAAGAAAGGGAACGAAACAGGACAAACAAGGAAGGGAAAGCCGTAGTTACTCACCGAGAGGTTCGAATATCGCCGAAATATCTTCGTCAGAGTCGGATCTGGCTCACCGGAGACTCAAGGAGGCAGATCGGTCCTAGATTGAAGGTGGGGCATGAGAAAGGGGAAGCTTTACTTGGTTTTCGAGCGGAAAAGAGAAAGGAAATGCTTACCGAAGGATTCGAATCGAACAGGGGAATGGGGCTCGGGTTCGGCGTCCGGGGGCTCCTGCTCGGTTCAGGCTCAGCTTCGCCTGTGGCGTCGGAATGCTCAGATTCTGCTCAGAGGAGGTGGACCGGAGGCTCGGAGGCGGCCGAATCGGAGACGAGGGAGGAGCTGCACTGCTTAGCCTGGGCTCGCCCTTTGCTCAGGGAAAAGACGGATCTCACTCTCTCGGCTCAGCTTGCTCGAAACCAGGGAGGGAGAGGGAGAAGGTAAGGTTGCTGGCGGCTGCTGCTTTCGAAGGAAAAAAGGTGATGGAGGAGGGATGGCTCTCGAAAGTTTGAAGAACATGGCAAAGGGGTGGCGTTTTCTGGGCAGTTTGGGGCTGCTCCTGCGTGAATAAAGAAATCAGAGAGGAGGAGGGAGTTTAGGGTTCCTGATTGTGAAAAATGGGCAAGTTGAAGTGTTGGATTGTTTTGAAGGAAGGAAGTGCGAGAGAGAGAGAGAGAGGCAGAGGGCAATCTTATGATAAGGTGGGGCACAAAACAACAAACCATTATAGGTTGTATTATGAGGCAGTAGGCCTGAGGCCTCAACCGTTTTGAACGAGAGAGAGAGAGAAGAGAGGAGAAGAAAAGGAAAGAAAAAAAGAAAATATGAGACAAGTAGTCCCCATGGCACAAATTTGAAAATCGAATTTGTAAATCATTACCGGAATTAAATTAATTTATCAGGGCTTGCAACTCGGAAGCGGAATCAAATTCTGTCAAAATCAAAATTCTAAAACGATGCCGGAAGGATTTTAAAATCAAAACTGATGCTCAAGGACGAGTTTTTCCAAACCTCCCAAATCTTAGAAATCGGGATGATTATAAATCACTATTTTAATAATTTAATACTCTAAAATTTCTCGGTCCTTACATCATCCACCTAAAAAATAAGTCTCGTCCCCGAGACTAAAATCACTCTAAAACATGGGGATGAAGTTTTAAATTGGTGAGTCCAAAGATCATGTCATTGATTCTGTAAGCATCTCATAGGGGTCAGTATGAGATCCTCACAGCACCCTTGACGTGATCATAACATTCCCAATTGGTCGTAGCAAGTATGTGATATGGGCCCCTATCACACCCTTACCCCGACCTTTCGGTCACATCATAACTCGAAAAGCAATCATAGCGTCTCTACTGGGTCTTAGCAAGCATTCTATATGCGCCCCTATAAAATACTTGTATCCACTTCGCGAGGCGTTATAATATAAGCCCGGGCGTGAAAATTCTCTAAATGGGATTCCGCAATTGGAAAAGATTGGCCTCAAAATTGTTGAAATTCTCGGTAACGTTTATTCTTTAAAATTTTCAAGTAATTCCCTTTCAAACCGCTCAAAATCTTTATATAAGACATTTAACCAAGCAACCTTACACCAAAACAAGTAAAATCCTTTCGATCAAAATTTCCTCAAATCTTCCAAAACCAAATCAGTTTCCCGCATAACAATCAATCAATTTCAGAAGCTCGGAGGTGGAATCATCCATCTCTAAGGGCTAATCCCATATTCTCTTCCTAGTTTCCAGATCATGCAACATGATTCACAACTCAACAGGTACTATAACCAAAAGTCTCGTTCAACTCTTAATATCACCAACCACCTCTCATATGGCAAATCTCAAAATCAATCATGATAATCTCAACCAATCGACATCTCAACCTCGTAACATGTTTTCACATCACATAAATCATACCATTCTTTCAAAACACGTCAAGAGCAATAACAAGATCTCAACATCATATCACGAGTCATAAAGTATATCTATATGATACTGAAGGCATCACAAGTGCATAATCGAATTCTCATAACTTATCACGCAAGCACACATGTCAAGAGATCAATGGGTTAGGTGTCATGGAGTTAGTACGTCAATACACATCAAGTCTTACGATCGCATATCAATATCACAATACAAGTAGAACCAGTCATAACGAAATTTCATCATAAGGACAACAAACTAAAACTGATTGACAACACATTAACACAACAAGGTCATACTATCAAGATTCAGAAAGGAAGATCAAGCAGTATATAAATCATCCAAATGTTAACATGCTCCAAAAGACACCACCTTAGCTCATCACAATATCAAATGACGATCAGTTAGTAACCAATCACCGTTATCTCCTGTATACAATTCATGTGCATACTTCAAGTCATATTCATCATTTAACATATCCATAACCATGCTTAATGAGCATATAACATAACATCATGCTTTATCACCCCATATTATAATATCATATTTTCACATAGCAACATGTCATTATCTCATGATTCATATAACACGTCGTAACATCCTTCTAAAACGCATAGCAGGATAGTAATGCTTCAATATATCATGATAACACTAGTCACCACCAATTAGATTTTAGTGTTGCATAAAAATATGTAATATCAATCCATATCAGGTTCATCACGGTCGCTATATAACATCATGTAAGTACATATTAACAAGTCATGTAAGCAAGAAAATTCCCACATTATCATCAGGCAATAAGTCTCAATTTACTATCATGCTCAAAATTATTACAAAACACCATATATGAACATAGTCAATTCAAGCTAGCAAGTTTCATCATAACCTTAGCAGATAAACAATTCAGATTCTCAGCATTTGCAGTTCATACTTTATAGGCAATTTAATTATATCATACTTAGCAACTCAGAGTAGCAACACATCATGACATCATGACAGGTTCGAAAACTGAAAAACTCCTTTTAAAATAATTTATCATCAATACTTTAACCAAAAATATAATACCAAACTTAAATCCTCTTCTCAAATCATAATTACAATCCAAGCCGATAAATCATTTTAGAATTCCTACAATTACATATTTAAAGCATCACAAATACATACCTTAATAATATCACTTTAAAAAGGTAATTTTCAGAAGATATATAATAACAAAATCATAATAATAATATAATAATAATAATCATCTAATAAGTAACAATTATATAAAACTCTATAAGACATAACACATAAATATAACACATAAGCAACAATTCTCTTAATAAACCACCCAACAAGCCCAATCCTCAAATCTGAAAGGAACCGAGTCTATGAGAAAGAGAGGAAGAATCCAGTCCGGCCCAGCCCAAAAAAGAAAGGAAAGACTTGTCTCCCAACCCGGAAGGAAACCCGACCCAGAATCCAATATGGAGTGAAAGACCCGCCCCGTTTGCTTTTGAAAAGAAAAGAAAGGGAAGAAGGATCCGGATTGCAATTGGTATAACCCGGATCCGGAAGAAATAGGCCCAGCCCAGCCAAAGATAGAAGAATAGGATCCTAGTCCCACAACTCGTCTTCCTCTCCAAACCGAAGAACAGAGCGCTCGCATCGGATAGAAAAACGAAGAGGAGAAGAAGAGATTGGCCATCGCCGGAGTTGCTCACCCTCACCCCGCTCTCGAATCCCTCTCCCGAAAACTGTACCAAACAAAAGAAAGGGAACGAAACAGGACAAACAAGGAAGGGAAAGCCGTAGTTACTCACCGAGAGGTTCGAATATCATCAGAAGATCTTCGTCGGAGTCGGATCTGGCTCACTGGAGACTCAAGGAGGCAGATCGGTCCTAGATTGAAGGTGGGGCATGAGCAAGGGGAAGCTTTACTTGGTTTTCGAGCGAAAAAGAGAAAGGAAAGGCTTACCAAAGGATTCGAATCGAACAGGGGAATGGGGCTCGGGTTCGGCGTCCGGGGGCTCCTGCTCGGTTCAGGCTCAGCTTCGCCTTGGGCGTCGGAATGCTCGGATTCTGCTCAGAGGAGGTGGACCGGAGCCTCAGAGGCGGTCGAATTGGAGATGAGGGAGGAGCTGAACTGCTTAGCTTGGGCTCGTCCTTTGCTCACGGAAAAGAGGGATCTCACTCTCTCGGCTCAGCTTGCTCGAAACCAGGGAGAGAGAGGGAGAAAGTAAGGTTGCTGGCGGCTGCTGCTTTCGAAGGAAAAAAGGTGATGAAGGAGGGATGACTCTCGGAAGTTTGAAGAACAGGGCAAAGGGGTGGCGTTTTCTGGGCAGTTTGGGGCTGCTCCTGCGTGAATAAAGAAATCAGAGAGGATGAGGGAGTTTAGGGTTCCTGATTGTGAAAAATGGGTAAGCTGAAGTGTTGGATTATTTTGAAGGAAGGTAGTGCGAGAGAGAGAGGCAGAGGGGAATCTTATGATGAGGTTGGCAAACCATTGTAGGCTGTATTGTGAGGCAGTAGGCCTGAGGCCTCAACCGTTCTGAACGAGAGAGAGGGAGAGAGAGAGAGAGAGAGAGAGAGAGAGAGAGAGAGAGGAGAAGAAAAAGAAAGATAAAAGAAAATATGAGAGGAGTAGTCCCCATGGCACAAATTTGAAAATCGAATTTGTAAATCATTACTGGAATTAAATTAATTTATCAGGGCTTGCAACTCGAAAGCGGAATCAAATTCCGTCAAAATCAAAATTCTAAAACGATGCCGGAAGGATTTTAAAATCAAAACTGATGCTCAAGGACGAGTTTTTCCAAACCTCCCAAATATTAGAAATCGGGATGATTATAAATCACTTTTTTAATAATTTAATACTCTAAAATTTCCCGGTCTTTATGTCATAAAATATTGTGATTATAACTGCCTACACTAGGAAACTTTAAAAATCAGTACATGACCTTGAGATTATCTACAGAAGCAAGGTTGGTGCTAATTGGTTAAACCCCAAAAGGGCCATGAACAACTTTTTTTCCAGCTTCGAATGGGAACCCTTGAAGTCCAGACTCCTTGCATTGTATTGATCCCTCGATCACTTGGATGCTTACCAGCAGGTCATTTCTCTGTCATTCAAGTTTTATTAGGTTTATGTTACAAGGGCTTCAACTTCACATGGAATTGTGAACGATAAAAGTTGCGAGGCCTAATTTTAGATTTATTTTCCAGGCTATAATGTATATGGGAGAGGTTATACAATTTTACGATTGTGATATGAATTTTCTTGCGTGGGGCTTTGGTGGAAGGGTCAATGGTAGCATCTCCCATTGCTTTGGTACTTCTTTTTGTTCCTCTTCTTTTGTGTAGCACATCCAAACCCATTAAGGTATTGTTGATTAAGTGATTCTCTTTCACTCTCAATTTCGCAGGTTCTTTATTCATATATTGATGGCATATGCATTCAGTTTCTGGACAAGTTATGTGCTTTATGAAGAGTATGAACGAATCACATCAATGAGGATGCAATTCCTTACATCAGCAAGAAGATGCCCAGATCAATTCATTGTAAAACTGTACATTCTAAATATCTTTCGGAACTTGAGGATTTACAAATATTAGTAGGGTTACATCTGTGCTACTGGTACATTAAAACAAACTGGGTTATAATGTTTGATACAAAAACAATGTCCCCTTTAGATTATTGCTATCATGTGAAGTCAATTTGTCAATTGAAAGAAAACTTAAAATGCTAAAATGTGAATGATGCTCTATTAAACCATTCCGGAATGGCTCACTGGAAAGGACTTGCGGGTAGTATCCAAAGGTCCCCAATTCGAACCCCGGATATGGCCGCTTTTTATTTACAAATTCTAGAATGATGCTCTATTTTCTTTCTTTTTGATGCTTTATTTGCCTTTACATGTCAATTTTCTTAATTAAAAATCTCCATTTCACTTTTGGACTTTACATCTTGTTTGTGATAATTTAGGTCAAGGTAAAGAGAAGGGGAGATGACAGCAAGTATGTAGCCAAGGTATAATTTCTTCTTAGTTGAAACATGAAGTTGGTTTTTGTTTTACCATGCTCTTAATTATTATGTTTGTTATCTATTTCTTTGGGTTTTAAAATCTTAATTAAGGATCCATTCGGTAGTTTCTCAATCTTATCATCACACCATAGATAAAGTTGTTGGTGCTTGAATTGTGTTTTTTTGCCTTCACTGAATCCCTTCACATTGTATATTTTTACTGAAATAGTTTTTACTAATTTTAGATTGTAGATTTTCAACATGAAAATTCTTATTTTTTGGATATTCTCTGGTAAATGTTAGATCTACTTTATATAGTGGATGGATTTTGTTGTGTTGATTTAATGAAAGTTAGGCATGCATGTAAATTTTTTTAGGTTATCCTTCTGCTATAAAACTTATTACTAGAAAAGAAAATGATCCTTCTAACGTAATTAAACGATCTAAACATAACTGATGGATAAAAAACCATTGTAGATTTAAAAGAATAAAAATATAAAATTTGACTAAAATCTTAGTCACTGTGCATTTTGAGTTTTTTTCTAATTGATTTAGTTGAGGTTTTATGTAATCTATCTATGGTTTTTTTTTTCTGTAGGATTTCTTTTGGGTGGTAGTTTTTGAAAATTTTGCATTTGAACACCATTTTTTTTTAATCTTGGTGCACTTTTCATGTCATTTTTATTTAGTGGCTTTGAATTTCTAGGAGCATTTTCTCTTCTTTTCTACATTGGGCCTATTATTTAGTTTTACGAGCAATTGTTGATCAAGAGGTACAGGACAATGAGTGGAGCAATAATTATTATTATTGGAATAGCCTCGTGATGGTTGGAAATTTTCTTCATCTAAACTCACAGTTGCAGCTGCGAGGGTAGCAACAAACAGTTCTCCCCGCTCAAGAAGCAATCTCCAGGATTCTCGAAACCGACTCATTCGGTTTCCTTGATTCTCATAAACCGACTCTTTTCACATGTATAAATCATATTTTTTCAATTTCGTTGATTTATTTCTATAATACATTCTTTATAATTGGAGGGATTAACTGAATCTCATGGTATGATATATATATATATATCTATGTACAATTTACCTCAAATCTATGATTCTTTTCTACTTTAAATAACATTTCTCTTTTTATTCATATTTCTAAATACTTTCATATATTCTCTTCTGATATTCTTTCTGATTCCTAACTTAATTTTACCTCATCACCTCATTCACTTTTAGTTGGGGTAATATGGTGTCACACTAAGTAATCTTTTATTCTCTTCCTTATATAAGCTGTACACTTTGGTTCATTATTCAACTTTTTATATTTACCGTTTAATATGTATAATATTTATTCTTAACCTATAAATGATATCCATCGTATAAATTCATGCGTTCGTCTAAAACATAATTTTTTTTCTCTGGGATTTGCATGGACAAAGCTTAGAGCACCACCTTTGTGCCTTTTGTGAACACCTATTTTATTCCCGAATAATATTATTGTATTAGACTTTTCTAACATTTGTTTATATAGTTTTTTGGATATTACTTATAATAAATATTTTATATTCTATTTTTCTTTTGTTTTTCCTCGCAAACGCGCCATGGCGCGGGAATTACACTAGTATAAACTTAATTCAAAAGCATATATGCTAAGGTGTCGACGCCTCCTTTTTTCATGCACCCTCCACCAATCAGAATTTATTTCATCTATATATATAAACTTAATTCAAAAGCATATATGTTGAGGTGTCGACACCTCCTTTTTTCATACACCCGCCACCAATCAGATTTGATTTCATATCTTTAATTTAATTAGTATTTCATTAATTATAATTATTTCCACCCCTTTCCTTTTTTTACATCCCTTTTGCATATCCTATACATCCCTGAATTTGGTAAATAAAGAGTGGTCATCCGGGGTTCGAATCGGGGACTTTTGGGTACTAATCGTAAGTCCTTTCCGGTTGAACCATTCTGAAATGGTTATATCCTATACATTGAAATACCCCCAAATATTTTTGGGTATTTCTATTTTAAATTTAAAAAAAATAAGAGTAAACTATTGATAGGAAAGAAGTTATAAGATTTTTTTTGAAATATATATTATTATTCGGTTCTTTTTGTTTAAAACATAAAATTTGGTTTGACGTTATGATTTTAATGGTGAAACTTATGGTAATTAAAATAGAGCATGAATTTTATTTTAAAGATAAAAGTTGATGTGAGTTTATTATTTTATTCTTTCATATCTTATGTAAAAATCGTTTTGATTAAATTATTTAGATGTTCTTTGTGATCTCAATTTTATAAAAGACATTATGATTTATAACTCCACTTTTTATGTTAACTTTAATTATGACCAAAAGTTTAAGGATGATTTTATTATAATAATATTAAGTTTGAAAGTTTGAAAGGTTATTTGAAAGAATTAATCATTATTTAAAATGTGCAAGGGGAAGATAAAATATAGTGTATATATATATGGTATACATTTATACAAGATTATTATGTAATTTTTTTTTGATTAAGTAAGAATTCGACGCACCGGACAGACCCAGTGGATCGAAAGGCCGAAGAAATCGACGACGGATAAACCGTCAGTACAAACAAATTACAAAGCAACATCAAACCAGATAAAACCAAAATACAAAGGTGCAGATATAGACATGGGCTAGTATTATCAAATAAAGAACAGAAGCAAAGTGCGACATCTGAACCGTCAGTTGGTAGAGGCGCGTAGGGAAGCCATGGGGAACTAAGTGGAAACCTCATATTTGGACTCTACCGACGAGCCTTCAGATTTCGATCACGTCCACGACCTCTCGCACGCCAACAATTGAGAAGAACACCGCTCTTAAACTGCTAGCTCCAAAGCCAAATATCCACACCACCAAGCATCTCGGTCGATCTGATATATTTTTTCGCTATTATAACTTATGAATAGAAATAAGTAGATTTTACAAATATTTCCCACTAACAGGTTGACTGGGGCCCAAGAGGCATCCTTGGGCCCGAAGCACAATAATCGGGCCAAGAAAGACAACACAGAGCCCCCTCGGGCCCAAGGAAAGTCCTTGGGGCCCAAGGCAAAAAGAGGCCGACACAAGGTCTCCGGCCAAGCTCCGACGGCACAATACATGGACAAGAATCCGATAAAAGGGAAACTGGCAAGCAGGAGAGGATCAAAATTCTCTAGGCAACAAAAGCTCCAACCCAATTCAAGGAGGGGGGAGCCCCGACACCCAACCCAGACCAAATAGCCACACCGGACAGAGGGGGGAGAAGAGGAGCCTCACCCGGACCTGACAGTGGTACACAGGCCGTAGTAACGGAGGAACACAAGAAGAGAGAGACAAACAATAGCGGATATAACGATCGGAGGAGAGCCCCAAAGCGGGATGGGGAAACGACCAGATGCCATGGCCAAGGGTGTTCCAAACAACGCAGAGGGCCAGAGGGGGCGCTGATATGATTGGGGGTAGTCGACGTGCCAGGGACCACACCGCCGGCACACACGATACACCCGTGCAAGGGTTTCTCAAACTCGGGTGGAATCCACCTCTAGTGAGAACGAGGACGGAACGGGAAAGAACCGGCCACCAAAACACAAACAGGAGTCGATTAGCAGGAGGTGGGTACGAAATTAGATATTAGAGAGACTGATTTGGCCAAAGCTGGGTTGAATTGAATGGAGAATTTGGCTAATTCCATTAGAAATGGATTCTCAAAGGGAGTTTCCTCTCATAAGAGAGAGAAACTCCATTCCCTCTAAGGTATGTCCTAGAAGCAGGGTTATTATGTAATTATTTAAATAAACATTAAAGGTATTTTTGACTTAGATGAGTATTTTATTTATTCAAATTGCAATAATTAACTTATTGCATTATTTATACTTTAAAAACCCCTCAATCCTTTATAAAAAACAAAATCGGGTCATACACATACAACGGAGGTGAAACACATACAACACTCGGATTGTGGGATTCAAAGCCCACTTACAACGTAGGTGTTGGCCGCCTGGAAGGCTGTATGCTGGGCGTCTTCTAGTGGTTATGAAAAATCAAATTTGAAGGGGATTCCATAACAGTAGTTAACAACATTGACAATCGGTGGCGTCCGTCGTGGGAAATCGAAATGATAATATCAGATTGTCAAAGGTACCTTAGCCGGATAAGGCAATGGAATATTCGTCATGTTAATCATTCTAGCAATGTTGTGGCTGACAAGGTAACTCACCTTAGTCACACCACTCCGGACAACGTCTCAATACTTGAGCTTTCTGGTCTCCAGGACATCATCCGCAAGGATGCTCTCGGATGACGGCTGGTTCGCACCGAATTTTTACCGTTATCAAAAAAAAAATCGGGTCAAAACAGGATTAGATAAATAAGCGAATCAAAATCCTATAACTAAACCGGTTTGGGGTATGTGAAACCGGGTTTCCACCTTCTTCTTCCTCCTCTAGCTCTACCTACACCTTAGTTGTCTTTAATGGTGATCCTCCGAGTTCGAATTTAATTCGACATGTCATAAGTAGTAATCCCATTCCCAATTCAATGCAAACCAATCTATATATTTAACTGGAGGAATCATATCGAATTTATTCTTAAGAATATTTTCAGTTCTTATCCGCTTTCAATCAAATTCGGTCTAATTCGCATTGAATTCGATTCAATTGAATACTCGAAATCATTTCTGTCATCAAGAGGGTGTCAATAATGTATTCAATTTGATAAAACGGTTAAGAAATATCCCCACTCTAGAAAAGAGGTTTTCGGTTTTTGTTCGGGGGATAAGTCCCCATTTCTGAGAAATTGAGCTCTCAACCCTATTGGTAGACGTTCTAAATTCTCTAAGGATCGTTTCCCCTCTAAAATATTTCGTGGATTCTGATAGATTACATAGGTCTTATATTGTATAGTGGGCCCAAAGGCCCAATACCTTGTAACCTATATATATCATTGTCTAATGAATGTAAACCCTCAAGGAGGACATTACAATCAATCTCGTGATCTTACATGGTATCACAACCTAAGATCCCTAAACCCTACTTTTCTTTTTCTCCTAACCCTATTCGCCGCCGGCCGCCTCCCCGCCCTCCCCCAGCCGACGCCGGCCACCGCCTCTCCTTCCCGGCCCACCCTCTCTCTCGGTCTCCCTTCCCGAAGCCGCCCTCCTCTCCCTCGGCCTCCCTCTTACCCGAGTCGCTGTTCAGCATCACGCGTCTGAGTTGTTTCTCTCTCAAAGTAAGTGCGCTGCTGAGATTGTTGAGCGGGCCAAGATGAGTAAATGCAAGCCAATAGTCACCCCTTTGGATACATCCAACAAGCTCAGTGCTCATTCTGGTCCTCTATTTGATGATCCAACGTTGTACAGGAGCCTCGCCGGTGCTTTGCAGTATCTTACGTTCACCAGGCCAGATATCAGTTACGCCGTTCAGCAGATCTGCCTATTCATGCATGCGCCCAGGGAACCGCACTTTCAGGCCTTGAAGCGGATCATCCGGTACATCAGCGGTACCCTCGAGTTGGGCACCACGATCACCCCTTCCTCTCAGCATGAACTCGTCGCTTATAGAGATGCGGATTGGGTTGGTTGTCCTGACACTCGTCGCTCCATATCTGGCTACTGTGTCTTCTTCACCGACACCCATGTGTCGTGGTCCGCGAAGCGACAGTCTGTGGTCTCTCGCTCTACCGCCGAGGCTGAGAACAGGGGCGTCGCCAACGTTGTCTACGAGTGCCCATGGCTGCACAATCTCCTTCTTCAGCTCCGTTGCCCTCTTCAGAAGGCCACCCTGGTATACACCGATAACGTCTATCTAGCCAGCAACCTAGTCCAGCATCAGCGCACGAAGCATATGAGATCTATCTCCACTTCTTCCTGGACATGGTTGCTCTTGGACATGTTCGTGTTCTACATGTCCCGTCCTTCTATCAGTACGTTGATATCTTCACCAAGTGTTTAACTCGTCAGTTTTCCTTGATTTTCGGTCTAGTCTCACTGTACGGGACCTGATAGAGCATGTTTAGTATTGCATTATAGATTACATTTAGCATAGTTTAGTTGTGAATAGTGCATATTTTAGTTAGAATTACATGTTTACCGGTGATGTTGGAAGAGTCGGAATTTATGCAATTTTATGGTTAATTTCAGGTAAAGGTGGATCCGACGAGGAATGAGGAGACTCTTGGATGAAGGAAGATTCAAGTTGAGGAAGACAAGTGAAGAGCACGAGAGCGGAGTCGAATTTTGAGAGCCTTAGTGAATAACAAGTAAGCAAAAGTTGCCGCTAGACACGGTGAACTTGTTCCGCACTTTTGTGGAGGCCTCGGTGGCCCGATTGACTATTATAACAATGCGTTGGAAAGCTCTCTTCGAGATCTACAACTTTTGTGTTGACATCCAGACCAAATTCCAAACAGAAAAATCGTTGTGAACAGTAAAAGACGCCCCGCGGTCCGAACCTCTGACGAGCGACTTCACAATCGCCGGCCGCCCCGCGGCCTAGGTTGGCTGCCTCGCGGCCCTCGCAGAAACACGCCCAAAATGGATTTTTATTAGGGTTTTTGTCTATTCATTGGCCGACTCTTAGAGGCCTTTATAAGACTTTTCTAGTTTATTTCGTCCACTTACCTTATGCACTCTATTCCATTGTTGAGAGCACCGTTGAGCATGAGCAACTAAACTCTCGAGGTTTTGCCTACAGTTTGGATCTTTGATTGTTGAATTGTGAGTTTCTTAATCTAGTTCTTATTCATATTCCAATGTTTTGACTTCTTTGTGCTTAATTGCTTGAATGTGTTTTATTCTCTCTGGCCTGATCAACTAGTTAGAGTAGATTCATTCAATTGCTAGGGTTTTGCAGATTCCTCGTAGCGAACCATAACCCAAGTGGCAATCATGTCCCTTTAGGACTCGTAGGACTAATTGGATGTGTAGGAAGTTGAATACATGTTGAATATCGACTCGTAGCTTGATATTATGTGTACCTTGATTAATTCATACTCTTAATGCTATCTCTAGGTTGAATCTTAACCGTGTTAGAGTTATTTAGAGATAAGAGTTGCTAGGACTCGTAGGACTAGTAATCTACCTAAGATCTGGACAAGGTCATTGATAGGAAAAGACAAGAACTAGAGGCCGAAACAAAGATCGAATTCATCAATCGAAGTGATAAATTGTAGGTGAACGTATTTCTCTCCACTGCATTCTAAAACCAATTTACTTTGTTTGTTTGCTTCCGCTTTGATAAAAGGCGGATCTTTTTTCACACCAAAAACCCCCCATATTCTTACTAGCGATTAGAATTGACACTCGAATTGAATAGATTTCCCTGTGGATCGATCTCTTGCTTACACACTATACTAGTAGTGAGTTTGAGTATTCTTTGGCAAGAACAACGACAAGTTTTCCTCTTGTCAAATTTTGCGCCGTTGCCGGGGGATTCTTTTCGATTTCTTGTGTTTTTTTTATCGCTAACTTTTGTATATAATTACATCTAACCCCGTCGTGGACCTATCTTACGGTTCACGACACTTTATTGCTAATATTTCTAGATGTTGAAGTTATGGCAATTTTAGGGAGAGTATTTTCACAATTACCTCACAAGGGTGCAAAATTTATTTGTCATCCGTTATTCACGGGGTTTCCGAGATAGTTTGCGAGATGTGGTGATTTGCGTTTTTGGGGGCATGACTTCTGAGACCCGAGAACTTGCCAATTCTATAAACAATGGAAGCTTTGCTGGTTTAGGAGTGTCGGGACTTTGGGATCTTTTCTGCTACATGGGTGACCAATCAGCAGAGGAAGAATCCTACACTTCGATGTTTCAACCATTGTCTTGATGGAGCAAATAGGGCAATTACGTGAGATGGTGAATCAAAATGGGGAAGCAATTATCCGACTCTCTCAAACATTGAAGGAGTTGGCAGTTCAGCAATGTTCTATTCCTCAAATTGATGAAAGCCAAGATGCAAGCAACGATGAATTCTCCGATAATGAAGAAGAGCATCTAGTGGTTAGAGACAAGAAATCTCAAGAGACGTCCCTAGAGATTGAGTACGTTTTGATGCTCCCTCCATTCGTAGAGATCATCCCCAATTCGCCTATCAAGGAGCTAAGTCTGGAACCAATTTATGTGGTTCCCGAACAAGAAACTAATACTTTTCGCAAATTGGGAGATTTTGGTGAATATGTCGATCCATGGAGTCACTACTTCAACAAACCACCAGCAGAACTGTGTTGGTGGTCCTACATACCCTCGAGGGAGAATCAAGCTCGAATGAAGGGTAAGTTGGTAATGGTTCTCATTGTTATATTTTTAAGTACCAATTATTTCATCTTTAGTGTGCATTCGAATATCGGTTGGGCACGAGAGTTTGATTTGCTTTTGAGGGCGGTGACGATGTCTACTTGAGTCTTGAATGGGTGAATGAATAAATTGTCGAGCCAATGACAGTAAATAAAGGCGCTAGTTGGGAGGCAACCCAAGGTAAGTTTTATATTTTCCTCTGTGTCTTTTGTTTTATTAGACTAGTTTTGGTTTTGTTCGGTTGTAGGAAGCTAACACCGCATGGAGAAAAGGTGTTGAAGAGCTAAATTTCCCAGGCCGCCCCGCGGCTAGGTTATGTCGTGGCCTTTGACAGGACTGAAATGTTCTCTTTCCTCACTTTCCACCACCGCAGTGAACAAGTTAGTTTTTCTTTCTTTCCTTCACATATTTTTATCTTTTGTTGTCTTTTATGTCATTGAGGACAATGCCTAATTTAAGTGTGGGGGGAAGAATCTCATGGTATGATAGGATTGCATGTTTATTTTTAGTTTGCATTTTTATTTTTGTTTTTAGTTTATATTGCATATCAACATGTCAGTCTTTAAAAAAATCCCAAGAAAATAAAATAAAAATCAGTTATTTATAAATTGCATTGTTAGGATTAGGTCTTATTCCCCCATATGGATGTTGTTTGTCCTCTATTCTATCTATTGAGATTTATGCCCCATGATGTGCTTGGATTGTTGAAACCTTTGATATATGTTTTCTATACTATTTGGTGAGCATGATTGGTTAATGATTGAGCACATAAGATCTTGGAATTTTGGGTGATCTTGAAGTTCTAGACATGACCTGGTGAGCTTATTTTGGCCTATTCAGGACTGCACTTGATTTAGTCCTCTTGCTTGTTGAGTGTACTCTCTTTAATTGCTTCCTCTTTGGCTTGCATTTAGATATCTTTTTCAAGGCTGCATATTTTGATTTCTGCACATGACTTAAACATGATTGAGGAACCTTTATTAGCCCTATTTGACTCTATTCCCACCTTACATATTATCCTATGCTTGAAGCCAATTCTGAGTCTTATTGCCTATTCTTTTGTAGCTTCACAAGATTTTTCCATAGCCAATGATAGCCTGACCCCATCCGGGAATTAGGAATGGTTGGTGAATATTTATATTGTGGATTTTGGTTTTAGTGGTGGATTGTATGTTTGAGGTATCTTTATGAGATGTTTGATTCTTGCTAGTACATTCATTACTTGGGACCTAAGGAGAATAAAATTCACTTAGGGGAAAAAGTTAAGGAAAATCATGTGATATAGCATGAAAAAAAAAGAAGAGAAAAAGAAAGAAAAAAAAAGGAAAAAAAAAGAATAAAGGAATGAGTTGAGTATAGTTTGTAAAGTTTTATGCTTGAGATTGGTGTTGTATGACATTGTAGAGTTATGGTATGATGAGTTTATGAGTGGTTTTATGATTTGGTCGCTTCCTTAGTTCCCGGATTATGAGCACCACATGACCTAAATTGTTTCATACCTTATATTTTCTACATTGGCCCCATTACAACCCAATTAAAAGACCTCATGATTTTTGTTGTGTGTAGAGTCACCATCGGTGGAGAGCTAGAACACTGGTGCAAGACTATTTTAGTTAAGCTTTTGAAGATTGAGTTTTGAGCGTAAGCATTTAACCCTAAATACTTGAGCGACAATGAAACACATAATCCATGTGAGGTCTAGAATGGATACAGTTGCCTGATTTCATTGATTATTGCAATTATGTGCTATGATGTTGTTAATCTATTGTGTTTGCTAGTTTTTCATGCACTTAAAGATTATTGAGGTGGATACCTGAATTGCTATTTTGTGGGGCTGCAGAGTTGAGTTTTCTATTGCTTGAGGATAAGCAAAGGTTCAAGTGTGGGGGAATTTGATAGAGCATGTTTAATATTGCAGTATAGATTACATTTAGCATAGTTTAGTTGTGAATAGTGCATATTTTAGTTACAATTACATGTTTACCGGTGATGTTGGAAGAATCGGAATCTATACAATTTTATGGTTAATTTCAGGTAAAGGTGGATCTGACGAGGAATGAGTAGACTCTTGGATGAAGGAAGATTCAAGTTGAGGAAGAAAAGTGAAGAGCACGGGAGCGGAGTCGAATTTCGAGAGCCTAAGTGAATAACAAGTCAGCAAAAGTTGTCGCTAGACATGCTGAACTTGTTTCGCACTTTCCGGAAGCCTCGGTTGTCCGATTGACAATTATAACCATGCGTTGGAAAGCTCTCTTTGAGATCTACAACTTTTGTGTTGACATTGAGACCAAATTCCAAACAGAAAAATCGCCGTGAACAGTAAAAGCCGCCCCGCTACCAAGTTAGCCGCCCCGCGGCCCGAACCTCTGACGAGCGACTTCGCAATCGCTGGCTGCCCTGCGGCCTGGGTTGGCTGCCTCGCGGCCCTCGCAGAAACACGCCGCTCAAAATTGATTTTTATTAGGATTTTTGTCTATTCATTGGCAGACTCTTAGAGGTCTTTATAAGACTTTTCTAGTTTATTTCGTCCACATACCTTATGCACTTTATTCCATTGTTGAGAGCGCCGTTGAGCATGAGCAACTAAACTCTCGAGGTTTTGCCTACAGTTTGGATCTTTGATTGTTGAATTGTGAGTTTCTTAATCTAGTTCTTATTCCTATTCCAATGTTTTGACTTCTTTGTGCTTAATTGCCTGAATGTGTTTTATTCTCTCTGGCCTGATCAACTAGTTATAGTAGATTCATTCAATTGCTAGGGTTTTGCATATTCCTCGTAGCGAACCGTAACCCAAGTGGCAATCATGTCCCTTTAGGACTCGTAGGACTAATTGGATGTGTAGGAAGTTGAATACATGTTGAATATCGACTCGTAGCTTGATATTATGTGTACCTTGGTTAATTCATACTCTTAATGCTATCTCTTGTTTGAATCTTAACCGTGTTAGAGTTATTTAGAGATAAGAGTTGCTAGGACTCGTAGGACTAATAATCTAGCTAAGATCTAGACAAGGACATTGATAGGAAAAGACAAGAACTAGAGGCTGAAACAAGGATCAAATTTATCAATCGAAGTGATAAATTGTAGGTGAACCTATTTCTCTCCACTGCATTCTAAAACCAATTTACTTTGTTTGCTTGCTTCCTCTTTGATAAAAGGCGGATCTTTTCACACCAAAACCCCCCCATATTCTTACTAGCGATTAGAATTGACACTCGAATTGAATAGATTTCCATGTGGATCGATCTCTTGCTTACACACTATACTAGTTGTGAGTTTGAGTATTCTTTGGCAAGAACAACGACAGGTTTTCCTCTTGTCATGACCCTCCACTTTCGACTGTGAGGGTTTGATAGATTACACAGGTCTTATATTGTATAGTGGGCCCAAAGGCCCAATACCTTGTAACCTATATATATCATTGTCTAATGAATGGAAACCCTCAAGGAGGACATTACAATCAATCTCGTGATCTTACAGATTCATCCCAAAACGCAAGAGCCCTTTAGAATTTTTCTCCGGCGACCACCACCATCTCTGACCTTTTCCGCCACTGTCGTCGCCGCCCAGGAACGCCGGGATACTCGCCGACGTTTGCCGGAGCCACCCCCGCTAGTCGTGTGGGTACCCGTTCCCCGTGGAAGCCCCAAGGCTGTCGGAGTTGCCGCCGTCGTGAGTCGGAGACCAGAAGTGTAACCTTCTGTCGTGTATAGGGAAGGAGAAGAAGAATTGCAATTTTCCTCCCAACCGTTCAGATTTGGTAAAATATGCCCTTATTACAATTTTTAAAACTATAAAAACTACCCCGCAGTTTTAGAGGGTGTTCTAAATCGCGTCATTTCCATAATTCGCAGTGACAATCTCAAATACCGACACATCCCTCTCGAGACAAGATTCCATAGCAATCAAATTGGTATAGTATGTGACTTTATAATTAATTCGGTTTTATTTCGAATTATATAAGTTAATTACGTGTACAAGATACCAATTATTAAATTCTTCCTTATATCTCGTATTTTAAATCCATTTGTCTATTTATTTAACTCTGTCATCCAATCTTTGAAGTCCATACTTGGTATCGAAATCCAACAAGGTGACAAAGGCAAGTGACATTCCGAGCTTTCTATGCTCATTTGCGTGCTTTCGTGTCTAGTTGTTTTCTACAGTTGAATCATGCCAAATTGCGTTAAATAAATTACAATTCATCCGTTTGTGTGATTTATTAAATTGATAATCTATTTTGGCATGTTAGATGGGTAATGTTAAGGGTGGGCGCGGGACGGGACGGGACGGGATGGGATGGGATGGGATGGGGGTCGTCCCACGTCCCGTCCCGCGTAATTTTTACGGGAACCGGACCGGGACGGGATTCACTACTTTTTTTTCAATCTCGCACGGGCCTTGTCCCTCACGGGACAGGACAGGACCGAGACGGGACGGGCCATGTCCCTCAAAGAAAAATACATTATAAAAAAATCTAAAATTCTTATATATTTTGTGATTTTCAAATGCGTAACATATATAAATTTGTAATATTTTTTTTATTTTCCATATATATATATATATACACTGCACACATTATACATATAATTATAATATATATACACACTGTATATAATATATTTATGTTATTTATGTTATGTACGATCTTCAGGGATGAAACAGAAACTTCAATAAAAGAAATAGGATGATTAAATGCTAATCAAATTTCTAAATTCTAACTAAGAACAGTAGGTTGAACAAAATACATACACTATATATTACATTACAGTGTGTATACACACTGTATATAATCTAATATATATATATATATATATAGAATAGGTAACTTGTGCACAAGACTTAGGGTGTACCTTGTGCACAATTGTAGACCATTGGATTGATTGAGATGGATGGAGGAGATTAAAATAAATTATTCTTTTTTTTAAAAAAATAAAAAACAAGTGGGACTCGCACCCAAATTTCTGAAAACCGCACTCTCCTTGTGCGTGAGATAGGTGTGAAATGGGAGTTGTTGATTTGTGGATCCCACACAAAATTTCAATAAATCAACTCTGTCAAAAAAAAATTTCTTCATACGGAATATTTTTTTTAATATACTTACCTTCTAAGAAAAAAGAAAATGTAGTGACTAGTGGGACCCATACCACAATTAAAAAATAAAAGAAAATGTTGTTAACTAAATCCATGACTTCCGATAACAAAAAAAAAAAAAAAAGGAGAGAAAGAGATATAATGTGGTGAGCATAGGGGATTTTTTTCTTAAAAAATATATATTTCTAAGTGTGAAGTTCTTTATAAAAATCAAGAATTGTACATATCTAAGCCATCTAAATCAATTTTTAAAATTTGACGATTCTACTAAATAATGTTATGCATTCCACCGAATAATATTTTATTTAGTGGACTAGAGGGGTAAAAATATATATATTTCACCGAATAAAGACACGCCACAATGATCAAGCTAATAGTGAATATCAATCATTCCATTGAATATTTTGACAATTCCACCAAATAATGTTTCACACCCTACCAAATAATGTTATGTTATCTTTTTCCATATAATTCTGATTAAAATTTATCAATTCCACTGAATAATTTATCACATATTACTGAATAATGATTAGTTTTTTTTTGTCAATTAAAGAAACCTCAAATCTCTAAATAATACTTACAATTTATACGAATAATGCTTCACATTTCACCGAATAATATCTCACATTTCACTGAATAATGTTTTGTTTTATGTTGACAGACCAAAGAGTCCATATTCTGACAAATAATAAAACAGATTTCACCGAATAATTTAAAAACTCATTACCACTAGTAACCAAAATTTGACACATACCTCTGAATAATTTGATGAATAAAAGAATTAAAATTATGCATATCGAAAACCCTACCCGTCCACCCTGGCACCCACCCGCCCACCCCAAGCCGCCGCCCACCCAACCACACCCCTCCCCCACCCCACCCCACCCCACCCCATCGTAGAATTCAACCCAAACGTAGAATTCAATTTTAATTTGGTGCCTTTGCAGATCGGCCGGCCCTGCCCAGTGCCCACCCAACTACACCCCACCGTCGCAATCGCCGCCGTATTCGTCGGAATCGTCACCGCTTCTCCTTTGTAACCCTCGTTTCCGCAATCGCCACCGTACTCATTGGAATCGTCACCGATGCTCCTATGTAACCCCCTCGCCGCCGCAATCGCCGACATCGTCTCCTGCTGCCGGTTCCACCTAGAAGAAACGTCGTAGTCGCCGGAGATGGTGTCAAATTATGAGGAAGAGGAGCACTAGTTGTGGAAGACGGTTGCAGATTTGCTGAATCGCAGGAGGCCACCGGTTGAGAGAGAGGAGCACTGATTTTTAGGGTTTTTATTATGCCATCAAGCACGCGCTCCACTCTCCCTGTTTGGTTTAAGAATGAGTTTTTTTTTTATAAATCACCCGGACACATGGCGGGATATAGGCCTTCCGATCCACTAAGATCAATGACTATTAGTTGTGCACAAGATACACTCTAAGGGGTGTGCACAAGGAACCACTCCATATATATATATAATATAATATAATATAAAATAGAAGTAATTTGGTCCAAAGGCCGAAGGCCTTTGGATCAATTACTAAATGTCCTAAAGGCTTTTCTTTACTACTAAATGGCCAAAATATTTTCATAATACCAACACTACCCCTGCCTTAATATTAAACGCTCCCCCAATCCCTATTACCCCTTCCCTGTGCGTTTTCCCTTTCTCCTCCAAACGCCGTCCCTTTTTCCTCCAAATCAGATCCGCCAGAGAGACTTCGATTTTAGCCGGAGAAGACAAGGTCCGGAGAATCCCGAAGCCGCGTTGTCGGATCTGCACGAGCCTTGCCAAGGGTTCCTACTGCGAGATAGCTCCTATACGGAGATTATTGAGAGCATTTCGCCTGAATATCTCCAACCGACGATGAAGATCTGCGTCGATGGCCTCTCGTCACCGTCAGTTGCGGTAAAGAGATCCGCCGCCGCCAAGCTCCGCCTACTCGCGAAGAACTGTTCGGATAATCAGCAATCTGAACTTGTTCTGGTTCAATTCAATGGAGTTTTTTAAATTTTGGATTTCAAATTCGTACCTGGAAATCTGAATCGAATTTAAGATGAAATCTGAATCGAATGGATTTCAAATTCGTATCTGAATCGAATTCGTACCTGGATTTCAATTCATTAAATGGATTTCAAATTCGTCGTCGTTGGATTTCAAATTCGTATCTGAATCGAATTCGTACCTGGAAATCTGAATCACCAAATTGAAGTGATTAATCTGATGTCTATGAGCTGTATGATTGATTAATTGAGTGATCCATTTCATTTAGTGGAATTCATTTCATCAGCTTGTGAAAATTCATTTAGTGGAATTCATTTCATTTAGTGGAACTGAAATCTGATGCCTATGAGCTGTATGATTGTATGATCGATTAATTGAGGATGTTGATGCATCAGCTTGTGAAAATTCATTTCATCATTTCATCATTTCATTTGAGTTGAAGAACCGATTTTAATTTAGTGGAATATATTGCTGTTTTGTTTACATAGCTAGTGTTTCATTCAGTAGAATTCATGAATGATGTGTATTCATTTTTTGAGTTATTTTTATACTGGAATTCATCTAAGGTATTCTAGACATTTAGTTTGAGTGATGCAACTTGTCCTAATTTGGTTACAGTGTCTATGACCCTGTAAAAACAGTGGTTACAGTGTATATGACCTTGTTTTTATAGTGGTGACAGTGTCTATGACTCTGTTTTTATTTTGGTTATAGCGTCTATGACTCTCTTACCCGTTCATATATTAGAGGAGAATTGTCCCCACATGTATTTTGGCTTCTTATTAACCACTATAGGGTTTATGTCTCCCGTGTCGTAGGGTTTTCCTTTGATTACAGTGTCTTTGTCTCCACATGTATTTTGGCTTCTCATTAGCCCCTATAGGGTTTGTGCCTCCCGTGTCGTAGGGTTTTTCTTTGATTATAGTGTCTTTGACCTTTTTTTTCATACTGGTAACAGTGTCTATAGTCCTGTTTTTATTTTGGTTACAACGTCTATAGGGTTTCCTTTGATTACAGTGTCTATGATCTTTTTTTCATAGTGGTGACAATGTCTATAACCCTGTTTTTATTTTGATTACAGCGTCTATAAGACTTTTCTTTGATTACAATGCCTACGCCCATTTTTTCATAGTGGTGACAGTATCTATGACCTTGTTTTAACAGTGGTGACAGTGTCTATGACTCTCTTACCCATTCATATATTGAAGGAGAACTGTCCACCTAATGTCTTTTGGCTTCTCATTAGCCTTTTTAGGGTTTGTGCTTACTTTGCCCTAGGGTTTTCCATTTGATGACATCAATCATCTGTTAACGACGTACTATACTTAACATTTTAGGGTTTAGGGTTAAGTCTTTAGGGTTTAGGGCCAAGACCCTAAACCCTAAATCCTAAACCCTAAACCCTAAACCATACTTAACATCACATGTTCTTTTGGCTTCTCATTAGCCCCTTTAGGGTTTATGCTTCCATTTTTCTAGGGTTTTCCTTTGATTACAATGTCTATGAACCTTTTTTCATAGTGGTGACAGTGTCTATAAAACTGTTTTTATTTTCGTTACAACATCTATAGAGTTTTCCTTTTGATTACATTGTTTATGACTTTGTTTTTATAGTGGTGACAGTGGGTATGACCCTCTTACCCATTCATGTATTAGAGGAGATTTGTCATCACATTTATTTTGGCTTCTCATTAGTCCCTATAGGGCTTGTTCTTCCTTTATGATATGATTTCCCTTTGATTACAATGTCCATGACCATGTTTTTATAGTGGTGACAATATCTATGACTTTATTTTTTTTATAGTGGTTACAATAGTAGTTATATTTTTATTTGTTTTTTATTATGGTGACACTAATTTAAAAAAATCTAAAAACACTAGAAATTAGAAATTAGAGAAGAACTGTCACCATATGTGTTTTGGCTTCTCATTAGCCCCTATAGGGTTTGTGCTTCCCTTTTTCTAGGATTTTCTTTTGATTACAGTGTCTATGAACCTTTTTTCATAGTGGAGACAATGTCTATAAAGCTGTTTTTATTTTGGTTACATCGTCTATAAGGTTTTTCTTTTGATTACAATGTATTTGACCGTGTTTTTATAGTGGTTACAGTGTCTATGATCCTATTTTTATTTTGCTTACATCATCTATGACCCTCTTAACCATTCATATGTTATAGGATAACTGTAACCACATGTATTTTGGTTTCTCATTAGCCCCTATAAGATTTCCTTTTGATTACAGTGTCTATGACCACGTTTTTATAGTGGTGACAGTGTCTATGACTCTCTTACCCATTCATATATTGAAGGAGAACTGCCCACCTAATGTTTTTTGGCTTCTCATTAGCCTTTTTAGGGTTTGTGCTTACCTTGTCCTAGGGTTTTCCAATTGATGACAACAATCATCTCTTAACGACGTACGGTACTTAACATTTTGGGGTTTAGGGTTTAGGATTTAGGGTTTAGGGCCTAAACCCTAAAGACTTAACCCTAAACCCTAAACCATACTGTACATCACATGTTCTTTTGACTTCTCATTAGCCCCTTTAGGGTTTATGCTTCCCTTTTCCTAAGGTTTCCTTTGATTACAGTGTCTATGAACCTTTTTCCATAGTGGTGACAGTGTCTATAAAGTTGTTTTTATTTTGGTTATAGCGTCTATAGGGTTTTCCTTTTGATTATAGTGTCTATGGCTTTGTTTTTATAGTGGTTACAGTGTCTATGTTCCTATTTTTATTTTGCTTACAACATCTATGACCCTCTTAACCATTCATATGTTATAGGGGAACTGTCACCACATGTATTTTGGTTTCTCATTAGCCCCTATAAGGTTTATACTTCCCTCGTCCTAGGGTTTTCCTTTGGTTACAGTGTCTATGATCCTATTTTTATTTTGCTTACAACGTTTATGACCCTCTTACTCATTCATATATTAGAGAAGAACCGTCACCATATTTATTTTGGCTTCTCATTAGCCCCTATAGGGGTTGTGCTTCCCTTATCATATGATTTCCCTTTGATTAAAGTGTCTATAACCACGTTTTTATAGTGATGACAGTATCTATGCCTTTATTTTTATTATGATGACAATATTAGTTACATTTTAATTTTTTTTATTGTGGTGACACTACTTTAAAAAAAATATAGAAAACTAGAAATTAGAAATTACAGAAGAACTGTCATCACATGTATTTTGGCTTCTCATTAGGCCCTATAGGGTTTGTGCTTCCCATTTCATAGGGTTTTCCTTTGATTACAGTGTCTATGACCCTTTTTTCATAGTGGTGACAATGTCTATGACCTTGATTTTATTTTGGTTACATCGTCTATGACCCTCTTAAGCTCTTACCCATTCATATATTAGAGGAGAACTATCACCACTTATATTTTGACTTCTTATTAGGCTCTATAGGGTTTGTGCTCGCTCGTCCTAGGGTTTTCCTTTGGTTACAGTGTCTACGACTCTGGTTTGATTTTGATTACAGCGTCCATGTCCATCTTACCCATTCATATATTAGAGGAGAATTATCACCATATGAATATCGGCTTCTCATTAGCCCCTATAGGGTTTGTATTTCCCTTTTTCTAGGGTTTTTCTTTGATTACAATGTCTATGACCCTCTTACCTATTCATGTATTAGACGAGAACTGTCACCACATTTATTTTGGCTTCTCATTAGTCCCTATAGGGTTTGTGCTTCCCTTGTCCTAAAGTTTTGCTTTGGTTACAGTGTCTATGACCCCGTTTTTATAGTGGTGACAACGTCTATGACCCCGTTTGTATAGTGGTGACAACGTCTATAACTCCGTTTTTATAGTGGTGACAGTGTCTATAACCTTGTTTTTATTTCGGGCTCGATCGACTCGTTTAAACTGAAAATAAAGATCATAAGCTGAAAATATATATGTTTTTAGTGATGGCTTCATTTGCATTAAAATCATAAGAGAGATATATTAAAATCATAAGAGAGATATATTTAAGCGATATATTAAATAAAATAATAAGCGATATTTTCCTTTTGATTACAGTGTCTATGACTTTGTTTTTATAGTGGTGACAGTGGTTATGACACTGTTTTTATTTTGATTACAATGGTTATGACCCTGTTTTTATTTTGATTACAGTGTCTATGACTCTATTTTCATTTTGATTACAGTGTTTATGACGCTCTTAACCATTGATATATTTTTTGTAAATGTGGTGACAACATTTACTTGTCCTAGGATTTTTTAATTAAAATATTAATCAAACAATGGCAACACCGCACAATGTAGAAAATAAACTAAGGAACATTAAAGTCTTGCTTTCAACAAGTGATTCTTTAATTAAAATATGAATCAAATGGCATCTCAGTGGACAACAACCATAACCACAAGAGCCGGCTCCAACCTACCTTCATGCTTCTAAAAAAGATACAAACACCAGATCACAAGAGCATACTTACAACTAACAGCAACCATAACTGAAATTTCACAAAACTCAAATATATCAATTTTTCATCAAATTAACATTGACAGGAATGACAGCAAAAGAACCTACGTCTGTGCCCAAGGTAGAGCTCGCTTTCTCTTGGTGGTCAGCTTGGTACATTCGGAATCAATATGTGTTTAGGCAGGCCCCAATCCCCCACAGAGACAGTTCATTACGCACTATTAAAACTCATAAGGAGAATTGGAGCAAAGCTACTCTATTTGAAAGTAGTCTTGATGAGGACCCCCATTTACAAAAACAAAATCCAAACCACACAAGGAAGAAAAAGAAGCATGGTACGATTACATGGCGCAAACCTCCGAAGGGAACTCTCAAGTTAAATTTTGATGGATCCACAATTTCAAATAATGACAGCACGGCGGGTGCCATAATCCGGGACTGGGAAGGTCGGCCGATACACATTTGCTACCAGAAACTTGGAAAACAAAGCTCGTTGAAAGCAGAAGCCCTTGCTCTTAAGTTGGAAATCCAACATGCGCTACAACTCCGTATCGATAAAATCCACATTGAAGGTGATTCTCTTATAATCATCAACCACCTTAACAAAAAATCTAAATGTCCTTGGGAAATAGAACTGCTATTGTCAGATGTTGAACTATTATTATCGACTATGAAAGAAGTTTCCTTCTTTTATATTCCCCGATTAGGCAATAGAGTGGCGGATAAGGTTGCACACCTTTGCCACTCTGCGTGGGGTGTCGATATTCACAACGATTTTGGTCTCTTAGACCTCATCCGTAAGGATGCTGTCGGGTAGAGCTTGCTCACCTGAATTCTTTCCTAATAAAAAAAAAAAAAAAAACTTAATCTGATCAGTTAGTTCCTGGGCACACCGAGCACACCCGAACGCCTTCCTCTGTTCTCCCGAGAGCGCCCAAGGACCAACAACAGCTTCCTCCCTCCTTCCCCGAGGTCCAACGCTGCCAAGTTCAACCCGACACACTATCACCATGTTACCACCACACACCATTTACACCACTACTACCACAGTAACCAAAGGGAGACGAGACGAGGAGGGAGCAAACAACGGCGCCACCGGAGACGGCGAGGGAGAGCCCTGCTGCGCCGGTCTGGATCGACGGAGCCGGAGCGCTGGCGGGGGAGGCATCCTGGGCGGAGGTGACGGCCATGACTGCTGCGCCCAAGACAACGGCGATGAATGTGGATGTTGATTGCCTCGCCATCAGACCGGCGGAGAGTCGGTATCCATATTCAAAGGAGGACGAGGCTCTCGATCTCCGATTTCACAGTCTTCGCTGATGAATCCGCCGTCGCCGGTTCTGGCCATGGAGGTTGTTGCCGGAGAGGATGAGGCTTGGAGGGAGGCGGCATTGAAGAGCTCGTGAGGATGAAACTGGATGTCTAGATCTGGATCTGTTCAATTTGGGGGCAGATGAAAAAAAAAAGAGAGAGAATTATAATAGGGGTATAATTGGAAATTATGGCCTATTACCTAATATTATCACCCTTGTGTCCTGTGTCTTAAAAATTGGACCCAAAATGACCACTTAGCAAAAAAAAACCCTTTAAAATAATATAGTAATATTACATTATATTAATTAATATATGTGTGTGTGTATATATATATATATATAGAGGTAAAGGTTCAAATGAAAATGGGGTTTAAGGTGAAAATATGGCTTAAAGTGAAAATGGGTCTATTTTATTGAGTTGGGCCGCGGATCCTGTTAAGGCCTGATCCGAACCCGTCTCTCATTCCCAATTCATGTTCAGCGTTTTTGGTCATCTCCTTCCTCGTCCTCCCTCCTCGTTCCCGTCGTTCCCCGCTCGCCCTCCTCCTCGTTCCCGTCGTCGCCCACCTGCACCCGACCGAACCTACTCGGTCCTTGCTGCAAGCCTCCGACTGCTCCTACCTTTCTCATCCTCTGCTTTCCCCTCCACCACTTTCTTCTCAAACCCTAGATCCTCCGCTTCCGCCGCCCCTACCTTCGACATCGGCGCAGCTACTTCGTCATCTGCCGCTCCTTCCTTCGGATTCGGCGCAGCTGCTTCCTCCTCTTCTGCTCCTTCCTTCGGATTCGGTGCATCTGCTTCCTCTCTCTCAGCCTTTGGGGTTAGAACTTCTTCCGGCATCTCCTCGCCCTCTAATCTCCAGCGTGGACGATCTCCAAAGGTGAATTTAGCCTCAACTTATTCCACATACTCCTCTAATTGTTCCATTTCTAGTTTGATTTTCTTTTTTCTCAATTAGTTTTGTTTACTTCACGGATACTTGTTAGAATTTCTTGAAAGTGGATTTTGGAATTTTAGTGCTTGGAGCTGTTGTCTTTGGCTTGTTGAGAAGAGTTATCACAGGTGTGTGCCTTCTCTTTCAATGTCAATCTCCTGCAAATTTCCAGGCCTCCTGATTTTAATGGATGACATTATGGGTTTTTTGTGTGCCCTTTCTTTCAATGTCGATTCGCCAGAAGCAGGGGCTTTCCCCTCTTGCTCCTTTGATTTTCTGTGTACTCGATCTCATATAGTTTGTGAAACTACACTGTGAATTAGGTCTGATTATGCTAATTTAGTGTTTGATTCCTAAAATTGGACATTAGGTTCATTAGTTTAGGTTTGTTATGCTTGATTGATGGTCAGTTGGTAAGTCGAATTATGTAGAAGCAGAGACTTTGTTATCTGCTACTCTTATACATGAGGTAAGAAATATGTGAATTTAGATACCCCAATGAATGTCAGTGTTCATTTACTGATGAGTGAGGAAATATGGTATTTTCCAGGTAATGCATGTTCTTGACTTTGTTCCCCATGCCTTTTCACATTTCTTTCTATATATACTCTTTTGATAGGAGTGTTTGCTTGCTACCATTGACTTGTTTTTATTTTATTTTTGTCTATTTGGCCTCCATTATAAGTCTCTCTTGTGTTTATCCCATCTCACTCATTTTCAGTTTGCTAAAAGTGAAGCTTATATCTTGATGTTTCATTATCTGTTTCATGCCATGCTGCTCACTGTTACTGTTTTTAGTTTGAAGATTGAAGTGCTGCTTTATATAATTTACCATTGTTCTAGCCTATTGCATTGCAAGATGCGAAACCATAGGTGCTTTTGAGACCCTGTGGTCCGTCCTTGGAACCTAGGCAGGGCAAAATTCCTATTTAGTATCATGTGCAATTTTAGTTTGATAAAGTGCATAAATAAGGTGATAAAGTGCAAGAATAAAATGATGCAGATCCTTCAACTTGTCATATTTTTTTAATTTTGATTGATTTTGATTTTGACTTTTTTAGATTGTTTTTTCTGAATTTTTTCCCCCTGTTTTCTTGCTATTGCTTCACTTGAATTTCTTACTGTTCTTGCTATTGGTTTCTTGTTGTTGCTTGAGTTTTAGTTAATTACAATTCGAGCTATTTTTGAGTTTGTTGCATTTTCATGAGTAGGTTGGTTTTGAAGTTGTTGAAAAGAATTCAAATTGCTTAGACTTAACTCACACAGTAGGATCATGTTGTTCCCTTTCGTTTTTGTAAAATGCAGCATCAGTGTAGAGTGACTGCTGTGTACTCAGGTGAGGAAAGGTTTAATCAGGAATTGCTAAAGGCTGGCCTAGTACCTGAGGTTGGCGATGTTGAGAGTGGTAAGGTAGAGTATGACAGAGGGAAAGGAGTTGTGAATACAGATGGGAAAATTGTTTGCTCCAGTTCAGCATTAAAGGAGGATCAGTATGAAAGTATGGTGAATGGGCTTTTTTAATGTCATTAGGGAAATCAGTTGTGAAGGACTTGAATATTATTCTGAGCAGGAACAAGGTTACAGGTGAACTTGGCAGATCAGTTGAATTTAAGGAGTTAGATAGTATGGTCAAATCTGATGGAATGGGAGATAATGTGTGTGATTTTGATTTGCAACTCAGCTTATCTTCGAGAAAGGCTATAGAAAAATTTAATGCTAGTCAAGATGTTCAAGTTGTTACCCCGGATGGTTTGATAACTCCATCGAAGAGGAAAATAAAGAAAGTGTAAGTAACGAACATTGACAGTAATGAGGTTCAAGGGGATAGAGAACATGTTGTTGAGTGCAGCCTGCATAAAAACCGTTTCCATCAGCTTCAAGTGGTCAATGACAGCAAGTGCAAGGTAAGTGAGGATAGCACTCACTAACAGCCAGGTTATGGATAAACTGAAAATTGCAGCTTGGAATGTAAAGGGGCTTAAGGACCCCGTTAAGAACAGCTAATGATTGGGCTGTTGGAAACTAAAATGCTTCACAAAAATATTGAGGATGTTAAAAAAAAGGTTGATGAATGGATGGAGATGTAGTATGAACGGTAATGAGAATGTTAAAGGTAGAATTTGGCTTACTTGGAATCCAGATGTATTTGACGTTTCTATCTTGGTTGTGTATGATCAGTTCATACACTGTTCGGTTGAATCTAGAGATAAGTGCTACAGGTTCGTTGTGACCTTTGTGTACGCTTGCAACGTGAAAACAGAACGTGAACCTTTATGGGCTGAACTTAGAAATATTGCTGCTGATTTAGGTCCCAATGTCTCGTGGGCTCTATTAGGCGATATGAATTGCATCCTGATAGTGTCATCTTTTGTATTGCTGTTGGTCACAAAAATATTGATGTTGGTCTCATCTTTTGTATTTAGGTGTTCTCACCTCATCTCTGTATTTACCTTTTCAAGCGATGTGCATGAATAAGATTCTGAGGTGCACAATTAAGACTATAAAGTGCAAAAATAAGATGATGGAGTTCAAGAATAATAATATGACGTGCATGAATAAGATTCTGAAGTGCACGATTAAGATTATAAAGTGCAAGAATAAGATGATGAAGTGCATGAATAAGATTCTGAAGTGCACAATTAAGATTCTGAAGTGCAAGAATAAGATGATGAAGTGCAAGAACAAGATGATGCAGTGCAAGAACAAGATGATGAAGTGCATGAATAAGATTCTGAAGTGCAAGAATAAAATGATGAAGTGCACAATTTAAGATCATAAAGTGCATAAATAAAATGATAAGGTGTAAGAATAAAATCATGAAGTGCATGAATAAGATTATGAAGTGCACAATTAAGATTATAAAGTGCATAAATAAAATGATAAAGTGCAAGAATAATATGATGAAGTGTATGAATAAGATTATGAAGTGCATGAATAAGATTATGAAGTGCATGAATAAGATTCTGAAGTGCAAGAATAAAATGAGGAAGTGCATGAATAAGATTCTGAAGTGCACAATTAAGACTACAAAGTGCAAGAATAAAGTGATGAAGTGCGTGAATAAGATTCTGAAGTGCAAAAATAAAACTCTCACCTTTTAGTCAGATTTTTTTTTCCAAATCTGTGAACGAGTATAAAGATTCAAGTGGTGTCAAACTAGTATATAGATCCAGGTGGAGTCGAACCACCAACCCCCGAGCAACAAATTGCTCGTGTGCTCTTTCCTATTTGAGCTTATGGATCTCAAACTCTCAGTGCATAGACATGATTATAGAGTGCATGTTTAATATTTGCAAAGTGCATTTATAAGATAATATATTGCATAAAACACTACCATGGTATTAAACCTAAGAGCATAGAAAGAAAAAATCAAGAATCTCATAGCATTCAAAAGGAAAATGGCATATAGCATGACCATAAAAACAAGTTGTTTTAGAGTGCGTATCTCAGTGAACAAATGGATTAAGACGTTTCCCATCCCGTGCTGGGCTTAACACCAGTTTCTTCCTGACAGGCCTAAAGTCGTTATGCCAAATCAAAGTAAATTCCTAAGATGCAAACTATAACAAGTATAGTAGGTAAGTTAGGGTCGAACCCACAGGGAAACAGAATCAATTGTAAGAGCAAGTATTATTACCCAAAAGTAACTGATTAAAGGGGGAGTTTTGTGTGTTATCAATGGTGACAGAACAAGTTGCAAGTAGAGGTTGTGAATATATGATGGAAAGGTATCACACCAGGTAATTATCCGCACAACAATTGAGATGGTTCATCATCGCATTCTATGAATCTCAAGTTCTAATGTCCAGTAATTGTTCTCAATTCAGATCGTGTAATAGCTTTTAGTCCTACCAGTCCTAAAAGCACTTATCACCAAATTACAAGGGAAAACCTTCACCAAATAATAAAGCAATAGCATTCAAACATGAATTATAATGAGATACAAGCGATTCTAACAACCCGTTAAAATAGCCTGTAATCGAATCTCCCTCACAATCTACCACCAGCAACCGCGTATGGAGATTGTGTTTGCTACAATGAATCTACAACCCCAAACCTGGAATTGGAAACCCTAGCAATATGACTAGTATCGATAAACCTAGGTGATCAATCCAGATAAATCAATAATAAGCAATCAAGCAATAAGCTCAGGAGATCGAAACAATTAACAAAGGACGAACAAGAGTAGAATACTCACAACCAAATCAATTGAAGGCTTCAAAGAACCAAGTGCAACAAAGGAGAGTTAGTTCTCCATAGGGGTTTGTGAGATGATGAAAAGGGAAAATACGTCTCTGGAAAATAACCTAATTCATTCTCTACTGCCTTCTCGGCCTATATAACCTAATAAAATCGGGTTTAACATCCCGTACAATTATAATAATAAAATATTAAAACTAATAAGATAAACAGAATCGGATAAGAATCTGTCTTCAGGACTGACGCGGGCGCGCCAAGTGCAGCGCGGGCGCGCCAGCTTGGATCTTGCTTCTTCTGTCTGTTCAGCAGCGCGGCCACTTCCTCCTAGCAGAGTGGTCGCGTCGGGTAGCAGCGCGGGCGCGCCAGGTGCAGCGCGGCCGCGTCAAGTTGCAGCGCGGGCACGTCATTGGTTTTTCCCGAAAATTCCGTCTCGAATTAGCTTTCGACGTCAACATGAAAGTTGTAGCTCTCTGAAAGAGCTTTCCAACGCATGGTCATAATAGTCGATCGGACAACCGAGGCCTCCAGAAAGTGCAAAACAAGTTCAGCATGTCTGGCGACAATTTCTGCAGACTTGTTCTTCGTTTAGGTTCGCTTCTTCTTCTCAGGACCTCTTGAGATCTTCATTGTAAGCTTCTTCGATCAACTAGACATTCTCATCAAATGCGTTATCAACTCATGTCTTCTCCTCGGATCTACCATTACCTGAAATAATCAATAAAAGCGTGTAGATTCCGACTCCGACAACATAGAGAACTAATATGCAAATCATGCTTAATCCATCCATGATATGCATCTTAACTAAGCTAAATGCAACCTATTATGCCTACCTAAATGCATGCTATCAAACTCCCCCACACTTAACCTTTGCTTGTCCTCAAGCAATGATAGAATGAACATGAATCAACGCATCCCACAGGAAATCCCTTCAAGTTTCAACCTCATCAAAAAGCAACATTATAGCAGGTGAAAACATAAACCAAGCAAACAAACGTCATAGCATGTATTCCAGTGATCAAAGCTCAAAAGTAGACGTCATCCAACCTCACCAGAAATATGTGTTTCACTCATGTGTTTAGGCTTTTAAGTACAACTCTCAACTCAAACCATTCATGCACTAAGCTCATAGACATTGACCACCATATCACCAATTCTCTACCGAAATGTCATTACTTGCGGGACACAATAAAGAAAATAAAATGCAACACTTTTTTTTTTCTTCTTTTTCTTTGGTTTTCTTTTCTCTTTTTTTTTCTTTTTCTTGTCTTGGTGCTTCCTTACGCGAAGCGCAAACATGAGTGTCATGAATGGCCCCGGTCTATCAACACCTCAACTACTAATATGAAGTCCACTTGAACACCTTTTGACGCAAGTTGCAAACATGGGTGTCATGAATGAACCTGGTTACTCAATGGTCAAGCTTCTTTCCTAGTGGATAGTTTTCAACACCTTTTTGCGCGAATCATACCCATGGGTGTCATGCATAGATCCGGTTACTAAGTGCATTAACCATTGCCACCTTATTCACTAAATATTCATAAAATTAAATAAAAAGACTCAAAATATAAACATAAACTCCGCAAGCAACAAACATGTGCATCGGTCTTTAAAAATAGATACTGCAGTCAATACCAAGAGGTAGCAACACTAGGCGAGTAATTCACACAATTGAGCAAAAGAATTCAAATAAGGCCAAACATTCTCACATAGTCATGTTTTTAGGACTTCAATCATACTTTAGCTCAATCATACATGCTCAATTACATTCGCTAGCTCATGTTCCACAAAAATCAAATACAGATAATAATCAAAACATCCAGAACTCCATGGGATTTTTATGAATCATGCTTGAAATTTAAAATAGAGGACAAACTAAGCAAGATGGGTATTTGAATAACACATATGTATGAAATGCATGCTCTATTTTTGGATTTTTTTGATTTTTTTTTAAATACGAAAATAAACAAAAATGAATATTTGATTTTTTTTTAAATACGAAAATAAACAAAAATGAATAAAAATGATTACAGAAATTAAACATGATGCATAAATTTAAATATGATCTCCTATATGCATCTATATATAGAATTCCTCTCCCCCACACTTAAAGTTTTCATTGTCCTCAATGAAACAATAAAGACAACAAATGTAAACCAAATACAATCAGGGTGAAGGAAAAGAAAAAGGGAAAAGAAAGAAAAACTTACCTCGGGTTGCCTCCCGAGAAGCGCCTTTGTTTCAAGTCTTTGGCTAGACATTTTAGTTGTCCATTTAAGACTCATTCAGACATCGTCAGTGCCCTCAGCAGCAAATCAAACTCTTGTGCACACCATCTAGGTAAGCGGGCACTACATACGAATAAGTTGAAGTCAAAGTACGTCATCAACTCCTCATAAGCCCGAGCATGACTCCCCGCCGCGGGTATGTAGAACCACCAATTCAGTTCCATTGGCGGTATGTCAAAATAATGAGCCCAAGGATCAACATAATCACCGAACTTCTCACCATTGCAAAAGATATCAATTCTTTGCTCAGGAGCCACAGAAATTAGCTTCGGACTTGGTTCCTTGATAGGCGAGCTCGAGACAATCTCATCGAATGAAGGAGACAATAAATCACATGGGATCTCATGCGTCGACTCATGACACTCCATGTCAGGAAGTAGTGTACTCTCCTCTTCATCGCTGAAGAAACTGTCATCGTCTGCGAACATATCCTCCTCCGCCAAAACATTATCATGCTCATAGCTCAAGGGTATGGGAGGTAGCGGAGTAGACTCAGATGAACTCAATGAGGGAGGAATAGGAAGCACGCAATAACCTTCATCTTCATGACTTTCTGAGCTTCCCTTAGGTGTGACAAACAGGTCCTTGCCACTATCTAGGGTGTTCGTGGTGAGGCTCTCTATCAGGTTAACCACCGGTTGAGACGGTAGTTCACCTGCTTCACAAGTTGGTATCTCATTCCCCACTTGGACCATTTGGTGCACTCGTTCACCCAATTCCGCGATCTGCTGACACAATTGCTCATTCCCCTCATAAGAGGACATGGATAGATCATCCGAAGGTGCGTAAAAGTAATCCATCGGTTGAGGTTCTTGGGCAAATGACACTTCCTGCAAGGCCTGGTGACCCATGTAGCAGATAAGATCCCAAATTCCCATCAAACCTAACCTTGCTAGACTTCCTCCGCTCATATATATAGCACGTGCCTTTGTCTCAGCAGTCATTCCCTCTACAACGCAGACAACCATATCTCGCAAACTATCATGGAAACCCCGCACATTGCGGATGTCCACACACCTCTGCAACCTATCGAGATATAGGTGAAAATCTTCACCTTCGAACTGCGATAATCTCAACATGTTAAACTGTTAGTAGCATATGTGTTGTGAACCGTAAGATAGGTTCACAACAAAAGTTAGTAGCTAAATTAACACACAAGACAAACACACAGGTAATAAGACAAACAAGAACAAAGATAAACCGTTTCCCCGGCAACGGCGCCAAATTTGACAGGCCTAAAGTCGTTATGCCAAATCAAAGTAAATTCCTAAGATGCAAACTATAACAAGTATAGTAGGTAAGTTAGGGTCGAACCCACAGGAAAACAGAATCAATTGTAAGAGAAAGTATTATTACCCAAAAGTAACTGATTAAAGGGGGAGTTTTGTGTGTTATCAATGGTGACAGAACAAGTTGCAAGTAGAGGTTGTGAATATATGATGGAAAGGTATCACACCAGGTAATTATCCGCACAACAATTGAGATGGTTCATCATCGCATTCTATGAATCTCAAGTTCTAATGTCCAGTAATTGTTCTCAATTCAGATCGTGTAATAGCTTTTAGTCCTACCAGTCCTAAAAGCACTTATCACCAAATTACAAGGGAAAACCTTCACCAAATAATAAAGCAATAGCATTCAAACATGAATTATAATGAGATACAAGCGATTCTAACAACCCGTTAAAATAGCCTGTAATCGAATCTCCCTCACAATCTACCACCAGCAACCGCGTATGGAGATTGTGTTTGCTACAATGAATCTACAACCCCAAACCTGGAATTGGAAACCCTAGCAATATGACTAGTATCGATAAACCTAGGTGATCAATCCAGATAAATCAATAATAAGCAATCAAGCAATAAGCTCAGGAGATCGAAACAATTAACAAAGGACGAACAAGAGTAGAATACTCACAACCAAATCAATTGAAGGCTTCAAAGAACCAAGTGCAACAAAGGAGAGTTAGTTCTCCATAGGGGTTTGTGAGATGATGAAAAGGGAAAATACGTCTCTGGAAAATAACCTAATTCATTCTCTACTGCCTTCTCGGCCTATATAACCTAATAAAATCGGGTTTAACATCCCGTACAATTATAATAATAAAATATTAAAACTAATAAGATAAACAGAATCGGATAAGAATCCGTCTTCGGGACTGACGCGGGCGCGCCAAGTGCAGCGCGGGCGCGCCAGCTTGGATCTTGCTTCTTCTGTCTGTTCAGCAGCGCGGCCACTTCCTCCTAGCAGAGTGGTCGCGTCGGATAGCAGCGCGGGCGCGCCAGGTGCAGCGCGGGCACGTGATTGGTTTTTCCCGAAAATTCCGTCTCGAATTAGCTTTCGACGTCAACATGAAAGTTGTAGCTCTCTGAAAGAGCTTTCCAACGCATGGTCATAATAGTCGATCGGACAACCGAGGCCTCCAGAAAGTGCAAAACAAGTTCAGCATGTCTGGCGACAATTTCTGCAGACTTGTTCTTCGTTTAGGTTCGCTTCTTCTTCTCAGGACCTCTTGAGATCTTCATTGTAAGCTTCTTCGATCAACTAGACATTCTCATCAAATGCGTTATCAACTCATGTCTTCTCCTCGGATCTACCATTACCTGAAATAATCAATAAAAGCGTGTAGATTCCGACTCCGACAACATAGAGAACTAATATGCAAATCATGCTTAATCCATCCATGAAATGCATCTTAACTAAGATAAATGCAACCTATATAACCTAATTAAATCGGGTTTAACATCCCGTACAATTATAATAATAAAATATTAAAACTAATAAGATAAACAGAATCGGATAAGAATCCGTCTTCAGGACTGACGCGGGCGCGCCAAGTGCAGCGCGGGCGCGCCAGCTTGGATGTTGCTTCTTCTGTCTGTTCAGCAACGCGGCCACTTCCTCCTAGCAGAGTGGTCGCGTCGGGTAGCAGCGCGGGCGCGCCAGGTGCAGCGCGGCCGCGTCAAGTTGCAGCGCGGGCACGTCATTGGTTTTTCCCGAAAATTCCGTCTCGAATTAGCTTTCGACGTCAACATGAAAGTTGTAGCTCTCTGAAAGAGCTTTCCAACGCATGGTCATAATAGTCGATCGGACAACCGAGGCCTCCAGAAAGTGCAAAACAAGTTCAGCATGTCTGGCGACAATTTCTGCAGACTTGTTCTTCGTTTATGTTCGCTTCTTCTTCTCAGGACCTCTTGAGATCTTCATTGTAAGCTTCTTCGATCAACTAGACATTCTCATCAAATGCGTTATCAACTCATGTCTTCTCCTCGGATCTACCATTACCTGAAATAATCAATAAAAGCGTGTAGATTCCGACTCCGACAACATAGAGAACTAATATGCAAATCATGCTTAATCCATCCATGAAATGCATCTTAACTAAGGTAAATGCAACCTATTATGCCTACCTAAATGCATGCTATCACTTCCATTGAATTGAACAAGGATAGCGCTACGTTTCCCATCCCGTGCTGGGCATAACCCAATATCATATTAGTATAGGTAACAGAATTTTTCGATCGTGTTCTATAGAACACATTCTCAGCAGAAGCACCTGCGCCTGATTTTGAGTACATATCAACAAGAGCAGTGCCCACAAAGACATTTTGGTCAAGGGAAAGGCGAATTGCGAAGCCATGGAGCTGCTTACCGAGGGCAGTGCTGCCAATCTGACTGCAGGCGGGTAAAACCGAAGCTATGGTGACAGCATTGGGCAACATATTGCTCTGAAGCATTTGACCCAAGACGGTAAAAGCCTCATTGAATAGCCCGTTCTGAGTGTTACCAGAAAGCATGGCGTTCCAAGTGGCTAGATCTTTATACTTGCTGTCGGTTTTCTCAAACACCAACTGCGCCTTCTTAATCATTCCACACATGCCATACATGTCTATAAGGTAACCGTTCACGCCCTCAAACTGGATCCTTCACCTAATAAGATAAGCATGGGTCTGTTTTCCAACACCTTTCACTAATGGAGACTGAACAGTTTCCCCATTGTCCCACCACAACCTAAGAATTAGAAGCTCACATACCTCAGGTCCTCAGCTATATATTGTTGGACAGTTCTACCTGATGGATAACCTTCATATTTCTGACCTTGAAAGGAAAATGAATCAATGAGCAAAGGAGAAGATGGATACAAGATGAATCAATGAGCAAAGGAGAGTAAAAACCCCAATAGTATGACTATGATTATACAGTGACAACAAGGTCAACGATCCAACAAGGACAGTTCACCAATGACTAAGAATCTGCTGATTTTACAGTTCAATTTAGATGAAAACGATACTCATATTTCAAAATACATTCACTTCGACAATTGTTCTACCTATAAAATGTTCAATTTTTTTATACTGCATTCAATTAGCCAACAGTAGAGCACAAAAACTTATCAGATTTCCCATAGTCGCAACAGATGCAGATAATTGAATAGAGAAAATTTCCCATAGTCGAACTCTATACAGATTTGAACTCTATAATTTTACAGATTGAACTTTATTCAGATTGAAGAAGATGAGCAATTAATCGAACAATCACAACCGAAATCGGGCACAACGACTTAATAAATTAGACATCAAAAAAGCTAAACAAACCTTGTGAATCAGAAGAAGCAAATCACCATGAAAACCTTAGTATTGGCCACCACTGAAATCTGCAACATTAAAAAGCATATCCGATTGAAGAAAAACTCAAATGAATCAGAAGAAGAATAAAAAGCAACAATTTCTAAATGATTGTGCCGGATCTGCAGGATAGAGGCGGAGGAGGAGCAGAGCTGGTATCGAAAAGGGGATTTGAGCGCAGAGGCGAAGGAGGAGCAGAGCCGGACCAGCCGGTATCGAAAGGGAGTTCATTGAAACTTCCAGGAATCGGAGGCGGGAGAGGAATCGCGGAGGATGTAGCGGAGAAGGCGGAGTTGGCGAAGATGCGACCGACCTTCTGGGAGACCTCGGCTAGGGCCTAGGGTTCCGTCTGAAGCATTTCGATGGAGGGAAGGAGGAAGGTCGGAAGCGATTCAGTGTTTTTTTTTGCCAGTCCAGTCCGGTTCGGTTTTTTAATGGCAAACCCGCGCCGGTTTATCTCTTAATTAACCCATTTTCACTTTAATCAAAATTTTCATCTTAAGCCCCTTTTTCACTTTAACCTCACCCTATATATATATATATATATATATATATATATATATATATATATATATATATATATATATATATATATATATATATATATATATATATATATATATGCGGGACGGGACGGGATTTGCGGGATTGGGACGGGTCGTCCCGCGTCCCGTCCCGCATAATTTTTGCGGGACGGGATTTACTATTTTTTTTTCGAAATCCCACCGGGATCGGGATTTGCGGGATTTGTGCCCACCCCTAGGTAATGTTATTTTTATAGGTTATTTAAGTTAGATAAATGACATTATTTGCCCATATTCCATGAAACCATGATTTATTATTTTCTCTTCATGCTAAGTTTAATTATGTGATATATCCGTTTTCATATCCATAATTGTCATTTATTCCATTCGGTTCCGGACTAGTTTGCATATTAGTTCGGTGTGGACTTAGGTTATCTTTTGAACCTAGTCCTTATCAAATATATAAATATGTGCACTTAAGTTATGAATTTTGGAATCGTAGTTTAGTGTATTAAAGAATGTGAATATTATAGATTAAAGTTAAGGAAGATGAACGCTTCCTAATAAAGTATATAAACGATATTATAAATTAAATATGGAAGATGAGTGCTTCCAGATTATATAAAATTTATATATTATATATTATTATAAATCAAGAAGATGAGCGCTTCCTACCCAGTTTCATGAAGCTACGTTTCCGGACTCGGAAATGATCAACTGAGAGCGGGTTCAGTGAATTTGATCGATAATAAAATATGAGCAGACCCGTTCGGTACACTTGATACTAAAAGAAAATTCGAGCGGACCCGTTCGATATACTTATATTAAAATAAAATCTGAGTGGATCCGTTCAGTACAGATCAAATATATAGATCTTATTATTGTAGTTCATTGGTTGAATATTAGTTGTAAGTTTAAAGTTATACAGTTATTTATAAGACGGTGATCATAAATAATTAAGTTGGTCATAATTTCAGTGTTTAATTATATTCTAGTCTCATTTCGGAATATAATTTCCTAGAGTGATTTATCTCTCGCATCCATTATTCTTCCTAACTTATAAACTCTCAAGTTGCGTCGAGTGTCTATTTTGTATTCCGTAATTCACATTTAAATAATATGTATTACTCTCCTTTGGACTATTTGGTTCATACCGTTTTATGGTCAATGAATCTTTAATGTAAAATGGTCTTTTATTTCGTGTTGTCACTTACTTGTTCTTAATTGAACTAACTGCCCTATGGATTGTGGCGGCTGGTGCCTCTCGTTTGTATACGATGCATCAGACCTAAGTTGCAGGTATAAAGATCGTAGTGAAGAAGTTCCGAAGGCGTTGGAGAACATCAAGGGTCATTTTAAATGTTTTGAACAAAAATGGGTAATTCCAAATGTGATCAAGTTGATTAATTATTTACTTTTTTTTTTTGAAAGTTTTCTACTGTACAAGTTAAACGATTGTAAAGTGTTTAAATAAAAATATAATTTCCTTTTGGTAAAAAGTCTTCCGCTGTATTTATTCTAATTGCATGTCATCATCTTGTTTATGGGAGCATGGTTGCATGTCCCTATAAGCCTAAGGTGGTTACGAAGACATTAAAGTCCGAGTAATCACTAGCGCCGCAACATTCCCTCATGTCTGAAAAGGTAAATATATAGTTGTGGTTGTAAAAACCAGGTTACAAAAGTGTGAGACCAAACAAGGGGTCTCACGTAAGAGGGGAGCCAAAAAAACTATACCCAATCCCCATCTATACCCTCCAAAAGTCCGAATCCTACCTAGCAACCAACAAGATCAACTCACTCATATACGCCCAATCAACACAACAAACCCCACTCCTGCATAATCCTAACACTCCCAAGCCAATATCAACAGAAAACAACCTAACTATGATTGCTTCGATCCCTTCTATTCACGGTACACGGTTTCCTCACCATGGATAGTCGGGATTGACAGCTCGAGATAATAATAGCAACACAGGTCCTAATGTCAAAAGGTTCATGGCAAAATACAAGCTTGTTTCTGGCAAGTCAAGTAAAATAAATAAGGCCTTGGAAGCTTAGAAGCTTCATAACAAACACCGACTTCTTCATTTCATTCTTTGGCGCACATGCAAACCACTGGAGCCACTCTTGAACCGTATCAAATCTGCTGCTTATACCGCTCCAAGCAAAAACATGACGTTGCACCTCCCGAACGACAGGACATGAGAACCACAGGCGGCTCACGGTTTCCTCATCCAATCGGCAAAGCGCACGGGTTGCAACGTCCTCACCCATCCAATGCTTAGTAATATGCTCGGTTTGTATACGATTTCGTGCTGCAAGCCAAGTGAACAATGCCCATTTTCTGCATTGGGGTCTATCCCATATAAGTTCACCCCATTCAACAACCGGACCCCTATGACGAAGGACGTTGACAGGCCTAAAGTCGTTATGCCAAATCAAAGTAAATTCCTAAGATGCAAATTATAACAAGTATAGTCGGTAAGTTAGGGTCGAACCCACAGGGAAACAGAATCAATTGTAAGAGCAAGTATTATTACCCAAAAGTCACCAATTCAAGGGGGAGTTTTGTGTGTAAGCGATAGTGACCGAACAAGTTGCAATAAGAGGTTGCGAATATATGATGGAAAAGTATCACACCAGGTAATTATCCGCACAACAATTGAGATGGTTCATCATCGCATTCTATGAGTCTCAAGTTCTAATGTCCAGTAATTGTTCTCAATTCAGATCGTGTAATAGCTTTTAGTCCTACCAGTCCTAAAAGCACTTATCACCAAATTACCAGGGAAAACCTTCACCGAATAATAAAGCGATAGCATTCAAACATGAATTATAATGAGATACAAGCGATTCTAACAACCCGTTAAAATAGCCTGTAATCGAATCTCCTTCACAATCTACCACAAGCAACCTGCGTATGATGATTGTGTTTGCTACAATGAATCTACAACCCCAAACCTGGAATTGGAAACCCTAGCAATATGACTAGTATCGATAAACCTAGGTGATCAATCCAGATTAACCAATAATAAGCAATCAAGCAATAAGCTCAGGAGATCGAAACAATTAACAAAGGACGAACAAGAATAGAATACTCACAACCAAATCAATCGAAGGCTTCAAAGAACCAAGTGCAACAAAGGAGAGTTAGTTCTCCATAGGGTTTGTGAGATGAAGGAAAAGAAAATACGTCTCTGGAAAATAACCTAATGCTACTGCTGCCTTCTCGGCAATAATATAACCTAATTAAAAGGGTTTAACATCCCGTAAAAATATAATATTAAAAACTAATAAGATAGGGGAAAATCGGATAAGAATCCGTCTCCAGGGACTGACGCGGGCGCGTCAGTAGCAGCGCGGGCGCCCCAGTGGATCGTTTTGCTACTTCTATCTGATGCAACAACGCATGCACTTCCTCCTAGCAGCGCGGGCGCGTCAGTAGCAGCGCGGCCGCGCCAAGCTCACCAGCTCCCAGCTGCTTCCGAACTTCTTCACTTCAACTCTTCTGTAACTTGCATGATCCTATGATTTCTTCAACTTCTTCAACAGGTTCCGAATCACCAAGTTCATACAAATATCTCTCACAATGACATGTAAATGATGACAAAAACTACTAAATGCAATATAGAGTATATCGCATATCAAATTCCCCCATACTTAAACCTTTACTCGTCCCGAGTAAGCGTAGAAGCTAAGCCTACTCTCACCATAAAGCTCAAAGGTTCACATACAGTACAAGGAAAATGAACAATAAGTACTAGTAGTTTCCACCATCTCAACAATCAGCACAAAAGACAATCAAAATAGGAAATGAGACTTACAATCATATCTCAACCATCTACACCTTATAGCTCCCAGTGGCCTACCCGAAAATCTCCTTATCCCTCCACTTCTTATGTCGCCTTCGCCAATAGATCAATCCTAAACACTCAAAGTAAACGCTCATCTTGCCAAGGCGCCCTTTCGGGTTTTCACCAAGCCACTCATTTTTTTTTCCAAAGATGGTACTCACATAAACATTCTCACTTCCCTCAAGTCTCATATTGCCAAAGCCTAAGGCTCGCCAGACTACCTGCTTTTTACCTGAGTCGCCCTTTCGGGTTTTCAACTCATCCCAGGATTTTGATTGCTTTCTTCTTTCTTTTTTTTTTCTTTTTTTTTTTTGAATAACAAGTGCAGAATCTGTACAAACATAATGCGGAAATGAAATATGTACAAGATATGTAAATCCTTTCCCTCCCCCATACTTGAATGAAGCATTTTCCTCAATGTGAAAGAAGACAGAAATAAGTAGGGACAAAGGAAACAGAAGGACTCACTGAGGGGGTGGATAGTGGCGAGAGTAATCCTCTCGCATGCGGCGCAACTCTTCCCTCATACGTCTGAACTCGCCAAAGCATTCTAGGATGTCGGCCTGCTGGTGGAGAATCTGGTTCTGCACTCTATCTTGGTTTTGAACCACCGTCGTCAAACTCCCTACGTCTTGGCGCAGAAGGCCAATCTGGTCAACCAGGTAGCCCCACCGGTGAGGCTGCTGATGAGCATCCTGAAAAGCTTGTGGGGGCCAAGGGGCCCACTGATGTGAATCCTGCTGGCCCTGATATGTCGGGTGAGAATCCCAACCGTGAGAAGGGGTATGATAAGCAGGCACCTCCTGCTGTGGGTTCTGTGCGAAACCCTGAGTATCTGTCTGAACAAAAACCTGCGGAGCCACAGACGCTTCCTCAACTATAGCAGCTCCAGCTGTGCCACTACTGCTACTAGATGTGGCAATCGGGAGAGTCGGGTCGGGTTCGGGTCAGGTTATTCGGTTTTGGGTCATATCGAATTCGGGTTGATATCGGGTGTGATGATAATTCGGGTCTGATCGGGTTCGGGTCGGGTTTATTCGGGCATTAGTTTATCGGATACAGTCGGGTTTTTGGGTCCTATTCGGTTCGGGCGAATCGGGTTTTGGTCTAAACGAGTTTGGGTTAATCGGGTGTCGGTCTAAACGGGTTCGGGTGAATCGGGTTTCGGTCTAAGCGAGTTCGGGTGAATCGGGTTTTGTTCACAACGGTTTTGGTTGAATTGAGTTCATTCAAATTGAACCTGCAAGAATCATATTGGATAAAAAAAATCAATTTTTTTTTACCTACGAGATATTTATCCTTCTATATAGATTAACCTAATGTTTATCAATTCTTAATCAATACTACATTCGTTAAAAAAAAATGTAAGTCTTCTCACTTTTTATAATATTTTTTTTAAAAAGTCAAAATCATATAAAATATTTTTTTTAATATTAATTTCATACTTATTACTCATAACTACGAAATTATAAAAATAAAAAAAAATTGATATTTATATAGTTTGAGCGTCTTAAAAAATGCTAAAAAGTTACTTTTTTTAATGAAGGGAGTACAAAGTTATATTTAATTATACTATATGCATGATAATATTATCATCCATTATTAAGTAATCAAATACTTAGGTTGTTTTGAGTATTCTAGGGAAAATGCTAAGATTTTTGTTGATTTCGGATATAATCGGGTTTGGGTTATTTCGGGTGTCGGGTATAATCGGGTCCGGGTAATTTCGGGTTTCGGATATGCTCGGGTCGGACGATTTCGGGTTTCGGGTTGATTTCGGGTCGGTCCATTCGAATATAATCGGGTTTGGGTTCTTACTGGGTTCAGATTGCTTTCGGGTTCGGGCTTAACTCGAATCGGATCAGTCGGTCTCGGATCCAAACTTTTTTTTTCAATTATTCGGGTGTCGGACGGGTTCGGGTCGGATTAATCGGATTGGTTTTCTCGGGTCGGGTTGGGTATTGCCAGCTCTGACTGCTACCCACTTCTAGGCGACGCCGTCTACCCAGAACTGATGTCGGAAAATAATCAGTCTCAATATACCAATCAGTCCAAGTCTCAGACCAAGGAAGGGGCTTAGGGAGCCTGAACTGATGCTCTTTCTTCTTGCATGTACACCAAATGGTTCCCCCATCCGGCGCAGTGTCAAGCATCAAACACCTCCGCAGATACTCCTCTGTGTAGGTCCTTGCTATGACCTGCTCCTCCAGCTCTTGCAAGCCACCTTGCTCAACGGCCGCAGCAATGGCTACCCGAGTAATAAGTCCGCCTTGGACCATTTCTGGTCCAGTGGCACTGCGATCCCTTCTGACCCTGTCGAGCCCATCGAAGAAGAGTCTAAGCCAGTCAGGAGTGTAGTTTGCAGTAGGCACATCGCTGTAAGCAAACCTCAGGTGTGTCATGGAGAGCTTGGTGTCCGTGGTCAGCCCATAATATGTCCCAGCGACGATCTTGCACAACATACGGAAGACAGGGTGAGTAATCCTGCTGTTGTACTCGTTACTGGTTAAGAATTCCTCTCCAGATACCGCTCTAAAGAATGCAACGAGGTCTGTGTCGGTCGTGGCTTTCACCCATCCATCAGTTGGGGCTTTAGTGATCCCCAAAGCAGCCCGCAACCTTGCTGCAGAAATCCTGTAGGTAGTGCTGTTGAACCTGAAAGAGACCCCTCTAATTCTGTTCTCCCCAAGGTACAGCTGATATGTCGCAAGGAACTGCTTGCACCGTTCTAGGTATCCTACAGCTCTCAACTCCAAAAAATCACCAATACCAGCGTGAGCTAAACACTTCTGCATACAATCTAGCATCTGAAGTCGTTGAAGGGTCTCTCTATGCAGATATTTTGTAGAACTGACACAGTTTACCTTATTATAAATAGCCCACTCCTCTTCAGACAAATCTAACTCTTCATCAGATCGACTCACCTCTTCCTCCGATGAACTCATACTCGGCAGATAATAAGACTAGATCCGAATCGAAATAAGGATAGCGGAAAGAACTCACAAAGAACAAATGAGGCTCGGCTCAGGAGGCCGACGCGGGCGCGTCAGGAACACGGCGCGGGCGCGTTGGAGAGAGGCTCCGCGTTGGAGGGCTCGGACGCGTTGGAGAGTGGCGCGGCCGCGTCGGTGGTGTCAGCCTCTTGGTTCGTAACTCTGACAGGCGCGAGCGCGTTGGAGAGATGGCGCGGCCGCGTCAGAGATTTCTGCAGACTCGAAAATCGCCGGGAGCGGTTGTCGACGCTGAGCCTCTCCCCGGTGCTGAGGACGAAAGGAAAGGACAATGGGGTAAGGGGGATGGTGTTTGTGAGGGTGCTTGGTGGAGCTCACCACTTGAAATAGGGGTGGGGGTTCGTTTGTGAGGGTGGAGTGTGGTGAGAGAAAGTGTGGGGGCTGTAGGGTTTTGTTTGGGTATGGGGGAGGGATGATGGGGCTTGAAGCTGGCGGCCTGGCCCGAAGTGGGTTTTCCAGCCCGTGGTTTTTTTTATATTTTTTTTTAAGACAGAAATTTAACACTGCGGATGCAGTGGGTCTGAAATGCGGATGCAATTCGTCACCAGAAGCTCCCTCTTTATTACCTACAAGTTAGAATAAAACTAGTTAAGGGAAAGAATGCAATACCTTGGGTTGCCTCCCAAGCAGCGCCTTTGTTTCAAGTCGTTGGCTCGACTAAGCCTTTTTTTATTATTCTAACTCTGCATTTGGCTCCTCCAAAACTAACTCATCCATAGCCTTCTTCGGGAACCCTTCATAGTATGTCTTAAGCCTTTGACCATTTACCTTGAACTTCTTGTGGCTATTTGGGTCATATAACTCTACAGCGCCATGTGGGAAAACTTCAGCAACAATGTATGGTCCCCCCCACTTTGACCTGAGCTTCCCAGCGAAGAGTTTCAGGCGAGACTGAAAAAGTAGGACTTTGTCACCGGCTTTAAAGTCCTTCCTATGGATGTGCTTGTCATGCCATTCCTTGGTCTTCGCCTTGTAGATTGCCGCATTATCATAGGCGTCCAACCGTAACTCCTCGAGCTCGCCTAACTGTAGCTTCCTGTGTTCTCCAACCCCGTCACTCTGCATATTGCATTGTTTCACTGCCCACCAAGCCTTGTGCTCCAGCTCAACAGGAAGATGACATGCCTTACCATAGACAAGTCTGAAAGGAGATATCCCAATTGGAGTTTTGTAAGCAGTGCGATACGCCCACAATGCATCATCAAGTCTCAAACTCCAATCCTTCCTGTTAGGATTTACAGTCTTCTCGAGAATGGCTTTGATCTCTCTATTGGAAACCTCTGCTTGGCCATTCGTCTGTGGATGGTATGCGGTGGAAACTCTATGTGTGCCATGATATTTCTTCAGCACGGCAGTCACAGTTTTATTGCAGAAATGGGTACCCCTGTCACTAATCAGCGCTCTAGGAATACCATGCCTGGCAAAAATATTGCTTTTCAAGAACCCTGCCACAACTTTAGAATCATCAGTTCTGGTGGCCTTCGCTTCCACCCACTTGGAAACGTAGTCCACCGCAAGGAAAATATACAAGTTCCCACAAGAACTAGGAAAAGATCCCATAAAGTCAATGCCCCAAACATCAAAGATTTCGCAAAAAATCATCGGTGATTGTTTCATTTCATTCCTTTGAGAGATATTCCCCATTCTTTGACACCTATCACATGCCTTGCAGAAAGAATAAGCATCTTTAAAAATATGTGGCCAATAAAATCCAGATTCAAGCACTTTTCTAGCAGTTTTATTGGCACCAAAATGTCCCCCACATTCTTGAGAATGACAAAATTCAAGAACAGATCGTACCTCATTATCTGGAAGACAACGACGAATTACCTGATCAGCACAATGTTTCCAAAGGTATGGGTCATCCCAAACATAGTGGTTTGCTTCTCTTCGAATCTTCTCCGTTTGAGCCTTGGTATGATCCGGGGGAAATTCCCCACAAACTAAGTAGTTTACAATGTCCCGGTACCAAGGGTTTACAGAATGAAGTCCTAGAACGGACTGAGATGGGCTGAGAATTAATAGCGTGGGTGTGTCAGGGAAATGACGCGGGCGCGCCAGTACTCAGCGCGGGCGCGTCAGACTTCGGCGCGGGCGCGTCAGCTGTTGACGTGGGCACGCCAGACTCCGGCGTGCTTTTGTGCTCGATTCTGCATAATGTGTCATCCGGAAACGTGCCTAAGATGGGTTTCTGTGACTCTGGATTGTCCTCCTCATTCTTTAATCTGCTTAAGTGGTCAGCCACCAAATTCTCCGCTCCTTTCTTGTCCTTAATCTCCACATCAAATTCGCTGAGCAACAGGACCCATCGAATTAATCTTGGCTTTGTTTCCTTCTTTGTCATCAAGTAGCGGAGGGCTGCGTGATCTGTGTAGATAATCACTTTGACCCCAAGCAGATACTGTCGAAACTTCTCTAGTGCAAACACCACGGCTAGCATTTCTTTCTCAGTGGTGGAGTAGTTGCGCTGCGCTCCATTCAGAGTCATGGAAGCATAATGGATCACATGAGAGGCTCTTCCCTCTTTTTGGCCTAGCACTGCTCCGTCGCTCGCATCACACATGATCTCAAATGGGCGAGACCAGTCTGGTGCCTGAATGATTGGTGCACTAGTGAGGCGTCCTTTCAGCGAGTCGAACGCCTCTTTGCACTCTTGTGTGAGTACAAAGGTCACATCTTTCTTCAGAAGCTCGCACAAGGGTGAGGATACCTTCGAAAAGTCCTTGATAAACCTGCGATAAAAACCTACATGGCCTAGGAAAGAACGAACTTCGCGCACATTAGTAGGATAAGGCAAAGATTGAATTACATCAATCTTCGCCTTATCGACCTCAATACCCTTTGCAGAGACTATGTGACCTAAAACAATTCCCTGTTCTACCATAAAATGACACTTTTCAGAGTTCAAAACCAGATTAGTTTCAACACATCTTTTTAACACTAGTGCCAAATGGCTCAAACAAGTATCAAAGCTATCCCCATGTACTGTGAAATCATCCATCAATACTTCAATGAAATTTTCAATGTACTCAGAGAAGATACTAACCATACATCGTTGAAATGTCCCGGGTGCATAACATAGTCCAAATGGCATTCTGCGATATGCAAAAGTACCGAAAGGACATGTAAATGTAGTCTTCTCCTGGTCCTCTGGCGCTATGGCCACCTGAAAATATCCAGAATATCCATCCAAAAAGCAATAATAGGGGCGCCCAGCAAGGCGTTCTAGCATCTGATCAATAAAGGGGAGGGGGAAGTGATCCTTCCTGGTTACTGTATTCAGCTTGCGATAGTCTATGCATACCCTCCAACCTGTTTGTGTCCGGGTAGGGACCAACTCACCTTGTTGATTCTCCACGACTGTAATCCCTCCTTTCTTAGGGACAACTTGTGTAGGACTTACCCATTGACTGTCAGAAATTGGGAAAATCATGTTTGTTGATAGCAATTTCAGCACTTTCTTCTTCACCACATCCATCATGGGAGGATTGAGCCTTCTCTGTGGTTGGCGTGATGGCTTAGCTCCATCCTCCAGCAGAATCCTGTGCATGCATGTAGATGGACTAATTCCCTTGATGTCAGCGATGGTCCACCCCAGCGCAGTTTTGTACTCCTTCAGAACCTCCACTAACTTTTCTTCCTGCTCTGCTGAAAGCTTACTTGACACAATAACTGGTAAAATGTCATCAACTCCTAGGAAAGCATACTTGAGATGACTAGGGAGTTGTTTGAGTTCAATTTCAGGTGCCTGCACAACAGATGGAACAAGCACTTCGCTTGGAGTCAGTAGATTGGGGCCAATGCCCAAAAGAGTAGGGGACTTACCTTCTACATCCATCTGGGCTACTAATTCCTGCATGTTAGATGTAATTGAAAAATCTGTATAGGACTTGTCAATAGCATTCTCAATAATTGACTGCAACTCATCTTCCCTAGAAATATCAAATAGATCTTGAGCTAATGGTTCAATCACATCAATAGAGCACAGAGAATGGTCATCAACATGATGTTTCATAGCCTTGTATAAATCGAATTCAACCTTTTCTCCATCAAATTCCATTGTTAGTGTCTCAGAAACACAATCAATTTTTGTCCTGGCTGTTTTAATAAAAGGTCTACCTAACAGAATAGGCGCATCATGCTTATCATGTTCCATATCCAGGACAAAGAAATCTGCAGGAAAAATCAGTTTATCGACCATGACCAAAACGTCTTCTACTACTTCTTTAGGGTATTTATTAGACCTGTCAGCTAGTTGCACAATTACTCCAGTTTCATGCAAAGGTCCTAAATCTAGCGATTTGTAAAGTGAGTAGGGAAACACATTTATGGAAGCACCCAAATCAAGCATAGCTCTATCAAATTTTGACATCTCCAATGACACAAGGGATAGTAACCATACCTGGATCAGTGCACTTTTTCGGCATTCTCCTCTGAAACATAGCGGAGACTTGCTCACTTACTTTCACTTTCTTTTTACCTTTCAGCTTCTGATTTCTCTTCACCGTGCAAAGCTCCTTCAAGAACTTGGCGTACTTGGGCACAGTTTTTATCATTTTCACCAGAGGAATGTTCAGCTGACACTTGCTAAATGTCTCAAAAAGCTCTGAATCATCGATTATCCTCCTCTCTTTGAGTGCCTCAGGGAACGGAGGTTTTGGTTTCTCCGACCCGAGAGGGGGAAAATCCGGTCGGACATATGTATCGACATAGGGCTCGGATTCAGGCGAGATCGGACTCGACGTGGGCGCGCCAGTATCCAGCGCGGGCGCGCCAGTGTCCAGCGCGGGCGCGCCAGTGTTGGGCGTGGCCACGTCGGAGACCTGCGTGCTTTCCTCCTCATCTTCATGACTTTTCAGCTCTTTTCCATTCCGAAGAGTTATAGCACTGACGTTTTCCTTTGGATTGACCACCGTTTGAGATGGTAGACCCCCTGACGTCTTTACCTCTATTCTCGTGATTGCTTCGGCCATTTGCCCCATTTGTTTCTGTATATCTTTTATGCTCGATTCAGTTGTCTGAACATGCGCAGTAAAGTGCTGTGTCAGGGTATTGAGCATGGACTCAGTAGAGGGAGCGTTACCCTGCTGCCTCTGATTGTAGGGAGGTGGATGTTGCTGATGTGGTTGGTTTGGTGGATCCCTCCATCTGAAATTTCAGATGGAGGGATCCACCAAACCATGGAAAAGATTCATCAACTGCCCAAATCCCTCCATCTGAAATTTCAGTAGAGGGGTCATGTATGGGTCTCTGAGGTCCATTTCCACCTATAGCACTTACTTCAGCGGTGTCTTCCTGGAGTGTAGGACACGCATCAGTTGGGTGGAAGTTATCATTGCAGATTCCACAAGCCTTGAGTTGTTGAGGAGTCCCTTGCAGAGTGAGCCTCCTAACCATATCCTTCAATTCAGCAATATCTTTGGATTGGTTGGAGTCTACCGAATAGACTCCTTTCTTTCTGGTGGATTTCCCGAAATTTCTAGTCCCCTCAGCCATTTCCTGAATCTTCTCCATGGCTCCCTCTAGCGTGGCATTCAGAATATTTCCTCCGCAGGCGGCATCAATCATCCTTCTATCAGATTCCAGCAATCCCCCATAGATGTATAGGACTAGGTCCTTCGTGCTGTAGCCATGGAAAGGGCAATTAGCGCAAAGCTTCTTGAACCTTTCATTGTAATCATAGAGGGTTTCATCATCTTCCTGCTCTATATTGCTGATTGCCTTCTTCAAGGTGTTCTCCTTCTTAGCAGGGAAGAATTTCTCCAGGAAGGCCTTGTGGAGCTTAGGCCAAGTATCGATGCTCCCTGTAGGAAGACTGTAGTACCAGTCATCCGCAGCATCGACCAGCGTGAACCCAAAAGCTCTCATCTTTATCTGTGCTTCATCTATATTGGCTGGTTTCATGCTCATGCACACATTATGAAACTTCCCCATGTGCTTGATGGGGTCTTCTCCAGCCAATCCATGGAATTTGGGCAGTTGATGAATCAGCCCAGACTTTAGCTCAAAATGGTTGCCATCCCCCAGAGCAGGGATTGTCACAGCAGGTGCCTGCTGTGTGATGTTTGCTGCGGTCAGCTGTCGCAGTGTCTGATTTACATTTTCAGCCATTGGATCAGGTTGTTGGGGATGTTGGTGTTGTTCTCTAAGACGGCGGTGGTATGTCCTGTCAATTTCCCAATCAAAATCAACAAGATGGGGATCAGTAGCACGAGTGCGAACCATGCAAGAGGTTCGCACCCAAACAGGTAATAAGACAAGCAAGAGGTTCGCACCCAAACAGGTAATAAGACAAACAAGAACAAAGATAATCCGTTTCCCCAGCAACGGCGCCAAATTTGACAGGCCTAAAGTCGTTATGCCAAATCAAAGTAAATCCTAAGATGCAAACTATAACAAGTATAGTAGGTAAGTTAGGGTCGAACCCACAGGGAAACAGAATCAATTGTAAGAGCAAGTATTATTACCCAAAAGTAACCAATTCAAGGGGGAGTTTTGTGTGTAAGCGATAGTGACCGAAGAAGTTGCAATAAGAGGTTGCGAATATATGATGGAAAAGTATCACACCAGGTAATTATCCGCACATTAATTGAGATGGTTCATCATCGCATTCTATGAGTCTCAAGTTCTAATGTCCAGTAATTGTTCTCAATTCAGATCGTGTAATAGCTTTTAGTCCTACCAGTCCTAAAAGCACTTATCACCAAATTACAAGTGAAAACCTTCACCGAATAATAAAGCGATAGCATTCAAACATGAATTATAATGAGATACAAGCGATTCTAACAACCTGTTAAAATAGCCTGTAATCGAATCTCCTTCACAATCTACCACAAGCAACCTGCGTATGATGATTGTGTTTGCTACAATGAATCTACAACCCCAAACCTGGAATTGGAAACCCTAGCAATATGACTAGTATCGATAAACCTAGGTGATCAATTCAGATTAACCAATAATAAGCAATCAAGCAATAAGCTCAGGAGATCGAAACAATTAACAAAGGACGAACAAGAATAGAATACTGTTTTGAGCTGAATCTGCCATGTTTTATAGTAACTTTTATATCGATTTCTGTATACATTGCATTCATTTGGGTTTAGATAGTACAGAATCTATGTAGTTTATGTTTATTTGCCAAAATTATGGAATCTACACCAGTTTCTGTTTAATTCGCAGAAATCAAGGCATTTTACAGCAATTCTACAGAAGGTCGGAAAAGCTCGGAAAACCACTACAGAAGTCCGAGGTCAAAGCAGCGGAACCAATCTGAGAGTCAAGGCTACTCGATCTCGAGTAGGCCTTACTCGACCTAGACGAGCTTGGCCGAGCAGCCTTGGTCGACAGAACCTGATCGACTCGCTGCCAGCGACTCCACTCGCTGCAGCGGACCACTCGCTACCGCGGAGGAGGCCACTCGCTGACAGCGGATGAAGCAACTCGCGGGAGAGGAAGCGGAAGAGAAGAGCCCTACTCGATCTCGACGAACCCTTGTCGAGATCGACGAGACCTTGAGTCCAGATCCGAGCTTGCCGAGGAGACCCAGTCGACGGAGCCGTCCTGGTCGAGATCGACAAGAGCTACTCGAGGTCGACGAGCACCAGTGAGCCAAGTCCGAGCCACATCGAGCATCAGCTAGCCGAGACGACGAACTCTACTCGAGGTCGACAAGCCGTACTCGAGGTCGAGTAGACCAGTTTCCAGAAACTTCACGACTTGATCAATCCGAGTAGAATTGGAGTTGCTTGGGCGTGAAGGAGTCGATTTGTCCGAGATCTATCAGATTCCATCAAGTTCTATCCAAAGAGACAAGATCTATCAACAACATGAAGACCTACCTATTTAGTTTTATCTTTTCCTAGTTGATTTAATTCCATTATGTCTTTTATTTATCATTCAAGTTTTAGATATAATTTTAGATATAGATAGATATCTTCTTTCCTAGAATAGCTAGGGAATGAAGGCTATAAATAAAGCCCATGGGGCTGAGCATTAGGTATCTTATTCCATCACAATTCAATTTCAGAGACAATTAGTAGTTCCACAGAGAAGTTTAGGAGTTCTAAGGTTTTAGGGTTTTGGCTTTCTGCGAAAGTTGATTGCCAGGATTGTAAAGGCTTTGAATATAGTTTTATGCAAGTTATTTCTTTTCATCAATCAATGTCTGCAATTGCGATGAGGCGTGAGTAGTCAACCCACTTCTGGGGCTGGGGTGAGCCCGACGGTGGCCATGTGAGGCTAGGGGTGTGCATCGGTCCAAAACCTAACCGAACCGGGCCGAACCGAACCGAACCGAAACCGAAAATCTCAAAATTTCAAAACCGAAAGCCGAACCAAAAGAATTAGGTTCGGTTCGGTTATTTACCGGTTTGGTTTGTGTTCGGTTCGGTTTTAACACAGTTGAACCGAATTTTCATAAAAAAAATTTCTCTTAAAAAAATTCGATTTAACACAAACCGAGCATACAAAAAATATATGTATTAGTGTATATATGTGTGTGTATACACGGTATATATGTGTATATATACACACTACACACTACACACACAAAAAATATATGTGTATATACACTGTATAGTGTATATATGTATATACACTCTATATAAAGTATATGTATAGCGTATATATGTATATATAAAGTATACCAATATATGTATATTGTATTTATGTAGTGTATAAAAAGTATTGTATAAATATATATAGGGGAATATTAAAAAAAATCGGTTTAACACAAACCGAACCGAAACCGAACACAAACCGAACCGAAACCGAAAAATGAAAATTCTCGAACCGAAAGCCGAACCGAAAAACTTCGGTTCGGTTAGGTTCGGTTCGGTTTGTGTTGGTTCGGCCCAAAAAAGGTCAGATCTTTTGTGCGACTCATCTTCTATCCCTATGAGCATGATTCTTTTGCGAGAGTTGAAGGTGATCCTTGTTTGTGTTATTGAAGCGAAAGTGATCTTAATGCAACTTGGATTAATTATGTGAAAAAGGGTTAGTAACAATTAGGGTTTATGCGAAAGCCTCTATATGCCTAATTGTTAATGACGAAAGTTATTTGATGGAAAGCATGATCTTTTATGCCTTTATGTGTTACTTTACATGGTTATCGTTGTGGTATTGAAACCCTGGCCTTGGAGGTCTTTTAATATATTGAGTTAATTTCTGTCAAATTTCTGAATTCTGTCGAAAATCTGCAATTTTGTGTTTACCGTTTCTTGTCGACATAGAGGAGCCTTGGTCGAGATCGAGTACTGTGCTTGTCGATCTCGAGTAGGGACTTGTCTTAGTCGAGTTGGTTTTCTGCTTTCTGTTGTCGATTTTCACTTCCTGTTGATCACTACTTGTCGATCTCGAGTTGTGTTTGTCGAGGTCGAGTACGTTCTTGCTTGTCGAGTCGATTTTCTGTTTTTATTTCTGTTCTTGTCGAGATAGAGGACAGCTACTCGAGATCGAGTAGCTTCTGTGTCCTCGCTTTTAGTTTCTGCTTTGCTTCTGTTTTGCTTTGTTCTTTACTTCCTTTGCTTTACTTTCTGTCTTTAGTTTATTCTTTGCTTTTGTTTTTACCCTTGCCGGGTTTATTTGTTTCTGTCTTTCTGCTCTGGTTCTGTGAGAATTTACAGCTATCTGAGAACTGCTGACGTGCTTCCTCGTGGATTCGATCCTGATTTTCTCTTACTACAACGGGAGGAAGTCTTGTATTTATTTGCTGAGACAGGGAAGTCAGTCTGATCTATACTTCATATTTATTTCAATACTCGATTTACTCCTGCCTAGACAACAAATTGGCGCCGTTGCCGGGGAAGCAATCAATCGCGCCTTAGGTAGTCAGTTCTCACTATTTCTTTGAGTTAGTTTGCAGATGTATGCGTCGTTCTGGTCAAACACCTGAGTTTGACAGCTTAGACGAACCGGAGCGCTACCTACACATCCACTTCAAACTCCAAAGGATCATGGCGGCCGCTGAAACTCAGGAACAGCTGATCGCTAGGCTTAACAGGGAATTGGCCGCAAAGGATGCTGTTATCGCCGCTGAGAGAGCAGCAAGGGAACAAGCACATGATGAGCTTGCCCAGTATCCAACCACGGCAGAGGAGTACATGCACCCAACTCTCGTCGTGCCTGAATCGGCGATTCTTATCCCTGAAAACTCTTTTGAAATTCGCACTCAGTTTCTTATAGAGCTTAAAAATAATGCCTTTTATGGTAGATTTAATGAGTGTCCTCTTGAACATATTACTAATTTTCATGATATGTGCCATACTCTTGCAGAAGGTACAACCTTGTAATATGTCAAGATGAAATCTTTTCGCTGGTCTCTCGCTGGACCTGCACTGAAATGGCTGGAAGGGCTGAAAGCAAAATCACTCACAACCTGGGCCCAAGTAGAGCAAGAGTTTCTGAACAAATTCTTCCCACCTGCCAAAACAGCACATCTCCGCCAGAAAATCACCGCCTTTAAACAGCAGAAAGGGGAACCGCTGGCTAGAGCATGGGAACGCTACAAGGAACTGCTACGATCTTGCCCTACTCATGGACAGCCACCCTACATCATTCAGGAGATCTTCTTCAACTCTCTTGATCAAGTCACTAAGGACAGAATCAACAATTATACTCGCTACGAGTATCTGACAATGCCACCAAGTGACGCCTGGGGTGTACTAGAGAAGCTCACCAACTACGACAACAAGTATGGGTCTACTGCAACCTATGAAGAGAACCCATACGCCAGGCCAACACCATCTATGCCTCTCTATGAGCCAGCAAAGAAAATTGATCCTGATGTTAGGGAGCAATACTACAGAGATCAGAATAAGAAGCTCATCAAGCAAGTCAAGTATCTCTCTGTCAACCAGCCTTGCATAGAATGCGGATCGCAAAGGCACACCACTACTGAGTGCCCACACACAGAGCAAGTCAGGCTGGCAGAGCACCATGAGGATGCAGCTTACGCAGGGGGACCAAATCGCTACATGGGGGACCAAAGGTTTCAGCAACCACAGTGGAACCAAGGTGTCCTTAGGAACCCCCCGCCCTACAGAGCTCCAGGACATCCAGAAAGGGATCAAAAGAAGGATGATATACATACAGTCTTAGAGGAAATACGGAGAAACCACTCAGAAACTAGGCAATCATTCAACTCCGTCTATACTCAAATGCAAGGTGTCAACTCTAGGCTTGGGGAAATTGATATCTGGCGAAAATCAGTTGATACACAGATTGGTCAGCTAGCAGCCAGAATCCCTAGACAGTCAGGGACACTTCCAGGATCTTCAGAACCAAATCCTAAGGGAAAGACTGGACACATCGCTGCTATAAAACTCAGAAGCGGCCATCAACTGCAAGAGCCGGAGGTCGGAAAGCAGCAGAACGACAAGGAACAACAAGTCGATCTCGACAAGGCCCTGGTCGATCTCGACAAGACCTTCGTCGACCTCGAGGAGAACCAGCAGGAATCATCGTCTGCACCACACAACAACTCGACTGGGCCCAATCTGGTCGATGTCGACAAAGGCCTGGTCGACATCGAGGAGCCCCTAGTCGACAAAGAGCAGCCTGCAGCAATTCCGACGTCTGTTCTGGCTCCGACGCAGAAAAAGAAGCCGCCTTTCCCCACAAAATCTCTAAAGGACCCAGCGGAGAAAAAGTTTCAGCGCTTCATCAAGATGCTTCAGAAGCTCAACGTCACCATCCCCTTCACAGAAGCTCTCAATGAAATGCCATCTTATGTCAAGTTCCTGAAGGAGATTCTAAGCAAAAAGCGATCAATGGCTGAAATCACAGAGGAGTGCAGCCATCTGGACATATTAGAGAAGAGGCCGGATCCAGGTAAGTTTGCTATAACTATTGGATTTCGTCCATACAAAATTAATGCCCTATGTGATCTTGGAGCTAGTGTGAGTATAATGCCTTTAACAATTTGGTCCAAGATTAAGATAGGTGCCTTGGAGCCTGTGGATGCTAGACTATACATGGCCAACAACACGGTGGTCATCCCCACAGGCATGGTGGAAAATGTCCCAGTACAAGTAGGTAAATTCTTCGTCCCTGCTGATTTCTTAATAGTTGATATGCAAGAAGATCCTGCTTGTCCAATTATCTTAGGAAGACCATTCTTGGCGACGGTGGATGCCAACATAAGCGTAAGGAAAGGAGTGCTCACCTTCAACATCAGCGATGAGGTAATTGAGTATTCCTTTAATAAAACTGAAAGGCATACAGGTCCAATGGAAGAGGTCAAATCTATCTCAGCTGGCTACATCACCTGCGGGGAACCCAAAGTCAGAAATATGACCCCAGAGGAGCTGGAAAAGAGGGACATGGAGGCCCAGGTGGAGGAGATCACGGCAATCCTCAAGGAGAACACAGAGAATCCAATCGACACGGACCAAGGTAAGTCGTTGTGGATTCATTATTTTTCGGATGCCTTGACAGGAACTAAGTATGGGGTCAAGATCGACCAGGGCTCCTCGACATCGAGTAGAACCCTAGTCGACCTCGACCAGACCACGGAGCCACCACCAGCACCAGCTTCGTCGAGCAGCAAACCGGAGGAGCCACCCTACTCGACCTCGAGTAGGCTTGTCGATGTCGACCACCAGACGAGGAGCCCAGATCCACCCTCCTCGACAACGGCGACTCCAGGACCGCAACCCTACTCAATCTCGAGTAGGCTTGTCGATGTCGACCACAACCAGGCTTTCCCAGATCCCTCTTCTTCGACGCTGAAGACGCCTGACGATCCAGCCTCGTCGATCTCGACTAAGCTTGTCGAGATCGACCACCACCCAGCGCCACCAGGAGCGGAACCCTTGTCAAGGTCGACCACCCTTGTCGAGATCGACAAGACCTGTCCTTCGTCAACTTCTGAATCTTCAACCAGATCACCACCAGAGCCTGCAGTCTTGTCGAGATCGACTAGCCCTAGTTGAGATCGACCAAATACAGTGGTCCCCGATTCCGTCTCTGCGAAGGTAAGTCAAGGTATGGATCTTTCTTCGCCTATGTCCATTAAAGATTTATCTATACATGGGAGAGGTCTGCCTTGGTATGTGCGATTGTGCAGGATTTCCAATGATGAGCCTAAGGAATATGAAGTTGGAGACAAGCTCTATGTCTCTAAATCAAAAGATCATTGGTTTCCTAACAAATTCAACAAGAAGCGGATGGGACCATTCGTGGTGAACAAGATCCATTCTGGAGGACTGCAGCTCATGGACAAGAATGGAGTCCTATTTGAAGCCCAAGCTACATGGGCCCTGCAGATGCCACCTTGAGCGTTAATGGAAAGTCCGCCTAGCGACTATAAAATCTAGAGCTTGTACATAGACTTTTTAGGACATTTGAGACTTTGTTTTTTGTTTTTGGTTTTGAACACTTTTAGTTTTGCTATTATGGGTATATGTCTTCTACTTTTCAGGTCAATGGATGGAACCAAGCTACATTAAAACTCGGCCTAGGAGGTGCTCCATTCGATATTTTGAGGCTCTGCACACATGTCTTGTGAGTTTCTTTCTTTACCCTTGTTTTTATACAGTGAGGACACTGTAATGTTTAAGTATGGGGTGAGGGAAGGGCTTACTTCATGCATATTGATCATATTTGACATTATTTGTGCATATTTAAAATTTATTTCTTTGAATTGCTACATGGCTATTTTGGAATGCATTATTGATTTATGTGCTTATATATACATGTTTTCCAAAAATGGCCCCCATTGAAAATTTTGGTTAATGTCATGGAAGCTTATATTGAACTCGACGATGCAAAATTGGATTCATTAGAGATATAGCATGAAATTGCCTAGTAAAGGGAAGTCACAATGAAGTACATTATTTATTGAAAACCATGAAAGGAGGTAAAATTTGAAGTTGCTTTTGACATATTGCATGATAAGATGATGGAGGACTTTATATTTCCATATAATGCTCATTGTTTATTCCTAGCCATACCTATGCTTATGCATCACAAAATCCATAATATGCCTTATTTCAATATTTGCTCCACATGATCTAAATATTTTCATTCTTTACCTTATCCGGGGATTATGTTGAGAATGATGTTACATTATGGAGACGTTATATGGTTATTGTGTTGTTAAATATCGTTATATGGAGTTTGGCGGGAAATTGTTTGAAATATATGGAAAATTTAATGAGTGAAAGAAAATCCAATCACCTCAGGAGATAAAGGTAGATTGACCTTGCTCTCTGAGATAATAGTTTGGAGAGATGGGACACATTGTGAGGAGTCCAAAGCACTAAGTATCCGGGGCCATTCATGACACCCATGTTTGCGACTCGCGAGAAGGCAGTGCTGAGGTTAGAGAGGTAAAAGCATTATTATTGAGAAAAGCATTATGAAAGGTGATGAATTATATGGAGAAGGAATGTGGAAATTCAAATTGGAAAGTACTCCATTTCCCCGGATCAAAAGCACCACATTGCCAAAAATTGCCCACCTTTTAGCCTTTTACCTATCTACTCCTTCATGAGCTTAAATTAAAGTCTTCTTGATTATCAATGCTTTGTCATATGAATTATATTTTTGCATAACCCTCCTTTTATGAGTAGATGTTGCTTTTACATGTTTGCACATGCATGAATCTGTGACACTAGTACCTTTTCGAGGATGGTAATTGATTGCAGGGACATATGAGAATGAATCTAAGATGTTGAGAGTTTTGAATTCTTCCCCTGAATGACAAATAAAAGTATTGCTTGAGGACAAGCAAGCTTAAGTATGGGGTGTTTGTTGTGAGCTGAATCTTCCATGTTTTACAGTAACTTTTATATCGATTTCTGTATACATTGCATTCATTTGGGTTTAGATAGTACAGAATCTATGTAGTTTATGTTTATTTGCCAAAATTATGGAATCTACACCAGTTTCTGTTTAATTCGCAGAAATCAAGGCATTTTACAGCAATTCTACAGAAGGTCGGAAAAGCTCGGAAAACCACTACAGAAGTCCGAGGTCAAAGCAGCGGAACCAATCTGAGAGTCAAGGCTACTCGATCTCGAGTAGGCCTTACTCGACCTAGACGAGCTTGGCCGAGCAGCCTTGGTCGACAGAACCTGATCGACTCGCTGCCAGCGACTCCACTCGCTACAGCGGACCACTCGCTACCGCGGAGGAGGCCACTCGCTGACAGCGGATGAAGCAACTCGCGGGAGAGGAAGCGGAAGAGAAGAGCCCTACTCGATCTCGACGAACCCTTGTCGAGATCGACGAGACCTTGAGTCCAGATCCGAGCTTGCCGAGGAGACCCAGTCGACGGAGCCGTCCTGGTCGAGATCGACAAGAGCTACTCGAGGTCGACGAGCACCAGTGAGCCAAGTCCGAGCCACATCGAGCATCAGCTAGCCGAGACGACGAACTCTACTCGAGGTCGACAAGCCGTACTCGAGGTCGAGTAGACCAGTTTCCAGAAACTTCACGACTTGATCAATCCGAGTAGAATTGGAGTTGCTTGGGCGTGAAGGAGTCGATTTGTCCGAGATCTATCAGATTCCATCAAGTTCTATCCAAAGAGACAAGATCTATCAACAACATGAAGACCTACCTATTTAGTTTTATCTTTTCCTAGTTGATTTAATTCCATTATGTCTTTTATTTATCATTCAAGTTTTAGATATAATTTTAGATATAGATAGATATCTTCTTTCCTAGAATAGCTAGGGAATGAAGGCTATAAATAAAGCCCATGGGGCTGAGCATTAGGTATCTTATTCCATCACAATTCAATTTGAGAGACAATTAGTAGTTCCACAGAGAAGTTTAGGAGTTCTAAGGTTTTTAGGGTTTTGGCTTTCTGCGAAAGTTGATTGCCAGGATTGTAAAGGCTTTGAATATAGTTTTATGCAAGTTATTTCTTTTCATCAATCAATGTCTGCAATTGCGATGAGGCGTGAGTAGTCCACCCACTTCTGGGGCTGGGGTGAGCCCGACGGTGGTCATGTGAGGCAATGCGATAAAGGTCAGATCTTTTGTGCGACTCATCTTCTATCCCTATGAGCATGATTCTTTTGCGAGAGTTGAAGGTGATCCTTGTTTGTGTTATTGAAGCGAAAGTGATCTTAATGCAACTTGGATTAATTATGTGAAAAAGGGTTAGTAACAATTAGGGTTTATGCGAAAGCCTCTATATGCCTAATTGTTAATGACGAAAGTTATTTGATGGAAAGCATGATCTTTTATGCCTTTATGTGTTACTTTACATGGTTATCGTTGTGGTATTGAAACCCTGGCCTTGGAGGTCTTTTAATATATTGAGTTAATTTCTGTCAAATTTCTGAATTCTGTCGAAAATCTGCAATTTTGTGTTTACCGTTTCTTGTCGACATAGAGGAGCCTTGGTCGAGATCGAGTACTGTGCTTGTCGATCTCGAGTAGGGACTTGTCTTAGTCGAGTTGGTTTTCTGCTTTCTGTTGTCGATTTTCACTTCCTGTTGATCACTGCTTGTCGATCTCGAGTTGTGTTTGTCGAGGTCGAGTACGTTCTTGCTTGTCGAGTCGATTTTCTGTTTTTATTTCTGTTCTTGTCGAGATAGAGGACAGCTACTCGAGATCGAGTAGCTTCTGTGTCCTCGCTTTTAGTTTCTGCTTTGCTTCTGTTTTGCTTTGTTCTTTACTTCCTTTGCTTTACTTTCTGTCTTTAGTTTATTCTTTGCTTTTGTTTTTACCCTTGCCGGGTTTATTTGTTTCTGTCTTTCTGCTCTGGTTCTGTGAGAATTTACAGCTACCTGAGAACTGCTGACGTGCTTCCTCGTGGATTCGATCCTGATTTTCTCTTACTACAACGGGAGGAAGTCTTGTATTTATTTGCTGAGACAGGGAAGTCAGTCTAATCTATACTTCATATTTATTTCAATACTCGATTTACTCCTGCCTAGACAACAAATACTCACAACCAAATCAATCGAAGGTTTCAAAGAACCAAGTTCAACAAAGGAGAGTTAGTTCTCCATAGGGTTTGTGAGATGAAGGAAAAGAAAATACGTCTCTGGAAAATAACCTAATGCTACTGCTGCCTTCTCGACAATAATATAAACTAATTAAAAGGGTTTAACATCCCGTAAAAATATAATATTAAAAACTAATAAGATAGGGGAAAATCGGATAAGAATCCGTCTCCAGGGACTGACGCGGGCGCGTCAGTAGCAGCGCGGGCGCGCCAGTGGATCGTCTTGTTACTTCTATCTGATGCAACGACGCAGGCACTTCCTCCTAGCAGCGCGGGCGCGTCAGTAGCAGCGTGGCCGCACCAAGCTCACCAGCTCCCAGCTGCTTCCGAACTTCTTCACTTCAACTCTTCTGTAACTTGCATGATCCTATGATTTCTTCAACTTCTTCAACAGGTTCCGAATCACCAAGTTCATACAAATATCTCTCACAATGACATGTAAATGATGACAAAAACTACTAAATGCGCTATAGAGTATATCGCATATCAGACGTCATACAGCTTGGACGAAGCAATCCCCCCTCTGTCACTAAGTACTTTGTCCAGGCGAGGAAGGGAGCTGGAATCAGTAGGAAGAACAATACTCAATTCGTTCTTGACTTGGAGAACCGACTTCCAGAACCAAGTATCGTCAATCCTGGGAGCAGCGCCCCACCATTGATGATCTCTAACGTGGTTGGAGGAGCACCAATGCAACCAAATGCTTGGCTTTTGCTGGACAAGATCCCCCCATAGCTTCGCAAAGATGCTATTATTTCAAGCGAAAAGCTCGCGAATCCTGTAACGGCCCGGCATTATGATTCCCGAGTTACGTTTCGAGGGATGAAACCCCTCGTTGGGATCTTGCGCCCCGAGTACAGGTTGAAGGTTTGAAACAGAAGATGTGTAGTTTAAAGTGGGATTTCACACCCAAATCCAGAAGGTCTGTTGGAGGCCCTCGGGTAAACCCTTGTACCCATCCCACCAAGTATACAACGCGGAAAACCCTTTTATCAAACAAAGAACATAAGTTATGAAAACGATACAACTAGTGACGTGGCGGTGCCGGGTCAAAACAGAGTATAAGTAGGAGGAAATCCCAAAAGTATAAATCTGGTGAAGTCAGGGTTCCAACCCTCACTCCCCGCCATATGAATGGACCCCGTCATAACAGCACGAAATCAAGTAGTGGAACGGGTACGTGAAACTCTACCACAAAGTCAGGTCATATGGTCGCCCGCGGGTCCTTTGACCGCGCTGAGGACATATAATACGCCTATACCTAGAATAAGGATTCCTTCATGTAATACTGAAATATTAACCACATTATCATGCTCCTAATTCATATACGCGTAATATTAAGTAAGGCCTTAACAAAGAATACCAAGTGGTATATCCCTCTTCTACCACCACCCCTCTTCCAGATAGGGTGGAGACTGACCAGTTCGATTCTATAGCATATCGAATCTCATCATCATATCGTGGATCTTGCGAAAAGAAAATAATAATGTTGATAATAGTAAAGGTGTTCCAACGACTCAGGACGAAACCCAATGGAGCTCGGCTGTCCTATGACCCTAGAAAGGACTCTGGGACTCACAGACAACTGTCGTTCTATATTCAAACGCATACAGAATAAGAATGCTCATTCATAAGTGCAGATACTAAGCATGGTACTACATGACATGCTTTTATGGATATGCAACACCTACATACTATATGACACATCAGGCGGGAGGTCCTGGTTACTGAGTAAGCCCCGGAGGACTTACCCGGAGAAGCACGAAATCCAAACAATGATCAATAATGGCAAGTAATCCAACAGATCAGAGATCACCTAGTAATCCCATAAATAGCATAAAAGTCTAAGTCTAATTTACACAAAGCACACAAGTCACATATGAAACATATAAGATACACACATATGATAATTCAACCATCTCGTCATTATTAACATCTTTCTCATTTCGATCATAACATCATCCTCATCAGCTCATGACAACCTCCATACCATACTTAGCCAATTTCACATGTTACCGTTTCATACTCACACTTGGCATACAGATATATATATATAATCAACATTATAATATCTAACATTTAATCTCTTATAGTAAATCACCGCAAGTCATGCTATTAGTCACACATATCATTTCGTTAGTCGAACGCTCAGATTATCATGCTAGTTAGTCATCGAATAAGTCTTATTCTCAGGTTAGTTTCAAAAGCGTTTGAAATCCGAATTAAATAGTTAAGAATTCCGACCCTTGAAAATACTCGCTAAATTCCTTTTTCAATTTATTTATTAAATCACTTTTCGATCTATCTTGAAATTATTTTCCCAATTCTTTTTAAATCTTTAAGGCCAAATAATATTATACTTTATTTTAAATAGCATTACCTAATTAAATAAATAAACGGATAAACCCGAACCGAACAAAACCCAATCGAACCGAACCCGTAGTATAATTAGGGTTATTATCTGAGCCGAACAGCTCGAGCTTGGCTCAAGAAAGCTCGAGCTCGGCTCGTTCGAAACCATAAAACAAGCCGAGCCTGAACAAGTTTTAAAGCTCGTGTCGAGCCCGAGCCGAGCCCAAAAGCTCGAATGTGATAATTTCACAAATTACCCCTAGGGCTGTAGTATCATATATTGGCCGCCTCTCTTAGCATTCTGCGTCCGGTAAGTTCAGATCTCCCCTTTCTCTCTCCTTCCGGCGTTCTGCTTCCTTTCTCTTCCACAGTTCGGATCTCCTTTTTAGTGCTTCCGCTCTTCCCCTTTCTCCCTCCTTCCGGCGGCGAGAAGTTGCTGGCGTCCGGTAAGTTCATACATCTCCCTCTTTCCCTTTATTCCTTGTTTCGTACATCTTCCACGCCTCGAGTTCCAGATCCGGAGGCGGAGGCGGCGAGCGTCGGGGAAGGTGACGAATCTGAAGAAGGTGAAGAAGAGAAAGCCCTCCAGTTCGAGATCTAGAAGTGGCGGTGGCAAGCGTCAGAGAAGGGGCGGATATGAAGACGGCGGAGAGTTGAGAACCACGCCCTCCGATTCGAGATCCGTTAGGGTTTATTCCTGGCGTCGATTAGAATAGAAGTGTTTAGTAATCAAAGTGCAATGTAGATTAGAATAGAAGTGTTTAGGCTTTCATCTACCAACCGAGCTCGAATGAGCTCAAACGAGCCCAACTAACGAGCTCGAACGAGCTTAGGCTCGTTCGTTCAGCTTGTTCGATCCTAAACAAGCCGAGCTCGAGTTTAAGACTGTGCTCACGAGACGATTTTGAGCGTCAAAAAAGCTCGAATATTTTTTGGGCTCGAGCTCGACTCGGCTCGTTTCCCATTCGACCCAAGCTTGAACATGCCAAGCTCGGCTCGTTCGGCTCGAATATCACCCCTAAGTAAAAATCCCCCAACCGGTTGGGTTAACTATTAACAAATACTGTACAATTAGCAAATGACATGGGGCCCACAGCCACGTCAACGTCTTCTTCCTCCTGAAATCAAAGGAGAGCCGCGCTCGTGATGTCGCATCCTTGCTCCCGCCGGCTACTCGCCGCTTGCGCTTGCTGGAGGCTCATCCCCACGCCCGTTGTCTTGCGCCGTCGCTCGCGCTCGCTGCTCGCCTGCACAACCCGATGGCTGCTACTCTCTCGCCCTTGCTCAGCTCGCCCGTGTCCGTTTCTGGCTACTCGCGCTCGCTCATTGCCAAATCGAGCTCGCCGGAGCTCACGACCTCACCCAACGCCCCGCACTCGACTCACCACACTCAACACTCGCCCACAACCCGACCCAAGTCAGAATTGAATCGAAAACAGATGAGGGAAAGGCGGAATCCCACCGAGGGTGTTTGCGACTTCGAAGCTCTCGATCGGAGGTCTGGGCATCGTTGAAGGCTCGCGATGGCTCATCGGATCTGCGATGGACAGGGGTAAGGATGATGGTGAAGTCCGAGGGTGGTTTGGATCGAAAAGGAAGGAGAACGACTCATCGAAAGTTTGGTTCGCGATCAAACAAGAGACGTGGCGCCTCAGTGGCTCATCGGCGGTGCTAGGCGGTTCTTGGGTGGCTTCGGTGCTGCCGCTGTGCTATTCGAGGAAGGAGGAGGACAAGGTGGCGTTGGTGCCTCTGGTTCTTGGCAAAACGGGGAATCGGGGCTGCGTTCTGGTGGAGTTTCGGTGGAGGAGGAACGTCGGGCTGGTGTGAAAAGTCATTGTTACTGCTGCTGCTCAACATGACGAAGGGGACGGCTTAGCTGCTGCCAGCCATCAGAACGAGGAGGGATGAGGAGGAAGAGGAATCGGTGGTGGTCATCGAAGAGAGCGAGAGGTGACGGTGATTGAACGATGGATTGGATGAAAGAAGCAGGTGAGGGTGAATGATAAATGAGTTAATGACGGGGTGAGGGCTGACCTTTGAAGAGGTATGGTGAGGGAGTTGGTGAGGGTAGAGTGTGGAAGTGGTTAAACCAACACCCGGAAATCTATCCTGAATACGTGCATTTCAAATCCTGAAATTAGTTTCCAAATGTTAGTTTTTTCGACTCTCGCTTTCTCGATCAATTAGATTTTTAAAATAGAAGAGGATATCGTCATCCAATAATTATTTTGAATTTTCGAGGTAAAACGACGGAAATTATTCGTCAAATTTTATATGTCAGTCAGAATTCGCTAAATGAGTTTTAAATTCAGTTTAATTTCATTTTTAATTCGTTTTTTCCGAAAAAAATTAGGATTTGAAAATCCAAGCCTTTACAAATCCCCAAACCCCCCTCACTGGTCGGCCGAGTAACATCCTACCAGGCTACAAGATGTCTCTTCCCTTCAATATTCCCATTCCATAAGAACCTTTTCATCATACCTTCTATGTTAGCCATCACCCCCCTCGGCAGGAGACATTCCCTCATGTACAGAAGGGGGTGTTACATACATCCCCTGAACACGCCTCCTACAGTATCCCTTCAGCCAATTTTCAAACCTTCATTTCCATATAATCTACCTCCAAGTCCAATCTCTAAATTTTATTTTCCTTCCTTTTGATTTACCTTCGTGTCGCTTTAATTTTTTTTTCCCTTTCAATTCCTCCTGCAACCTCTAATATTCGTTAAATTATTTTATTTTGTTAAGCTCTCAATGGGATATCAATATCTTATGCTCCACTCGGTGCCATTTGTGCTATGTGACTTATGCTCCACTCTATGTTGTTTTTTCATGCCACTCCTTTAATTCATTCTGACATGCCTCATACTGATCATGTTTTCTAATAGGTCATATTTTATGATGGCACCTTCTTGCAGGAAAAGTTTCGTGGTGACGCGAGATCAAGGGGTCCAAGTGACATCTCACTTAATCATTGTGGTGGTTGTGATCCTATCTACCAACTAGTTTTTTTCTTATGTCCCTGAGAATTTTCTTTTGATATATTTTGTGGCACTTATGTAACTTAGCCTTCAGTTTTGCTCTATCGTGGGATAGACGTAATGTACCTTACGTTTTGGGGTAACATTTTTTGTGGAAGTGGTATGTAGTCATGGAAGTGTTGATATTCTTTGTAGTAGTATGTAGTAATGGAGTGTTTATGTTTAATTACGAATAGGTAGTGAATCAACCTTTTCATTGCTTTGTAAATGTGTTTTGATACAATATTGTTGGCATGCCCATGTTCGACAAACAAAAATCAAATACAAGATGGCAAAAAACACAAAATATATTCCAGTAACCTAACGTTCTTATTACAAACATAACTAGACATGGCACCAATTCAAGTAAGTGAGCATTGGTTCTTGGATCGCGGTGTTTTTGGGTAAACAAAAGACCTTTATTGCTAGAAAGGCAAAAAGACTATCCGTGATGTTGATGGATACGACGTGTTAGTGGGGATCGTGATATTTTACGATGAGGGTGAGAAGTTTTGTTTCTTCGCGAAGTTGGACGCTCTATTAATGACGCACAAACTGAAATTCTAAATCACCTATTTATTGGGGCATCGTCATCTACAACCCTCGCTACACCCTTAAACATTACATAAAATTAATTATGGTAAATGTTTATGATAAAAAAACTTAAAAATAAATATTTTTATATTATAAATAACTAAACATATATATATATATATATATATATATATATATATATATATATATATATATTCCTCTTTTTAATTTTAATATTTTTTAATATATATTTTTATAAAAAAAATTATACAAATATATATGATTAGTTATTTCTAACATACCTATATTATTTTTAATTTTTTTAATAATAAATATTTAATATAATTAATTTTATGTTACCAGTAAAGATATGTAGGGAGGGTCCTACGATAATTTCGTCTCATTCAAACCAGTCCACTCCACTCCTCCTCCTCCTCCTCCTCTCTGTCCCTCGATCCTTTTCTTCGCCAACAAGCCACACCACCATTTCCATGGCGGCCTCCACGTCGACCGCCAAACCGTCCTATACCGGTAACGACGACGACGATGACCTAGCGCCGCTGCTCGCTCTTCAGCAGGAGGAACTCATGGCGACGAGGACCGCCCTCTCCGACCTTGACTTGGCATTCCAACTCCAAATGAACGAAGCAATTGCCGCCTCTGCTTCGCTCTCTCCCTCCCCCTCCACTGCTGGCTTTATCGCTACTGGCATTGATTCTCAGTCGAGCGACGATTTCGCGGCCGCTGCGGACCTCTTCGCCGATGAAATCGGCCGCTTTGAGCGAGAGCAGGCGAATCTGCAGCTCTTCAAGGCAGAGATGCGAAGGATGAGGGACGATTTCGACCTCCGATTGCACGATCGGAAGGTCGCTTCGGAGATCTACGCAATTTCCGAACACGAATGGAAAGCGACAGGCGAATACTACGAGAGGCCGTACGGTATGAAGGCTTTAGGCTCCACATCTGCAGTCGGAGGCTCCGATCTAGGGTTCGGCGAGTATTTCTACTTGTATATCAAGGGGTTGGTGGTGGTGGAGGATCAGAACAGGTCGAAATTAGGGGCAATTGCTGTTGCAATCTTTGATTCTGCAGACACGGTGGTGCTCGAGGTGGCCAAGCCGCTGGTTCTGCCGCAGGAAGAAATGAGAGATGAAGTGGCTGAATTGGAAGCTTTCATCCATGGACTTGAACTCGCTCTGAGCTTAGAGCTAAACAGGGTCGTCTACTCTTGCGTTGACTTCAATGTTGACCATTATGTAAGTTTTTCATTTCTTTATTAGACTGTTCCTCCTTACACTCTGCAGTATGAGAAACTGCCATAAAATTAGGGTTTCGGAAAACAATCTATGATCAGTTCACACTGGCAAAATTTGTTTTTCAGTACATTTGCAAAGTTAATATCAAAATGGTTCATAGATACTAGTTAGATATCAATTGATTATGGATTAATGTCATACAGTACATCAGAAAGGAATGTACTATTTGGTTGTTAAGTACCGAGGCAATGCATTTATCAATTATGTTCATAATAAGAAGAAAGTAGAAGAATGCATTAGAACTTGCGGAATGGATGTGCATACAAGACAATATCCGTCTTCTTTTAAATAGGAATTGTGTAGGAAATTTGTGGCTTGATATAGTGAAATCGTAAGGGATAAGCATATACAAGTAATATTTTTCTCGACAAACTTAATTCCGTCTGTGTTTGTATTGCAGTTGTGCATTTAAAAATTTTCATTCGTAGTTTATTGTAAGAATGTTGGTCTTTTCCCATGTTGTGGCAGCTTCTTGTCAATCAGAAACCAAAGGAAGCTAAAGTGGTGGAGTTGATAGATCGTGCAGCTCGTCTTAAGACAAGATTTCTAGTTTGCCATTTTTCCCATGGAACTAAGAACAATGCTCACCTTGTCTTAGAACTTGCAAGATCTTCAATAGCAAAACAGACTGACAAACCAGTGAAGGGAATGGTTCTAATAAGGGAAAAGTGCCCAATTTGCTTTGAGGATGTTGATTCTGGGAAGATGTTTGAAATGGTTGGTTGCCATCACCGTTTTTGTTCTTCTTGCATGCAGGAGCATGTAAAACTCAAAGTACACGGAGGGGAGCTTCCTCGATGCCCTCAACCCGACTGTGAATTAGAGCTAAACATCAATACTTGCAGAAAACTCGTTGCCCCTGAAATGTATGATGCAATCAACCAGCTTGTCAAGGAGGCCTCCATTCCTGCTACAGACAAGGTGTACTGTCCAAACCCTAGGTGTTCGAACCTGATGTCGAAGAATGAGGCTTTAGCAAATATCCAGAATGTTGGAGGGACAAGTAGGGTGGAACTAACCGCGTGTAGGTGCATGAAATGTCTTTCACTGTTCTGCATAAACTGCAAGGTTTTATGGCACTCCAACATGTCATGTGATGTCTACAAGAAGCAGCAATCTGGTTCGAGCTCTGCTGATTCAAAGTTGAAGCTGCTTGCTGGAAACAAGAAATGGAGACAGTGTCCAAGGTGTTCCCATATGGTTGAGCTCCTTGAGGGTTGCCACCACATATATTGCAGGTAACCACAATCCTCTGTTCTATACCTGACATTTAATACAAACCGCCCACTACATTATGCCGTTTAGGAAAATGATACAAGAAAGTGGAAATGTCTCATTTAAACTCTTTTTACAAACAGCGAAATGCATTATAATTGAAACAATATAAGAATCATCCAGGTATACCGATGGTGGCATCCGAATGAAGACTATAAGTTTACACTTTTTAAGTTTCTCTTCTCTATCCAACATCTTTTATCTAACAGTGATGTGCATTATAATTGGAAGAAAAAAAAAAGAATTCAGGAATCATTTGGCATCCTAATTAGGACTAGAAATTGGAACACTTGATCTTCATACTCTTCCCCTTCCTGGAGGTCTGTTTTGATCTTTTAAAGGTTAAATTATTTGTGTTGTTGAGTTTGAACCTGATTTAGCTTGTTCGGATTGCATTATTTATGCTGCTCTCCTTCGCAGATGCGGACATCAGTTCTGCTACTTGTGTGGACGTGAATGGAGGAACAAGAAAGCTACTTGTTCTTGCCCATTGTGGTTTGAAGAAAACATCAGGTATCATGGCGGTCCAAATGTGCGATGATTGATGCTGATCAATATGAAAACAGTTACTCGGGATAGTTTATTTTGTCGTTTTGGTGAACTTTATAGTTGCTCTCGTTCAGTCCATATAGCCCTACCTTTCGTCGGACGTCGGTTACAATACTTGTCTTTCGAAGCTTAAAATGGCGGGAAATTTTGTGGCGTAGGAAGCTCTCGTTTATTTTGTCGCACAAGAAAAACGAAGTGATGAAATCATGCAATGGATAGTACGTGTAGTTGAATAGGCTTTGCAAAGCTTTGGATAATCCAAAACATTTTCCTCAATTTGCTTGGTTTTCTTACATTACGTTTATAAAATACAATATTTTTTTTTTCCAGGTTGACACAGGTGACAGGCCATTAATGGGGAGGGAGATTCCAACTCGTGACATATTGGTGACTATATGTTTCTTTCAAGTTAAGCTAGCAAGAATTGACTTTAAAATACAATATCTAGTGATGGTAAAACATTATTCCAATCCTGTCCTTTTTACGGCTTTATTTTGTTGTTACTTGTATATGCTTGTATGATTTAGATTAGTCAAAAATATAATACTATAAAATAGGGAAAACTAATTAATATACCCCATCTTTGGGGTATGGTAAAAATATATCATCGACTTTCAAATGTAATAAAAATATCCCGACCTTTGAGGGTAGTGGTAGTATATTATCACGGATTTTCTCACAGGGCAAAAATGCTGACAAGGCAGCCTACGTGGAATTTCTATTTTGACAAGGATTTTCTTGAACGGTTTCCTTAGGAAAAAAAAAATAAATAGTTGGACCGGGTTCATACCCAACGCCTTTCCTCCTCCCTATCTTTTTCGTGGTCGCCTCTTGAACTGTCATGCAGGTCTTTCAGGGAGATCATGGTTACTCTTCAATGACAGTCTTCATCCCTCGTGGTCGCCTATCTTGACCTGTCTCCCTCACATCTTCTGCAATTCCTCTTTGATTCGTTCACAGGTTTGGTTGAGTACGTTTTGTCTTTTTCCCTCTTCGATGTTGCTTTTTTTTGTCGGTTTGGTGTTAGGAATAGTCGTGTTGTGTTAATTTGAGGCAATTTTGACCAAATAAGTTGCTTAGTTGAATCAATTTCGTTTTTCAGGTTTAATTTTGTTGTCGGTTTATTTATTTTTCTTAAGGAAATCGTTAAAGAAAACTCAATTTTTGTGCTAATTTGTAAAAATGCTTCCATGCAGGCTGCCTTATAAAAAAAATGTCCCTGTAGGCTCCATTTTCAGCATTTTAGACCCATGAGAAAACTCTTGTGCAACTAGTGGCAGGTGTGGATTTCAATCACATCAGGAATTCATAGACGATACAACTTACGCTTTTGCTTTAATGGTGACTTTGGCTCCCAAGAGTTATTCACCTCATATCCTCCCTGTTAAGTGCTTTTTAATGATTGAAATGACTAACTATTTATGACTTATATAGGATGTGATAGAAGTCCCCCTCAATCAACTTTCCACTTCCCTTTCTTTAGATGTATTAGCTAGGAACTTGTCAACATGAGTGGAAGATGTAGATGTGTCATAGGCGGGTACCTAAATTGAAATCCACACCCTAAATTGGGATCACCCTCACAATTTCCTCTCTTCCCTTCCCTTGATTGATGACCGACAACCCTCCCACCCGGTTTCACTTTGCAATTTACAAAAGTGAACATTGGTCTACTTTAGCAAATCTCACAAGTAGGGTATATTCTTGCAAGCACCTTTTTTTTTGTCTAGTTCTGCAAAAACCCAATATAAGAATTTTATTTGGGTTATTAATTTAAATAGTCATAATTGTGGGCAGGTACCTATCAGAGTCATCCTTACATTCCATTTCTCTTCCTTTCTCCTTATTTAATGGTGATCTGTCCCGCTCAATCAAACTCTCACACTTTCCTCTCTCTTTCTATTTAGGCGTGTACCTAAATTGAGATCACCCTCACAATCTCCCTCTCTTCCCTTTCCCTTGATTGATGACCGACAACCCTCCCACCCGGTTTCACTTTTCAATTTACAAAAGTGAACATTGGTCTACTTTAGCAAATCTCACAAGTAGGATATATTCTTGCAAGCACCTTTTTTTTTTGGTCTAGTTCTGCAAAAACCCAATATAAGAATTTCATTTGGGTTATTAATTTAAATAGTCATAATTGTGAAGCAAAAAGAAAAGATATAGACATAACTATAGATATGTGGCTTAATTTAATTTTTTTTATCAATGTAATAATTTAAAATCTCAGACAATTTGAGAAACGAGAGGCAATGGCTGAAAAATCAAACAGAAACAAAATTCAAAAAGAAGAAATGACCCAAACATAAGTTATCCCATCAAAATAAAGCCCACATAGTGGAAGTCAATAAAGATTAAGGAAAGACGGTGAATGTTGAGAACATGAGAGAGTCAAGTGACTAATGTGACATCTCGACGCTGGGGAGTTAGAAGCAGAAACCCAACAACGAAAATAGACGCCTCCTAGAAAAGTGTGGATCTACGACATTCCCCTCACCTAGATGAGGGATATCTTCGAAAACCATTAACTCTGTCATAATCAACTCCATCATTAAGACTCCGAAACTACAACTTCAACCGGAACTAAACACAATCGCATCAAAAAACACCACCACTCTGGAAACAGATTAAACCAAAATCAAAAGAGAATAATCAAAACGATGAAGAGTAAACAAACAATTTACAAGAAACCAATTTCTAATCCATAGTTCTTTCTATCTTCTTTCTTCCCTTTTTAATGGAGCTTAGTATCGATTTAAGGCTCGTGTTTATTTTTTTTGGTGGGGGTGTGGAGGATCTCGAAATCCATTTTGGACAAGATTGTTTTATATTTAGAGAAATTGGTATTGAATATACCAAAAAAGATGTATTTAGTTAATTGTTTTGTTTAAGGGGCGATTTGTAAAATATTCTTAAAAATTATCTAAATTGGTGGAGTGTCCTACTTTTTGAATTAATTGGTAAAATATCCATTCCTTATAACTTACCTATCAAACTTGTCAGCACTACATCTCTCTCTCAATCCTCCATATCAATCTAAACTCTCAAGCGATCCTGACCGTCTTTCTCCCAATCCCGACCTTTGCTCTCTCTGTCGCCGCGCCTCATCCTCATGTTCTCAATTCCCCCTCCTCCCGGTGGACGGCTTTCAGCACCGTCTTCCGGAGGCGTTTCCGTAGGAAGTGGCGGATGCACAAGCTTCCTCCTCCTCTGCTCTCTCCTTCCCGACGCCGAATCTGCTCTTGATATGGCGCCCGCTTCTTACAGCACGACAAAGGTGAAGTTGAGGAGTTTGCTCCTCTCTCCATCCTCTGCTCCTCCTGGTATCATCATCATCTTCTTCTCCTTTACCCTAATCTCTTTCTATTTCTCAATTGAAGTTTGTTTGTTATTGATGGTATCTAGGGTGTTTGTTTTTAATGTGTAGTTTTTTAATCCTTCGCTGCAAATCTATGGATACTTTTATTAACTGACTTCAGGAGATGATGTATTATGAGTAGAGCACCTTCATGAACTGAACTGCAATGGTTATTGTTTTGTTGAGAAATTGTTCCCCTTCCATATAGTAATGGGTTCTTCCTCTCTTTTCTGTTTGTATAGTTTTGCATATAAAAGAGAGATGCTTTCCTGAAAAACGTTGTGAAATTTAGACTATATATATACAGTGTGTGAAATTAAGTATATGTTAAATTAAGAGATGAATATCGAGGGGAAAGGGAAACCAAACCAGTCTGGATGCAACATCAACATTGTGGATTGTAAGAGATCAATTTAGGACACTCATGAGATCTTACTTTTTTTTTTAAAGCTTTTCTTTGTTCATACAACTGCTCAATTTAGGAACACTCATGGATATATGTTGATTTCTTTTGCATTTAACCATTTCAGAGCTCTGATGAGCCTATTTTTCTTTTCCTCTAAATTAGTTTTCTCTAAGCTGTAATTCTAAATGTGTCAGCAGCTATTGAGTACTATGCAAATATTTCCAATGTTTTTGTCCTTAGAAACTGAATCCTCGTCAAATTGTATTTATTTATTCTTTGTTATGTACTTTGCGTAAAAGTTTGGATCTATTATGGAATTATCTATGTGTACTTTTTTCTATGTACTTCCTATGTTCATATTCAGTGGAGTTTTATGCAGTTATCTCAGCAATGTGTTATTGTGCCTCAAGTTGATGTTTGAGTGCAATGTGAGTGCTGTCATATGATGCTTCCCTTGGAAAGGTTATATTCCACATTGATATGGAGAGGAGTAGTTCTAGTGCAGTCTATAAGCACTTTAGCGATGAACTGAAACAAAAAATGGTATGACCAGTCTATGAGCATATTCTTTGATTACTTGCAAAGTTTTGGTGATGTGGAAACTGGAAAGGTTATATTATATATTTCTTGGGTTATTTTTCAATTCATCAGCACCATATGCACTTTAGAACCCTTCCATCCGAAGTTTAAAACTGTATGTTGTTTGTTAGGAATATGCAAGGCTATGAGTTGAATTTATCACTTCATGGTTTCAGTACATGAAAATGGATTCTGTTGTCAGCACTGTGTTTTGACTGTGAATTTAAAACTGTATGTGATAATGTGTCATAATTTGGCTAATTAGTTTTGCACTATTTAGTAATATTAAGAGTCCATTTTTGGAGATGGACTTGCAGGCTATGGGTTCGTTGGTGGTGTTGGCGATGTGCTGACAGGGAGATCTGGTGAGGTGCTGACACGGTGACTTTGTGCCACAAATTGTTGTTTGTTCTCAACCTCAATTATCAGGATATTGAATTAGGTTTACACACTTCATTATACAACATTGAGTGATATTCAGGTTCATAGAATAAGCTACTGGAAAATCATTTGCTCAGTTTCTAACAATTACTTGAGAAGTGCTTAAGCTCGCTCATATCTTGTGTTGACTTGTAGGTATTGGTGGCTATTCAGGCACCTTAGGATCAGAATTTGAACTCAAAATTTACATATCAGTTGCGTGTACACTTGAGCTCCTCTTGTGGCTCTAACGGACCACAGTCTTCTTCCTTGTGTGCATCCTCTTCCGGTTGATCTACTACCTCTACATCCTGCAATTGCAGGACTTTGCCAACGTTTGTTCATCTTGTGCGTGCTAATATTGTTGGTGGCCATCGATAATGTTTGTTCATCTTGTGCGCACTGATATTGATTACCAAAAGTCAGTTCATTTCGCTCATGCTAACTACCAAGTCTAGCTCCAATGTCAATATCTTTAAAGTCGGAGAACTAGACGTATGTCCTCTTTCCTTACACCTTTTAACAACTGCTTATGCTTAGATTGACTCGCCATATAATGTCAATGGTTTGATCCATGATGGAAACACAACTTCCGTAAACTTACATTTGAAATGATACTTGATGCAAAATTTATCGTTTGATTTCAGTCATTTAAGTCCACATTGACTTATACATTCAGCGCTCACTGCTTAACTTTGATCAAGACACTCTTTTTATCTGTTATGCAGCTTTGCTCGATGACTCTGGTGACGGGTCTGATGATCCTACTATGTAGCGCAACTAGGATCACTCACAAGGGCTAGGCAATCACCTCCCTGGCTGCAAAGTGGCATGTCTGCTGATAGACTATTTTGACACGAATGAGCCTGAAACCCTTGGTTTTATTCAGAATGGCTGTGATGATTCCACTTTCAACAACCATTTCATTTTAAAGCTATTGTGTGTAGAAGGATCTAAGATGTTACTGTGTGTAGAAGGATCTTCTTTACCGTGCATTTCATTTTAAAGTGTGAAATGCCTTGGCTTCTCTGTTGTCTTTGCAAGTTAAAGGTGAAATTGCATGTCTGAACTTGAAGTTTGAACATATTCTTCGAAAACATTTCGTATCTATTTCATTATTTAGGCATACTTTGGGGTCTCTATTATAGCACAAGCTACCAGAATTTCCAGTTAGATGGGTATTACTTTTGGCATTTTCCTTTACCAGTCAGTGCATCACTTTATCCATGTAAAACCATTTACCAGAAATGATTGGTTCTTTGCTCAAGTGTGCAGGTAAAACCCTCTATCAAACCGTGTTAGAGTGGGTTGTGGGTGTTCCATTTAATATTGTCTCTTTCCTATTATCATAGATGTGCTTATCTATATCCATGTACATACTACTGTAGTAATTAAAAATTTGAAGCAAAGCATTTGTTAATTTGTTGACTTTGTTCCATGTCATTCCGTATACTTCTGTTTCTTCATGCATTGTTATCTTACAGATTTTTTAATATAAAAACCCTTTGTCAATTGAAGAAGTTTAGGTACATAATGAGAGAATTGCAAGGGGCCATAATTGTTGGTTTGATTTGCCAAAGCTTATTGGGATTCAGTGGATTGATGTCTATTAAAAAATCCTTGAGAAAATGGGAAAAGAAAAAAAAAAGGCTAAACAAGAATCGTGAAATTATTTTAGCATAAATAAGAACACATCTAGATTATAGATTTCATATTTCAACAAATATTATAGATTTTAGCAAAAATTACAGAAGTGCAAAGAATAATACTATAAAGTGCAAAAATAATATTATAAAGTGCTTAACTAATATCAGTAAATGTTTACTCCTTTTGATCAGATATAAAGTGAATAAATAAGATCAGAAAATGTATAAAAAATTATAAATTGCATGAATAACATTCTGAATTGAATAAATAGATCTAGGCGGAGTCGAACCACCAACCTCCTAAACAACAATTTGTCTAGACGCTCTTATATTTGCACAACATAAACTTATATTTGGACAACACAATATTATATTTGCACACCAATATAAATTTTCAAAAAGTGTCGACGCGAAAAAAAAGGTGCAATTTTATCACTCAAATACAAAACTGAAAAGTAAAATTTTATAAATTTATATTTGCACAACATAAACTTATATTTGCACGACACAATATTATATTTGCACAACGTAAAACTATCTTTGCATATCAATATAAAATTTCAAAATTTTCCAACACGGAAAAAAAGGGTGCAATTTTAGTTTGAATGTGCAATTTAGAACTTAATGTGCAATTTTAGTTTGAAAAAGTGCAAATATAAAACTGAAAAGTGTAATTTTATAACTCAAATACAAAACTGAAAAGTGCAATTTTATAAATTTATATTTGCACAATATAAACTTATATTTGCATAACACAATATTATATTTGCACAACATAAACTTATATTTGCACACCAATATAAAAATGGGGCAATATGTAAAATATCCAAAAAAGTTGCTCTAATTAGGGGAGTATCCAAAAATTTGTAAAAATTGGTGGAGTGTCCATCCCCCCTCCCCCTCATCCTCAGTGCCCCCGGCCCCCCCTCGCTTGTCCAGTTTTTTTTTTTTTTTTTTAAAAAATTACATGTCAGCATTTTCTGTTATGCAAATATAAGTATATAACCCGTTGTTATGCAAATATAATATTATGTTATGCAAATATAATATTATGTTATGCAAGCTTAAACAACCTTATGGAAAGAATATGCACATGCATTTGTATTTTAAAATTGTATTAATATATCTTATTTGCACATAAGCACATCGCTCTACCATTGATTAACCTAATAGGCTTTTAAAATTGCATTAATGTCACCGTCGATGTTGCTGACACCGACATTCCTGACACCGCTGACATTGACATGGTTGACAGTGCTGACATTGTCACCACTAACCTTGCGAACATCACTAACATTTTTCGTGTCAGCGCTGACACCGACATCGGAGATGCTGACGCTCATGTTGGCTGACGCTAATGTCAGCTGACGTCGACGTCGAAAATGCTTTTTTTTTTCCGTGTCAAAAGCACTGATGTTGACATTGATGATACCGACATCGGAGATGCTGACACTGACGTTGACGTTGCCAACATCAACATCAGAGATGCTGACCCTGACATCGGAGATGTCGGCTGACTACTTCATCGATGCCACCGACGCTGCTGATGCCGACCTTAGGGATGCTTTTTTTCGTGTTAACGCTTCTTTTTTTCGTGTTAGCACTGACGCTGATATTGCTGACGCCAACATTTGAGATGTTGATGCTACTGACGCCGACATCGGAGATGTTGGCTGACGCTGACATCGATGCTGTCGAGGCTGCTAACGTCGATGTCGAACATGCTTTTTTTCGTGTCAATGCTTCTTTTTTTCGTGTTAGCACTGACTCCGACATTTGAGTGGCTAATGTTGCTGACGCCGACATCGGAGATGTTTACACTGACGTTGATGTTGCTGACGTCAACATCGGATATGATAACGCTGCTGACGCTCACATCAGAGATGTTGCTGACACCGACATTCCTGACACCGCTGACACTGACATCGGAGATGCTGACGCCGACGTCGAGAATACTTTTTTCCGTGTTATTAGCACTGACGTTGACATTGCTGATGCCGACATCAAAGATGCTGACATTGATGCTAACGTTGCTGACACTACTGACGTTGACATCGGAGATGCTGACACTAATGTTGATGTTGCTGACGTCAACATCGGAGATGTTGATGCTGCTGACGCCGACATCGATGTTGCAGACGTTGTTGACGCCGATGTCGAAGATGGTTTTTTCGTGTCAGCGCTTCTTTTTTTCGTGTTAGCACTAACACTGATATTGCTAAAGCCGACATTCGAGATGCTGACATTGCTGACCCCGACATCGGAGATGTTGACACTAACGTTGATGTTGCTGATGCGACATTAGAGATGTTGATGCTGACATCGGAGATTCTGAAACTGACGTTGATGTTGCTGATTTCAACATCACAGATGATGACGCTGCTGACGCTGACATCGGAAATGCTGATACTGCTGACGCTGACATCGGAGATGTGCTGCGGACGCTGCTGACGCCGACGTGTAAGATGCATTTTTTCGTGTCAACGCTTCTTTTTTCGTGTAAACACTGACGCTGACATTGCTGATGCCGACATCGAAGATGCTGACACTGACATTGATGTTGTTGACGTCAACATCGGAGATGTTGACGCTCACATCAGAGATGTCGGCTAACGCCGACATCGATGCTCCCGACGCTGTTGACGCCGACATCGAAGATGCTGACACTGAAATTGATGTTGTTGACGTCAACATCGGAGATGTTGACGCTCACATCAGAGATGTCGGCTAACGCCGACATCGATGCTCCCGACGCTGCTGACGCCGACGTCGAAGATGCTTTTTTTTTCCTGTAAACGCTTTTTTTTGTGTTAGCACCAACGCTGACATTGCTGACGCCGACATCTGAGATGCTGATGCTGACATCAGAGATGTCGGCTGACGCCGACATCGATGTTGCCGACGCTGCTGACGCCGATATTAGGGATGCTTTTTTTGGTGTCAACACTTTTATTTTTTTTGGTGTTAATACTGACGCTGACGTTGCTGATGCCGACATCCGAGATGCTGACGCTGCTGACGCCGAGATCGGAGATGTTGACACTGACGTTGATGTTGCTGACCTCAACAACAAAGATGCTGGCGTTGGCATCGGAGATGTCGGCTGACGCCGACGTCGATGATGCTTTTTTTTTCGTGTCAACGCTTCTTTTTTTTCGTGTTTGCACTAACGCTGACATTGCTAACGCCGACATCTGAGATGATGAGGCTGACATCGAAGATGCTGACACTAACGTTGATGTTGTTGACGTCAACATCGGAGCTGCTGACGCTGACATCAATATCTTATTATTGAACATTTAGTAATGCATTTATAATTTAAAATTGCACTAATATATCTTATTATTGAACATTTATTAGAAAATTTTGTAAATTACTAGAATTATTATAAACTTTAGCCTATGCGGGATTCGAACCGACATATTTCCGCATAAGCCCATCACTATACCATTGAGCTAAAATGCTTTTAATTATATTATAAAATAACATTCCGATAAACAATATAACCCTATGATAAGACTTTTGTATTTTAATTTGAACAATTTTTATATTTTGTTGTCTCATCAGTATTTGCTTTCATCTTACATCAATATTTCTGGCATCTTATAAATTGATGTTTTGCAAATTGTAAAAGTATGATATGCAAATATAAATTGATGATATGCAAATATAAGATTAAAATATGCATATATTAATTCACGCTGTGCAAATATAAGATTATTGATATCTAATACTTAGGTTTTAATTTTTAATAAATAAAAATAAGTTGGGAAAATACAAATTGATGTTGTGCAAATGTATGATTAAAATATGCAAATATAAATTGATGTTGTGCAAATGTAAAAATATGATATGCAATTATAAATTGATGATATGCAAATATAAGATTAAAATATGCATAAATTAATTCACGTTGTACATATATACGATTATTGATATATAATACTTAGATTTTAATTTTTAGTAAATAAAAATAAGTTGGGAAAATACAAATTGATGCTTTGAAAATGTATGATTATAATATGCAAATATAAATTGATGTTGGGCAAATGTAAAAGTATAATATGCAATTATAAATTGATGATATGCAAATATAAGATTAAAATATGCATAAATTAATTCACGTTGAGCAAATATAATATTATTGATATCTAATACTTATATTTTAATTTTTAGTAAATAAATATAAGTTGTGAAAATACGAATTGATGTTGTGCAAATGTATGATTATATTATGCAAATATAAAAATGTAAAAGTATGATAAACTCCAATTGCCATTAGAAACATACGTCAAACAATGCTAAATTAGTAGGCACAATCAAATCCCTTTTTGCAAAATAAGCTGTTGGATTTGGCATTTTCCATACAAAAATCCAAATAACAAAGTTGCAAACGATAGAATTTGAACAATGTATTGTAAACCAAACTTGGATTCACAGTTGATGTTGTACTAGGAAGAAAGCTTTATTGATTCAGAATTTTACCAAGCACATTCCTTTAGTCTAAGCCCCCTGTTCAGTACACAGATTCTATTACAGCGCGGAGTTTCAGCTCAGACAACAGTGCATTCCCATCTACACACAACAACAACAGTTTTTCCTCAGAATTTTGCAATAGATGCTGGGTTGAAGTTATCAAAGAGAGCCCTGCCAAATCATAAACCTTGTCAATCCACACAATGAGTGCACAAGAAGCCATCCGATGCTAGAGCTCGAACATTAAGACACCCAGTTTACCTGAATTGGTCTCTCTTGCTAAGAATAGATACCCATGTGTGCTCTGCCAATGCAATTGATAACACGAGGAGCTCATAGAGCTTGTCGTCATCGTCATGAACCAAAACTCCCCACTCTTCGTCATCGTCACAAACCGGAACAATAAGACACCTAGTAAAACTAATGTTGAACACATACACGATGAGGAGATACTCAAGTCGGTGCCTGGACAGTAGAAGTGTACTTATGAATGATATCAACTGAATCTCTAACTCGAATCAGCTTCCCATTTCCACCAGCCATGGATTCCTCACAAACCAAGTGCTACCCAATGTAAACCACTTGCAATAGGGTTTAACAAAGCAATGGTATTAAGAGTTCCAGCAAGCACCAGCCTCTAATTGACGACCCGGTGAAACACAAACACAACACACACGGCGAACCTGGAGAAACATGCTGACATCAAAGAGTATTGTCCCAGTTGCTATATAGACAATGAGCAAACTTGTAATCTTGCATATTAAAAAACAAGGGGCACATCATCAACACTAATATTATCCATTGATGATGCGAAAGAGCAGGTCGAGTATATTGAGAATGAATTTGAAAAGGAGGAAACACTGGAAATGTGATTTATCTAATGCCAGCACACTAAGCAAGCATCAAGAATAGACCATATCCATTTCACTATTTCTCTACAATTCTCCAATTCTCTGATTTATCTAATGTTTTTTTTTTAATTCTCCAATTCTACGATTCATCTAATGAAGCAAGCATCAAGAATAAACACAGAATAAAAAGTGTACAGAATTGAATTAGTTTCAAATGTGACATCCAAGTCGGGATTCAAAAGGATAAGAGTAAGAAAAAGCACCAAAAAAACAGTTTATAGCAGCAAAAAAAAGTTTCAGAATTGAATTAGTTAGCTAATACAATGTTTAATTCACTAAAAGGAAGATCGTGTCAGCATACCCTATGGCCTAGGATTTGCCTCTGGATTCGGTACATCTACTTGAATTGCAAGCTCTATATTCCTCAATTCAGTTTTTCATTGACAAATAACAGAGAACCTATACATACAAGCCACTGGAGTATTTAACCATGTCAGCACATACACTAAACCATGTCAGCATTCCAATTCTATTATCACAGATCGATTCCTTCCATAGGTCAGAACTAAATCAGTAAAAGCACCTGAAGCCCAAGCACTAGAAGCACTGAAATGACTATTATTCATGCCCTTTTATGTTCTTACCTATGCACTTTGGAGTATTATTCAAGCACCTTATATTTCATAGGGATTTACATACACCGCTGACATGAAATTGTGAGTGTGTACACTGCTGACATGAAGCCAGATGCATGTCTCAAATATGAACAATTTCTGTTTTTGCATCATTTAGAGAGGACAAGCCAACACCAATAAGTTAAAGCATCATTGACATAAAAACTACCAAAAAAAAATAGATTAACTTCATTACAAAACTATCAAAAAAAAAAAAAAAAAAAATCAAGCTAGAACTTTGTAGGTTAAATAAATGAGCAAAGATTCTGGACTAGAACTTTTTAAGATATAACCCATACTAGAACAACACATGTAGTTAAAAAAAATGAATCAATCTATAATAGAAATAAATTATAGTTGTTGCATCATCACTTCTGTTTGCAAGCACTTGAGCTGCTGACACATTAGTCATTTCACTAGATGCAGAATCTCTATTAACCTATTCAATATACATAAAAAAGAAAGCTTCCATGAAGAAGACAACCTGATAATAAGTTCAAAAGTTCATTTGAATGACAATGTTGTGCATTTTGGTTAGATTGAGATCAAATTGGAGGCTTCACCACTAAACTATAGAAAGGGCAAAAACCAATTCAAATTCAGTGTAGAATTGTAATAAGGCATAAATTGCAACATTCTCATGAATCATGAAAATTCAAACAATCAAGTAATCAACCTCCAAATTCACAAAATTTGGAATCCATCCATCCATTTAGATATCAAATACTTATGAGCAATCCCTAATAGATAAAAGTTCATTCAATTTAGCAAAGTAAAGCAAGAATAACCAAAAGAAAATGAAAGCAAAGTGAAAATAAAGCATCGGTTAAATATGCAATCTCAACCTTAAGGCGTGGAACTTTGATTGAGCCTTCAGAAGGTTCACTTTCTAGACATGTTTCATTCCAGAACCTCTTCCTGAAAAGAAGTTATGTCATGAAACTAAGCATCCTTTTCGTTCGAGGAATGACTGTCATTAAAAGTATTGTAGTAGCTATGCCACCCGAGATATAAAATAGGCCAGAAAAAGGCCTAAAGCCTAAGCCCGAAGTGTAGTCATATATGGTATCTGCACTACTGCAGTTGAAATGGGAGAGCAAATCGTTTTCCACATTTCCAAATTTTCGACTTTCAATTACTCTTATGATTGCTTGAGACATGTCAGCAGCCAAAACTACCAAATTTGAAGGTTGGTCTGGCCAATGAATCCCATGCAGTACTTCCCCATCTCAATCTCCTAGCCATTTTATCTCCTAGACATTTTATCGAACACCTAGAGGCATGTATTTCTCCATCTCAATCTCAATTTCCAATCCACAAAAGCTCAAAATTCAAACCAAGAATTAACCATAGAATTCTCAATTGGTATAAAAAGCATCAAAATTCAAACCAAGGATTAACGTAGTCAACACATCAGATAGAATCTGGCAGTAAGGAAGCTCTTCTAATTTGGTAAAGCATTCACCTAATGATAAGCGGGCTGCAGAAGTGAAAAAGTAAGGGATATATAGAATAACTTACAACAGGGTTATTCCGAATGTTGCGTGCACGATGGAGACGATGAACAGCAAGGCTCCCGCTGAAGGACCTAGGCTTCTCGTCCGTTTCGAGCTTGGACCAGACGCGAGAGAGCAGAGCGTCGTTGTTGATGGTGCACAAGTTCAGAGCCAGGAGGAGGAAAGGGGAGATGGTGGTGCGATGCCGCCAGTCCCGCCCTTCTTGTCGTCTCCAATCACCATCGGAGATGGCTTTTCCGGGGCCTAGTCCGAAAGCAACAGGTTGGGGGAGTTAGGGCGGGGAGTGCTGACAAGTTGTTAGGTAAGTTAGGATAATGGACACTTCGCCAATTATTTTGAAAGGTAGGACACCCCATTAATTAGAGCGAAAATTTGTGCCTTGGACACAAATTTTCTCTTTGTTTAATCTACTTAGTACATCATAGGTTAAAAAAAATACTACGTTCTTAATTAAGAAAGAAAATCTTAAAATCTTGGTAATTGGTGTGGAGCAAAGGGATGAGGAGGTCTCGATTCGATTTATGCTTCCGCCCATTTCCTTGGGTTTAAAATCTAAGGTTTATCTTACTTCTTACCAGTGGGTTGAACCGGTCGACGCAAGTCCGTTTACCTTATGCATGACTCTTACTGACTGGGTCACGTGTTGGAATATGCCACCAACTTGTGGATTTTCTCGTCATAAAAAATCTTAAAAGCTACTACCGACTTCTTATGGAGTATAATTAAAATAGTTGAACCAAATTTTTTTTACAAATTTTCTAAATCATATATTGAAATTTCCGAATTTTTTTTAAATATTCACTAAAAAATAATTAATTAACAAAATATTCAAACTTTTAAAATATTTAGAAAAATATTCTTTTTTTGCAGGTAGGACAAAAAAATGTGATATAAGACCGAGTTTTATTCACAAGGTAAAATACTGGAAGTTGGAGAAAAACGTGACAAAAAAAATACAAAAGCAACGCGGTTTCAAACCGCGTTTCTATTCTTAATTTTATTTGACAATAATTTATATAAATTTGTATTATTTTTTACACTAGAGACATGGGTTCAAACAGCGTCTTTATTTCTTTTTTTATAAAAAATTGAAACAGAAGTCAAAAGGTCGGAGTTTGATGGGAAGGAGGAGAGGGGAGGTCCGAGAGGACTGGGAGGCCGAATGAGCTCGTCCTCGTGGACTCCACTAGCGCTGCGACACCTGCGACCACCGCGATCTCGGAGTTTACTGGGATCCCAACACTTGCGACCACCACAAGCTCAAGGCCCGATACCCACGACCACGCCCTTCTCATATCCAATTACAATTTCAAAACCCTAGCCTGAAGTTTGATAGGGCATTCGCCATGGGGCTCGTGCAAGTTCTTAACCGACCACTCCCTCTGCCTTGGTACCGCCCAAATCGAAGAGTAAGGGTTGGGCTCTCATCATCGGCGGAAACTTCGAGGTCGGCAACCCGTAAATATTCCCGAGCACCTCCATCTCCTCTCTTGCCCGCTCGGCCACGATCTCCGCCTTGGCATCGTCCATATCGAAACCCATCCCAGATCGAAGAGGAAGGGTCACCGGTTCCGATTGAAGCCCATCTGAAACGAAGAAGAAGACAAGGCTTCTGGCCTCCTCTTTCAATTTTCATTTAAAAAAAAAAAAACAAGAGACGCAGGTTGGACCCATGGCTCTAGTGTAAAAAATAACACAAATTACACAATTTATTCCCAAATAAAATTAACAATAGAAACGAGGTTTGAAACTACGTTTCTTTTGTATTTTTTTAGTCACATTTTTCTATAATTTCAAGTTTTTCACCTTATGAATAAAACGCGGTATGAAACCGCGTTTTTCTGGCAAATCCGCAAAATATGAATATTTTTGTAAATATTTTCAAAGTTTGAATATTTTGTTCATTGATTATTTTTTAGTGAATATTTTGAAAAAAATTCAAAATTTCCCAACTCCGCATATTAATCTATATCTTTCGAACATAAATTTTAAAATCCATTAATAATTTAATATTTAAAAATGGTTTTTAACAATTTATATATCTTTAAGACATAATAAGATCCGTTAAATACAAATTATGTTTATCCCCTTTCGATTATTTAAGGTAAGACAACCTAAATTTAATATTCGAAACGCATTCCCTATATACACCGCAAATACTTCGTTGGATCTAACGTTCTAGCAATGTTGGATTTCACGTTGCCACAACGTCGGATCCAACGTTGTGTGTGTTGGTGTATTTGCCTAAGGGAAAAGGAATCCGAGGTTGTAACAACATCGGATTTAACGTCGTTACAATGTCGGATTCGACGTTGTGGCCTGGTACCCCAGCGTCTACCAGGTGGGAGGTGGCCGAAGATACTGGATCGAGCTACCGATCATGGCGCTTGTGTTCGCAACCGTCTACCAGGTGCCCCTTGTCATCTTATCTTGGCACATTGCGTTTACATGTCTCCCTATGTACACCGAATAACCAAATGACGCCCCTCACGAGGCCATACTAGGCATGGCCTGCATGGCTGCATCGGGAACAAAGATCATTTTGCGGCGGTGAGTATGATATGTGTTACTCTCGCTTCAACTGCATTTCATCCATAAATTACCAAACTTAACATTCGACTATACTTATTATAGATATGGTTACATCCCAACGCTCCTTTACCTCCTCCAACGCATGAATGGATGACATACCATCACCCAAGCATCAACAGATGAGATATCGCTTACAAGACCAATTTGATAGATTTAGAGTATTGCAGGTTCAGGAAGGTCATCCCCTACACCATGTTTAGGAGTCATGCGACGATGTTTAATTATCGTTGCCCTATTACATTGCTAGTCATCCTTGCACGTTGCTAATAAAAGTTGTTATTATCCGTGTTGTATTTGTTTATTTTCTTGTCTATGAAGTTAAGAGTTGAGAGTTAAATGTTTGTTGTTATCAAGACGTAGAAACCATAAAAAAAACAATCATTCAAGAAAAACGAACATTAGTTGGCGCCAAATCGAAAATTACAAACATTTTTTAACTTAAAATTTCAGCAAGAGTTGTTGTATTAAACGGAACAGCTGCCGACGGACTCTTCAGGAATGTTTGGGTATATCTGAATCTGCACCTACTGGAATGCATATGTCGTCATCTCATCTTGGGAACGGCGCGCTACTATATCAATTGCATATTGTGCTATTATGCGACAACGCGCGGGAGACACGTCCTTGTACAAAACGATCAGCATATCCTTTATCTGCTGAGTGATCTACATATAGTACGACGCAGAGTCGTCGTCACACTCTTTACACCTGTACTAAAACTGTGTTGACCTCTCGAGGATGCGGCGACCCTGCACAGAAAATAGATTGCATCGAAATAAATGTTTATAGTTCTTGTGCTTGCAGTTGCAAGCATCATGTTGAGGCGGACGACGGTGTCTCCCCACTTCAACAATGAAACAGGTCCCATCCCTAAACATGCCATCTTTAACAAAGCTCTTTGGGCTTGATTCCATGATGTGTGTTTAGTGTATGTAAAGTGACGTGCCTCGGGGAACAAGTTTTGCGGTATTTATAGATGGCCTAATTAACAATGTCCGATTGGAGGTTGTTATGGGAGTTCCAACCCTAATATCCATATCACAACGTCAAATCCGACGTTATTACAACGTCAGTTCCAACGTTTCTATGTGGCCCGACCAGGTCCACTTTACAACGTCCCATTCGACGTTGTAAAGTGCCCGACCTGCCCCATCGTCCTCTAATTCACAATGTCGTATATGGCACATCACAACGTCGGATCCGACGTTGTAGCAACGTCACATCCAACGTTGCTGCAACGTTATATCCGACGTTTTATTAGCAGTGCTAAACCGCGGATTTGCGGTGTATATAAGGAGACCCTATTCGAAAGCTAATACTCCGTACGTATGAGAAATGGAAACGTCATTTGGTAAAATAAAATTTAAAAAAAATGGAAACAATTACTCCATCCCTCTAACAAAATTTGTTGTTTAACTTTTTTGACACGTTTTTTTATGAAACTAAAAACTCTATAAAATATCAAATTTTTAAATAATTTTTTTTAATACTTTCATTGATAATTGTATTAGATATGGAATTATTTTTGTAAATTAATAAAATCATTAATTTGTTAGTTTTTATCGTTTTTTAAAAAGTGTCAAAAGTAAAACAACAACTATTTGAGACATATTTTTTTAACTTTTGAAAAAGTATTTTGAGATGGAGGGAGTATGAATTGACATTTGAAAACCAATAAACAATTAGAGCTTCTAATTTTTTAATGTTACTGTTCGTCATATTTTCAGGGAATCTAATATTGTGGCACATGATCACTCGTCTTGATTACAGTAACCGACGAAGCTTTGAAACTAGATCCAAAACTTGTTCTCGTGTAGATCTTGTCTTGTTTCTTCCTAGTTACTTTCTATAAAACTTGAACAAAATTCGAGTCTCAAATGCACGAGAATCAGAAGATCAGCTGAATTTTGAAAAGGAGAATGAAGAACACAATGAAGAAGTTGAATGAAAATTGGGAGCCCCGTAGGGTTTTCTCCCTTGAAACTGAACAATCTTGTGTCCAAAATCAGTTACAACTTAATGATCAAATGTCTTATTTATATTAACACTTAACAAACGAATTGTGCTATAATTCAAAAACGAATTCGTTTCAACACTCTATTTAACTCGAAATGAGTCCTTCAACTCGACTTCATCTCTTACTGAGTAGGCAAGGTGATCCCTTCTGTGTCCGATGTGACCAACTTTGCCATCTGACCCTCCAATACCCCCCTCCCCCGCCCGCAAGTTAGAGGGTGTGAACACAAACTCATCTTGGAGAGAGTCTGCTGATGATGTGCACTTGTGAGAGGTTTAATGAAAATGTCTGCCAATTGGGTTGAAGAAGAAGTGAGCTGTAAGGAAATTAGACCAACATTGAACGTTTCATGCACAAAAATGACAATCAAGCTCTCTATGTTTAGTGCGCTCATGACAAACGGGATTTTTCGCAATGTAAATCGCCGCTTGGTTGTCACAACGTAAGGGGATAAGAGTAACTGAAGGTACAATGAGCTCATGTAAGAGCTTGGACAACCAGGTTAACTCAGCAGCATCCCTTCTCATCGATCTGTATTCAGCCCCAACTGATGATAAAGTCATTGTGTGTTGCTTCTTAGATTTGCAACTGATGGTACTTTCACCAAGCAAAACAAAATATCCACTTACAGATCTTCTAGTAGACGAACAAGCTCCCCAATCGTAATCACAATGAGCCTTCAATGTGTAATCAGAATTTGTAGAGAACATGAGGCTATGAGCTGGATTGGTAGATAGATTTTTGAGGGTGTGCATCAAAGCATTGTAGCGAGGCACACGAGGAGATTTCATGTACTGACTTAAGAACTGAACTGCAAAGGCTAAGTCAGGTCGAGTGTCGGTGAGAAAGTTTAACTTTCCAACCACCCGTCTGTACCATAAGGGATCATGAAATTTTTTTACCTTGATCCGGGAATAGCTTTAAATTGAGCTCAAGAGGAGATTGAACAACTTTAGTTATATAAACATTGGCTTCCTTTAGCAAATCCAGGGCAAATTTTCTTTGAGAAAAAAACAACTACAGAAGATGTGTACAGGATTTCCATGCCAAGGAAGTAACTCAATTAACCCAATTCCTTGATTTTAAAATTGGAATCAAGGTGTTGTTTAATAGAAGAGATCTCAACAATGTCATTCCCAATTAACAATACATCATCAACATATACAACAAGAAGATCCAATTTGGTCTCAGAAGTGTGTTTAACAAACAAAGAATAATCATTCTTAGAAGAATGATAGTCGTTGTCTTGCAAAAAGGTAGAGCATTTAGAATGCCATTATCGGGAAGCTTGTTTAAGGCCATACAAGGTCTTAGTCAACTTGCATACAGGAACACCTTGGCAAGATTGATATGGTGAATACCCTTGAGGAATCTTCATGTAAACATCCTCATACAAATTACCATGTAAGAAGGCATTATTAACATCTAATTGACTCATAGTCCAACCCTTCTTTGCAACTACAACAATTAAGCTTCGAATTGTTGTCATTTTAACAATTGGATAAAATTTTCAGTGTAATACATACCTTCCTTCTGAGTATTGCCTTTGATAACAAGTCTTGCTTTAAATCTTTCAATTCCTCCATCAGCCTTATACTTGATTTTGTACAACCATTTACTAGCTATAGGATTCATGCCAGTTGGAAGTGAAACAACATCCCAAGTGTTGTTTGCTTCTAAAGCAACAAACTCAAGCTCCACAACATCTCTCCTCTCAGCATGCTTGACTGCGTCATGAAAATAGACACGCTCTTGATGATTTAACAGACAAGGCTAATTGTTGACTATGACAAGAGAAAGGCTAATTGTTGCAGAAGAGCAAACAAACTCATGTAAATGAGCAAGAGGCTAAGTCCTTCGAGAGGATCTCCTCAAAGGAGTAGGAGAAGGAAGAGGAGCTTCACCAATTGGAGAAGGTTGAAGGACTAGAAATTCATCAAGATGATCCAATTCAACATCTATAGCATCTATGTTAGGATTTGCGGCGACATACAAAGGAATATGATCAAGAGTTGTTGGTGTATGAGAAGAAGAGAAATGGATGATGTGCTCATAAAAGACAACATCTCTGGAGGTTGTAAACTTCTTGCTTTCAATATCATATATATATATATATTCAGTAAACTTTTTTTTTTTTTAAATTAGACCCATTTTCACTTTAAGCAAATTTTTCATCTTAAGCCTTTTTTTCACTTTAACCTCACCCTATATATATATATATATATATATATATAGGGTGAGGTTAAAGTGAAAAAAAGGCTTAAGATGAAAAATTTGCTTAAAGTGAAAATGGGTCTAATTTAAAAAAAAAAAAAGATAAGAAACTGATCGGCCCAATTTAACAACTCAGCCATCGTTTTAATCCCTAATTGCTTTTCGCTCTATTCGTTCATCTGCAAAGTCGGAGGTCTTTAACGAATACCAGAACCCCGGCGGAGGCGGCGGTGTAGAGAAGCCAGGCGCCGTATCCGGCGCCGATTAGAGGGCTTCTCTTGCCGGAGGAGATCTCGGAGTCCTGGAGGAGCCTCCGGGCGACGGCGGAACGGGACTTGGCGGCGTTGTCGTCCCAAACGGACTGAAGGCGGCGGAGGCGGCGGAGGGAGGTGAGCGAGATGAGATGGTTGGCGTCGAGTCGGATTAGCTCCCACACGAGGTCGTAGTGTCCGTTGGCGGTAGCGCAGTCGATCTGCGACGCGTACCACCACTTTTCGCCGGTGATCTCCCACCGGAGTGGGAAGTAAGTTGCAAAGGGGAGATTTTCCGCCATTTTTACCCCTTTAAGATTGTAAAGTTCCTTTTTTTCTTCCTCGCTGAAACTTGAATTGACAGAAGAAGAAGATTTAATTGAAGCACCTCCTCAGATTTGTGCAATGGATGGAGATTATGGGAGCGGGGGAGGGAGAGATTTGGGAGGGGAAATGCGAGAGAGCCCGGGAAGAAGAAGATGAAAGCTCAACAAAACTGACACAACTCACAAAAGACACTGCACTGTATGTATTGTCTTCTCTCTATCCCTATCTCGTTCCTGTATTTGTCTGATGCTCTGATAGTGGTTGTAAATTGCACATATCTTGATTTAGCTTGAGATTGAAAATCTAGGGTTTGATTTAGAGCGGAATTTGGGGCTTTTTGCCAAAAGCCAAATTGATTGAAATTGATGATATGGTTGTGTTGTTGGGTTGATTTTGAGCTAATTTCATGTTCATATCATTGTCAAATTGTTTATGGATCATGAGCTAATTGAATTTTAGAATTTTATATTACGATATGTTTTAGAATTTGGGGCTTTTTGCCAAAAGCAAAATTGACTGAAATTGATGATATGGTTGTGTTGTTGGGTTGATTTGGAGCTAATTTCATGTTCATATCATTGTCAAATTGTTTATGGATCATGATCTAATTGGATTTTAGAATTTTATTGCGATATATTTTAGAATTTTGGGGTTTTTTTGCCAAAATCCAAATTGATTGAAATTGATGATATGGTTGTGATGTTGGGTTGATTTGGAGCTAATTTCATGTTCATAGCATTGCCAAATTGGTTGTGAATCATGAGCTAATTGGATTTTAGAATTTTGTTGCGATATGCTTTAGGTCGATTAGATTCTTCTATTTTAGCATGAAAATCATAATTTAGCCTATTAGCTCAATTGGTAGAGCAATGTGCGTTTGCACAAAGATGTGGGTTCAAATCCCACATAGGTTACATAATAGACAAGAGCGCAACAATCGCAAATTGTTAATCATGCACATTATAATCTTAGTTATGCACAATTGTATCCTACTTTTGCACAATCCTATCTTACTTTTGCACAATTGTATTATTAGATATGCACAACATAATGTTACATTTGCAAAACATAGTGTTATATTTGCACAACTTAAAGTTATATTTTGCACAATATAATGTTATATTCGCACAACATTATATTATATGTGCACAACGTAACATTATATTATTAGATATGCACAACATAATGTTACATTTGCAAAACATAGTGTTATATTTGCACACCTTAAAGTTATATTTGTACCCATTGCAAGCTTCACCAATCACTAGTGGCCCCTTCAGAAAAGGGGCTTGCACAATCCAGTGTTTGTGAGTAAATATGACCAAGCACTGAAGCTGAGCACATAACCTCTGAACTGTAACGGCCCGGGATTCTGATTCTCGGGTTACATTTCGAGGGATGAAACCCCTCGTTAGGATCTTGCGCCCCGAGTACAGGTTGAAGGGTTGAAATTCTAAACTAATGTTTTCAAAGTGGGATTTCATACCCAAGTTCGAAGGGATCGTTGGAATCCCCGGGGAAGTCCCCTGTACCTGTCGTAGGTCTAAACATGGAAAACCAATGGTCACACAAATAACGGAAGTAAAGCATAATACAAGGGGGTGCCACGGCAGAGCCGGGTCAAAATATGATCAACCATTCAAATCCAAACCGTAATTAAATTGGTGAAGTCGGAATCTCAACTCTCTCTTTCCGCCGTGTTAGACCTGCGGTCATGGAGCCAAATCAGCATCAATAGTAGTAAGGATAACGGATACCTAAAAAAATTAGTAGTGGGCGGGATCAGATCAATGCCCACTTTGGCTCTGCATCCCGGCCCTAAGCACACACATACACTATACCTAATAAAGATGCTTCTAGATGCACGGCGAAACATTAACACACTAACATGCTCCTAATATCAAGTGCATAAGAATAATAAGGCCTTAACACAAAATACCAAGTGGTATATCCCCCTCCTACCGCCACCCCCTTCCGATAAGGAAGAGACGGCACGCATGCCAATATAATCGGGCGGCATGAATGCCCAACCCTAAAGCCCGCAGGCAGCTCATAAGTGACGGCACGCATGCCATAATAATCGGGCGGCACGCATGCCCAACCCTAAAGCCCGCAGACAGCTCAGAATATAAGTAAAGGAAGTTCCATGACTCGATTGACTCAGGACGGGACCCGATGGGACTGGGTCGTCCTATAACCCTAGCAAAGACTCTAGTTACTTCACAGATAACGACCGTTCTGTTTACATACGCATACATAAATAGAATGCTCAACGGTCGATGCAACCTAGCATGGTACTACATGGCATGCTGATCATGAATGTAAGCACCTAGTATATCATGCACCTAAAGCAGAGAATAGCTCTATTTAAATATGAGTAAGCTCCGACGAGACTTATTTGGCTATGCAAAACAGCATAATAGAAGATCCAGCATACATCGTTCATAATCACAAAGTATCACCTAATTACATAACGAGAATATATATAAGTCTATGTCTAACTATCAAGCACTCAAGCACACACACCAATCAATAGAACAAGTAACATATCGTAAATGTCATCGTATTGCACGTTCCATAAAGTCACATCGCTCACCACAAATCATCAACCAAATATGCATGCTCATACTCATCATATCCGCATATATCGCAACAGTTCATCACAATCATAAAGCATAATTTGTTCGATAATATCCTACTAACTCGTCACAATTATATAACCTTTTAACCTCTTATAATAAATCACCACAAGTCATGTTATTAGTCACACATATCATGTCGTTAGTCAACTGATCATATCATCATGCTAGTTAGTCATGGAATAAGTCATATCCCCAAGTTAGTCCCAAGCCGTTTCAAAATCCGAGTCAAACGGTTAGAAATCCCATTTCTTAAAAATGTTAGCAAACCCTCTTTTAATTATTTAATACATCATTTCCTAGCTTGAAATTCATTTTCTCAACTTCCCTTTTTAATTTGACAAATCCGAATATTTCATTTAAATCCCAAATGATTTTATAGATATTTGAAACACCATTTTATCAACACTTTTATAGAGTATTTCTAAATCGTTTATGAAATAATTTCAACCCATTTATAAATCAACCCTTTATAAATCTCCCGAAATAATATTTTATCGTTTAACTCCTCAAATAATATTGTAGTATAATTTTAAATATCGTTAATTAGTTAAATAAATAATCAAATAAACCCGAACCAAACCCAACCGAACCGAACCGGACTTGCTTAGTTAAATCTCAAATCGGTTTAATATTAAAAAAATTAATAATATAATATGAACAAGGAGGCCCACAGCCACGTCTTCTTCATCCTCCTGAATTCGAAAGAGAAGTCGCACCGCCTGCGCCAAGCTCCGCCCCGATCTCGCTCCCGCCGGCGACCGGAGCGCTTTCTCTCGGTCTACCTTATCGTCCTCGTCGTCTCCAGCCTTGTCTCGACCTCCTGCTCGACCGGACTTGCCCAGCTCGTAGCTCGCTCGCGCTCTCGCCTCACGTGCTCGTTTCGCACTCTCACCTCGCTCTCGAGCTGTCGGAGCTCTCGAGCTCGCTTGACTGCCCGCACTCAGATCTCGCTCACCCCTCTACTACTCTAAGCATCGAAAGAAAGAACGAAATCGAACAAGAATGAAAGGAGGCTATCCCCAAAAAAATTGTGGGGATGCTCAAGCATCCCAAAAAAAAAAAAAATTTGTTTTTTAGTGTTTATTTCTTAATTTTTTCGGTCAAGCATCCCCAACTCGGGAAAAAAATTCCAAAAGAATTTTTTTTACCTTTAAGAATTCTCGGAATGTTGAAAAATTTACCTTCAAGTATCCTCGGAATGGCGGTCCAGGATCCGCCCCTGCTCACCGAGATGGATTTTTCGCGACTTCGGAGCTCTCGATCGGAGAGTTGGGCGTCCTCGGAGGTCCGCGATGGCTCATCGGACCTGCACTGGTTGTGGGTGAGTGTGTTGGTGAAGACCGAAGGCGATTTCGATCGGAAACGAAGGAGAACAGCTTACCGGAATAAGGCTTCGCGAAACAGAGCAAGGAGACTGTTCGATGGGTCGTCGACGGCGCTGGTAGCTCCGGGGCTGCTGATGTCGTCTTGGTGGATGCTGGCGGAGCTGGTGGTGGTCCGGCAATGATCGAACAGTGGCTAGAGGTGGTGATCGGCGGTGGTTCGAGAGTGCGGCAACGGTGATGGAACGATGGTGATGGTGAGCTGCGGTGATGTCGAAATGGTGATGGTGACGATGAGTGATGGTGAGGAGGTGAGTTGTTGGGTGGAGTTTGAATTCAAAGGGAGTGTTGTGTGGTTCTGCAGGAGGTGGAGTGTGAAGGAAAATGAAATGGTGTATGGAGGGATGGTGGTGACGGGTGATTGATGAGGAGGGTGAGGCTTAACAGCCGAACTAGGGAGTAGGGGAGGGCTATAGGGTGAAGGGTGAGGGAGGGATGGTGAGATTGAATACCGTATTGGTTAAACCAATACCCGGAAATAAATATTGAATACACGAATTTCGAATCCCGAAATTAGTTCTTAAACGTTAGTTTTCTCGACTCTCGTTTTCTCGATCAATTATATTTATAAAATCGAAAAGGATATAGACATCCGATAATTACTTTGATTTTTTTTTAGGTAAAAGGACGGAAATCGTTTGTCAAATTTTATATTCTGGTCGGAATCCGCTAAACGAGTTTTAAATTCGACTTAAATTCATTTTTAATCATCTTTTTCCCAAAAAAATTAGGATTTGAATTTCCGAGCCTTTACATGAATTAACAGTAAATTGTAATTAAATGAAGGCAACAAGAGTACATTTATGAGTTAAATTTCTGAGCTAATCAACATATCACCACAAGACTAGACTTCCACTTTGTGTTCATTAAGCAAAGACAACATACATGGATGTAACAAAGGCCTAATGTTCGACAACATAGGTTTATCATATGGCACATGTTCACTTGCCCCAGAGTCAATTATCCACTTGTTATTATCAATATTGACAGTACCATTTTCTGAATGCAAACGATGTGAAAGTAATGAGAATATACCAGCAAAATTCTCACTGAAGCACCATCGGTTGCTGAAGAAGGAGGTTGAGTTTTGAGACCATTCAAGATGCCTACTATTTGTTGTATCTAACCATTTGATAACACACTCATGATAGACACAGTAGATCTGGAGCTAACCTCAACCTCTACATTCCAGCTACCCTCTTTTCTTTGTTGTTCTTAAAGTTCGGAGGAAGACCTATGATCCTGAAACATCGTTCCTTTGGATGTCCCTACTTCTTGCAATGATCATAGATTCCAGTTGACTGAGATGGAGCAAACTGTCTTGAAAAATCATTCAACTGTTTCGATTTATTTGAAAATTGTGTAACCTCTTTCACTTCTCTCTGTGTTTCCTCATGATCAAGAAGCGAATAAGCTTGACTAATAGAAGGAAAAGGCATCATCATCATAATCGATCTCATTAAGCCCCATTAACAATTGCATCAATTTCTCTTCTTGTTCTTGTTTCAAAGATTCCCTTTGAGCACCGCAATTGGAAGATGATGAGAACAAGCTAACTCATCCCACAGTCGTTTAATACGCATGAAATATTCAGAAAAAAGATCAGTACCTTGTCGTAAATATGCAATCTTTGCTCTGATTTCGTAAATGCGAGCGTCGTTAGGTTGATCGAACCTCTCCTAGAGATCTAACCAAATATCCTTAGTAGACGTGAAATATATGACTCTCTCAACAATGTTTTAATTTCTCCAGAGCGTTCAAGATCCATGAGATCACCATGTCGTTGCACTGATCCCAGATCTTAGCTCTTACTTCATCATCTGCAGGCCGCTCGCAAGATCCGTCGACGAATCCCAACTTGTTCTTGGCGGAAATCGCGATCTGCATATCTCGCTTCCACGAGCTAAAGCCTTTCCCATTGAAAGTCTTTGAAACAAGGATTACTCCAGAATTGTTCGAAGCATGAAAATACAACAGATCTGAGACAACAATAATCCCTGTTCTTCCTTCGTCACCAAAAGCTCGTAAAACCTCCTGGTCCATGGCAGGAAAAAAAAACGAAAAAATGTGGAACCTAGGTTTTTTTTCCCTTAAAAAAAAACTAGTTTCCATATTTTCTTGTTTTTTTTTCGCCAGGGATCAGGAGGTATACCATGAAAATCTTGAACAAAATTCATGTTTCAGATGCACAAGAATCAGAAGATGAGCTGAATTTTGAAATGGAAAATGAAAAACACAACGAAGAAAATGAATGAAAATTGGGAGGCTGTTACGATTTTCTCCCTTGAAACTGAACAGTCTTGTGTCCAAATTCAGTTGTAAATAGACCTGGAAAAACGCGGACCGCCCGCCCGCGAAGTTGGACAGGCTTGGGTAGAGCAAAAAGCCCATGCGGACCGCTAAGCCCGGCCCGCGCCCGCAGCGGGTATGGGATAGGGTAAGGTAATCTAACCGTTACGGGCCGCTAGGCCCGTAACAGGTATCCGCAATTATATATATATTAAAACATTAAGTATATAAATACTTTATATATAATATAAATTATTAATTATAAATAAAATATATATCTATACAAACATACAGTATCCTGAGTACTGTATTGACTAGTGACTTCGGTATACCGTGTACCCTAATTCCTAAATGCCTAAATCCCTAACCTAACTATCGATCTTTGTTTACTCAGAAGCTCGCCAGTCGTCGTTTCCATTAGTCCCATGGCCATTCCCATATTCTAGATCTGAGATATCTGAATCTTCAATCTTCGCTCGCCTTCCTCCTCGTGCTCGCCTCGCTAGCTCAGCAGCTCGCCATCGTCTTCAATCATTAGTCAGTTCGGCGGTTCTTCAATCTTCGTCCTCGTGCTCACGTCACCAGTCCTCTTCGTTCTTCGTGTTGTACTGCTCGTGCTCGCCTCGCCACTCCCTCACCGGGTTGGTTTCTCCCCTCTTTGATTGGATTTTACGAATCTCATATTGGATTTAAATTGCTCATTAGAAATCTCAAATCTCTGAAATTTCTTCTATTTCTTCCTCTCTTTGAAGCCCCTTCAAAGCCCCCTCTTAGACTCTCAAGATTGGTGATGAAGGCACAGTGGAGATAAAAGATGAAGAAGAGTCTTCCGAATCGGTAAAATCGATCAAGCCATTAGATGATGGAGGTTTATTTAAAACTATGTTGGATTGTTTTTTCTTTTGTTTGTATTTGTGTGAGCAAGTGCTCCACAATTGTTATTTGTTGCAATTGCTGTTAGACTTATCAGTTTGTGGTATTGGTGGATATTACATTGTACTTTACAGTTTGTGTGAGCACTGAGCACGTTGAACTTTATTCCCTGTTGGATTTCCCCCCCCCCCCCCCCCCCCCCCCCCGATTATTGTGTAAACACCATGTACAACAGCCACTAACAGCAGCCTAACAAAAAGTATCGTGTAAACAATAGGTAAGATTAGGTGGGTACCCGCGGGCCACCCGTTGCGGACGGGCTCGGACAATGTTTTCAACCCGTTAAGCAGGCTTAGCCCAACCCGCGCCCACATCACCGGGATAAAATTTAGGTTAAAGCCCGTCACAAGATCGGCTCGCGCATGCGTTTGCCCAGGTCTAGTTGTAAGTTGTAACTGAATGATCAAAATATCTTATTTATATCAACACTTAACAAACCAATTAAAGGACTTCGTTTCAACACTCTATTTTAGCTCCAAATGAGCCCTTCAGCTTGGCTTCATTTCTTGCTTAGTAAGCAAGGTAGGCAAGGTGGTGGTCCCTCTGTGTCCAACGTGGCCACTTGACCATTTGACATTCTGACCCACCAATCCTTTCACTCCTTAAAAAAAACAATTAAAAATAGTCCACTCTACTCCTCTCCTCCTTCTTGTCCCGCTACTGGCCGTCCCTCGATCCCTTTCTTCCCCAACAAGCCACACTGTTGGAATAAAAAATGGAACTAGATCTGGAATTTGTGGAATTGAGCTTGAGCTCGGAGAGGAAGAAGCTGAGATGTGAGAGTGGAGGTAAATTTTGGTTCTTCCAATTGATTTTCTGTGTCCGGATTTACAATTGGTAAGGCCTTATATATTGGCCCAAAACTTAAGCCCAAACATATGTAAAACGCATTACAAATAAAAGGCCCAAATGTAATACAAATAGAGCTTCATCATCTCTGGCTTCTGAACACATGTATCCGAACACCCCCCCTCAAGACGGAGGTGGGGGTGACACAACTCCGATCTTGCCCAAAAGCGGAGCAAGATGACAGCCAGGGACGTTTTTAGTCAAAAAATCAGCAAGCTGGTCACGAGAGGCAACGTGATGCAGAGAGATCAAACCTTCCATAAGCTTCTCCAGAGCATAATGGCAGTCGAGTTCTATATGCTTGGTACCCTCGTGGTAAACTGGGTTCTTTGCAATGTATATTGCAACCATATTGTCACAACGAACTGGCACATGAGTCACCCCAGGAACATCAAGCTCACTCAGAAGCCGCGACAACCACGCAATTTCAGTGCAAACACGCCTAAGCGATCTTTATTCGGCCTCAGCTGATGACAGGGAAACACTCTGCTGCTTTTTTGATTTCCATGACAACAAACAAGACCCGAGAAAAATCACAAACCCACTGATTGATCTTCTGGAAAAGGGACAACTTGCCCAATCAGCGTCAAAGTAGGCTCGGAGTGTGAGATTAGAATCCTTTGTGAGAAGGAGTCCCTTTGTGGCAGACCCCTTCAAATATCGAAGGACATGAATAGCAGCTTCTATATGAGCCAACCTTAGAGCCTGAAGAAATTGGCTCATAAACTGAACTGTGAATGCCAAGTCTGGGCGTGTGTGAATAAGGAAATTGAGCTTGCCCACCAATCTTCGATAGCTGGTGGGATCCTCCAAGAACTCATCATCTGCAGGGGTGAGTTGAAGATGAGGTTCCAAAGGACTCACAACAGGTGAACCTGGGCACGAGAAATCGTCAAGCAGCTCATGAATGAACCTCGCTTGGCTCATCAATATACCATCAGGCACCTTAATGAATTCAATTCCAAGAAAGAAGTTGAGATTACCCAAGTCCTTGATCTAAAACTGGGCATCTAGAAAAGCCTTGAGGCTAAGCATCTCGAAAGAATCACTCCCAGTAACTAAGATGTCGTCAACATAAACGGCCACAAAGCAAACTTTGTCACGATTTTTCCGGAAGAAGAGAGAGTAATCACTAGGAGATTGAGTGTACCCTCGTCCTCTCAAAGCTGCAGACAATCTGGCATACCACTGCCTTGAAGCCTGCTTCAATCCATAAAGAGATTTTCTTAATCGACAAACTTTGGTTGAACCATCAATAACCAGTCTAGGAGGCACCTTCATGTAAACTTCCTCATCCAAATGGCCATGTAAAAAAGCATTGTTTACATCCATTTGCATTACCACCCAGTCCCTTTGTAGAGCAATAGTGACTAAGGCCCTCACAGTTGTCATTTGGATGACCGGGGAAAATGTCTCATTGTAGTCTATGCCCTCATTTTGTGTAAAGCCTTTGACCACTAACCGAGCCTTATATCTCTCAATGGAACAATCAGCCCTTCTTTTGACCTTAAATACCCACTTGCAGCCAATTGCACGCTTGCCTTTAGGAAGCTCAACAATGTCCCATGTCTTGTTAGCATCAAGAGCCTTGAATTCGTCTTGCATAACAGACTACCAGACCTCAAACTCACAAGCTTCCTTAAAAGGGAAAGGTTCATGTTCAGGTCGAGTGATAACTGGAGCAAGACTAGAAGGAAAATATCAAGTGGAAGTAATGGTATGAAAACAAAACTCAACATCATTGCACATTGATCAAACATACTCTGACAAGTAAGAAGGAGGATGATGATCACGAGTGGATCTCCGAGAAGCAATAGGGTGTGAGACATGTTGTATGACAGATTGTGGAACTAGTTGTGAAACAGGTTGTGAAATAATTGGGGAAGCTGGATGTTGATAGGAGGAAATCGAGACTTGCAATTAAAATATAAATAAATCAAAGTAAACCAGATTCCGTCCCGTGCAAATAATTACAAGACTCCCTCCCGATGCAGCAATGGGAAGTCAGGATCGATCCACGAGGAAGCGTGTCAGCGGATCCTAGGCAGCGGATGAATCTCACGGCAGAAGTCGACTACAGATGCTCGACCTCGAGTAAGGTTTAGTCGACAGAAGATCGGACAAGTCGAACAGAGCAGCAGCAGCTCCCGGTGGTTGGTCGATATCGAGAAGACTTTACTCGATATCGAGTAAGTGTTTTGTCGACGTCGGATACTTGCACACCAGAAGCTACGGCAATCTTGATGATCGAAGGTCAGTAGTCGATATCGACCAAAGTTGGTCGAGATCGAGGAAGAACAGAAAGTAAACAAAATAAAATAAAGAACAAATCTTGCGGGATTCGAAATGAACTATATGAAAGACTTCCAAGATTGGGGTTTGTGACAACGATAACCAAACATGTATAAGGCAAGAATAAAACAGATAATCATGCAAATTGCATCGAAGGATCAAGCTTTCGCCTTTTCCAACAATTAGGCAACTCTTTCAAGAAACCCTAATTGTATCTACTGATTTTATGTTTACAATCCAAGTTGTTAGCATGGATCTCCATTAGATGGGTAATAAACACATAACAAGTAGTAGATGCTCAAAACAAGATAAAAGTCGGATATTTACCTCAAAGACGCTTGGCTATCGTTGGGCTCACCCCAACCCTAGAAGTGGGTGGACTACTCGCGCTTCATCGCAATCAAGGATATCAATAATAAAAGGGAATAAACTTGCATTAATAAAACTAAATAGAGCTTACAACCAAATGAAGCCGATTCCGCTCTCGCTTCACAAACTCCTCTTGGCCACTCACTCTCTCTCCCTCTACTTCCTACTGAAATTGAATGAATAAAATCCAGCCCCATGGGCTTTATTTATTGGCTACCGATCCTTGCTAATCAAGGAAGGAAATATCTATCTAATATCTAAAGATAAAACTTTAATAAAAGGAACATTTATCTTAAAAGGAAATATGTCTAAAATATCTAAATATCTTCATGTGTGGATAAATCCTCTCTCCATAGATAAACCTTGATAGACTTGATAGATCTAGGACTCCTTCTCTCCCAAGTAAGCCCAACTCGACTCGGATAGCCCAACCGCGTAACGCGGCCCAGGAGAATTTTGGTCGATATCGAGTAAAAGTACTCGATATCGAGGAATGTTGCCGTCGACTTTGGCTGGCCTGGCTTTCTCGAGCAATCTCTCCCCGATGTGGTCTTGGTCTTGTTGATATCGAGTAATTTACTCGATATTGAGTAAGTGATGCTCGGTATGTCTAGATCTTCGGCTTCTCGATCAGGTGATGCTTCCTCGACTCCAGGTATGGCTTTAGGTCTTGTCGATATCGAGTAACTTACTCGATATCGAGTAAGGCTCTGGACTCGGGTTGGCTTTGTCTTCAGTTCCTCGATCAGGCTTCTCCTCGATCATGCTTTGCCCGGACTTCTTTAGTCGATACCTAGGAAAAGTACTCGATATCGAGTAAGGCTCAACTTCCGTCTTTGCTTCTTGGTTTTGTCCCGGAATGGCTCCAAATTCTGTAATATTAAACCAAAACTTATGTAGACCTCTATTTCTTGCAAATAAGCATATACTACATAAATTTAACATATTCCCAGCCCAAAATATGCAAAGTATATAGAACATGGAGCTAAAATGTGCATAAAAACATGGCTATTTTAGTGGACATCACTGGAGAAGAAGAACTTGGGGCAACAGAGTCATCTGTGTAGACAGGAAAGGTGTTGTCTTGAAGATGAAAGGAAAAATTTGGGGAATCAGGCTCTATGGAAGGGTTGGAAATGTAAGGAAAGATGTGTACATGAAACACAACATCCCTGGATAGAAACATAAGCTTGGTTTCTAAATTGAAAAGTTTATACCCCTTTTTCCCAGCAGGGTACCCAAGTAAAACACAAGGAAAAGCACGAGCAACAAACTTATCTCGGCCATGTGCCATAGTAGATGCATAACACAAGCATCCAAAACACCTGAAATAGTAAAAAAAAAAAAAAAAAAAAAAAGAGCTCTGCCATATAACTTCTCATAGGGGGATTTCATTTGAAGCAACCGAATGGGAAGCCTATTGATTATGTGCACTGCCATAACCACACTATCTCCCCAAAACTTCCTTGGTAAGCCTGACTCAAACATGAGACTTCTGGCCACTTCCAAAATGTGGCGATGCTTGTGCTCTACCACTCCATTTTGCCGAGGAGTGGCAGCACAAGAGGTTTGACGGGCAATGCCATGGTCTATGAGGTACTGAGAGTGTTCAGGACTGCCACCCAACTCCATAGCATTATCGGTTCGAATTCCAACCACCTGTCTTCCAAACTGTCTCTCAACTAAAGCAAAGAATTACTTCACAATAGTGAAGGCCACAGATTTGTTTGGCAATAACTGAATCCAAGTAGTACGGGTGTAATCATCAACCATGTTTAAAAAATATCGATAATAATCATGTGTGGGGACTCTATATGGACCCCGGACACCTATATGTAACAACTCAAAAGGAAATGATGTTTTAATAGAACTCAAAGGGAAAGGCAGTCTGGCTCGCCTTGATCGAGCACATACAGAAGAGGAATTCAAGTCTGCATTACAACTGTCTGATATACGTATAGAATTCAAAGTTTGAAGTCTCTTAAGAGGTAAGTGTCCCAACTTCTTGTGCCAAAGAGAGGAATCCACCAAACTTGACACCTTATTCTGACTACCATGGGAGTGAGCAGCAACTTGAACCGTGTCTTTGTACCCCAGCAGGAAGAGATCCTTGACCATCTCTCCACCCTTCATAGGCCTACTCATAGAAGAAGCCTGCAAATAACAACCCTTTGCAGTGAATAAGACATAACAATTAAGATCCCTGATCAGTTTTCCCACTGAAACCATATTGCACTTGAACTCGGGTACAAGTAAAGTATTGTGCAATGTCAACCCTTGCACAATGTCCAATGTGCCTGCACTGGTAATTTGAGTAGTTTCCCCAGTAGGCAAGGTGACAGTAAAAGGCTTGGCCAATTTATATGATGATGTGAACAAATCGACATCACCACACATATGTCCACTATCAATAATTCAAATTCACCCATCAAGAACCTGTTGAGATAGTGTAGTACCTGAAAAACCAGCAAAATCATCCGCAACAGGCTCTTTGTTTCGTGAAGATGCTCCACTGGACTGCAGTGAGGATACCAGATGCGCAATTTGTTCACTAGTAAATCCATTCTTCTTATTCTGACTCACATTACCAGCAAACTTCCGATCACCAGAATCCTTTCTGTCTCCATTATCCCTGTTCTCTGCATAGCCATGCGAAAATCCTATGATGAAGAAGCACCTGTCTATAGTATGATTCGTCTTCTTACAGTTTGTGCAGAACAACGGCTTTCGCTCGAATTTCCCTTTTTTCTTATCTGTGTTGCCCTTTCCAGCAGTGTTAACCATTTAACTGCTAGAGTTTGATCCAGATCCACTAGATCCAGATGCAAAACCTTTAGATCCAGAGTTGGACGCCTTAGCAAGCATCGAAACTCCCTCGCTGTGAGTGGATCCACCTGCACCTTTGTTCTCTCTATGACTCTCTTCCTGAGAGAGTAAAAAATAGATTCGATCTATATCTGGCAACGGTTCCATCATCAAAATGGAACCTCGCACTGCAGTATAATTCTGATTCACTCCCATCATAAGCCGGATAATTCTTTGATTCTCCTCATACTTGTTAAAATTCGACACATAATTGCAACTACATCCTTCACAAGAGCATGGTGCTAAATTCTTCATGCTATCTAGTTCATCCCATAGAATCTTCACCTTAGTGAAATAATCAGATAATGAACTCGTTCCTTGCATCGTGGTAGCCAACTCTTGCAAAATCGAATGCATCTGCGTGCCTCCGACCTTGCTGAACCGTGAATCAAGATGGCGCCAAATGGCTTAGGCAGTGCCGTTATAGATAACACTTCATTTTATCTCTGGACTTAGACTGTTGGCAATCCAAGAGAAAACCATATCGGTGCACCTCTCCCATAGTCTGAACTTCGGAGAATCTCTCGTTGGCCGCACGATCGTTCCATTGATGAAGCCGACTTTATTCTTCGCTGATAAAGCCATCCGAACCGATCGACGCCATTCCCTGAAGCCTTTCCCATTGAAAACAGGTGTAACAAGTATGAGGCTTGGATGATCACTCAGATGTAAGAGGTATGGATCATTCGAATCCAATTTGATCTGTTCATCCAATTTTGCATGTTCTTCCGACATATCAAAGCTTTGCGAATTGAGAGGAAATGAGCGGTAAGGACCAAATCAAAGCACAAAATCAAATCCAAATCGCTAGATCTGCTCTGATACCATGTTGGAATAAAAAATGGAACTAGATCTGGAATTTGTGGAATTGAGCTTGAGCTCGGAGAGGTAGAAGCTCATAGGTGAGAGTGGAGGGAAATTTTGGTTCTTCCAATTGATTTTCTGTGTCCGGATTTACAATTGGTATATATTGGCCTAAAACTTAAGCCCAAACATATGTAAAACATATTACAAATAAAAGACCCAAATGTAATACAAATAGAGCTTCATCATCTCTAGCTTTTGAACACAGATATCGGAACACACACCACCATTTCCATGGCGGCCTCCACGTCGACCGCCAAACCTCCCTATACCGGCAACGAAGATGATGACGACGATGACGACGGCGATCTAGCGCTGCTACTCGCTCTTTAGCAGGAGGAGCTCATGGCGGCGAGGACCGCCCACTCCGACCTTGACTTCGCCTTCCAACTCTAAATGAACGAAGCAATCGCCTCCTCTGCTTCGCTCTCTCCCTCCTCCGGCCTCCACTGCCGGCGTTATCGCTACTGGCATTGATTATCAGTTGAACGACGCCTTCGCGGCCGCTTTGGACTTCTTCGCCGATGAAATCGACCGCTTTGAGCGAGAACAGGCGAATCTGCATTTCGTCAAGGCAGAGATGCGAAGGATGAGGGACAATTTTGACCTCCGATTGCACGATCGGAAGGTCGCTTCGAAGATCTACATGATTTCCGAACACGTATGGAAAGCGATAGGCGATTCCTACGAGAGGTCGTACGGTATGAAGGCTTTAGGCTCCACATCTGCAGTCGGAGGCTCCGATCTAGGGTTCGGCGAGTATTTCTACTTGTATATCAAGGGGTTGGTGGCGGTAGAGGATTAGAACAGGGTGAAATTAGGCGCAATTACTGTTGCAATCTTCGATTCTGCAAACACGGTGGTGCTCGAGGTGGTGAAGCCGATGGTTCTGCCGCAGGAAGAAATGAGAGAGAAGTGGCTGAATTGGAAGCTTTCATCCATGGACTTGAACTCGCTCTGAGCTAAGAGCTAAGCATGGTCTTCTACTCTTGCGTTGAGTTCAATGTTGACCATTATGTAAGTTTTTCATTTCTTTATGGGGCAATTTGCGAAATAGCCATGAAATATGGCCTAATTTGCGAAATAGCCATACGAGCATGTTGTTGATGTGCTTCAGGACAGTCAATCATGGATAGGAACCTTGAGACATATGCTACTCTTAAAACAGAGTCGTGCAACTCTTACAACAGAGTCGTGCAACTCTTAAAAAAGAGTCGTGCAACTCTTAAAACAAGAGTCGTGCAACTCTTACAACAAAGTCGTGCAACTCTTATAACAGAGTCGTGCAACTCTTACAACAGAGTCGTGCAACTCTTAAAACAGAGTCGTGCAACTCTTAAAACAAGAGTCGTGCAACTCTTACAACAGAGTCGTGCAACTCTTACAACAGAGTCGTGCAACTCTTAAAACTGAGTCGTGCAACTCTTACAATAGAGTCGTGCAACTCTTAAAACAGAGCCGTGTAAATTTTCACCATTAATTGTAACTAATATCAGTGTCAGCACTAATTGTAACTAATATGAGTGCCAGCACTAATTTTCACCACTAGTTGTGCAAAAATAAAGTATTGATGAGCAAAAATAAGAGCATGTTGTGCAATAATTTATTGAGAAAGTAGGAAATTATATTGAGAGAAAATAAGATCATGTTGAGAACAAATTCACAAGTCTCGATTGTTGTGCAAAAATAACCTATAGTTGAGCAAAAATAAGATGATGTTGAGCAAAATTTCACCAATCCCCCATGTTGTGCAATTTTACTCTATTGATGAGGAAAAATATGACCGTGTTGTGCAATAATCTATTAAAAAGTATAAAATTATATTTAAAAAAAATAAGATTATGTGGAGACACAATTTCACAAGTCTTGATTGTTGTGCAAAAATAAAGAATTGTTGAGCAAAAATAAGAGCATGTTGTGCAATAATCTATTGAGAAAGTATGAAAACATATTGAGAAAAAATAAAATCATGTTGAGAACATTTTCACAAGTCTCAACACTTTCTGCAAAAATAATCTATTGTTGAGCAAAAAAAAGATCATGTTGAGCAAAAATTCCATTAATTCCCCATGTTCTACAATCATAGTCTATTGAGCGCAATTTCACAACTCTTCGATTATTGTGCAAATATAATCTATTATTGAGCAAAAATAAGACAATGTTGTGCAACATAACACTTCAAAATTAAAAAAAAAATACAAGGCTAGTGTCACCACTACTTGTAACTAATATCAGTGTCAGCACTACTTTGGGACTTAAGTTGAACAACTACACTTTACAATTTATGTTGTGCCGACACAAATAGAATAAAAAGTGCAAATATAAATTTACGTTGTGCAAATATAAGTTTATGTTATGCAAATTAGTTTATGTTATGCAAATTAGATTCGAAAGTTATTTTAGTTTGAATGTGCAATTTAGAACTTGTTCATACTCCTATCCAATAATATTATTCTTGCGCTTTTTATTCAAATTTGTGCACTTTTTATTCTATTTGTGTCAACACCTTTTGTTAAAAAATTCTTTTTTTTTTTCACGTCAGGACTTTTTAAAGTTTTTCTTTTCTTTTTTCCACCACGTCACAAATTTACAGTTGCACAACTGCACATTACAATTTTATAGGACCAACACACCATCTTTATAGGTAAAATGTGTGGTGATTCCGAGTTGATCATAAGCAGATGAATTTACTTCAACTGTATTTCTTTTTCCTGGATGAGAGGTACACTCTCTTACCATAATTGCTTGGATTTCTGGTGCCTGACACTTGCATGTGTCTACTTGCTCAGACTGAAGCACGTTCCTGCCACTTTCAGGTGGCAATTGCTCGTGTGGATCGGCAATACTTCCAACTGCATACGACTTCTGAACTGCTGAACAGAGATTCATAGACAAGGATGCAACAAAAATCATGAACATTTTCCATACTTGAGCAGCCACCAGGGGCTTCTAGTTCCTTACTGACAACCTTCTCAACCAATTGATGAAGAGCATATACACATCCAGAGCAACAAATATACGAGCACGTAATTACGGATTCTGCTGAAGGATGGGTGCCCCTATCTGAACATAAGTTAGCATCATCGCCAATATAAAGATCAGCTTATTTATCTTCTACATGTGATGAAATTTCTGTCTCTTTGTGGGGCAAGCTTGATCCTAAGAGCCCAAAGCTATCAAATTCACCAGAGATACGAGAATTTATATCAACAAAGCCATTAAACTACTTTGAAAAGCTTATCTCAAGTCCCAAAGGGCTTTTGTTGAGGCTACTGCTCAATGCATATATGGGATTCGAACCCACATTTTTGTGCACGAGCACAATGCTCTCCCATTTGAGCTAATAGGCTAAAAGCGTTCGATTAAGAAACTCTAACTCCACAATAAAATGAATAGCAATCAGCCAACACATACAAACAAATTTTGAACAAATAAATAGCTCCAAACAAAGGCATTCACTATTGTACGTATTCAATGAAATGGGAAAAGGCATGGATCTGCCCACAACTACCATTTGAGTATTGTATTCAATGTATTGTAGTGCAGTACAAATCAAAGTAACAATTCAACCTAAAAAATCAACTTGAAGTATTAAAAAAAAAATCGAGTTACAATAATTTATCATACTACAAATGTTTCACATGTAGACATGCTTATCAGGACACTTCACGCTAATAAGAAAAATACAAGGTGGCACAAAAATAAACAGAATGGCATTTAGCAATCAAGCCAATTCAAAATTAAAGAAAACAAATATACAACAGATCATCTTATATGTGAATGGAAAAGAAAAATATAATGATACCAATAAAAACACTAGTACCTAAAGTGTGGTTAAAACATTAAATTGAGTAGGGCTATAACACTAGTTAAGCTATGAGACAAACATGTAATCCCTTTGCCATGGCTAGAAATGGTTGTACATCTCCTCTGGTGCCAACCACAAGCATAACAATTCTCAACCTATGAATAGATTTGTTAAGCTCCACGGGAGCATCTTCAATGGCTACTGGTGCACTCTCAATGACTTGAAGGTCAAATAGGTCTGATGCTACAGATGCACTTTTTTCTAAATCAACTTCTAGTGTTCCATCCTTTTGGATCTTGACTAAATTCACAATCAACTTCTCCTGAAAGAGATATGCAAGAGTTGTTATCAACAAATGTATAGCCTACAAAGAATGCATATATACAAAGCACTCGCAATAGCATCAAACATGATAATTCACAGTCTGAAAAGGAAGCTTTCATTCCTAAACAGTATCATCCAGTGTTGAAAAATGCTGATCATCCATTTGATCCAATTCAACACCCAATTAAGCAAGAAAACCCTAAATTGATCATCCGTTTGATCAATTCATCAAATACAGTCTACTTTCAGCATAATCATACCAAATTGATCATCCAATTGATCAAATTTGCTAATCAATTAAGCAAGATTGAGAAAACCATAAATTCTCACCTGAGCGGAGATCTCCTCGTTAGAAGCCATCCGCGCTATCGCTTTGCAGATTGAGGCTACTTGCGTGCAGCCTGACATCAATGAGTACGACGAGGAGGAGTTGGTGAGGGTGCAAGCGGAGCTTTTGATGAGAGAAGGGTTGACACAGAAGCCGGCAAGGCTAGAAGTCTCGGCGGAGGCGACGACTGAATCGGAGGCGAAAAGATGCGAGGCGTCGAAACCAGGAGAAGAAGCTCTTGATAGGCTCGAAGAAGGCCTACTTTCGGCGGAACTGGTAGATTTGGAGGTTGGAGAACTGGTAGATCCAGATCCAGAACTTCATAGCGCGGATCTTTGATCAGCGAAATCCACCGGACCAGCGCTCCGCTCGAAGAGCACAACCTCCCACAAATCTGAGCACAACCGGATGCTCGCTCACTCGACGTGGATCTGATGGACGGAGGCGCCAGATTCAGGACAACCGACGTGGATCCGGCGGAGAGAGAGAAAACAGATCGAGAGAGCCAGAGGAGAAATGTCCATCGCCTTCAATCGGGAGTAGAGCAACTATCAGAAAAAAAATAAAAATAAAATTGAGAATTAGTATATATTGGAAATTTTGCTAATTTGTCCAAAAACGTGAATATTTTGCAAATTTGTCCAAAAAAAGTGTCTATTTTGCAAAAAAAATCATTCTTTATTAGACGGTTCCTCCTTACACTCTCTGCAGTATGAGAAACTGCCATAAAATTAGGGTTTCGGAAATCTAGGTTAGGAAAACAAACTCTGAATCTTGAAAAACATGTATTTGAACAATTCACACTTGCAGTTGCAGATTTGTTTTTCAGTACATTTGCAAAGTTAATATCAAAATGGTTCGTAGAAAGTCAGATACCAATTGATTCTGGATTAATGCCATACAGTATAGCACAAAAGAATGTAGTATTTGGTTGTTAACCGATGGAATGCATTTATGAATTATGTTCATAATAAGAAATTAAAAGTAGAAGAATGCAGTAAGTGCGGGATGGACGTGCATGCATACACACTACAATATCTTTATTCTTTTAAATAGGAATTGTGTAGGAAATTTGTGGCTTGAGATAGTGAAACTGTAAGGGATAAGCATATACAAGTAATATTCTTCCTGACAAACTCAATTCCATCTGTGTTTGGATTGTAGTTTGTGCATTTAAAAATTTTCATTGGTAGTTTTTTGTAAGAATGTTGGTCTTTTTCTATGTTGTGGCAGATTCTTGACAATCAGAAACCAAAGGAAGCTAATGAGGTGGAGTTGATAGATCGTGCAGCTCGTCTTAAGACAAGATTTCTAGTTTGCCATTTTTCCCATGGGTTTATGTACTGTTGAAGATCTGGGTTCGATTCGCTCATACATTCAAACAACGAGATAACGAAAACGATAGACGAAACCAAACACAAGAACACACAGCCTTTGTTTACGCGGTTCGGTTACCCTACATCCGCGGAACCTCAGGAGGGGAGGCTCACCCAATTTCACTAAGCAACCAAGTTCAAAACCGATTACAAAGGATTCAGATGCACGTACAAGATCTAAGTTAGCGATTTCTAAAGCGACACAATGAAGAAGATAAGAAGAGAATAGGGTTAGGAATCGTCCGTTAAGGACACCGAGAAATCTCAGAGAGATTTCTCAACACAGGAACCCTCCTTCCAAGCCTCCATCTTCATCAAGCAAGCAGGAACTCAGGTAGCACCAGACCCATCAAGCAAGCAGGAACTCAGGTAGCACCAGACCCAAGTGAGCTCCCTTCTAGAAATCGCCGTCGGCCGAGCACTCTCAAGCTAGAAACCCTAGCTTCTTCTCTCAAACCCTAGCCCCTTGGCTTACTTGAGAGAGAGCGTCGAATGCTACAGTAGAGCTAGGGTTTCCTGAAGAGAGCATATATAGGCGAGCAAGCAACGATCTCAAGCTGTGAGTTGGGCCAGAGGAATGGGCCAACAGAATAGGCCCAACAACCAGTGAAGCACAACTCGGACATAAGAAACCAGAAGAAGCCCAATGACCACACTTAGACTCACACACCCTTCCAATGGTCACACCAAGTGAGCCAAGCTAGCCATTGGTTCCAAACATGGTTAGACCATGGGACCAATGAGCTTTTCTTGCTCACAGCATGGCCAGGTTGGTGTGTGGTCTAGTGTGGCATCACCTAACTTAGACCTAGGTGCATCTTAATACCAAATAAACCATGGTTTTGTTTACAAACAAAATTACAAGGATTAAAATAACAACATGTACAATGCTCACCTTGTCTTAAAACTTGCAAGATCTTCAATATCAAAGTCCGACTCGGACCGATGACTGGGGGTCGTGTGCACGGACGCACATGCGCTAGTAGCCTAGCACACAAGCCGAGTGGGGTTCCATTCTAAAACCAATTGGCAATAGAAGGAGTAGCCCACCGACTCATATACTAGGGCTTGATATGTTCAACTTTTCGATGTGGGACACTTTGGTCTCATTCACATCTCTAACACGCCCCCGCAAGTCCAACTAGGAATGACCATCTAGTTGAGACTTGGACAACTGGGTAACCCAGACTAGGATCGACACGGGCCGTTAGGCTAACCGCTCTGATACCATATCAAAGTCCGACTTGGACCGATGACTGGGGGTCGTGTGCACGTGTGCGCCCTTGCGCTAATAGCCTAGCACATAAGCCGAGCGGGGTTCCATCCTAAAACCAATTGGCATTAGGTGGGGTAGCCCACTAGGTTATATGCTAAGGGCTTTATGTTTCTCATATTCAATGTGGGACATTTTGTCACTTCACATTGTTTCATTCTCAACACGCCCCCGCAAGTGCAACTAGGGTCGTCTTTCGCCTCTAGTTGACACTTGGATATCGGGTCTAGCATCTCATTCTCTTTTTAGCTAGCCCAGGATCGAGAGTCGGGCCGTTTGGCTTTTCCGCTCTGATACCACACTGAAGTCCGTTGGGACTCGGGATCGGGGGTCGTGTGCACACGTGCGCCCTTGCGCTGATCTAGGAAAGAAGATAGTCCGACTCGGACCGATAACCGGGGGTCGTGTGCACGGACGCACATGCGCTAGTAGCCTAGCACACAAGCCGAGTGGGGTTCCATTCTAAAACCAATTGGCAATAGAAGGAGTAGCCCACCGACTAATATACTAGGGCTTGATATGTTCAACTTTTCGATGTGGGACACTTTGGTCTCATTCACATCTCTAACATTCAATAACAAAATAGACTGGCAATCCAGCGATGGGGAATGATTCTAATAAGGGGAGAGTGCCCAATTTGCTTAGAGGATGTTGATTCTGGGGAGATGTTTGAAATGGATGGTTGCCATCACCGTTTTTGTTATTCTTGCATGCAGGAGCATGTAATACTCCAAGTGCACGTATGGATGCTTCCTCGATGCCCTGAACTCGACTGTTAATTAGAGCTAAACCATCAATACTTGCAGAGAACTCGTTCCCCCTGAAATGTATGATGCAATCGACCAGCTTGTCAAGGAGTCCTCCATTCCTGCTGCAGACAAGGTGTACTGTCCAAACCCTAGGTGTTCGAACCTGATGTCGAAGAATGAGGCTTTAGCAAATTTCCAGAATGTTGCAGGGACAAGAAAGGCGGAGCTGACCACGTGTAGGTGCATGAAATGTCTTTCACTGTTCTGCATAAACTGCAAGGTTTTATGGCACTCCAACATGTCATGTGATGTCTACAATGAGCAGCAATTGGGTTCGAGCTCTGCTGATTCAATGTTGAAGCTGCTTGCTGGAAACAAGAAATGGAGAAAGTGTCCAACGTGTTTCCATATGGTTGAGCTCCTTGAGGGTTGCAACCACATATATACTGCAGGTAACCACAATCTCTGTTCTATATATACCTGACGTTAATACAAACCGCCCACTACATTATGCCGTTTAGGAAAATGATACAAGGAAGTAGAAATGTCTCATTGAAACTCTTTTTACAAACAATGAAATGTATTATAACTGAAACAATATAAGAATCATCCATGCACACCGGTTAGTAAAAAAGAAAATCAAGAATCATTCAGGCATAAAAAAATATCTTCTGATGGCATCCTAAAATTAGGACTAAAAATGGGAACACTTGATCTTCGTATATACTGTTCCGGTAGGCACGGATCAGGGGTGGGCTGGGCTTTGACGTAACCAATGAAGATCATCTACATCACTATATACTTCACTTCTTACAACACAAAAATATTTTAAGATTTATTTAATTTTAAAAAAATTATAAAAATTATATTTATATTACTAACATCTATTTTTATATATTCATAAAATTTTATTTTGAAAAATCACATTTTAAATTTTTTAATAATTATAATTTGTTAAATATTACCTTTTCATTTTAAAAAAAATTTAACATATTATTTTTAAAAATATAATTTTCTGAATATATAAAAATAGATGTTAGTAATATAAATATAATTTTTATAATTTTTTTTAAGATTAAATAAATCTCAAAAAAAAATTGTGGTGTAGTGAGTGGAGCATATATATAATGACATAGGAGATCTTAATTGTGTGCTGCAGACTTGCAGCTCACCCCAAAAATAAAAAAATAGATTAAATGGGAAGACTAGAGAGTAGACATAGGGGTTGGCGCGGGACGGAGGTCGTCTCACGTCCCGTCCCGTGTAATTTTTGCGGGATGGGATCAAGACGGGATTCACTCTTTTTTTTTTCAATTCCGCACAGGTCTTGTCCCTCACGAAACGGGACGGGCATTGTCCCTCAAATTAAAAACATTATAAAAAATTCTAAAATTCTTATATATTTTTCGGTTTTCAAAGGTATAACATATATAAATTTATATAATTTTACGTTTTTTCTTATATATATATATACATTGAACACATTATACGTGCAATTACACAATATATATATATATATATATAATATACACACTGTAAGTTCAATGTAAAAATTGATCAACACCATACACACACACACGTTTTACTGTGTAAGCTGTATATATATATATACACACACACCATCCTTACCAAAAAAACAGTGTATATATACACTGCAAAAGTGTATTACAGTGTGTGTGTGTTTTTCCCTTAATTAACATAATTGGGCTCGGATTACTATTTCGCTGAAATGATGGGCCTGTTTTGCGTTGGGCTGTCTGTTTTTTTAAGTCCGTTTCATCTCGGATTACTATTTCACTGAAATGATGGGCCTGTTTTGCGTTGGGCTATCTGTTTTTTTAAGTCCGTTTCATCTCTTTCCCTTGCGTTTAAATCATCTTCAGCTCTGTTCTTCGTTTCTCTCTCTCGTTCGATTTCTCGTTCTTCTGTGTCCTTGATCTCCGGCGAGCTTTTTTCGGTGTCTTTGGTGTCGTCGTTTTATTATGTCAAGTTCATCATTAGGTACGCGCAATGATTCCTTGTTATTCGCTCCTATTTAAGTTGTCCTGTTTGTTAGGGTTTCTATTTACTTCGAACTTGTGCGTTTTTATGTTTTGCCCTTGTATTCAGCGATTTTACGCGTATTTGCTTGTATTTGTGTAATTGTTGTGTTCCTTTTCCAAGTCAAGCTGTTTCGTTTTGTTTTTTCGGTGATTTATGTGTTTTTTGTTATCATATTTTTTGTTTTATAATCGTTTATGATCTTAAGTGTTTGCTATTATTAATATTCATTGTGTATTTGTGTTTATACTTTGTTTGTTGTTCGGTTTATGTTTGTTTCTGGTGTTCATTTATTCTTCTTTGTAGATTTTATATATTTATTGCTAATTATGCTCAATTTACTTGTGGTTAGGATTTTATGTCTGTTTATATTTTTCTTTTTTTATTCCTTATAGGGAAAAGAACAAGGTCCAAGGTTGATGGTGAAGCTCTAACTGTTGTTGCTTATCGTTCAAAACGTATTAAGAAATCTCGGCCCCCTCGCTCTGTTCCTAAAGCTATTGATTTGGCACGTGATTCCCTTATGTTTTCTGTATCCGATGGGGAAGGGGTGTCACCTGATGTTGAATCAGAAGATAATGTGCCTCTAATACGTAAATCAAGGGAAGTTGATAATAGTATAGGTGGTTTATCCAAAGATGTTTCCTCGGGCCCCAGTACTGAATTTTTGTCTACTAATCCCCAGCATAATGTGACTGATGATGTGTCTTCAGGAACTGATGTTCCTGTTGAGAAGGAAGGGCAACCAACTGTTGTAGAAAATTTGCAATCTGAATGGACTAATGTGCAATTTGTAGCCTCTGATGTGCCACTCCAATCCACAACAGATCCCCAAGATGTTGGGTCTGGTGCTGTTTTTGTTAAGAAGTCGAGGGTTAGAAGGGTTAATCAATACCCATCTTTGAAAACAAGGTCAAATCCTCGTGCGTTTGTGTGCATTGGGTAGATTTAATGATAAACAAAAGGAGTGTATCAAGAAGATAGGTTTTGGTTCTTTATTGAATTTGGAAATTCATTATCTTCATATGTGCCTTTGTCATTGGTTGGTTGTGTGTGTGTTTGTGTGTTTTTTCCCCTTGTAGAATTTTATTCAATCCTTTGCTAAAAAAACTGCTGCTCTTGCTAATTCTATATCTGAGTTTGTTGATTTGGCTGATAAAATTCCTCCTGAATTTAAAGAGAATGAAATGGTTAAAACCCTTAGTAATGCTGCAAAGAAGCTGGTGGGTTTGGAGTTTGAGGGTGATAAGGGTGCTTCTGCTCCCGCAGACCATTCTGATATGGGTGACTCCCCTGCTTCTGTTTGGATTTCCTCCCAAGATCCTTTATGGTCAGATCCTGTGTTTTTGGATGCTCTTACACAAATTGAGTTAGCTTGCATTAATAAATGTAAGATGAAATCGTCTGGTCGGACTGATCAACCTTTTTGTTCAGTTGGTAATGTATCTGCGGGTGGGCTTGGTGATGTTTGTTTTGAGAGTGAATGTGATGCTGGAAAGAAGGGTGATTCTGCAGTCTCTAAGGGTAAGGGGACTATGCCTATGAATCTTCCTGCTGAGCCATCGTTTGATCTTTTTGGTTCTGATCCTGCTTTCCAATCTCAAAAAAAATCTACTGAAGAAGAAATTGCCAAAGATTTTAACAAGTCTGATCAGTTTGCACAAAAGGGTTTTGTACCTGCACCCAACTCCAATGCTGATGCACAAAAAGATATTAGAGATGCACCGTCTGTTGTCGTTGGTGTAACTGGTGTTCCTTCCTCTGTTGTCGATATTGCCAAAGAATATTCTGGCGGAGATGCTTCTTCTTCCTTAGGTATATCAACATCAAGTGACATTCAGTGTGCAACCCCTAAAGTGTTTAAGAGGAAGCACAAGTCTCCTGTTGCCATGCCTTTATGTAGGTCTACTAGGGGTTGCCCTGCTGATCAAAATGAGAAAGATGTTGGGGGTAAGAGGGTTTCAAAACCTGCTGATTCCTTGAAGAGTCCTTACTATTCTAGGGTTGTTGATGTGAATGAGCGTGTGTCTGACATTGAGCGTTGCATTTGTGCATTTTGGTCTAAGAAATCAGCTTCTGATGTGTAAGTCTATTTTTTTCCCTTTTTTTTACTTTAGTTATTTTATTATATTTAAGTTTCTTTGAGTTATACTTATTTATTATAATTTACTTTTTGCCTATTGCAGTGAAGTTCTTTTTAAGAATTCATCTGTTGTAGTTATTAGAGCTGATTTTAAATACCTTGAAGAAGATTTTGAAGTGGCTGTCTCTGTTGTGACTGCATGGGCTTCTGTCCTTAATTATAAAGAACAATACAGAAGTGATGTTTGTCCATCAAGGCCTTTTTTTATCACTTCAGGCTTCTGTAAGTTATATTTTTCTTTTTCATTTTACCTATCATTTGTTTCTATTTTTTAACCATTCTACCTGTGTTTATTTTCTTGTTCTATATTTTTTATTTTTTTCCAGCAATTTGATCCAGACCCCCCTCGAGATGACTTTAATGACCGTCTTGCAAAATTTAGTATCCGTCTTGATTCTGAACTGGCTGCTGCTTCTCACATTCGGTTGAAAGATGTTGATATGGTATTTGAGTTTCTTTTTTCTTGTATGCTTTTTAATTCTTTTTATTTAATCTACCTTCCTCTTTATCTTCCTTCATTTATTTGTTGTTGACTTGTTCTTTTTATATTTTGGTATAGTTTGTATTTGGTGTTTATCATGCGAAAATCTATTCCATGGTAGTCTTTAATCTGAAGATGAAATCTGTTCAATTCCTGGATGTGTCAAGGAATGATCTAAATGATACTCCCATCTTTCAATATACAGTCGGTACTTTGGTTAGTTTTCATACTTATCTGTCCCTTTTTTCCTTTTTGTCCTTTTTTTATTATTATTCTTTTTCTTTTGTTAATTTTATTTTTAGTTTGTCATTTATAGTAATCTCTTCTTTTACTTATCTTCTCTTGCAGCATCATTTGTTGATTGATTATTTGAAGTCTAAAGGATGTTCAAAGAAAGCAGAGTTCGTTTCTCTTTGTGCTCAATCACACATTTATCTCCCTTGAGCTGGTGAAGAAAAGCTTCCCCGTTCTGGTATTTGCATGATGCGCCAAATGGAGGCATTTGTCGGATTGGAGAAGGGATTCAAGTGTGGTTTTGACCACGGGACTGACAAGAACATCTCAAAGCTGCGTGTGAAGTACATGACTGACATAATCTGTTCTAATGTCAACGAAATTCGATCTGAAATTTCAGTTCAAGCTAAGGCACATGCATCATTGACCTTAAAAGGTGTTCATGCTCTGAAATTGCGGTTGGATTGATGGGATAGAAAAGAGTAGTTAACAAACATTAGTATTTGCTGGACATTTCGTACTTTTGAGGGTATACAAATTTTGTGTCCTACATGTGTTCTAATGTATAACCCTTTACGATTCCCTTTTTGGGTTATCTTTGTCTGTTTTACTCTATGTCTGTACGCTTGGTGATGTTGGCATTATATATATTGTTGTGTTTTTTTTATGTGCGAATTCTAATCTTTGTGCGTTTTATATTTTATTTTAAACGTGTACATATGTCTTTATGTTGTGACATTATTATATAGTCATATGCTGGCCTAATATTAATATGTGCAATTATAATATAATTTTGTGCAACCTTAACACCCTATTGTGCATATGCAATAGAATGCTCTTTATTTTTTATAATCGAGATGCCTATCTATTCATGCTTTTATATTGGCGTCTCTTTCTCTGTTTGCTTTCTTATATTGGTCTGAATTCCTATTTTCTTTTTTATTTTAATTTATTTTTTATATTTGATTTTTGTGAATTTATTTTAGTTTGTGTGCGTTTTATATTAGTTTAAAATTGACATTTCAGCCTAAATTACTTTTTTGTCTGCAATAGTGCAAAAGCATCTCTGTTTTGTGCAATTATAACTGTATTATGTGCAGTTATAAAGGTACCCAATATTATATGTGCACTCATATTGTCGTTTTGTGCAATTATACAGCCTTCTTGTGCAAAGTTAACAAGTGTTTTTTTATTTATGTAACATTGTGTTTTTAATAACCTAATTTTCTTTAACTCTATTATTTTTTTAATTTTTTTTAGTTGTAGTAATTTTCTTTTACTTTGTATGCAATTTATAGACTTTAAAATTCACATTTTTTTTAGTTGTAGTAATTTTCTTTTACTTCTGTTTTAGTGCACAAGTATCCCCGTTTTGTGCAATTACAAATTTATTATGTGCAATTGTAAAATGCATTCCAGATAATGTGCAATCACAATATCGTTTTGTGCAACTACAACATCTTATTGTGCATATTTTAAATATAATGTTATTTACTTATTTACTTGCCTTTAAATATATTATTATTTATATTTTTTGTGGGTTTTGTCAATCTATTGTCCTTTGTGGGCTTTTTATATAGTTTAAAAATCACATTTAAGTCCAATTTATTATTCTGTTATTGTGCACTTGTAACCTTTTGTTGTGCAATTCTAATATTGTTCTGTGCAATTGTAACATCTTATTGTGCATCGACAACAATAGATTGTGCAAATAAATCATAGTTTATATTTATAATATTAACTGAGATTACATTTAATTTAACAGTTACATATCAAATATACTGAAATCCTCAATATTACAAAATTCAAAAGTACAGTTACTATTCAAAAGTAAAATATGATTTCTTCTTAATCTTCTCCTTCCTCCTTGCTCTTGATTGTCTATCTTCCAAGAACGTCTGCAGTTCTCCTCCTCCTCTTTTCTTCATCTTCAAATACCTACATGTTCCATTCAATCACATAGGCAAATATACTGCAATACATATATTATAATTTAAAGTTCATAGTTACAACTGCATAATTGTTTTTCAAACCCAAAATACCATTGTTTTAAACATAGACTTCAAATTAAGAAGAAATACAGACATTTCATATAAAATATCTAATTAATATTGCAAAAGTAAAGTCTGTATTCTTCAACTTCTTCTTCTTCATGCACTTGATTGCTTATCTTCCAAGGAAGTTTGCAATCTTCCTCCTCCTCTTGTCTTTTTCCTCAAAGACCTCTCTGATGCATTCAGTCATGTATCCCCTGTACTGTGTCAGTTCTGCCTCCACTTGCTCTTGTTTCTTTTGAAACTACATAATTTTTTATACTCAAAAGTTGAATAATTTTGGGATCTTATTTTAAATAAAACTATTTAAAGGTTTGATAACTTACCGTCTCCAGTATTTCCTGCTCCCCATTTTCAGTTGCCTCCAAGATCTTGTAGGCGTTTGCATTTTTCTCCTGGTTGAGGGCAGACAGGAAAAGCTGATGCTTCTCGGCGGCTTCCAGAAGGTCCTTCCTTATGGCCTTCGTGTTTGACTCTGCAGCCTCTTCCAGGAGAGACATATGGTATCCTGGGTACAGGTAGTTGTCTATCTCATCGTTGATCTTGTAGAACTCTTCACAAAAAACAAAAGGGTTGAATCCTTCCATCTTTTCCTTTTGACGTTGGGTTTTTTTTGTTTTTTGATGGGTAAGAGAAGAAGACTTCTTTTTCAGGCGTTTTGTGTGACTTGTTTATGATGGAGAATCCCTGTATATATAGCCTATTTTTGGTTGTTCATCTCCCATAATTTGATTGGCCTTATCCAATTGGCGGTTTTCCAAAGCCATTACCCGCCCCCAACTTCCTATAACTGTAATCATTACCCTTGTATATGTTTAAAACTTCCCACCTTCCCATAACTACAATAATTACTTCACATAGTATTTTTTATTTTCATGCACAAGTATACGTTTGTATGCTTCTTTTTAGTTGGAGACTTCATTATTTTATTTTATATTTTCCTTTGAATCTTAATATTTTAAAGAAAAAGCCATTTATTTAATTTTTTCTTGTTATATTTAATTTTTTTTAAACTTTATAAAATATTTATTACTATAATAACTGTGTTTTGTATACGCTTGTTTTCAAACAATCTCTTTTCATACTATTGGTTTTCTTCTTTTATTGATGTATACAGATTGCACATTAATTAAGAAGTACTTATTTGTGATTAGATGGGTGTAGCCGAGGCTATTGAAATGGAACTTCCATCATTATCTGAATTGCACTTTGTCCAAGATTTTCACAATATTGCTAAGCAAGTCATAATTAAGAGGTTCTACTTTGTACTATCAATTTGTAATTCGTGATTTTTTTTATTTTTTCTTTATAATAATTATTGTTTATAGTACTAAGGAAAATATAAAAAGTGATTGGACTGCACAATCAAATATTTTCTGAATACAAAATCGAAAGAGTAATAAACATAATATAAAAGTTGTTACATAACATATGTGAAAAAAAACTCAAAATATAATATTTTCTAATAATAAAGTGCATTTATAAAATTCAATCACAAATTGTGCTTATTATTCATATTATGTTTCCCTTAATGGACATGTCCTGCTGTTGTGAGGTGCATATTCAAGGCAGATTGAGCATATTCTTTTCCTCTTTTTCTGTGTTTGAATTGATGATTCCTTCCCGCCTTTAAGCCTCTTCCCATTGCCTTTTGTCTTTGCTTGTTTTGGGTCTCTTATTACCACATTCTTCGGGAGGCTTACTCCAGCAAACTCTTCAAACATAGCTTCAAGTTAACAAACTTATTAAAATTAGTATACTTTGAATATATATTTCTGGACTATTTCTTTATATATATAAAACGGTGTAAATAAGCAATTAGTAATGTTGGGGGCATGTCAAGCCCTGTTAAGGTTCTTCGCTTTGCATCGAATTAAGTTTCTCCATCAAACCCATCATACTCATCAATCTCTGTCACATTTGTCACTCTGCAGTTGTACAATGCTCCTTTCAATTCCTCCTGAAATTTCCCCCACATTTTTATTGTGTATAATGTGGATGCATGCTTTTCTACAGGAAGGGGCGAAATCAGAATTGGTTCCAGTATTTCAGAGTCATAGTTCTTCTTCCCTTGAAGATGCCTTTGATTTTCAATTCCACTTTCATAATACAACATAAACTCAATTAAATTTGCAAACTTACGGAAGAAGCTGTTCATGCTCTCTGAAATGGATGTTGTTTTAATCAGTCCACTAAGCTTCACATTCTGAAAATATGCAGGGATCCACTTGTCTCTCATTCTAAACAGTTCACTTAACCACGAGTGACTTATCATTCCATACTCTTCCATTAAGGTATTCCAGTCCTTTTCAAATTCTTCTGGCATACTCTCCCTGTTCCATACAATACTCCTCAACTTGTCACTGAATTTGAAGTATCCATTCATTGAGTTGTCTATTTTCTGAGATAGCTTGTCCATGATATGCCACATGCATAATCTGTGTCTAGCCTCTGAAAATACAGTTTGAACAACAATCTTCATTGAAGGATCCTGGTCTGTTGTGAAAATTCTAGGACTCCCACCCATTGCTTTTTTGAAGTGCTCAAACAACCACACATATGACTCTACATTCTCATTCATCAAAAGCCCTGATGCTAGCAGCACCAATGATTTATGGTAGTCATATGTTGTGAAGGGACTGAACACCATTTTGTACCTTTAATATAAGACACTTGTGAACATTAGAATAATTTCAGAAGAAACATGTACAAAGTTGTTATTACAGATGCATATAAATAAAATATCACTAGGCTGTGTAGTTGTGCACTTATTCGGTCTTGCAATGCATAATATACATGATTTTGTGCATCTATACATTCTATATGTGCTGTCTGGTTACTATATTCGTGAATAAATCAGGCAATCTGTATTTTGTCTGTTTTATAACTAAAATCTATGACAGTGCTTACACATATGATGTATGTAAATGTTCAATATGAATAATTTCTAATACCTGTTTGTGTTGTACGTTGAATCAAATGAAATAACATCCCCAAATAATGAGAAGTTTTTTCTGCTTACTACATCACACCAGAACAATCTGTTCAACTGATTGTCTTCATCGACATCAAAAGCAAAGTAGTATGCACTGCATATTTCTTGCTTATGGAAGAATCTGTTAATAACAACTTGCGCATCAGATCCTTTGAAATAAGCCAAAAGATCTCATCTGTGATTTGTGAAATCAATCACCGATGGACCCACATTGCTATATCCTCCCACCATTTCTTTATATAATCTGTATGCTTTTGCTGGTCCAACTCTTTGTTTTGCACAGTCAAGTACAAATTTTTGATGGTAACTTTGCATCCTCCTATTACTCTTCATGTATACCCTGCAGATCTCATCAACAAAAGGATGTGTGTGCTTCTCCTCAAATTTTGTCACCACATATCCTTGTTCAGGTATATATTTGTATATTATCTTAGCAGTACAACCAACTCGTATATATAATCTTTTTCTTAACTTCTTTGACTGTTTACCATTCGAGTATCCTTCTATGTTGCAGTATAAGTACTTCAGTTGCTATACCCCGTTAGCATTAACTGTGGTCCCATGTCTTACATCAAATCCCGCTTTATATGCATAATCTTTATATGCCTTCATAGCTTCATTCAATGTCTGGAATACTTTCCCTTCTTTTGGCTCTAACTCTTCACTGCAAATCGGTATCCAATACCTCGTGTTGTTTGGTGTCACAAACACTCTGTATGGTAGATGATGTTGCACTATCAGATTATTGATATTCACTTCAGGGCCTGCATCAAAACTGTTTGGTGTTGCACAAACGATTGCAGTAGTCGAAGCAGCTGAAGATTCTACGTTTTCATTATGTGACTCTGTTACACACTCCATATTTTTTGTTAAACCAACATTGAAGAACTTATCAGATAAATTGAATTTTTGTAACCAGTGCCATCAATCTATCAACAGTGCAATTTATACTTACATAAGTGCTAAACCAACATTTTATACTGAATATTAAGATCTGACAACAAACTCTCATATATCAGTTCGTTGAGGTTATATTAATATAAATTTCATGCAAATGAGAATCGTATTGTATAATAACAGTGTTTTCTATTCAATTTTTGCATTTTCGAAGTGCAAATGTATTTTAATTGACGTCCATTTTCTGTTTTTCAAACTTAATCCCTAGGTTCGTTTTAGCCTATAATTTTATTTTTACTAAAAATCTGGGATTCGTTTACACAAATTACACTGATATTCTGCACCTTTTTCAGAACGAATCCGATCTTAGGACAGATTATATGAAGTTTGGACAAATTAATACCGTAACGAATGCGAATTTTAATTTATAATAAGAACGGGCATATTGTGCACCTTTTTCAGAAAATTTCTTCTTCTGATGCTGTTGTTATTGCTTCGTTCAGGATATTCGATTGATCTTTGTTGAATCCTTTTGCTGATTACAGGTTTTTGCAATTCATTTTGTTTGATTGTTATCGCCGGCGAGAAGCTAAAGCTTCTCCTCGATTGAAATCTGTTTTCTCGCGAACGCACTCGCGTTTTTTAGAAGGGACCGGTTTTCTTCTGTTTTTTTTTTCCGGTTCAACCCGGTTTTTTTTAGTAAAATTCCGGTGCGCGCCCCCTAAACCTAAATTTTACACGCTAAGCGGATTTTACACGTTAAGGAGTCCTCGTCCCGCGTCCCGCGTCCCGTCCCGCAAAATTTTGCTGGACGGGACGGGATTTGCGGGATAAGGAATCCTCGTCTCGCGTCCCGTCCCACAAAATTTTTACGGGACGGGATTCGCTATTTTTTTTTTCAAATTCCACCGGGACCAGGACGGACCCGAGATTTGCGGGATTTGTGCCCACCCCTAAGTACACATATTTAATTTAGCCCTTTATCTATTTTTTTTCCTCTTGTATTAACCCACGTCCTTTTTCCCTCATGTATTAACCCACCTCTTAAAAAATAAAAACACAGCAACATCTTTATTTATTTTTCCTCTTTATTACTGTAACTTAGAGCTTAAAAGACACCGCACACTATATTAATTAGGTGTTATTAGATGTGATATTAAGTTATTAAAAAAATTATGGGTTATATATGTAATATCAAAAACTCTTTAAAACGATTAATTATATAAAGCGATTTCAGCCTATCTCAATTTCCATTCCTAGTTATATGCCTGACTGTTCAGTCCCGTTCTGGAGGTGTAATTTCTTTTAAAGGTTAAGTTATTTAGTTAGGTTGTTGAATTTGAACCTGATTTATAGCTTGTGCGGATTGCATCATTTATGCTGCTCTCCTTCGCAGATGCAGCTAGACATGAGTTCTGCTACTCGTGTGGACGTGAATTGATCAGGAACAAGGAACAAGAATTGATCAGGAACAAGGAAGTTCCTTGTGCTTGCCCATTGTGGTCCGAAGAAAACATCCTCCGTGGACCGTGATCTCCATCATGGCGATGCGAATGATCTATGATTGATATATGCTGATCAATACGAAAATGGTTACTCGGGATAATTTTTTTTTTTTTTTGGTGAACTTTATAGTTCCTCTCGTTCAGTCCATATAGCCCTACCTTTTGTCGGTTACATACTTGTCTTTCGAAGCTTAAAGGCGGAAAATTTTGTGGTGTATGAAGGTCTCGTTTATTTTGTTGCACAAGACTTGAACAAAGTGATGATCGAAATCATGCAAATGGACAGTACGTGTTTTTATGTAGGCTTTGCAAATCTTTGGATAATCCAAAACATTTTCCTCATTTTGCTTGGTTTTCTTACTTGGACGTACGTTTTAAAATACAATATCTAGTGATTGCAAAACATTATTCCAATCCTCTCCTTCGGCTTTATTTTGTTGTTACTTGTATGTGATTGTATGATTTAGATTAGTCAAAAATATAATATCAAATAAGCTTTTAAATAAATTTATAAACTACCAAAGCTTACACTCCCTTCATTCACAAATAAGTGACTTTTTTTTAAATCTGATACATTTGTTTACTATGGTAAAAAATATATAAATATGATATTATTAAAAAAATATGAAGTTATCTATGAATAATTGTGTATTACCTATTAAAAATTTAGTTGTTCAAAGTTTACTTGTAATTGATCTCAAATGTTGGATTATCCTACAGTCTAGATATATACTCACATATTATATCGTAAGAGTTGCTTATATATTTTTTTTTTGGTGTACGTGGTGCTTATATAGTATTCATACGTGCTCCTTTTTGCTTACATAGGATGTATACTCCTTTAGTGATAATGTTATAAATATGTAACTAGATCTATATCTATGCTATATACGGATTCAACAGTTATACTTATTTATTATATTTAGGTGTTTTTTAATAAAATTCTATATAATATTAGCTTAAACTATTAGAATATAAAATATTTCAAAAAAAAATTATCCATAAAATTGTCTCCTAGTATACAAAAAGATTATCTTCTTTGAAAAAAACAAACTTTTTTTGGACAAAATCAGATTCAAAGGGTTTGAAGACATACTTGTTAAAACAAAATCCCTTCAATAACCATTCAAATTTTTTTTTTTATTCTGTCATAAAGTGTGTGAATGTTTAATTTGTTTAGTGAAATGATGTATTGTTTTTCACTAAAAAGGTATTATCTCGTTAAAAATAAATATTTTTCATTTATGCTTAAAAAATCATTAAAATCAGTATAAAAATAACACTTATTATTCTTTATAACTTTATTTTCAAATTTTTATAAGAGAACTTTATTTAACTCATAACTTAAAGATAATTAAAGATAACTTCATTTATTGCAATATTTATTTCAAAATATGTAAACCCAAAATTTAAATGAAGAGGTTGTTTCCCCTTTATAAAAAGAAGATATATGCTCTCTCGACCACTCTAAGTAATTGCAGTTTCTCTAGACAAGTCTAGAGAAACCGAGAGACCGACCAAGTCGGTAGATAGACTAACCATCATGTACAACCAAATTTAAAAATAGAAGCAAATGACAGAAATGAAATAACATGAAGCAAATGACATAATTGAAAAAGCGAAATGAAATAACATGAAGCAAATGACAGGATTGAAAAAGCGAAAATAAAATAACCGTGCCAGCTATCCTACATTGTAACACAAAGCCAACAAGAAAAACAAATCAACCAGCCAACGGACGACGCACACAGAGAACTCTGGGGACACTAACGGACATCTCAGATTATGGACTACGAAAAGCCATCAGACGTCGATCGCAAATCCACGACGTCCTCCGATACAACAGATCAAACACCGTTCACCTGAGGCCTGCATCACAACAAAAACAACACACCACACCACACCGCAAATCCAACCCCAAGCCAAATCATTGCTCAATAAAAATCCCAACCCGTCTCAAACCCTCAAGGACGATAACAAAATCATGAGAGACTACTAGGAGTCAAAATAGAGGCGATTGAGATGGGACAGAACAGAGAATTGAAACAACAATATAAGGCGTAGGGAAAGAAGAACGGAATAGACATACCCTACAAGGCAGTCGGCCACCAAACGGAAGCACCGGTGCAAGGCATGACCGAGCGCCGGAGGCGAAACTGAGGAGGGACAAAAAGCGATGAGCAACGCGTGATGGGCGACGGTCGAACAAACTCGATCCGGAAGGAGATCGATGAAGACAGGCGTTGGCCATGGGAGCACCTAAAGGCGGTGCGGTAGGCGCCGACATCAGGCCGTCACGGAGGGTCGATGAGAGGCGCCAATGGAGAGCCTAGATTGGAGTTGTTGGTGGCGACGGCAGCGGCAACCGAACACCGAGAGGCATCGGGCAACCGGTCGAGAAGGCGGAGATGAGCAGAGAGCGGAGCGTTAGTTGGTATAGATACCAAAAGGCGGCGTCATCACAAGGGGCACCAAAAGAGACGAGGGTGGGCCTGTGCAGGGGGAACCAGGGGTAGAGGCTCCATACGGGCCACCGACGGAAAGCCGAGGGTGGACCGGAGGGAGGCTAAAGAGACGGTGGCGAAGTGGCCATGGCGGTGGCCAAGGAGGTGAAGGCCGGTGATCGAGGCCGAAGGGACGAAGGTCCGAAGCTTTTGGCGATGGTGAAGGGAGAGAGCCAGTGGGCGATAGCGGCTTAGTATGAGCGACAAAGATGGTAATTTGTGGTGGTCGGCGGCGCAAGACCGAGAGCAAAGCTTAGAGAACTTTGCTATGAGATAGGGGAAGAATTTAATTATAAGTTTAGGAATTATATGAAAAAGATCGAAATGGGCACTAAAATGAAAAAATAAATAATTTCAATACATGAGAAATAAGTCGTTGATGACCTTGCAACCACCGAATCCGGATCCTCTCCTTATATTAGGAGGTCTAATAAGTAAATCTCCACCGTTAAAAAAATTTAATGGTGAAGATTGTATTTGATTTAAAAAAAAAAACCCAAAATTCTCCTTTTTGTCTTCCCTCTACCCAACTCCTACAGTCCATCTTCTTCTAAAACAGATCTGCTTCTTCCTCCCAGGCTCCCCGTCTCCGCCTCTTCTACCACTGGCCGCACAAAAAATAGGTCACCTTCATCGCCAATCTCGCACTCAACAATGGCGGCAGTCCAATCTCTCATCCTCCGCCTCCGCCTTGCCCGCCGTCTCCGTGTCCCCTGTTCTCGACCGCCATATCCTCTCGTCTCCTCCTTCCTCTGATTCACCTTCCGAAGACCATTGACGGGGAAGCCGTCCGAGAATCGTTGACAACGAGAGACCAGGGGCCGTCCGAGAACCATTGACGGGGAAGCCATCCGAGACAAGGGGCCTCCGCAATTGCCGCCGCAGCCGAGTCGTTCATCTCCGTCGACGGTTTAAACAATAGACCGAGGACGTTGGCGTCGAAGTGAACGGGGGAGGCGAGGCCGGAAGAGAACGGGGGACTGTTTTGCTGTTGAGTGCAGGCGAGGAAAGAAGATGGTGAGCTGTAGGTGCGGAGTGGAGGGCGAGCGGTGGATTGCAGGCGGCGGCGAGGGTGGTGCAGCAAAGAGGTGGAAGCCTGGACGGGAGAGCAGCGGCGATGGCAATGGTGGTGCAGGCGGAGGGAAGAAGATGGACCGTAGGAGTTGGGCAGAGGAGAAGACAAAAAAGGATGATTTTGTTTTTTTTTTATAAATCAAAAATAATCTTGACCATTAATATTATTTGATGATGGAGATTTACTTATTATGACTCCTAATATAAGGAGAGGATCCGAATTCGCAACGAGCTCATACAGACGCCCAGGATTGATCCTAGGGGTGTTATGTGAGACAAGCTACTCGTGATCGGCTCGGGTTCGGATCGTATAAAACTCGACTCGAGCTCGTTCATTTTCTAAACAAGCCGAGTATGAGCACATTTTTAAGCTCGTTCCAAAGCTCGGCTCGTTCGAACTAAACTCGAATAGCTCGAATTTTATGAAATTTCTAAAATTTTCTTAAAGTTATTGTATAATGAGCAACTGCCTAAAGCTCGAAAAAAGCTCGGCTCGAGCTCGCTCATTTTCTAAACGAGCCGAATATGAGCACATTTTTAAGCTCGAGTCAAAATTTAGGCTCGGCTCGAGCTCGTTCATATTCTAAATGAACTAAATATGAAAAAGTAATACTCGGCTCGTTCGACTCGAATAACAGCCCTAATTGATCCCCTCTTTCCATTTTGGGCTGTTCTATTTGAGTCGTAGATAACTGTTGCAAGGGACCAGACCCGGCCCAAGGGCAAGGGCAGCACGGGCTATTGCCAGGGCCCAATCTTATAAGGGGCCCAATCCAAATTTGTCTATATATGTATACAAATTGTCCAAAAAAAAATCAATTGGTCCAAATGCCCAATAAAAGACCATGAAAATCAGCTAAGCGTAAAAAAAAGTGTGTGGGTCCAAGGGACGGCTAAAAGGTTAGGACCGGCATTGCATGGGACGGCTGATATAACAAGTTACACACACTTACAGACGTTATAGTAATGGAGATATGATTATCATAGATAACAAAATAAATATTAAAATAAATAAATTAAAAATAGGTGACAAAAATATAAATATATACTCCCTCCGTTCGGCAAAACTTGTCATTTTAACTCTCCACACAACTTTTAATAAAACTAATAATTACACTTCTTTTTTACTAATTTACCCTCAATTATTACTCTATTTTTTACTTTATCAAAAACTACAACTCACAACACATCAATCAAATCAAGGGGCATTTTAGTAAAGTAGAAGCAAAAATACCTAAAATGACAAGTTTTTCCGAACAAAAACAAAACTCTAAAACGACAAGTTTTGCCGAACGGAGGGAGTACGAAACAATATGATTACTTAAAAAAAAACGGCGTGAACATATTGAAGTAGAAGCTAACACGAACAGTGTACAGTGTACAGGTATAATATTATAAAATATTTAATAAAATTAATTTATTAAATTTAGTATATATGCAATACGTAATCTGCTATTGTCTCTTGAAAATAAGCTTGCATCGATCTTCGTAATAATCCAACAGACCAACACCTACTCGACTACTCATTCACTTCTACGTTGAACAGTCACAGTCACAGTAGGTAAAACAATGTAATACAAAATACTTTACAGGGGGTAGAATATGGCCGATTTTCACAATCTCAGAGTAAGGTTTTGAGATGAGCTACAAGGTTTTGTAAATGAGCTCAAGTTCTTGTTAATTCTCCAGGAACTGCATGGTTAAGACCTTTGTGGAATCTTAGAATCAAATATGCGAAAATAAAATAACTTAAGGTAAAGTAAGGACACACGATATGTTAACGAAGTTCGGCACGAACTTGGCCTACGTCCCCGCCTAGGGTTATCCAACTCGTAGGATTCAAAAGCACTACTATTTCACTTCTTATGGATCCTAGATACAACCTAGAAGAACTTCCCTTCTTCTACCTCTTGAAGCCACTACGCCAAACAGACACTCAAGAGACGGATAAAAGTCGTCGCTTGAGAGCAAAATCCGTCGCTAGAACATTGAAGCGACGGACATCCGTCGCCTGAAGGGTTGTCGCATGGACGCCGTCCCTTCAGTTAGACGGCGACGGATTGACTAAGTTCGTCGCTTCAATTACATCGAAGCGACGAACTATTGTCGTCTCTTGGGCATAACGTTGACCTTTTGGAAGGCTCTATATTCGTCGCCTGAATGCTTAGATAATACCTTTTTTTTATGATTTAAGTAATTGTTTTTTATAATATTTTATAATATTTTGTTTTTTTATAATATTTTGATTAACAATTTATTTTTATTAATTTTTTTCAAAATTTTTATTTATTTATTTTAGACTAAAATAATCTTTTATCTACTAGAATCCAGTAGAACTGCCATTAATTCAAATCATACATATATTCAACTCTTTCTCATCCAATTTCATTAACAAAACATCAACATTCAGTCAAAATCAACAATTTGACAAACCAAAAGTACAAGTGAAAAACATAACAACACAATTCATTCACAAAATTTAAACTAACAATCCAATCAAATAAACTAAAGGACAAAAACTTAATTGAAATCAAACTCCATTCAATCAGAGAAAAGGACCCCATCAGGGACTGTGGAATCTCTTGGTTGGCCTCGGAAGACTTGGAGGTGCTCGGCAGATTCATGAACGTGAGCGTTGGTTCAGATGAGGGAGACAGAGAGGTGGGGGCGGATTCTCAGATCTGAAAGGAGGGAGGAGGAGACAACAATTACCGCGGTGCTGTCATTGGTCGTGAACACTAGATCTGAGGCGGGGAAGCTTCCTTCCTCAACAATGGTGGTGCCAGATTTGAGGAGGCGATGATGACTGGTGGTCGAAAATAGGGCTCGACCTTTCTTCCGTTCTCCTTCTCAAAGGTAGCACGCAGGGACGAAGGCAACGACGAGAGCCTGGAGGGCGATGAGAGAAATCAAGAAAACAGTTAACCAGAGGGCTTGAGAGGGGGGAGAAAAGAGAGAGATGGAGAAAGAGGTTCTCACAGTCAGAGGAGCGGGAGCGGCGCTGAAGAGATAGAGAAGGAAGAAAGAGAGTTAGGGTTTTATAAATCAAATTGAAATTTCATTGACCGGGCAAAATAATATTTCATATATTTCATATAGTTTATTAAAAGCGTATTAAAAAAATAACATTTCATATAGTTTTTCACTCTTTAAAAAGCGTGTCGAAAACTAAAAACCCATGTATTTTGGAACGGAGGGAGTATAAAATAAAAGACAGAACGGTGGGTGGGAGTATTTAAATTACATTTACTTATTTATCAAATATCTTTATGGTTAAAAATTTATAGAATTATTAGATTTATTAAAAAAATTGATCAATTATTCAATTGTAAATACGACACAATATAATAGTAATTTTAGAATTAGTAAAAAAAAAGGTCCTAAATTCAAAACAACTTGATAAATTTTTTTTTAAAATCGGCTTAAAATAAAATAAAAGTTTTTTGTAATCCGATATCTCTTACGGAGTATAACATACGTTAGATCAGAATAATTAACATATGCTATAAAAATATTACTTTCAAAACCTACATTTTTAATGGCATTTTTTGTGTTATCTAAATAAAATTTAAAAAGTTATTGTTTGCCTCCTGATTAAAAAAGCAAAAACTTTCGTTCTTCCGAAAAATAATGATTGGCATCGGGTACCCATACTCCCATAAGTTATTCGAGTTGATTAAAGATACGGAGTAGTTTTTTTTTATATATAAAGATAACTAGTTCTTTTCCCGAACCTTGTTCGGTTTTTTCATAATATTTTCGATCGAGTTTGACGTATTAAACAAAATATTCAACACATAAATTTTCTACTAACATATCGTTCATGCTTCTTTTCATGTTATTCTTTGAAATTTTCTTTTCTTGAGATAATCGATACTTCAAATTTGACAAAGAATGGTAAATCAGCCACTTTCACACTTCTCCTAACATCCGTCTTAACTGAAGGCAGAGAAAAGAAACCTTATAGTTTTTTGCTTAAGAATATTGAGTTTGGATCCTCTATGATACTTTATCGATTACACATCATGTTACACCTTTTAAATTTGTCTAAATTATAAACCAATTTGATAAAGATACCTTAAGTTTAAATGTATAAACCCTATATAGCTAAATAATAAAATAATGATATTTAGTGTGTGTTTTTTTTAATGCCTTGGACCCTTAATTAGAAAAAAGTATTGTATGTTTAATTATGAACCTTAAGAGGCCATAACATTAAACTCATCAAATCACAATGATTAAATACTTTAATTGCAATGATTAAACTCATCAAATCACAATTTATAATCTTCTATAATCTTCAATTTCACAAATTTCATCAATGGAGTAAACAATTTATATATGCATTGCTATCTAAATATTTTTCCAAAAAAAATTAATCCAACGAAAATATATTGGAACCCTTGTCAAAGCTCCATGCTTAAATATATGATAGGTTGAGCATTGAATATTTTTGGGTTTTTTCCCAATGTATTTAATATTGAAAATCAATTTTCATAACCACAAACAAATATCCTCCTCGTAGCTATACAAATTACAAACTCCTGCAAAATGAAAAGCCCCTTTAGACCCTAATTACCAAGGGATCAGGATCCTCTCCTAATGAGAGGTCTCCTAATATTTTCCTAATAAATTAACTTCAACCATTAGATTAAAATCAATGGTTAAGATTTATTTTCCTACTATTTAATCTGATTTTTTATTTTCTGAAATTTCATTAACCCTCTCCCAAATTAAAAGATAGATATCCTCTTTAGAACTATACTGCTCATCATCTCCCTTCCAATTGCTATCACCGTCGAATCCCCTTGACAGCGTCGCCTTCCCCTCCATCTTCTTTGGCTTTGCGGTGGCCTCGATCTACATCGCTAACAGCCCACCAGCCTTATATCGCCTACTCTCTAGTTCATCCAATCATCCATGGCCTCCCGACGTCAACACCGAGCTTTGATTATAGAATACTCCGTATATTACTCGAATGTTGTGATCGACTCACCCTTTAATTGTATCTTCCCAACATACTGCCAAAGTGCCAATTGAATCTAATTGTATCATATCCTTTGAACTTCTTCGTTAATTTGAATCTAAGCCTTCAGTAGATTAATTAAATTAAATAAGCTACTTAAACCCTAATTAAATAAATCAAGGATTGTACACAGATGGTCAAATTACAAAGATTTTGGAAAACCTTGGGTAGAACAAACATCTAATGGTTAAATACTTTTATTGGTTCAAACTGATCGATCTGTGAAGTATTTTTTTTGGTGAGAATCGATCTGTGAAGTATTGAAGGAGAAAGAGAGGTTTAATTATTAATTAATTATCGGGATTAATCTCAACCGTTAATTTAATTCAATGGTGAGATTTGTTTATTAGAAAAATATTAGGAGGTCTCTCATAATCAAATATTCCTAATATTTACCTAATAGGTTAATATCAACCATTAATCTAAATCAAGGGTCAAGATTACATCTCATATTATTAATCAAATCCACTTTAATTAATTAACGGAAATTTCGCCTGGTAACCCTGAGGTTTCGCGTATTTCGCGTGGTAAAGAAAGGTTTCAGATATTTCGCTTGGTAACCCTGGAGTTTCGAAATGTTTTGTCCCGCGCCCATAAGTTTAAATTTGTCCAATAATTGTGTTTTAAATTTATAAGCGGGTGAGTATTGTAATATTAACAAATTTTGTGGAGGCATTTTATAAAAACTAACATTTTCAACATTGTTCTTCTTGAGCGATCCGACTGTACCCCCAATCCTGCGCCGCCGCCGCCCATCTGACATCAGTCGCCGCCCCTCATGGATCTTCGGCCTTGGACATGATTGAGAGCCGGCTAGGCCTCGGCTGGAAGTTGGCGCGACGCCGTTGCTGATGCGACGATGGCCAGATAAGCGTAGCCAGCGCTCGCCTCACCAAATCTCCCTCTACTGTTCCGATCCTCACGAGCAAGTTCATCATCGCAGATCTGCGCATTTTGAGTCCGTTCGGCTGATACGAAATCGTTTGCCGCCGTTTCACTTCGCCGGAGCTCTTGTGCAGGCTGGATCGGAACGGACCAGGGTGATTCGTCAGCGAGCACATACAAGTCTTCTTCTGGTGCGAAGGGAGAGCGCGATCGTTCTACAAGCAAACCGCCCGATTGTTGACGGAAATCGATCGTCCCGGAGACGACGACCGGTCGATGGCAAATCGAACGGAGGAGGAGGATGACGACGTACTCGGAGCGAATCTGGAAAGATTCACCCGATTAGGAGACGTCGGCCGATTCGATTAGTTTGGTGGTTGCGAAAACCTTAAAATCGGATTGGAGATTAGCCCAATTTTTCGATTGGGGGTGGTCTGGCCATCGCCGGCGGTGTTCTCCGAAACCCCATATATGATCATTCCACCACTGATTCAACTCCTTCAATTCACTCCCTCTCTCTTGAACATTAAAAAGGCTTTAGTGGAACTGGTAAGAGATTGTGACGGAGGAAGAGAACATGGGTGGATAACTGTGTTTCAATAGTTGAATTCAGAGAACGTGGGGAGAAAGGGTAAAAAAATTTGCTTCTTAATTTTAGCCTGGAAGGACACGTGGCTCATTCTTTAACAAAGACTCTGCTTCTAAAATAATAAGTATAAGGGGTGGATTATTTATATTAAAAAAATAGGAAGATCAAGATAAAATCATTTAAAAGGGAAAAGAAGCCCGTGATTTTTTTTATTTATTCAAGTATAAGGATAAAAATATTATCAACATATAATCAAATAAGATACAATAATATCCGGTCAGAATGCACCAAAAAAGGACACGTAAGCAAATTGAACCAAAGCCCGCCACATAGGATTTCTCATTTTGTTAAATTTATTTATTTTTAAATAATTGTACATGATTAATTTTAATGAATAGTTGGACATTGTAACATTTCTAATATTTTCATTATTTATTTAAATCAAACCGGATTAATTGAAATCAATTCAAGCATTAGTTTTTTTGGATCTTAGTCTAGTTCAATCGAGCTTCACGTTGACTCGACATATGGATCATGTATTGTATGTCCTATTTGTTTAACCAAAAAATCTTCACGTATTGTTATTTTATTAAATACAATATCATTCCAACTTATGTTAGTTAGTTTCAATTTTTAAATATCCGAGTATCATGGAATCCTCAAATATCTTGATAAAAAAAAAGCAATGAACAAATTGTTTAAGTCTTATTAATTTATTAATTAAAAAAATCTCGTTGTAATGTGTTTCAAATCATTGGTTAAAAAGTCTAGGATAAATTAATCCAAATTTATTAATAATATATTGATTTTTTATTTTCTGGCTTAAAAAAATCTTAGATAAAAAAATAATCTGTAAATTTGGAGAAGTAGTTATGATTTGGTCAACAAATTCAATATTTTAGTTAATAAAAAATTATTTTAAGGATATTTATTTTAAATATAACAACTACAATCTCATTCTCATATGAAAATTAGAAATTTATATATAACATCTATCACAAAAATCTATATTTATCAACCAAAATCTCAATCTCAATCTTAATCTTGATCTCGATTTCAATATCAATCACAACGTCAATCTATATTTAACAACTACAATCTCAATCTCATATGAGGGCCTTCAATCTCAGTCTCATTTGAGGGCCTTCAATATCTATCACAATATCTATATATAATAACTACAATCTCAGTCTCGTATGAAAATTAGAAATTTATATATAACATCTATCACAAAAATTTATATTTATCAACCAAAATCTCAATCTCAATCTCAATCTTAATCTCGATTTCAATATCAAGATTAAGATTGAGATTATTACATAATTAATTTATAATTTACGACATTATAAGTTATGATTTTATAACATTATGAATATAACATTACAATTTTATTGACTACACATATTATCTCCACGTTATATAGAATATGTTTTTCAAACATGACCCTTATAACAAGTACCTCATGTTATATAGAATTACTGATGAAATAAACCGTTAAAGTTACAAGATTGAAACTATATAAATTAATACGAGTAATATAAATTATTGTTTATATGGAAATTGAAAATTTATGCGTAACATTGATCTCAATCTCAATCTCGACATTGATCTGAATCTCAAACATAAACTGAAAATGTATACGTAACATTTATGATAAAATGATAGATCTCAATCTTATGGCTTTCCATTCTTATTTTATGACTTTATGAAAATGATCAATTGGAAATTGGAAATTCATATATATATAATAACTATCACAATATCTGTATATTACTAAGTACGAACTTGTTAATTATTTTTTATATAGTTTTTTTTATGATCCTAAAGAAGCGTGCATGAGCAGTAAATGACATGTTTTCGAGAATGGAGGGAGTGTATAACAACCAAAATCTCGATCTCAATATCAATTTCAATCTTGATCTAAAAAAGAAATGGGATAATCATATAAAGTATATAAATATAACATATGGTTTTATAAAAATATAGCAATAGGGTTTTATAAATAAAAAATCACAAATATAACTATACGATATTATAAATTATGATTTCATAGCATTTATAATTTATAAATATAGTGCTAGTTAGTATGGTTTTATAAAAAAAAAACATTACCTAATTAATGTTATACTATAGTTTTAACTTAAAAAAAATATTACATAATTAATTTTTAATTTATGACATTATAAGTTATGATTTTATAACAATATGATTATTACAATACAAATTTATTGATTATAACATTATATATTTGAATGTTTTATAACTTATGAGTTATTACTAATAACTCATAAATATATGAATATTTATGAGTTATGAATATAATATTAATTTATTTGTTAATATTATATTCATAACATATATGAATATAATATTAACAAATACATGAACTCGTATAAAAACTTTATAAATATATCTCTAGTTAAATAGTTTAATATTGTTTTATAAAATTATTATGAATATTACCTAATAAATATGGTTGTATTAAAATATTATAAATATTAGAAAATTATAAATATAATAAGATTATAAATATAATAAAATTATATGTTCTCAAGTGATGGACATAGAAATAAATATTGGTCCCCTGAATATATTTCAATTTTTCACAAAAATTTACGCGGTAAGTGTTGGCGCCTAAATAGATCTTTTACCCGTCGCCCCAACAGTCCCATAAATGAAGACCCCTCAGGCGACGGTACATATGAATCAGGCGACGGAAGCTTTATGGTTCGTCGCCAGAACATCCTTCAAGCGACGGACATATCCTACCTCCGTCGCTCCATAGCTATCTCCCAATGGCTTGTGGTTTGACCACACTCAAGCGACGAGATTAAGTGGTCCGTCGCTAGAAACACATTGGAGCGACGGCAATTGACCTGTTCGTCGCCTCAGTGTCTATTTGGCGTAGTGAGCCTAACCCGCTTCTATATCTAGTCAACCCAAGCTCTCGTGAAATAATAGCCTAGTAAATACGTTTGAGTAGATGTGTACTCTTTGTATAACACTTATGTCTTGTACAATAGCGCTCAATGAAATATCTCACAATACAAAAGATGAAACAGAAAAGTAAAGGCCTTGAGAGAGATTGAAGATCGATTGCAATGAAGGCTTTGGAGATGAGTGAGCAAGACTTGTGTGTCGTCACTGCAGTCCATCGATCTGCTTTATATAGGTGTTGCTTGATGTCGCTTGTAGTAATCTTCAGGAGAGTCGTTTGAATAGTTGTTCCACCACGTCCGGAGAGAAGGAGGGAGAATGACGCTGAAGATCTTCTTGTAACAACTTGGACACTTGAAGATCTATTGAGCCAATTCAATCTTCTTCTAGAAGCAGCCGATATATATCTTTGTATTGGGCCAATCTACAAGTTAGTTCAAATAACAACATAGAGGCCCAAAATAATAATAAAGTCCAAAGATTTAAAGTAACATAATAGGTTTTGACTTTCATCAATAAAATCAACTCTATATAATTATGTATATCAAAGTTTTGTCTTGACTAAGGTGGAGTCATCAATCTATGGTCTTCATCTTTAATCGGATCTGGACCCTCACCAAATGATATACCGAGTATTTTTTTGAGACGAATGGAGTAGCGAATCATAAATGATCCACTTTTAAAAAATATTTTTTCCTAATTTAAATACAATCGATAAATTGAAATATTTTTTCCTAATTTAAATACAACTAGTGTCACGCCCGGGTCTAAGACCGGGTATGTTATTAAAATTTGATATTTATGATTTTTTATTTAAAAGTGTAATGTTTGTTATTATTTATAGTTATAATTTGATAGATTATATAATGTTAGTAAAAATTATATCAATACTATATTAATGGTTGTTTATATTTTTGCAAAAAATAAAAATGATATATTACAAGGGATTATTTGAAATAAAACCGATAATCTAAAGAGATGTATTTGTAGTGGAAATAATACAAAGAGATGATGGAAAAAGAATATGAATATACTTTTAGTACAAGAATTGTTTGAAAAATTGAATGACATTGTGAATTACCATTGCATGAAAAATAATTTAAAAAGAGGTGAAATGATTCAGCAAGGAAAAGGATAACTTGTTAACCCAAACACTAACCCTTAATAACTTGATCAAGCATACACATATTTGGTGTGACATTTATTGGGTTCTTTAATTCGTTTATCGATATGCAAATGGAAGCTATATAACTTGCATAATTGAAGGGGTCAACAGTGATTGACCCTTAACAAATAACAGTATTATTTTTGACTTGAAAGGGACAAGAGATGGTCATGGTCGGTTGCAAGACCAGGCCTTTTCGGACAGCAAGGGAATGGTTCAGCTAGTTAGAATGGTTCAGCAAGGGAATGTTATTGTGGAAGTAGTGGAATTGCACATACACTCGGGTACTGGATACTTGGCGACATCACGGCCAGCTTTGATGGTCCTGATTTCGGGTTGCCCAAGTGATTCTTAGTGCAACTGCTTGAAGATTTTGTTGAATTCCGCTTCAGGAAGAGAAGAGTTGACGAAGTAAGGAAGCATATGCCTTTTGGTGGGCGTTATGTACTTCTTGTGTCATCCGTACGCCCTTTGTCTCTACACCATGTGTTTAGATACCAATGAGAATACAAAGCTTCTTCACTAACCTCTTTTGAGAACATTGTTAAAAGAATCAACGTACCTGAAGGGCATGATCCATGTTGCCCCCATGAGATGCCAACATCGTTATTCTCACAAACGATGTAATCAATGGCAACCATGATGGATGCACTGTCTCGATAAGGCTCCAATTCACTAGGCAATGCCAATTCTTCCTTGTAGAAATGAGGGATCGAATTCGTTTGTGAGGGAAAACAGGACTTCTTAACCGATGATAGGCTTCTCTCCGGCCCACTAAATCCTCGAACTTGTAGGCGCCCCGAGTGCTTTAAGCAGCCTGTACAATCCCATCAAATAACATGATAAGTTTAGTTTGTTTAGCATCAAATGTGAATGAACTAAGTTGGCAAGGGAATTGAAACTCACCAAGCAACCTGAATGTAAAGGCCCGGATTTTTATAAATAATAAATTTCAACAAATAATATAAAATGGATTTAAGTCGAAAATAATAATAACAATAATAATAATAATTCGGATATTTTAAGAAAAACTCGTCCTTGAGCATCAATTTTGATTTTAAAATCCGGCATCGTTTTAGAATTTGGATTTTTTTTTCGGAATTTGATTCCGCTTTAAAGTTCCGAGTTTGATAAAAATTAAGTTAATTCCGATCATCTTAAATTTGATTCAATATTTAATTTAAATCCCTAGTGCCGGGTTTCGTTAGTGGTCGGGGTTTCAAATTGGCAGTCTATTCTCAACCTGTATTCTCCTTTTCTTACATGTATTCTCTTTTTCTTTCCTGTCTCTTTCTCTCGTTCTCCGGTTGCAGTTGAGAAGCAGGCCCCCTTGTCCTTGCATATTGGCAATTTACAGCTAGCCATTTTGTTGTTTTGTGCCAATCTCACAACAAATCCCCCTTTGCCTCACTCTTAGGCTGCATTCCACAAACAGAGACACAAACCCACAATTCCCCCTCTCTTCCCTCTTTTCTGTTCTGTAGCCCAGCAAAAGCAACCACCATCATCTCCCTATTTTCTTTCTGTAGAACCACCGAGCCTCCACCGCCCCTTGCTCAGTCTCGCAGCTACAGATCTCCCTCCCCCCTCCTCGTTGTTCCTCGTCGTTAACGGCATCACCCGAGCACCGCCGAGAGCCGTCACCGTAACCCTATTCTCCTTCCGAGCAGGACAAAAACCGAACCCCCACCACTCTGTTCTCCTTTCCCGACGGGCATCAGCAGCAACAACCGCCTTCTTGAGCCTCCGACGAGCCCAATCGCTCCTCCGACGAAGATCTCCCGACGAAGTTCTCCGATCTCGGTAATCTCTCTTTTTCTCTCTCTCCTTCACTCGCGTTTGAGTCACTGGGGGTTCAGGGTGGTCGGAATCACTATTCAGTCGGGATGGGGAGCCTGGGTCGGAACGGGAGTGTCGCCGGCGCCTGGATCTTCTTCTTCTCTTCGATTTTTCGGCCGGCATTGCTGAAGCTCTTGTTCTGAGCTTGAAGAAGACAAAGCGCTGTCGTGAGTTCTGGGCTTGGGCCTATTTTCTTCCGGGTTTGGGCCTGACCCGTAAGCTTTTATCCGGATTATATCACTTTGGGTATGGTTTCAATTGGGGAAGGCCACCAGATCCGGTTTTTATTCTTTCTCCTGGGCGGGTCCGGGTATTCTTCAAACGGGTTGGGCTTGAGCTGGGCATGGTTTTCGGGTTGTGCCCTTTCATTTGGGGTTATCTGCTGTTGTTTCTTGTTATTTGTTGGTTATTTACAAACATTATTATTATCGCTATAATGGTTAGGTTGCTACTACTATTATTAGTATTATATTATGGTTATTATTATTATTAATCGGTGGTTATATTTCTGAAAATTTGTATATATTATAGAATGATTCTGAAAATAATATTTTTGGGATAAATATTGGGTGATGATTAAATATGTAAGTTGAGAATTTCGAAATGACTTGTTGATTTTCGATTTAAATAGAGATTTTGAAAATGGATTTAATTTGAGGCGTTATGTTAATTATATGTTGTTGATAAAACATTACCTAAGAGGGTTTCAAGTTCGCGGAAATACCTCTTAAAGGATTTGTTGTTTTGAAAACCAAAATGCCGGAATTGTTCTATAATTGATTTTGAGAGATTGGTTTTAAGGTTTAAATGTTAAATGTCGGAATTTGGCCAAGTATGATTTGAGAAATTATTTTGAAAACGAGTTGACTTAACTTGAGATATAAGAGTTTGGAAAATATGGTTGGTACGATTTTATCAATGAGTTTGATTTGAAGAGTGATTTTGGTCGATGTTGATCGTATCGGAAAGGTTTTGGAAATGGTTTTACTATCGATCAGTTTTGAGTATGTTGAGAACTTGAAGTTCGTGTGTGTGAATGATGGACCGATAGCTTATGGAAATGACTTGATGATAGGTGTGTATTACTTTTGGATTGCTTTGGACTTGCATTTGGGCCCTTGCTTGTGTTATCTTGCTGTTCTGCATCTCCAGGTAAGTCTCTTCGGAGCTTACTCAGATTGAATAGAGCTATTCCCTGCTTTAAGTGCATGATATACTAGGTGTTGCATTCATGATCAGCATGCCATGTAGTACCATGCTAGGTTGCATTGATCGTTGAGCATTCGATTTCTCTATGTGTTTGTAAACAGAACGGCCGTTATCTGTGATAGTCCTAGAGTCTTTGCTAGGGTCATAGGGTAGCCCAGCCTCATCGGGTACCCTGAGTCAATCGAGTACTTCCTTATATTATGATATGCCTGCGGGCTTTATTGTGGAGCGGGTTAGGCATGCGTGCCGCCCTATTATGAATGAATGCATTCACGAGCTGGCCAGTCTCCGCCTGTCGGAAGGGGTGGAGGTAGGAGAGGGATATGCCACTTGGCATTGTCTTGGGCCCTTTACAGTATTTCTGCACATTACTATGAACTAGGAGCATGCTAGTGTGTTTGAATTTCGTACTGCATTAGAGCATCTTTATTAGGTATAGCGTATATGTGTGCTTATGGTTGGGATGCAGAGTTAAGTGGGCATCGATCTGATCCCGCTCCAAATCAATTTTTTTTAGGAATTATTTATGTTCATCCTATCGGTGCTGTTTGCTTATTGCGCGGGTCATTTTGTCGGCGGAGAGTGAGCGCTGGAGTTATAGACTTCATCAGACTCTGATTATATTGTTTTGGATTTATACTTTTGACTCCGTTTTGACCCGGCTCCGCCGTGGCACTTGTATCTGTACTTTACTTCCGCTTTACTTCCGTTTGAAATGGTTTTCGCGATATAGTCTTAGGACAGGTTAAGGGTATCCAACGGCCCTTCGAGGTTTTAGGGTCTGAAATCCCTCTTTCTACAAATCTTAAAATGAGTTTGAAACCTCGACCCGTACCTGGATTGCAAGATCCGAACAAGGGGTTTTATCCCTTGAAACGTAACCCGGAAATCATAATTCTGGGCCGTTACAAAGATGGTATCAGAGCTGAGGTTGTGCAATTCGGGTACGCAAGGGTCGAGTGTATGATTTGGAAAACCGCCCATGAATTTCAAAGGATTTGAAAGGATTTTAAAAAGGGCAAAATGAACTTAAGCTGTCTAACCAAAATTGGACTAAGTAATGAACTTGACTTATCATAAAATATGGAACACCGACTAAAGAGGGGATCGAGTGGGTAGAAAGACGTTAGACCATCCCTATTGGATGTAGTTGGAAATGGGTAGGCGAAATATCAGCTTATTCTTTACAGATGGGTTGGGAGACTCCAAGGAGATCATTATGTGTTTTAACTGATTCTGTGATGAATGCTTGCTATGCTAGAGATTTGATTTGGATGCCCTAACTATGAAATGTGTCTTGACTAATCTGTGCAAACGGGATAGTGGGAGTACCCTTGTTTCTGTATGGTCAACCCAGTTATGTGTAATAGCCGTTCCACTATGCTAAACCCTTGAAGATATTATCGAGTCTTTCTCCCGGATGTCAGTATCTTTCACGGGAATCGGGTTGGTTATAAATACATTGTGTCAGAATCATGCATGGATATGAAGGTTCTCTGAGTGAGTATTGGAAGGTGGCACTTGATAGCATTTTGAGTCAAAAGTAAGGTGTCATGGGGTTGTCTTTATTGATTCATATGGTGACCAACCTTTATTTTCTTACCACAAAGAGCCGTACCAAAGTCCCACGGGAAAGAGGGGTGATGAGTCAGTTGGGGAAAGTAAATGGTTGCCCTTAGGGATCTCTGTCCGATTGTAATTGTGACTCTCTCTGAATTGCATGATATAATTCTGTAATCTTTGGCATGCACCCCGCGAATGACCATTGGTAAAATGCTACTCATGTTGTTGCATCTATGATTGGTTACATTGCTTAGGTCTTGTGTTATGTCTTGGCCTATTGATCGTAGGATTGAATGGAAGTGTGAGTGCATGAAATGAATCTACATGATTTTACCCCATTAGGTTTATGATAGTGTGATCAATTCCCCTTTGTATGAATGTTGATAGATGATCATCTTAGCTTATTGGATGATGACGTGCCAATGCCTATTATCCCTTTTGTGGCAAGAATCAATAGCATGCTCGTTTGTTATGTATACATCAGGTTAATCATTGTTGCTTACTCTGCAATTTATACTGTTGTGTGATACTTGCACTGAATTGGGATTATGTTGGTGTAAATGAGTCTTGATAAATGCATGTTTTATCCCAGTATGGTTGGTTTGAACTCATGTTCCCGTGTTCCAGCTATATTGCCATGTTGCTTAAACTCATAATATACATCGTAAAATCTTCCTCATGCTTCTATATTGTTGGAATGTGATTGAATTGATTTCTTACATGACGTCATGATTAGTTGCATGCATGTATCGTATGGTATGTTGAACCTTTAGTATCATGTGAGATCCTTGGTGGTGACTCGTTTGAATTGTATATTGCTTGCATTATTATTGATTTTCTCTTGAGCTAGGTCCCTGATAGTGTGGTTCTCCCTTCTTTCTCTTATCTTAAAATGTTTTACGCATGATTAAATTGATGTTGAATTCGATGATCCACTTGTTTTCCGTGATGGTTAGTTCTAGCATGCTTACTTGTTATCGCTCGGTAGTGTCCCCTACTACTCTATGATATCCTCTCGTGCTCGTATAGATGTATGACTTGGCACCTCGCATGATCACACACCACGCCATATCATGTTTTCACCTACGTAGCACACATGAATGTTAGAATGAATTTAGTCGAGTTACCTTGATTGTGGTCATGATTCGATATGTGCTAGTAGTATCCTGTAGGGCTTATGATTTCCAATATGACTCGCTAAATGATTACATGTTGTAAATGTTCTATGATGTGATAACTATTGTACATTTATATGTGTCCTATGATGGTTCGTTCTTGACACGATTATAATCTATCGCCCACGATGCCCTTCTTGTTACTTTTGATGATATCTCATGTTTCGTGAATATTATGTTGAACTCCTCTTAATGACTCTTGATCATGCTTGTATCACATCATGTATCGCTAGTACCATGTAGGACCCATGCTTTCTAAATGTATCTCTTCATATGATTACGTGCCATGATTGACCTATTATATGATCATTGTGTTAGATGAGGTAGTTACTATGTTGCTGTTATATGTTCTCGTATGATGCATACACCAAGCTCGTGCATTGTTCATATATGTGATAATTGTGATGCTCAATAAATCCCACGTATCCTGTTTAAAGTTGCTGAGCATATCTGTTTCCATGGAATCACATACTACTAGTTTATCTCGCATGCATCCGTGTAACACATGAATATGTCTTCTTGAAATGAATACGTATGTCGTGCTTCTCGAGATAGGTACATGTTAGTGTGGGTTAAAATGATTGATATGCCCTTATGAGGAAATTGTGTCCGCTTGTCACCATTGCAACCTAATAGACCTCCATAAGGGCGTTGTTGCTATTCTCGGGTTAGAGTCTTGTCTCTAGTATTGTCGTCTTTAGTTGTGGTCCGTGTTTGTCCCTGAAAGGAATTTGGGTTGTCTTCTCTCGTCACTCCCCTATCTCCGCTAACTTGAAGTCATGCGCGATACATTGGGTGAGCGACTGCTTGAAAGAGAAAAGAAGTTGCATAGCGATAGAGTAATGTGGCGGAAGCGTGGGCCCATAACCCACGGGCCTCAGGATCAATGATGACGGTGGAACAGGCACACATCGAGGAATGCGGTTACTGAGTGCGACATGACTTGCAAGCGAGAGTGTTCTCCGTTCGAATTGCTAACTCTTTGAAACTTATTGACAATGATATTGCGCTAACCTGACGATGAGATTTACGTGTTGATGTGCTGACTTGATGATGACTGTTGCCTGATTGCTTGTTGTCTATGATGATATGATTTGATGACTTATAGCTCTCATGTACCATGATATCTTGATTTGTTGATACACTAAGTTGCTAAGCATGATTTAAATTCCTTGTCTGTAAAAATGTGAACTACATATGCCAAGAAGCCTAAATTGCATCTGATAAGGTTATAATGCAACCTGCTAGCTTGATTTGGTTATGTTCATATATGATGTTTGCAATGAATATTGAGCATGATAGTAAATTAAGGCTTGTTGAACCCATGATGTATGTTATAAATGCAAATTGATATGATGTAGACCTTATGTTCGATGATTTCCATGATTCCTTTTTCTTTAAACCTGTGGGTGAGGTCATTTGGTAGAGTGGTGAAAGAATTTAAGCGGTTAGGATGAACGATGATATTATGAGGTAAGTCGCGAGAGAGGGATGTTGGCTGAGGTAAGATTAAGTGAGTTTTGGGATGTACATGAGACAATACTTGGTGGTTTCCGATGAGCTTTTGGGTGATGCTTGTGATGTCTTGGGTAGTAAGAGAAGTGTAAGAAATGACTTTTGAGAGCATTGAGAACATAGAACGAGAGGGTACTCGGGTGTGCAGTTAGAGATAGGAGTTGGGTTCTTAGAGGTGGATGGTGTGGTATTGATTGGCGGAAGGAGGGGTAAGATTTGAGCATCGAGATGAATTGGGATTTCTCCGGAGAATTTTTGTTGGAGTTGACGTTAGCGAGCCTAGAAGATGATTAGTCTTGGCTTGAGAGTGGAGATGGGCGAGTGGGGATTCTGTTTTATTTTGACTGGTATGATGTGAGGATTTTCTTGATGATGTGATTTATTTATATTTGTTGGCATGATGTTAGATAATAACCATGATGCATCTGATATGGAATGATATTACATGTTGTTATGCAATACTGAAATCTAATTGGTAGTGACTAGTGTTATCATGATATATTGATGTTTTGCTATCCTGTTAAGTTGTTTTAGAAGCATGTTAGGATGTGTTGTGATATGATAATATATGAGATCATGATGTGTTATTATGTGAAAGCATGGTGTTATATTATGTGGTGGTAAACATGATGTTATATTATGTTGTAGTAATCATGATGTTGTATTATATGGTTGACAAGCATGACTATTGAGATGTTAAATGATGAGTATGACTTGGAATGTGAATATGATTTGTATATGTATATGAGATAATGGTGCATGATTACTAAATGATCGTTATATGACATTGTGATGAGTAAGATGATTTCCAAAAGAGCATGTTGACATTTTGATGGTGATATACTTCTTGATCTTCCCTTTTTATTGAATCTTAATAGCATGACCTTGACGGTATTGGTGTGTCGATAAGTAGTTTTGTTCCGTTGACTTATGATGAAATTTCGCTATGGCTAACCTTGCAAGTACCAATGATTGATGGGATAAAAATGTTATGCTAATGCTGGATAGGAATTGGATAGGATGACTATGTGAATTTGTGGGTTAAATGATATCTCTTGTTGTGGCTGACCCTACTATGATTGCGGTGTTGATATGCGATAGTGAGATACCTTTTATGATTTATGGTGTGATGTCGAGATGTGGTTATGATTTTGATATGTTGTTGAGATGCACATTGTAACCTTTAGTATGATTTGGAGATGCTTGATGTGACCTTGTGGCACTGTGTGGGTACATGGTTGAGACTTGTCGTATGATGTGTTGGCTGGAGATTGTTTGGTTTAAGCTGTTATGCATTTGTTATGGCGTATGAATCTTGTTTGAATGGAGATTGATTTGATTATGGAAACTAGGAAGAGAATATGGGATTAGCCCTTAGAGGTGGATGATTCCACCTCCCAACCTCTGAATTTGATTGTTTGATATGCGCGAAACTAATCTGGTGGTTGGAAGATTTTGACGAAATCTTGATTTAAAAGGATTTGACTTGTTTTGGTGTAAGGTTGCTTGATTAGACGTCTTATTTGAAGATTTTGAACGATTTTGAAAAAGGACCAACTTGGGTTGTAAAAGAATGAACGATACCGAGAATTTCAACGATTTTGAGGTTAATATTTATTTTCAATTGTGGAATCTCTTTCGAAACTTTTCAAACCCGGGCAACTCTATGATACTTCACGAAGTGGATACATGCAGTTTATGAGGGCGCTTGTAGGGTGCTTGCTAAGACCTAGTGATGATATTGTAGAGAGTTGTGGTACTTCCGAAAAGTCGAAGCAAGGATGTGATAGGGGCGCTTATTGCATACTTGTCGAGGCCAATTGGAGATGTCACGACCGTGACTAGGATGTTGTGAGAATCCCGGAAGACGCAACCGAGATGATTACAAGATCCTTGGACTCATCAATTTCAAACTTCACCCCCTATTTTGTCGTAGTTTTAGTCTCGGGGACGAGACTTGTTTTTAGAGGTGGATGATGTAAAGGCCCAGATTTTTATAAATAATAAATTTCAACAAATAATATAAAATGGATTTAAGTCGAAAATAATAATAACAATAATAATAATAATTCGGATATTTTAAGAAAAACTCGTCCTTGAGCATCAATTTTGATTTTAAAATCCGGCATCGTTTTAGAATTTGGATTTTTTTTTTCGGAATTTGATTCCGCTTTAAAGTTCCGAGTTTGATAAAAATTAAGTTAATTCCGATCATCTTAAATTTGATTCAATATTTAATTTAAATCCCTAGTGTCGGGTTTCGTTAGTGGTCGGGGTTTCAAATTGGCAGTCTATTCTCAACCTGTATTCTCCTTTTCTTACCTGTATTCTCTTTTTCTTTCCTGTCTCTTTCTCTCGTTCTCCGGTTGCAGTTGAGGAGCAGGCCCCCTTGTCCTTGCATATTGGCAATTTACAGCTAGCCATTTTGTTGTTTTGTGCCAATCTCACAACAAATCCCCCTCTGCCTCACTCTCAGGCTGCATTCCACAAACAGAGACACAAACCCACAATTCCCCCTCTCTTCCCTCTTTTCTGTTCTGTAGCCCAGCAAAAGCAACCACCATCATCTCCCTATTTTCTTTCTGTAGAACCACCGAGCCTCCACCGCCCCTTGCTCAGTCTCGCAGCTACAGATCTCCCTCCCCCCTCCTCGTTGTTCCTTGTCGTTAACGGCATCACCCGAGCACCGCCGAGAGCCGTCACCGTAACCCTGTTCTCCTTCCGAGCAGGACAAAAACCGAACCGCCACCACTCTGTTCTCCTTTCCCGACGGGCATCAGCAGCAATAGCAGCATCGACCTCTTCCTTCCTCCGAGCAGCAGAAGCCCTTTCGACGTTCGTCCGCGCCAACATCAGCCATCGACGCCGGAGCTGACCGCCGACCCATTCTTCCTCCCTTTTTCCTGCTTCGTGTTCGGAAAAGGTGAGGTTTCGTTTCTTCGTTTTCCATTCGAAACACCATAAAGGCGCTCCTTTACGACCTTTCCCCACCTAATCCAGGACCGAGCCGCCTTCTTGAGCCTCCGACGAGCCCAATCGCTCCTCCGACGAAGATCTCCCGACGAAGTTCTCCGATCTCGGTAATCTCTCTTTTTCTCTCTCTCCTTCACTCGCGTTTGAGTCACTGGGGGTTCAGGATGGTCGGAATCACTATTCAGTCGGGATGGGGAGCCTGGGTCGGAACGGGAGTGTCGCCGGCGCCTGGATCTTCTTCTTCTCTTCGATTTTTCGGCCGGCATTGCTGAAGCTCTTGTTCTGAGCTTGAAGAAGACAGAGCGCTGTCGTGAGTTCTGGGCTTGGGCCTATTTTCTTCCGGGTTTGGGCCTGACCCGTAAGCTTTTATCCGGATTATATCACTTTGGGTATGGTTTCAATTGGGGAAGGCCACCAGATCCGGTTTTTATTCTTTCTCCTGGGCGGGTCCGGGTATTCTTCAAACGGGTTGGGCTTGAGCTGGGCATGGTTTTCGGGTTGTGCCCTTTCATTTGGGGTTATCTGCTGTTGTTTCTTGTTATTTGTTGGTTATTTACAAACATTATTATTATCGCTATAATGGTTAGGTTGCTACTACTATTATTAGTATTATATTATGGTTATTATTATTATTAATCGGTGGTTATATTTCTGAAAATTTGTATATATTATAGAATGATTCTGAAAATAATATTTTTGGGATAAATATTGGGTGATGATTAAATATGTAAGTTGAGAATTTCGAAATGACTTGTTGATTTTCGATTTAAATAGAGATTTTGAAAATGGATTTAATTTGAGGCGTTATGTTAATTATATGTTGTTGATAAAACATTACCTAAGAGGGTTTCAAGTTCGCGGAAATACCTCTTAAAGGATTTGTTGTTTTGAAAACCAAAATGCCGGAATTGTTCTATAATTGATTTTGAGAGATTGGTTTTAAGGTTTAAATGTTAAATGTCGGAATTTGGCCAAGTATGATTTGAGAAATTATTTTGAAAACGAGTTGACTTAACTTGAGATATAAGAGTTTGGAAAATATGGTTGGTACGATTTTATCAATGAGTTTGATTTGAAGAGTGATTTTGGTCGATGTTGATCGTATCGGAAAGGTTTTGGAAATGGTTTTACTATCGATCAGTTTTGAGTATGTTGAGAACTTGAAGTTCGTGTGTGTGAATGATGGACCGATAGCTTATGGAAATGACTTGATGATAGGTGTGTATTACTTTTGGATTGCTTTGGACTTGCATTTGGGCCCTTGCTTGTGTTATCTTGCTGTTCTGCATCTCCAGGTAAGTCTCTTCGGAGCTTACTCAGATTGAATAGAGCTATTCCCTGCTTTAAGTGCATGATATACTAGGTGTTGCATTCATGATCAGCATGCCATGTAGTACCATGCTAGGTTGCATTGATCGTTGAGCATTCGATTTCTCTATGTGTTTGTAAACAGAACGGCCGTTATCTGTGATAGTCCTAGAGTCTTTGCTAGGGTCATAGGGTAGCCCAGCCTCATCGGGTACCCTGAGTCAATCGAGTACTTCCTTATATTATGATATGCCTGCGGGCTTTATTGTGGAGCGGGTTAGGCATGCGTGCCGCCCTATTATGAATGAATGCATTCACGAGCTGGCCAGTCTCCGCCTGTCGGAAGGGGTGGAGGTAGGAGAGGGATATGCCACTTGGCATTGTCTTGGGCCCTTTACAGTATTTCTGCACATTACTATGAACTAGGAGCATGCTAGTGTGTTTGAATTTCGTACTGCATTAGAGCATCTTTATTAGGTATAGCGTATATGTGTGCTTATGGTTGGGATGCAGAGTTAAGTGGGCATCGATCTGATCCCGCTCCAAATCAATTTTTTTTAGGAATTATTTATGTTCATCCTATCGGTGCTGTTTGCTTATTGCGCGGGTCATTTTGTCGGCGGAGAGTGAGCGCTGGAGTTATAGACTTCATCAGACTCTGATTATATTGTTTTGGATTTATACTTTTGACTCCGTTTTGACCCGGCTCCGCCGTGGCACTTGTATCTGTACTTTACTTCCGCTTTACTTCCGTTTGAAATGGTTTCCGCGACATAGTCTTAGGACAGGTTAAGGGTATCCAACGGCCCTTCGAGGTTTTAGGGTTTGAAATCCCTCTTTCTACAAATCTTAAAATGAGTTTGAAACCTCGACCCGTACCTGGATTGCAAGATCCGAACAAGGGGTTTTATCCCTTGAAACGTAACCCGGAAATCATAATTCTGGGCCGTTACACTCAAGGGCATTAAGAGGGCAGATCCCAGCGAGCTTTCTCTCATGAGCGGTCATATTTGATCTAGTATTCAAAAGCTCAGGATGACGCAACCTCTCATTCTGACGCAACCTCTCATTCTCTATCAATTCGTCATACTCGTCACTCAAACTGGGAGAACAGCCAGTTCTGACCCAGACATCACTTTCCAACCGCAAATGCAAAGCAAGGTAAGGTCCTTGGCTTTGTATCCTCTTAGCAATCTTGTCATCAATTTTCGAAATGTGGGGCGCAAACCTCAGCGTGTGAAATGCAACCTTAACCACAATAACATAGCAGCAAAGATTCATCAGTATTTATAATCAAAGTTTGGACATGTCATGGAATTGGAAGACAATTAGACATGAAAAAAATCTCTACACCAGCCAAGTTGACTTTCGTAGCAACTACACCTGACTAATGGCAACATACAAATCACATTACACACAACAAATTAATCTGAAAACTGTGCATAGGTAACCTACAAATTAATCTGAAAACTGTGCATAAAGGAATGGTAGCAGCGATGGAAAATGAGCTGGGGATGAGAAAATGAACAGAGTGATCAGAAGAAAATAATAGGTTAGTCTAATTTCCTTGATAATAACTATGAAAAATAACAACTGTCTAATTTTTCATAGGACATCAAAATGAAAACATCTTAATTATCTTTAAAAAGTTATGCAGTATAAAACTCCATCAAGGAGGAGCATTCTTTTAATCTTAAAATAAGCCATCAAGGAGGGACATTCTTTTTTTGTCTTCTTTTCCAAATAGCACGCTATTTTCAGAAATTGATGCCTTGCAATCTGACTTGCAAGGTGCTTTATGAATTGTCAAGGTGTACAAATGCATTAGATCATAGGGGGGATAAAAGCAGTAAATCAAAACTAAAAGCCAGGTGAAACCTATTTGAAAGAATACTTTATTACTATTTGAAAAGTCTAACTGATGCATAAACAAAGAGAACTTTTTCTAAGCATGAAATAATACATTATGTGCTATTTCAGCATACCGCTTTTTATCTACCGATGTAGTACTCCTGGCGCATGAGCTGTAGATCAAAATAACGTAAAACCCCCAAATATACAAAAAGGTAACGAAATTTTCAAATAATGCAAGGCATGGTGGTTATTCGGCCAAAAGTGGATGCAAAATACAGAGTGATTACATTACCTTGCAAGACATATGTGTTTTGAAGCTGGGCCAATTTCAACAAAGATTTGGGATAGTCTTCAACAGGAAAAAAAAAAAGCAAAGAAAAAGTCAATATAGACAATACCAAAGTTCTGATGAAGTATGAAGTCTCAATGAGCACATTGTTTCAACTTGGAGAAGAGATATTGTTGTAAGAGGGAAATCGAGTTCAAAATATAATGAAATAAATCAAACCAGATTCGTGCCCCAGCAAATAATTACAAGACTCCCTCCCTATGAAGTAGTGGGAAGTCAGGATCGATCCACGAGGAAGCGTGTCAGCGTATCCTAGGTAGCTGTAAATTTCACAGAAAAGCAATTAGAAAGACAGAAACAAAGACATAAATAACAAACGAAAGCAGAAATAAAAGGAAAGACAAAAGCTACTCGATCTCGACAAAGCAAAACTCGAGATCGACAAAAGACAGCGACGACAGAAACTCAGACACACAACTCGATCTAGACCAACAGGTACTCGATCTCGAGTAAACAATACTCTAGATCGACTAAAAAGACAGAAACTGTAAATTGCAACTTTCGAACACAGAACTCAGATTTCGGAAGAAATAAACTCAATATATAAAGAACTTCCAAAGCCAGGGTATCAACACCACAACGATAACCATGCAAAGTAACACATAAAGGCATAAAAGATCATGCTTTCCATCAAAATAACTTTCGTTATTAACAAATAGGCATATAGAGGCTTTCGCATAAACCCTAATTGTTACTAACCCTTTTTACATAATTAATCCAAGTTGCATTAAGATCACTTTCGCTTCAATAACACAAACAAGGATCACCTTCAACTCTCGCAAAAGAATCATGCTCATAGGGATAGAAGACGAATTGCATAACAAGATTGTACCTTTACCGCATCACCTCACATGGCCACCGTCGGGCTCACCCTAGCCCCAGAAGTGGGTGGACTACTCGCTCTTCATTATCAAGAAATACATTAAATAACAAAAGAAACTAACTTGCATTGAATTAAATAAAGGAAGCTTACAACCAAATAAGACAAATCCGCTTTCGCCTTTCCACCTTGCTCGCCACAAACTCTCTCTCTCTCTCTCTCTCTCTCTCTCTCTCTCTCTCTCTCTCTACTACTACTTACTTGTTCTCTCTGAAACTGAATGATGAAAAACCATCCCCTAAGGCTTTATTTATAGCCTTCTATTCCTTACTATTCAAGGATATAATATATCTATCTTTATCTAAATCTATATCTAAAAGCTTAATGATAAATAAATGCAATTAAGGAATTAAATCTCAAAGGAAAATTATATCTAAAATAGGTAAGTCTTCCATGTGTTGATAGGTCTTCTCTCCATAGATAGATGTTGATAGTTGTGGATAGATCTCGGCAATCTTCGGATTCCTTCGGCTCCAAGGACTCCCAAACCGAGTACAACAGCAAAACCGCGTAACGCGCTCCCGGACACGGTTTCCTCGATCTCGACAAACTTCCTCGAGATCGAGTAGAAGTGGCGTCGAGTATGGCTTGGCTGGGCTTGGTCGAGCAGCTGATGCTCGTCATGGCTCGGACCTTGGCTCTCTGAGGTCCTCGAGATCAAGTTGTGTCCTCGAGATCGAGTAGAGTGGTGCTCGGCTTCTGCGTCCTCGACTTCTCGACTTGGCACAACTCCTCGACTCCGGACATAGCATCAGGGTATTGGTCGATCTCGACAAGGTTACTCGAGATCGAGTAAGAGTTCCGGAGTCGGGTTGATCTGGCTCTCATCTTCTCGATCATGCTCTGCTCGACTAGGTGTGCTCGGACAATTGTTGTCGAGATCGAGTAAAGTTCTCTTAGCTTTCTGCTCTATTCTTGAAACGCACTTTCCCTAGTCCTCGTTCGTCGGATTGACGCATATGACCATGCGTTGGAAAGCTCTTTCCGAGGGCTACAACTTTCATGAATACATCAAAGCTTGATTCAGAACGAAAAATGGTAAAAAAAAATGGCCTTTTCTCCAGCTGCACCATTCTTAGCTTCTCCATGAGTTTCCTTTAAGCTCCAAAGTGCGTCCGATTTCTGCGAAATATAACAAAACCTTGTGTAGACCTCCATATATTGCAAATAAGTGTAAACGACACAGATTCTGTATTATTCTAGCCCAAATGTATGAAATGCATGCATAAAACGATATAAAAGTTACTGTAAAACATGGCAGATTAGGCTCACAACAGATATAGAGATCTAAAAAATGAAAGAAGCCACATTGATACAACATAAGAAAGGAAGGGAACACCAATTACAGTTAAGTAGAAATCTGCATATTCTACAAACAATATCAACTAACTATCCAAATTCATGATTGACAGCCATTATACTTCAGATCAACCCAAACTAAACATTTTTAACTTGAGATATGATAATAGTCAAAGTTCACCAACTAATAAATGGTATCTTCTATTTCTGTTATTCTATTTCTGTTATTTTCTATAATATTTAGTTATCTGTTATTCTATTTCTTAGTTATTTGTTTAGCTTTATAAATTGTATCTTCTAATATAGCTACACTATATAGATCATCTGGAAAAACCTGCTCAAAGAGGATGGACAAAAAGATCAAAACATCATATAGCTTAGTGATTTCGGGGCTCACTATGCATATATAGGCAAGGAGAAGAGTCCTTGAGAATCTTGTCGAAAATGCTCAAACAGGTTTAATGCAAGACAATGTTGTTTACAATTTACTTGAGTGTCTTGAGTGTGTGCATGCACTCAAGCCTTGTCCAAGAGGGTATTCAGTGCTTCGAGCAGATGAAGGTGGAGCCTGGAATACAGCCCAACATCCAACACTATGGATGCATTGTGGACCTCTTAGGATGATCAAAGAAGTCCGATGAAGCTCTTGAGTTTGTTAGTAGTATGCCAATGGAGACAACTTATATATGATGAAACCAGTGGAAACATTACCCCAAAAAAACCGAAACATCAAAAAAAAAAAAAGACAAAACGAAATGAAATTCATTCAAGTTGAAAATAAAAAAGAATAGCCAACAACAATTTCAATCTAAATTTTACTTACCTTAAACATATCCTATAATACTAAGAAATCAGAAGAATCAAACATACCTCCTCAATCATTCTAAAAACATCAGCTACATATAAAGCAAATCAAAGTAATCCTATTCCTTTTCATTCCTTCATGAAACCAGAAAAATAAAAAATCAAAGACCCCATAGTGCATCTCCATAAATAGAGTTTTAGCATTATGTTTTGATTTTGGATTCATTCATAGAAAACATCCCAAAATGAACGCATCATGTGCAGAAATTAACACGGTTTCTCACAGATTAAACATTTTTAAATTCCAACCACGTGAATAATAATTGAATACAAGCAATCAATTATCCCCATGATGAAATGGAATCCCAGGACAAATGAGAAAATCAGGGTTTGACCTGGAAAAGCATTGTGAGCTTATCAGAAGGGAAAACAACTGGGACAGAAACTGTCCGGTCAACCTCCGTGGCACCCGCACCCTCCAAGGCGGTCGCGGATTCATCTGGTCGTTCTGGAATTGAGGTCTCCTCCGCAGCGAACCTCTACAGTGTCCGTTTGAGCTTGTGGGTGGCTCTCAGAGGAGAGCAACTATTGATGAAAACATCTTTCTTTTCAAGGGGAGAGGAACAAAGATGGAGTTTCAAGGGAGGTGATTGATGGTGGGGGTGCGATGGAGCTTTGCAAATTGGGCGGAGATGGTTAAATGTTGACACTGAAGCCATGGTAAGAGCAACGATTCCGTCTTATCTATCCTCTATACACTACCGCTGGAATTTCGTCTTATCTATCCTCTGTCGATCTCCTCTCTCCATCTTCTCTGTGAATGCCCAAATAGCCTTTATGTCTAAAACCCTAAAATCACATCACCATGTCTAGAATGAAGAAAGAGAAACATGGAGATGAAGGAGAAATACAATAAACAGTTGAGAGATTTTAAATAAGACAACGATTTTGAGAAGCACTTCTCTTTGAATTTTTTTTAACCGGAAAGAGACGAGAGTTTTTGGATCGTGGAGGAGTTATCATAACGTGGGAGAAGAAGTGGGCGGATGATTTGGCAAGATGACGTGGTATAAATTAATTAGGTGGATACTTTGTATTAGTCAAAAAGAAAATGGGAAAATAATAGGTTAACTAGTGTAATACTCGCGTCATGGCGCGGTTGCGATGGAAAAGAATCAATGAAACTGATCAGAAGTGGTAAGTAATAGTTATATTATGCTTTCGGAACTCATACATAATTTGCACATAAAAAAAGCCGTAATACAGTCACATACATCTCATATATTTTTATTCATCAAATATAGCTATGCCACATGCTATGGGACAACCAAGAGATCATAGCAGCTAGTTGGCTTACTAAGAGGCACATCAGGCCTTCTTAGCTTCAATGCACATTGGATATCTGGATACATTGCTCTAATCAGCAAGTATTAATGAAAATTGTGCATTGACTACCACTATCATTAACCCTGCTTGATACCCAGGATTGTATTCAAACAACATACCATTATAATTTGAACAATAAAATGCATGAAAGCCTATCAGTAAAAAATCCAGACTATTGTATTCAAGCAATATACCATTCTAATTTGAACAATAAAATGCATGAAAGCCTATCAGTAAAAAATCTTCAGCATTCAAGCATGAGTTCTGTAAAAGGTTTTATTTTTCGTATGTTCTCCGGCATTATAAACCTCAAAGCCAAAATTGAATTCTCTCCTCAAATTCGCATATAAATTCTAAAATTCAAGCAAAATAGTCACTGAATTATCATGCTAGGCATAAATTCCCAACGATTGAATTCTAAATTCAAGCTAAAAATCCCCAAATTTATCAAGATTCACTAAACTAAAAAAACCTAGGAATCGGGATTGGTGATAGCATGCATTTAGGTAGGCATAATATGTTGCATTTAGCTTAGTTAAGATGCATTTCATTGATGGATTAAGCATGATTTGCATATTAGTTCGCTATGTTGTCGGAGTCGGAATCTACACGCTTTTATTGTTTATTTCAGGTAATGGTGGATCCGAGGAGTAGACATGAGTTGATAACGCATTGGATGAGAATGTCTAGTTGATCGAAGAAGCTTACATGAAGATCTCAAGAGGTCCTGAGAAGAAGAAGCGAACCTAAACGAAGAACAAGTCTGCAGAAGTTGTCGCCAGACATGCTAAACTTGTTTTGCACTTTCTGGAGGCCTCGGTTGTCCGATTGACTATTATGACCATGCATTGGAAAGCTCTTTCGAAGAGCTACAACTTTCATGTTGACAAGAAGAGCAAATTCGGGATATATTTTCCGTAAAAAGCCCCTGGCTGCGGCCGCGGCATGGTGTGCAGCGGCCGCCGCCAGGGCCGATGCAAGAGGAAATGCTGATGCTGCGGCCGCAGCATCCATGCAGCGGCCGCCGCATTTTCCGTCAGCGTTAATTCACAGCGTTTCATTTAAATAAAACCCTAGATGTTCTTATTTTGTTTCATGGCCGACTTGGGTTTTATAAGGTCGACTTTTAATTAATTTTCCAGCACTTCTATTCTATTCTTTTCTTCCATTAGACACTTTAGAGATTTTGAGCAATGTCTTCAATGAGGAACTAAACTCATCTATTCTGCGTGCAATTTAAAGCTTTATTTGGATTGATTGTGAGTTTCTAATTCTCGTTCTTGTTTCCTATATTTGAATGCTTCAACTTCTTTGTGCTTGATTGTCTATTGTTTTATTCTATCTAGCTCGCACAACTAGTTAGAATCAATTCAATTGCTAAGATTTTGTAGATTCCTGGTTATGAACCTTAACCTAAGTGGCAAACTTGTTCCTTTAGGGTTGGTCGAACTAATTGAATGAGTAGGAAGTTGAATGTGTTGTTAAATCCCTCTTTAGGGATTGCAAATACCTTGGCTAATCTCTGAACTTAAAGCTATCAATTGGGTTAAATCCTTCTTTAGGGACTGTTCGATTGATAAGGGTTGCTAGGACTGGTTGGACTAGTAACTATATTAGGTCGGGAAAAGGGCATTCATAGAAAACTTAATAGGACGAGAAGAAGTTACAAGGATCGCTTCAATCCAATAAAATGGAAAATTGTAGGTAGAATTACTTCTCCTAGTTGTCTAAAACAAATTCTTTTACTTTGCTTTCTTTACTTCGCTTTGATAAAAGGCGGAACTTTCACACACAAAAACCCCCCATACTGGTTACTTTGATTGACACTTGAATCAAACTAGAATTATAACTTTCCCTGTGGATCGACCTCTTGCTTATGGTTATACTTGCTATAGGTTTGAGTTTTCTTTGGCGGAATCAACGACAGGTTTTACCTCCGTCAAATTTGGCGCCGTTGCCGGGGAATTTCTTTTAATTCTTGTGTGTTTTTAGTGTTGATCTTGGTGTGGACCCCTTATATGGTCCATACCCGTGCTACTAATTCTTCTCTGTAGAAAACATTGCAGAGATGGCTAACAACGCAAACCGCACTCTTAAGGAGCTTTCCGCTCCTGATATGGCACAACAACCCTTGGCAATCCAATTCCATGCGCTAGGGGAAGGAGTCAACTTTGAGCTGAAATCAGGGGTAGTTCATCTTCTACCCAAGTTCCATGGGTTGAGTGGGGAGGACCCTTACAAGCATCTGTCTAAGTTCCATACTGTGGTAGTTGGGATGAAACCTGAGAACGTCACTGCAGAGCAAATCAAACTGAGAGCTTTCCCCTTCTCTTTGAAGGATGATGCGAATGAGTGGTTCTTTTATCTACCACCTGGATCTATTACTACTTGGGCTAAGATGAAGAGAGTCTTCCTAGAGATGTCCTTCCCTGCAACAAAGCTAAATGCCTTGAAAAGGTCAATCAGTAGCATTGAGCAGTACGCGACGGAGTCTATTCATGAGTACTTTGAGCGTTTCAAGAAACTCTGCGCTAGCTGCCCATGCCATGGGTACTCTCAGAAGGATCTGGTTCTCTTCTTGTTCAATGGGCTTACTGATGGAGAGCGCAAAACGGTCAATTCCTGTTGTGGGGGAAACATGCTGAATAAGACGACGGCTGCAACTTGGGAAGTGTTTAAGGAGCTCTCTGAGGTCTCTAGGCAGTTCAACAAGAGTACTCGTGCTGGAGGTGTACTTGCTATTAATGCCCCAGTGGCTGCATTACAGACTGATATGGAAGAGATGAAAGAGATGATCAAGAAGCTGGTAGTTGACAGAGCATCTCAGCAGTTGAAAGCATGTGAATCCTACAGCGATCCATCCCATCCTATGGCTATGTACTCAACTTGGCAAGAACCTAGTGTTGAGTTGAATGCAATTGGGAATTTTGCTCCACAAAGGCCTAGGCAAGGCAACTTTGGTAATCCGGGGCACTTCAACAATAATAACTACAATGGAGGCTATCAACAGGGCTATGGTTATGGCAACTATCAAGAGCCTTTCAATCAGCAAGGAGGGCATCAGGTGAGACCACAACAACAGTATGACCTTCATTAGGGAGAACAGCCTCAGGCAAGTGCACCTGATGGAAATGCACTACAAGCCCTCACACAATTCGTTATGAACCAGGCTGAACGCACAAAGAACTTAGAGACGTGCACCAATAACCTCGCACATGCAATCTTGGACCAAGGTGAACGATCTAAGAACTTGGAGAACCAGATGAGTCAAATCATTCAACTGCTAAGCGCAAAAGAGGCAAATGACTCAGGAAAGCTCCCATCGCAAATGATTGAGAATCCTAGGGAGAATGCCAGTGCAATAATGCTTAGAAGTGGCAAGGAATTGATTGTCACACCTCAAAAGGATGATGAGGGAATCATGGACGAAGATAGGGAAGTAATGAACGAAGAAGACGGAGGCAATATGGTGCGGCGCCCGCAGCAACCTTGCGGCGCCTGCGGCCAATCAAACATGATGTGCCCGCAACATAATGCGGCGCCCGCCGCCAGTGAGCTCGCCGATCCGTCAGTGCCAGGTACGCATTTTCCGTCTTTCTCCCCTTCTTCTTCTTCTCCTCTTCCTCCTCCTTCCTCTCCTCCTTCTTCTTCCTTACCTATGGAGACTCCAAAGCTGGTTCCACCTTTTCCGGAAGCCCTAAAGGATACACGAAGGTATGAGAACGATAGGGAGATCTTTGAGACGTTCAGCAAATGCGAGGTAAATATTCCTTTACTTAAATTAATTAAGAGCATTCCTAGATATGCTAAATTTTTGAAGGAATTGTGCACCATCAAGAAGAAGCAAAGACTGAAAAAGAAGAAAAAGGTAAGCTTGAATGAAAATGTCTCTGCTATGTTGCAAAGGAAATTGCCAGAAAAATGTGGAGATCCAGGTATGTTTACAATTCCATGTGCAATTGGGAATACTAGATTCAAACAAGCCATGCTAGATCTAGGAGCCTAAATTAATGTTATTTCCTATAACATGTACATGTCTTTGGGTTTGGGGGCTCTGATTGAGACTGGGGTTACAGTGCAACTTGCTGATCGATCACAAATCAGGCCAAGAGGCGTTGTTGAAGATGTTTTGGTTATGGTGGATGATTTGTTTTTCCCTGTTGATTTCTTTGTTTTAGATATGGAGCAGGAGCCCCTGCAACAGCCATTATACTAGGAAGACCATTCCTGAAAACTGCGAAAACGAAAATTGATTGTTGTGAGGGTCTATTGACTTTGGAGTTTGATGGAAGAAAGATAAAATTCTCTCTCTTTAATCATTCTAAGCTTTCTCTTGAAAATTCTTTAGATATGCTTATTGCTAACAATATTGATCGCAACAATAATTTTCGTGATTTGTTAGAGACACCTAAGGAAAATAGTTTATGGAAATTTGAGCCTCCTAACAAATTGAAACCTTTTGTGATTTCAGGGCAACCCCCAGGCATAGCTCAAGGAGAGAAGCTGAGGGTCATGGATGACAGCTTGGACAGAAAGCTACACCTTTCAAGGGTACCCACATTTGTCAATGAGATGACAGGTGTTGGTGACCCTAGTGAAGGAACCTAGGCCAATCAAGGGCCAGTACGTCGAGCTAAAGACTTGAAACAAAGGCGCTTCTTGGGAGGCAACCCGAGGTAAGTTTTTCTTTCTTTTTCCTTTTCCTCTTCCGTCACCCTGATTATATTTGATTTACTTTTGTTGTCTTATTGTTTCATTGAGGACAATGAAAACTTTAAGTGTGGGGAAGAGGAATTCTGTATATAGATGCATATAGGAGATCATATTTAAATTTCTGCACCATGTTTAATTTATTTCATTTTTTTTTATTAATTTCTTGTTTATTTTCGTAATTAAAAAAAATCGAAAATCCCAAAAAGAAGCATGCATTGCATACATATGTGTTATTCAAACACCCATCTAGCTTAGTTTGTCCTCTTATTTAAATTTCAAGCATGATCATATAAATCCCATGGAGTTTTGGATGTTTTGGCCTTGTCTATATTTGATTTTTTTGGAACATAACCTAGCAAATGTAATTGAGCATGTATGATTGAGCCAAAGTATGATTGAAGTCCTCAAAACATGACCTTGTGAGAATGTTTAGCCTTATTTGAAATCTTTTGCTCAATTGTGAGAATAAATCTCCTAGTGTTGCTACCTTTGGGCATTGACTGCAATATCTATTTTTAAAGACCGATGCACATGTTTGATTGCTTGCGGAGTTTATGTTATATTTTGAGTCTTTTTGTTTGAATTTGTACATATTTAGTGAATAAGGTGGCAATGGTTGATTCACTTAGTAACCGGGTCTACGCATGACACCCATGGGTATGATTCGCGCAAAACGGTGTTGAAAGCTATCCACTAGGAAAGAAAGCTTGATCATTGAGTAACCAGGTTCATTCGTGACACCCATGTTTGCAACTTGCGTCAAAAGATGTTCAAGTGGACTTCATATGAGTAGGTTGAGGTGTTGATAGACCGGGGCCATTCATGACACCCATGTTTGCGCCTCGCGTAAGGAAAGCACCAAGACAAAAAAAAAGAAAAAAAAAAGAAAAAGGAAAAAAGAGTGTCACATTTTATTTAGTTGTCTTTATTGTGTCCCGGAAGTAATGACATTTCGGTAGATATTTGGCGATATGGTGGTCAATGTCTATGATCTTAGTGCATTTTGGATTGAGTTGAGAGTTGTACCTTAAAGCTTTGATCACTGAAATACATGCTATAATGTTTGTTTGCTTGGTTTATGTTTTCACCTGCTATGATGTTGCTTTTTGATGAGGTTGAAACTTGAAGGGATTTCCTGTGGGATGCGTTGATTCATGTTCATTCTACCATTGCTTGAGGACAAGCAAAAGTTAAGTGTGGGGGAGTTTGATAGCATGCATTTAGGTAGGCATAATAGGTTGCATTTAGCTTAGTTAAGATGCATTTCATTGATGGATTAAGCACGATTTGCATATTAGTTCTCTATGTTGTCGGAGTCGGAATCTACACGCTTTTATTGTTTATTTCAGGTAATGGTGGATCCGAGGAGGAGACATGAGTTGATAACACATTGGATGAGAATGTCTAGTTGATCGAAGAAGCTTACATGAAGATATCAAGAGGTCCTGAGAAGAAGAAGTGAACCTAAACGAAGAACAAGTATGCAGAAGTTGTCGCCAGACATGCTGAACTTGTTTTGCATTTTCTGGAGGCCTCGGTTGTTCGATTGACTATTATGATCATGCGTTGGAAAGCTCTTTCGAAGAGCTACAACTTTCATGTTGACAAGAAGAGCAAATTCGGGATATATTTTCCGTGAAAAGCCCCTGGCTGCGGCCGCCGCATGGTGTGCAGCGGCCGCCGCCAGAGCCGATGCAAGAGGAAATGCTGATGCTGCGGCCGCATCATCCATGGGGCGGCCGCCGCATTTGCCGTCAGCGTTAATTCGCAGCGTTTCATTTAAATAAAACCCAGAATGTTCTTATTTTGTTTCATGGCCGACTTGGGTGTTATAAGGTCGACTTTTAGTTAATTTTCCAGCACTTTTATTCTATTCTTTTCTTCCATTAGACACTTTAGAGATTTTGAGCAATGTCTTCAATGAGGAACTAAACTCATCTATTCTGCCTCCAATTTGAAGCTTTATTTGGATTCATTGTGAGTTTCTAATTCTCGTTCTTGTTTCCTATATTTGAACTTAAAGCAATCCCTCTTTAGGGACTGCAAATACCTTGGCTAATCTCTGAACTTAATGCTATCAATTGGGTTAAATCCTTCTTTAGGGACTGTTCGATTGATAAGGGTTGCTAGGACTGGTTGGACTAGTAACTATATTAGGGCGGGGAAAGGGCATTCATAGGAAACTTAATAGGACGAGAAGAAGTTACAAAGATCGCTTCAATCCAATAAAGTGGAAAATTGTAGGTAGAATTACTTCTTCTAATTGTCTAAAACAAATTCCTTTACTTTGCTTTCTTTACTCCGCTTTGATAAAAGGCGGAACTTTCACACACAAAAACCCCCCATACTGGTTACTTTGATTAACACTTGAATCAAACTAGAATTATAACTTTCCCTGTGGATCGACCTCTTGCTTATTGCTAAACTTGCTATAGGTTTGAGTTTTCTTGGGCAGAATCAACGACATGTTTTACCTTCGTCAATTGGGGAAGAAACTTACCTAAACTGGGCCTTGTGATCAGCAAACCGATCAATAGCTGAATCACTAAACTCTGAAAACTCGACAGGATCCATGGTATCTTGGGGTTGACATTGTAGGCGGAAGCAACAATCTCCGCAACTGTCAACACTATCAAAACAAAAACTCAAACACCGATACTCAATCAAAGCGAAACTAGAAGCAAATAGAATGTGAAACCCTAAAAAATTCAAGATCGAACCAAAGAAAAAGAAATTAACCTATTCGAATGAACATCATAAGACATTAGAGGAAAATGATGAAACTGAAAGCGATAACTTATTCGACTGAATATTAAAGGGAAAGGAAGATAGAGAAATTAGCAATATACCTAATTTCTAGGCCACGGTTGAAGCAATCCAGAGGCAGCAGGATTGGCGAAATCTATAGGAGTGTGAATCAGACGACATTCGAGGAAAAGGATGAAACTGAAAGTGGTTGAAGCAATCGATGACATCAGTTAAAGCGATCGACGGCATAGGCGGGATCCTTTATTCTTGATCTCGTCGGCGAAATCCTCGCTCTGTAGAAGGGAAAATTGTCGGAGGATTGAGAAAAAGAGGGGCAGGATATCCGAGCCTTTAAAGTGAATCCGAGCCAATATCGAAGCCGGCGGAGGAAGAGGAACGAACCTCTGGTAGAACATCGGCGGAGGAGGAAGGAGGAAGATGGTGACGGGAGGCGGTCTAACCTCGGCGAAGGAAGAAGACGAAGTTCTGAGGCAAGATATCTTCAACGGAGGAGGAAGACGAAGGCATGAGGCGCGAAGGATGCCACGATCGAAGTCGGCGGAGGAGAACTGAACCCTAACAAAGCGTTCTTTCCCAATTGTGAAGAAGGGGAAGAAAAATGAAAGCAAATAAAAAAAAAAAGGAAAGAATGTGATTGGTCAGAAGGGAGTGAAATAAGGAGAGCACGCCACATCAGCGAAAAGTATACGAAATTAAGTAGTTCTATAGATGTGGCATACCTCATTTTTCGACATGTGGATCTGAAATCTCTTGTGAAGTCACGTAGGAGTTGAGTGCTTCTGCTCTTATGTGTAGTATAGAAGATGGCACCTAAGACGATCTACAATAGCTTCTCCAATAATTTCTTCAAAATGGAGAATTAAAAGACATATTCTCCAAATTATTTTTGCTCTATCTCCAACCGCTTCCCCATTTCGACCATTTGGGAAATCATTTAGGGTGTGTATGGCAAACAAATTTAACAGTTAAAATTTCTAACTTTGTAGTTGTTAAAATAATGAAGTGGTTTAATTGGTGTATGGGGAGCAAATTAAGTCAAAAATCGGTTTAAAAAAAAGCCGGACAAGGGAGCTTATTTTGGAGCTTATTTTTCCATAATTACAAATTTACCCCTTCTCTTTTATCTTATTTGGTTTGAAAGTACCACAATACCCCTAATAAAAACCAAATAAACTCCATTTTTTACAAAATAAACTGTTTTTTACCCCATACGGAGTTTATATTTTTTCATAAATTTTTAACTACTTTTACCAACAGTTTATAAATTTTACCTTGTTTATCATTTTAGTTAGTTTATTAACTCCGTCTCATACGAACCCTTAGTTTTAGAGATGCTGCAGATTTAGAGAATCTTCTTCATTTCTTCTGCTACTTCTCCATTTTGGAGAATGAAATGGGAAATCTATTGGACCTAAAAAATACCTAAAATTCCCAAAAAAATCATCAAAATTCCTATTTTGAAGAAGCTGTTGGGGATGCTCTAAAACCGACTCATAAATATGAATTGTTTTGCAAAATAGGCACTTTATTTGGACATATTTGCAAAATGGTCGCGTTTTTGGACAATTTAGCAAAATGGCCACTATATATACCTATTTTCGCTTTGTACGGACATTTTTTCCTGTTTCTGCAAAATCCGATTTCCTCCTCTTTCGAACTCTCTCTTTGCTCGAAGTTTTTCGTCGTGCGTTTTCCGGCTTGGTCCGTCGTACGTTTTCCGGCTTGGTGCGTTTTCCGGCTTGGTTCAGTCGATTGTTCTTCCTTGCTTCGCTAAAGTTCCGAGTTTTCGTCGTTTGCTTCAATGTCGTCATCCAACAGCTCAGGTATAAATTTCGCTTCTTTTTGCGAACTTTGTCGTGCTAGGGTTTTGGATTAAGTTTGTTTATGTTGATTTTATTGTTTTTACATTATCAGTTTGACAATCTATGGTTAAATCCATGCTTGATATGCATACTTATGTGCATTTTTTAGTAGTTTCCGTAGTTTATGCAAGTTGCATATCTAAATGCGTTGATTTTAACTGTTTCTTTTCGTCAATTTTGTGGTGTGGCACTTTGTAAGTGCTTTTTTAGTGTTCTCCGTGTATGTCAATCTGTTTTCCATGCTTTGGATTGTTTGTGTTGATGATAGTGTACTTATCTGCTGCTATGTTCATGTGTATGGTGGCTGACACTGTCTGTTTTTATATATTATTGTGTTAGTTTATTGTAGTTCCAACAATGTCTGTCTTTGGATTTGGTATTTTGTGTTGTGTTTGTGATGTTTATGTTATTTTAATATGTCTTGGTGACATGTTGTTGTTATTGTTTATGGTTGTTTTCGTCATCACAGATTCTGTTAATGTTTATTTACATTGTGTTGTATGTTGTTTCTTGCAAGAGCTTAATCTTCTGATTCATCCACCTCTTATCTTGGTTCTGATGTAAGTTATTTTTAGTTTTCCATTTGGAATTCTTTTTTTGATGAGCAAGTTGTAATTTTTTCTTAATCTAATGGTTTTTTTTGTGCTTAATTGTCTATGATTGATCAGGGTTTGGAATATTGCATTCCTGTTTCTGAGCGATTTCATTGTAGATCCAACATATATTCATATCCTTCTGTCTGTGATTGATCAAGGAGCATTTGTATCTTTCTCACTACAATACTCTGTAAAAAAGTTGCCTTGGATGGGTGTTGACGCAAGGCACCAAAATGGTTACCAATTTTCAGCTTATGCATCAAATGGTGCTCCGTCAAGTACAAACACAAAAAGAGAATGAATTATGGTTTAGAATTGGTGGACATCTCGCACATTTTTCAATTGCTGAGTTTCATGTGATTACAGGTCTTCCTTGTGAAGACCGTGTTTGTAATATCCCAAAGAAAGTGTCAATATTTGAATTTTTTGGGCAGAAGAAAATGACTCGTGATGAGTTACTTGATCGTTTCATATCTGAGAAAAAGAAGTCTAAGAAGAAGTTGATTATGGCAAAGTTGTTTTTGATTGAGATGTTAATTTTTTATAGGAGGTCAGCAGTTGTAAGTGCACAATTCTTATCTCTTGCGTGCAATGAGAAGGAGTTTGAAGTATATCATTGGGGTAGAGAGTCATACACCCGTTTGTTGAAGTCATTGAAGAGTTCTTCTGTTGTAGATCGGAATGGGGTTAGGGGTTCTTATCAAATGTATGGGTATTGCCTTGCATTCCAGGTATTGTGCTTTAGTGTTTGCATGTCTTATGTCATCATTTTTTTGTCTGTGTAAGCACAACTTTATTGTTTATGTGAGCATTATTTAAATATTGTTTTGTAGTGTCATAACGAGTTTTCTTTTGTAACAGGCTTGGATATTAGATACTTTCCCAGCTATCTCCGTTAATTTTGACTGTAATTTTAAGATGCCTGATAGAGATCCATACTCGTTGCACTGGCAATGTGATTATAGCCATGTATACGCTGACGCTGAGAAGTTCTTTCATGGTGATTTGGTAATAATTTTATACTTTTTCTCTCTTAAGAACATTTTTATTTGATGCATCTTTGAGTTTTTTTTTCTGATACATGCATTTTATCCAGACTTCATTGTTCCCTATTTATGGAGAGTTTGCACGCATCGAAAGGATGGCGTTTGCTGATGAAAAAACTGATGTTGTAGTTGATGCAGTAGTTGATGCATCAGTTGAAGAAATAGTTTTTGGACCTGTTGATGCGACTTTGTATGAGAGTCGTCGTGTTCGTAGAAGGGCATATGAAGCTAATTTTTCAAACAGAGCTCTCCAGGTTGAGGTTGAAGAAGCTAATGTCTTGCAGAAACATGATGAAAGAGAGACCTCAAAGAAGAAGACACATGTGTAGAGAGGCAAGGCTCCTAGAAAGAAACAGGATGGTGTGTCCTTTGAAACTGCTTTTGAAGTTTTCCCTGAGGGGGATAAAGAAGATGTAGGGACCTCAAAGAAGAGGAATGCTTCCACTGGAGGGATGGGTGGTAAAAAGAAACAGAAGGTGGCGGCCAGCGATACCTCTGAGGAACGGGTTCTCCTGAGGAGGGGTCGTTCTGCAAGTCGTGTTCTATTCAATCCATACATTGCTTTAGACCGTAAAAAATATGTCAAGAGTGATGTAAAGACGCTTAGACAGAAGGCTTCAGCAGTGAGGACATGCGGTAGGGTTATTCCTTCTAAGGAGGTGAAGAGAGTTACTGCTGACACAGATTTGCATAAGGAGGTTGATGTGGTTGCTTCACCTTCCAAGAGATGTCGGTTGGGTAGTGATTCATGTGATCTATTAGACGATGATGTCCCGCTGAATATTGTCTTTCAGCGGAGGTATAAGATGAAGAAGAACGGTGGTGTAGGTTGTGGGAGGTCGTTATATGATAGTACTGCTGACATGTCTTCTGTTCTTCCTTCAGTTCCTGTTGTTGGGTGCCTATGGAGTGGAGACCGTAGTGTTGTGAGCTGAATCTGCCATGTTTTACAGTAACTTTTATATTGATTTCTGTATACATTGCATTCATTTGGGTTTAGATAGTACAGAATCTATGTAGTTTATGTTTATTTGCCAAGTTATGGAATCTACACCAGTTTCTGTTTAATTCGCAGAAATCGAGGCATTTTACAGCAATTCTACAGAAGGTCGGAAAAGCTCGGAAAAACACTACAGAAGTCCAAGGTCAAAGCAGCGGAACCAGTCTGAGAATCAAGGCTACTCGATCTCGAGTAGGCCTACTCGACCTAGACGAGCATGTCCGAGCACAGCCTTGTCGACAAAGCCTGATCGAGAGCCAGACCAACCCGAGCTCCGGACCCTACTCGATCTCGACAAGCCCTAGTCGAGATCGACGAAGCCCAGACGCCACACCCGGAGTCGACAAGGAGAGGAGCCGAGGACAACCAGGCGACAATCGCTGCCAGCGACTCGACTCGCTGCAGCGGACCACTCGCTGCCGCGGAAGAAAACCCGCTGCCAGCGGGATGCACCAAGCCGACGAAGAGTCCTACTCGACATCGACAAGAGCTTGTCGAGGTCGACGAAGCCCCTGAGCCCAGATCCGAGCTTGCCGAGGAGAGCCACTCGAGGAGACCTAGTCGACGATCATCCCTACTCGAGGTCGACGAAGGCTACCCGAGATCGACGAGCGCCTGAGTCCAAGTCCGAGCTTGCCGAGTAGAGCAACCCGAGGAAGCCTAGTCGATGACCAGTCCTACTCGAGATCGACAAGGCTTACTCGAGGTCGACAAACACCCAGTGAGCCAAGTCCGAGCACATCGAGCAGATCTAGCCGAGGAGTCCACTCGACGAACCATGCTTGTCGAGGTCGACAAGCCGTGGTCGAGGTCGAGTAGAGCCGTGTCCAGCAGCTTCTCGACGATGACTTGTCCGACTAGAATTGGCTTTGCTTGGGCATGAAGGAAGTCAGTTTGGCCGAGATCTATCCTATTCCATCAAGTCTATCCATGAGAGACAAGATCTATCAACATCATGAAGACTTACCTAGTTTAGAATTATCCTTTCCTTGTTGATTTATTTCTTTAAAACAATTTATTTATCCTTTCAAGCTTTAGATATAATTTTAGATAGAGATAGATATCTTCTTTCCTAGAATAGCTAGGGAATGAAGGCTATAAATAAGGCCCTAGGGGGCTCAGTTTTATTCATTCCATCACGATTCAATTTCACACACAATTAGTTAGTTCCAGTAGAGAAGTTTAGGAGTTCTAAGGTTTTTAGGGTTTTGGCTTTCTGCGAAAGTTGATTGCCGGAATTGTAAAGGCTTTTGAATTTAGTTTTAATGCAAGTTATTTCTTTTCATTCAATGTCTGTTATTGCGATGAGGCGTGAGTAGTCCACCCACTTCTGGGGCTGGGGTGAGCCCAACGGTGGCCATGTGAGGCAATGCGATAAAGGTCAGATCTTTTTGTGCGATTCATCTTCTATCCCTATGAGCATGCTTCTTTTGCGAGAGTTGAAGGTGATCCTTGTTTGTGTTATTGAAGCGAAAGTGATCTTAATGCAACTTGGATTAATTATGTGAAAAGGGTTAGTAACAATTAGGGTTTATGCGAGAGCCTCTATATGCCTATTTGTTAATGACGAAAGTTATTTGATGGAAAGCATGATCTTTGGTGCCTTTATGTGTTACTTTGCATGGTTATCGTTGTGGTGTTGAAACCCTGGCTTTGAAAGTCTTTTAATATATTGAAGTTAATTTCTGTCAAAATCTGAGTTTTGTTCGAAATTCTGCAAACTTAAGTTTCTGTTTTTAGTCGACCTAGAGCGAGTAAGTTGTGGTCGATCTCGAGTAGGACTTGTCTAGGTCGAGTTGATTTTTCCGCTGTTGTTGTCGATTTCAAGTTTCTGTCTTTGCTAACTGTTGTCGATCTCGAGGAGCTGCTTGTCGAGATCGACCAGCTTGTTGCTTTACTTTTCATTTTTGCTTTACGTCTTGCTTTGTTCTTTGCTTTCGTTTTAGTTGCCCTTGCCGGGTTTATTTGTTTCTTTCCTTTCTGTGTTTCTGTCCTTTCTGCTGCTTCTGTGAGAATTTACAGGTACCTAAGAACTGCTGACGTGCTTCCTCGTGGATTCGATCCTGATTTTCTCTTACTACAACGGGAGGAAGTCTTGTATTATTTGCTGAGACAGGGAAGTCAGTCTGAACTTTATTTCATATTTATTTCAATACTCGATTTACTCCTGCAAACAACACGTAGATATTCATGTTGCAATCTCTACATATGATGGTGAAGTCAGTGTTGGTGATGACAAGGGTGATGATTTTACTGCTGACACCAATTCTTCCAAATCTTGTGGTGAAGTCCGTGTTTGTGATGACAAGGTTGATGTTTTTACCGCTGACACCCATTCGCCTAAATCTGATAAATTGGATGCTTGTCATACTGCGAGGCTTTATGTTTTGGCCGATCTTGCATATGTGATTGATTGTGGTGACACTGTTGAAGGAGTTGAGACACCTTCTGGCGACAGCGATGGAGAGGGTGATGTACCGACGCCTTCTGTGCAGAGGTCACCCCTGGCGAGTATTGAAGCACATGATTTTGTAGATGGGAGGTCTGTGTTTGGGCAAACATCTGCTGCTTGTGAAAATGAAGACATTCGCGTTTCAAGTGTTGAAGCTGGCAAAATAGCAGTGTCAGCAGAGAAAGTGGAAGGTATTGAAGATATTTCTCCTCAAATGGATGCCAACAATTATTCAACTTGTGAGTTGCCTCCAAAAACACATGGTGATGCTTTTGCTTCTTTTCTCCCATCTCATCCTGACTAGGTGAAGGAGATTTTTAGGAGGATTGAGAAGCTTGAAGAGGTCCCTAAATTTATGCATATGTTGTCTGCGATGGTTGATGCAATTGAAACAAAGATTGTTGAGTTGAATGGGAGCCTTCAAGTGTTTGGTGAGATGTCGAAGAGGTACGATGAGCTTGAGGTTAGGGTTGCTAATTATGAGGCTTTGTTTGAGAGGTTGCAGTCAAATCCTGTCAAGCCTGATGATAAGCACATCTCTGGTAAGTCTGAGGGCACTTTTGCAATAGTTGACGATGAAAGTGTTAGTGGTGGTAAGTGCCAGGGCACACCTGTGAAGGCTAATGATAAGCACATTGCTGGTAAGTCTGAGGGCTCTCCTGCGATAGTTGATGGTGAACATGTCAGTGGTGGTAAGTCCAAGGGCACACCTGTGAAGGCTGATGATAATCACGTTCCTGGTAAGTCTGAGGGCACTCCTGCAAAAGGTGATGATGAACGTGTCAGTTTTGGTGAGCCCCAGGTCACACCTGTGAAGGCTGTTGTTGAAGATATGAACAAAATTTTGAATGATGTTGTGTCTGATCTTCAGCAGTCTTTCCCTGATGAGGAGTTAATGTTGAAATCATCTCCCGCTTCTGTTAAAGTTGTGCACATGTCTTTGCCATCAGTAAGTGTTGAGGTTCCAGGAGTGGGTAAGGAGTCTCCACCTGTTGTTGCTGACACTGAATTTAAGGTTCTTGGAGATGAGGTTGGGATTCCAGCAACTTCTGCTGAAGTGCCTCAATCTATAAAGTGTGAAGGCGAAGGTGCTGGTGGTAAAGTTGATGGAGTTAGGGTTGACCCATCCCTGGAAAAGTACATTTGTCTGTCTGACAATCATGATTATAAGGGTGCAGGTGTTCATTGGGATTCGGTCGCCAAGGATCCGGGAATTGAAATTGAAGTTGAGAAACTAAAGGCTTTCAATCTTATCCCATCAACCAGTACATTCCTGTATGGCCCAGTTGAGCGGGAGAAGAAAGTGAGGATGCCAAAGCATGCCCCTAAGAAGTCATTGATCAGCTCGGAAGATCATGAATTTATTTATGGACTTGTGAAGAAGCAAATGTATGGTTTATTTTTATGTTTAGTATTTGGTATGAAATGGTGTTGTTATTGTATTGGTTACAGTATCTCATGCTAGATATATTTTTATTTGTTTTGTGTAACCTTTGGTAGGAATTTTTCTGTTGCTGGTCCAATCTCAAGGTTTGACAAAAAGTTTTTCCAACACATTTTAGTGAAGGATATGTGGCTTGATTGTCAGGTAATAACTACTTTTATTTTTGGAGTATATATATACGGGTGGATTGGATTTTATTGTATTAGTTGATTGTTGAATTCACTTTTTTATTACTTTGTTTAGCATCTAGAAGCAGGTTTGATTCACATTAGGAGGCGCATTTCCGAGGACCCTGTCAAGTATCGAGATGTTCTTGTTCTTGATTGGCTATTTTACCTAAAGTACCTGCCTGATTATGCTTCAAGTTATCGGGAAGACATACCTCTTGAAGTCAACACTGAGGATTATTTTGTTGGTACGTGCCCTGCTGATTATGGGAAGCCATGGGTATCTGTAAAGAAAATCTACACAATTTTCAACGTGATAAACAAGCACTGGGTGGCGTTGGAGATTAAAATTGAGGATAAGGTAATCAGCGTGTTCGATTGCAATGTCCCTGCTGTTAAGGAAGGAGTTCTTGAAGAACAATTGCAACTGTTTGCTATTTGGCTCCCAATTCATCTGGAAAAGGCTGGGCTATTTGAAAACTTAGATTCCTCTCCTTTCCAGCTAAACATGGTTCCTGGGTTAATGCATGATTCTACTGGGTATGTATTTGTTATCTTGTTTTGTTCGTTGGTTACGTTAATATACTTGTTATTTATGTTCTTACATTACATTGTTTCTTTTTTTGTCTACAGGGCTTAATGTGGTGTATTTACATTAAAAGCGATTGAAGCTTCTGTATTTGGGGGAGATGTTAAAGATTTCAGCAACGAGAAGCTCTTTCGATTCAGAGAACTCATGTGTGCAGATCTGATCAAGGAAACCTGGAGTTTTAAATTTTAAAACCAGTGGTTAGATAAGTTGTTGTTGTGTAGATGGCGAAGTTTGGATGTAATATGACAAATTAAGTACTCAAAATAGACAAGTAGTTGTTACACTGATATGAAGTAGTGGTGTCAATATCCTTGTATTATGTTATTGAACATTATGGGCTGACACCAGGTGCCTAAGTACGAAAATAGTGGTAACACTGATGTTAGTTTCAAGCATTGTTGATACTGTCGTTGTATTTGTTGATTATGAAGTGTATGCGGTGGCACGAGGTGGTTATAGTAGTTAAAAATATTGGTGACACTAGAATTGTGTCTGGACACCAGTTTAGTCTTGCGAATTTGTTCCCAACATAATTTGATTTCTTTTCAATATGATTTTATACTTTTTCAATATATTACTTCCATACCATTGAATTATTTTTTGATTATCATTCGAATAAATTATTTTGACATCATGTGCGATTGGTCGAAATTTGTTCAACATGAACTTATTTTTTATCAATAATAGTTTATATTTGCACAACAATTGAGCATTGTGAATTTGTGCCCAATATGATCTTATTTTTACTCAATAGAATTTTTGAATTTTTAAATATATTTTTTTCACGATGTTGTCTTATTTTTGGTCATCATTAGAATTAAATTGCACACCATTGTCGATTGGTTAAAATTTGCTCAACATGAACTTATTTTTGTTGAACAATAGGTTAAATTTTGCACAACAATTGAGCATTTGTGAATTTGTGCCCAATATGATCTTATTTTTCCTCAATATAATTTTTTGAATTTTTAAATATTTTGTTTTTATGATGTTCTCTTATTTTTGGTCATCGTTAGAATTAAATTGCATACCATGGTCGATTGGCGAAAATTTGCTCAACATAATCTTATTTTTGCTGAACAATAGGTTAAATTTTGCACAACAATTGATCCTTGTGAATTTGTGCCCAATATGATCTTATTTTTCCTGAATATAATTTTTGAATTTTTAAATATATTTTTTTCATGATGTTGTTATTTTTTTTGTCATCATTAGAAGTAAATTGCACACCATCGTTGTTTGGTGAAAATTTGCTCAACATGATCTTATTTTTGCTGAACAATAAGTTAAATTTTGCACAACAATTGAGCATTGTGAATTTGTGCTCAATATGATCTTATTTTTCCTCAATATAATTTTTGAATTTTTAAATATATTTTTTTACGATGTTGTCTTATTTCTGGTCATCATTAGAATTAAATTGCACACCATGGTCGATTGGTGAAAATTTGCTCAACATTATCTTATTTTTGCTGAACAATAGGTTAAATTTTGCTGAACAATAGGATTTGGACAACATTGGTGTTTGGGTTAGTTTAAACTTCATGATAGGAGACCGTGACCCATTTTCCTGATCAAAGAAGTTGACCCATTTCAGTTACTTTATATATGGGTTATTCTTCAGTGTATCTACAAGACTCCAACGTCATTTCAACCCTTAATTTCCACTCTCTTCCCCGTTACCGTCTCTCCAAGTCTTTTCATCTTCCTCCACACGCTCTTCCTCTTTCCGGATTTTTCTTCACAAGGTGCGCCCTTTCTTATGTAGTTCTCTCCCTTTCGTTCTTCTACAAATTTTATATAATCGGTTAGGGTTTTTACATTTTTCCAGCAAGTTTTATGTTGTCTTTTTCCTGATTTTAAATGACTTTTTCATTATCTTTCAGTCGGTTAGGGTTTTCATTTCAGCAAGTTATATGAGTGTATATTTATTTTGTTTGTGTATGTTTTGTATCCTTAGATGGCACTTCCAACTACAACCCAAATGGGGTACCATTACACTGTCGGCTCCTTTAAAGTGGTTATCACACCAAGGGAGACGCCTGTGTATGGACCTAGCCAACTACAAATGGCTATTCATTCTGATAGAATCCATGTGCTGTTCCTGGACCATTTCTCTGATTGGAATGGGTTGCCAATGACTTATGCACAATGTGATCAGGTGTTACATGAAGCAGGGGTCACTGCTGTGGTTCGAACTCAAGTAGCCAACCTGATGTTAATGGATTATACTCACACTTGGTTTGCGGGCGACGCGGAGTTCATTGAATATGGTCTCTGCCCATATCTCATTATGGATGTACATTACATTGAAGACTTTGAATCTGACATAAGCTCTTATTCTAGCTCTCAATCTGATATGAGCATCGACTCTGAACAGGATGTGGATCCCCCAGCTTCTCCAGCAAATGCAGAACAAAATGGCAATTTACAAGAGCCACATCAACCGGAACAGGATTGGGATCAATGCACAATATGTCTTGATCAGATGCTGCCATCGATGCCTGTCATTTGGACACCGTGTGGCCATTCCTTCCACCAATGGTGTCTCCTAGAGTGGGTGTCAATTCAACCCATTTGTCCACTTTGTCGATCAGTTTTTTAGGCATATGTGTAATGTATATCTGCTTGGAAAAGACATTGTAGTTGCACCTATTTTGTGGTAGTTAATTTTGTGGTATGAATGGATGTTTGTGTCTGGCAATATTTTGTATCTGATTTCCATTCAAATCATACCAATGTATTTAGTAACTATTTGTGGTAACTGGTGTATGTAAATGCATAATATTAATGAAATTTGCGCACTATTATATTTGTTTGTGATTTCCATTATATCATATTTTTCCTGATGTTTGTGTATGATACTGTGTTTTATTTGACGAAGAAAGACCATCTGAACTTTGATGAATTTGCTCATATATCCTGTGTGGATTTGAAATACATATAAGACTTAATTTTCCCAAGATCCTGCACGGTTGTGCATTCCAAAATAGGGCTGACACTGATATTAGTTACAAGTAGTGGTGACAGTGGCCTAGTTTTTTTTTTTTATGTTGAAGTGTATGTTTTGTGAAGAGGTTTTTAATGCCCAAAGTATTGTTGATATTTTTTGTCCGATTAGTTTGAAGTAATGGTGGCACCATACTTGTTTTTTTTTTTTTTGCATTGTATGTGGTGACACTAGGTGTCTGCTGTCCGAAGTAGTGCTGACAGTGATATCGGTTACAATTATTGGTGACACTGGCTTTTTATTCTGATATTGAAGTCTATGTGGTGTGAAGAGGTTTTTAATGCCCAAAGTATTGTTCACATTTTTTGTCTGATTATTTTGAAGTAATGGTAACACCATAAATGTATTTTTTATTTCCATTATATCATATTTTTCCTGATGTTTGAGTATGATATTTGTGTTTTGTTTGACAAAAAAAGACCATCTGAACTCTGATGAATTTCATCATATATTCTGTCAGTATGATATTTGTGGTTATTTTCTGAATTTGAATTGTACGTGGGGACACTAGGTGGTTGATACCCAAAGTAGTGCTGACACTGATGGTAGTTACAAACAGTGTTGACACTAGACATGTATTTTTTGATTTTTTGCAGTGTTTGTGATGACACTATGTGGTTGAGGACCAAACTACTGCTGACACTGAAATTACTTATAGCTATTGGTGATACCAGTCTTGTATTCTATGATTTTTGAAGTGTATGCATTTGTATTGGTGTCACTGATATTATATTACAAGTAGTGATGACACGAGTGTTGTATTTTTTGATTTTGAAGTGTATGGGGTGCAAGAGGTGTTTAACGCCCATATTATTGTTGACATTGTTGGTTATATTAGTTTGAAGTTGTGATGTCACTAGTTTGATCGTTTCTGATATTGAATTTCATGTGGTGACACTAGGTGTTTTAGACCCAAAGTAGTGCTGACACTTATACTAGTTACAAATAGTGGTAACACTACACTTGTATTTTTTGATTTTGAAGTGTATATGGTGGCAAGAGGTGTTTAATGCACATAGTATTGTTGAAATTGTTGGGTTTATTAGTTTGAAGCAGTGGTGTCACCAGTTGGTTATTTTCTGATATTGAATTGTACGTGGAGACACTAGGTGGTTGACATCCAAAGTAGTGCTGACACTGATGGTGGTTACAAACAGTGTTGACACCAGACTTGTATTAGTTACAACTAGTGGTGATACCAGTCTTGTATTCTATGATTTTGGAGTGTATGTTGTGACATTTATATTTGCTCAACAATAGGTTATTTATGCATCACAGTTGAGACTTGTGAAATTTTGTCCAATATGATTCTATTTTATTTCTCAATATAATTTTATAGTTTCTTAATAGTCTTACACAACGTGGTCTTATTTTTCTCAATGATAGAATAAAGTTGCACAATGTGTGGGGAGATTGGTGTAATTTTGCTCAACATCACCTTATTTTTGCTCAATAGTAGTTTTTAGTTGCACAACAATCAAGCCTTTTGAAATATTCTCATAATGATTATATTTTCTGTCAATATAATTTTATACTTTTCCAATAATTTTGTTTCTGCATCATGGTATTATTTTTGCTCATCATTAGATTAAAATTTCACAACACCGGCGATTGGTGAAAATTTGCTAAAGATGATCTTATTTTTGCTTATCAATAGATTATTTTTGCACAAATCTTTAGATTTTTGAAATTGCCTTCAACATAGCTGTTGGGCTTAGTTTAGAGGTGCCCGACCCATTTCTCGCTTATTTATACGTTACTTGAACGTTGTTCAGATTGTCTGCAAGTCGTTTCATTCCCTCCAGTTGTTCATCTTCATCCTCTCTCATTCCCATTAAGATTTTTTCTTCTCAATGTGCGATTCCAGTTCTTGTATGTACGCCTTTCTTTTTCCTTCCTCTAAAAAAAACGTTCTCGATTATTTGGATGTACTGTTTCAGCAAAAATTTTATTGTTGTATTTTCCGATTTTCGTTTATCTTTCCCTTGCTTTTTAGTCTATTAAAACCCATATATTGGTGTTTATCTTTCCCTTGCTTTGTAGGCGGGGTCTAGAAGGATTTCATGGCGGGTCTTTGCAGTCTAGGCGGGTTTTTATGACCTTGACGGCCTTGGCGGTGGGGTGAGTTCAAGGGTTTAGGCGGGGGTCTAGGCGGGTCTTGAAGGGTTTTTTAGAACAGTGGTCTTGCTTAGTTCGTATTGCATTATATTATGTGGGTGTTGTGTGATTCTTACTGTCAATAAAAGTCATCAGTTAGGGTTGATTCAGTTTTTCAGACATTTTATCTTTCTTTGTGTATCTGAAATGTTTATTTCCTATTAATATCACTGTAATGTTTTATTAATAAGTGATTGTCTAATATATGAGTATATTTTGATTTTGTCTGTGTAGGTTTTCTCTCTTTCAATGGCATTCCCAACTTATACTGAACTAGATTATGACTACAGTGTTGGTACTTATGAAGTGGAAATATCAGCAATTGAGTCATACTGGTATGGACCGAGTCAACTTATCGTGTCCATCCATTCTGACAGCATTCCTTTAACATTCTATCATGGGTCTACTTGGAATGGTATCCATATGAGTCTAGCCCGCTGCAACGAAGTGATACATGATGCAGGAGTAACTGGTGTGGTTAGAAGCCAGGTAGCCAATTGGCTTCTAATGGAATACACTAGAAGTTGGTTTCCGGCCGACGCTGATTTGGTTGAGTATGGTCTGTGCCCCAACATCGCTATCAATGTACATTTTTTTACTGACTCTTCGTCTGATTCAAGCTCTGAGTCCGACATAAACGATGACATTCGTATGGAGGTTGACCAACCAGATCATCCAACACCTCCAGAGCCTATGGAGGTTGACGGATTAAGTGAGATATATCACCTTGATCTTAATGAAGAAGAATGTACAATATGTATGCTTCCAATGTTGGAGTCAGATCCTGTTCTTCAAACACCATATCAACATTTCTTTCATCCAAATAGTTTGCGATCTTGGCTTATAGTTCAAAACAATTGTCCTCTTTGCCGATCAAAACTCTAGCTGTATATGATATAAGTGTAGTATGTAACTTTTTATGGTACTGAATGTAACCTAATATATATTTTATGAATGAAATTTGTTCTTGATCATATTTCTTTCTGATTTCTATTCAAATCATAGTAATCTTTGATATTTAAGTAGGACATTTGTTGTGACACTAGGTGATCATATTGGTGGTTTCTGCTATTGAAGTCTATGGGTTGATATTTTCTGTTATTGAAGCTTATGTGTTGACACTAGTTGGGTAAGTCCCAAAGTAGCGCTGACACTGATATTAGGTACAATTACTTGAGACCATGGGCTTGTATTTTTTTTGTTATTTTGAAGTGTATGTTGTTGCACGAATTGGCAAGTGTTCAAAGTCTTTTGTTACATTGTTGGTTAGAGTAGTTGGAAGTATTGGTGACACTATTCTTATAATTTTGGCTGATTTCTGTTTTTGAAGTTTTTGTGGTGACACTAGGTGGATAAGGCCGAAAGTAGTGCTGACACGAGTTAGTTAATGTCCACCAAGGATAATTGTAACTCAAATAACTGTAATCCGTTTTCAGTTTACAGTTTTGACAGTTTTTTTTAAAGTTACTCTGTAATGGACCGACACAAATTACTGTTACAAGAATGAAAACTGTCTAATTATTGCCTATATATATCCATAAATCATTCTTTGTTGTCCATTGGCGCCTGAAAACTGATTTTAACAGAAATCAGTATACCAGAACCTTTAACCACACTGCTAACACATCCCTCTCCAAGAAGATGAACTATGGAAACACTGTTGGGTTTTGCACAAGTTTCCATCAATTGATGGACGTGCTTGATGGTATTGTTTACCGCGGGTATCACATGAATCTAGTTGATGAAGCATGCGAGACTAATAAAGAGGCTCGCACGGCCGAGTTGTTGGAAGCCGTTGTGGTTCATTATACATTATATGAGGAATTACAAAGATCAATAATAGCAACTGAACATCACATTCGGATTGCATCTAAAGATGAAGACGGTGAAGCACTATCAAAGGTGATATTTGAAGTTTTATCCATAAATTTTTTTTCCATACTGTGATTGAGTCTTGTATTTTATCTTTTATGTAGATGGAAAGAGAACTGGGCAACCAAAGACAGATGTTTGAAGAGGCAAAGGACAATCTCATGGGGTGTGTTAAAGAGGTTTTAGATGCAGAAATGGAAAGGAGGAAGAAGATTGATGACTTCTTAGGACTGTAGTTCTACTATATTAATAATTGATAATATTGGTACTTATTTATATGTTGAATGTATTTTTTTTTTTGTTATTTTAGTTTCTATGTGTTCTATGCTAATGATATTATGCAACATATTAATATCATAATAATCATATAATTATTTTGTACTTTCCTACCTCATATTTCATATTATAAAGTGTTACTGAAGTTTTACGTCTATCTTTTGTGATACTGCGAACACATTTGATTAGTTTGTGGATTGTTTTGGTAAAAGTAGTGCTGGCACTGTTTAACTAAGATTTTATGTTATTGGTAATTTGCTCAACATCATCTTAGTTTTGCTAAACAATAGTTTATAATTGCACAACAAACGAAGAGATATCACGAAATCAACTGTATGAATAAAATAGACCACTTGATTACCGGGGGAGAGAATTGTGCTGACACATAGAAGAACAAACACAACTGTTTGAAGCAGTTATAGTTGTATGCATCTTGACAAATACTATCCACCTAAAAACCACATGGACAACAACTGTCTTAATGGGTACGAGAAAACTGTTCAGAAGCAGAGTACACAACTGCCTACACCAAAATACATTTCAAAGTTTGCAAATAAAACATGAAATTGTGTTGTGGTTGTTCAACCAAGATTTAGTTTATGGCCCTGAATCCCTTTTAAAGTCATTCTTGCATAGGATTTTGCTGCCTTCACAACATCTGCGTTCACTTCATTCAACTCTGAACATACTATATCTGTCAGGTACTTCACCCATAGCTTTGAAATATTCTTGAAATTGCCCTTTTCCAATCCACACTTGTACCCTCTCTCTGTCCCAAAGAAGGTCTCCATGTGACGCATGAGGCATACCCTAGAATGTTGAACTTTCTCCTCTCCAGCCCATGTGATGGGGACGTTTGATGTTGGTGCACCTGACACTATTTCTGCCTTTGTTCGGAGCCCCTTATCTGTTAGATAAGCAATCAGCATATCTCCCTGCATGGATTGAATTATAAATCATGTAATTTTAATTGTAAACTGAGGTGATATTTAAATGAAATTAAGACAAGTAAATAAATATTAGATATCAGTAGTAAAACTTACTAAACATTCAAAGGGTGATGGAAAGGGGCTAGTTGGATCAGTGCAAGATGGGGTGACATCAACAATTTGGACCACTTTGTTTTTAAAGTTGAAAACAATCATGACATAGAATGCTTCTCGTTCAACCCCAAATACAATCTAATCAACATAATAAAAAACAAATAAACATTAGTGTTTGATCTTGTTAACTTTGATTCAGTATTTAGAGAACTTTATTTAGTTGATTGCAAGGGAGTACCATGTCTATATCTTTCAAAGAAATGTGTGGTGAAAATGATAATACAGTATCAATGTGGAGGTTAAATCTCTGAAACTGTTCATCACAAGCTCCTGACGATACACTCTCTACATTAAACTGGATGAAGAATAGAAATTAGTAAAAAAAAAACAGACCATTGTAATAATGACTAACAATGGAGTGTAATTGAAGGATAAAATTGTAAAAATATTACAGATTTGTTGATATTGACAAATAGTCTTGCTGGTGATTGAGCACTTTTATACTGTTCCTTGTGGTTGAGGATAGTTGTCCATGCATCAATAATGACACTAGACAAGTGGGTTTCATCCTCAAGCTTACCCATGTCTGTTCTAACAACTTCAACAGACTTGTGCTTAAATAAAATTTCCCTGCAAGGGCAATCATTTTGAAGATGGATTAAATGAAAATAATCTTTTACTTGTAACTGAACATACATTAAGTAAATTAAGATTAAAATTAACTTACGTGTTGTGAGGTGTTTTCATTGCTAAATAAATTGAAACAGTGCGCTCAATTTCATAGATAGGATTAGTAATGTCAACAACACGCGAGTAATATGGGCTTCCCAAAGATGCAGAAGGTTTATGTGCTCTCCTTGTAGCTTCTTCTCTCTTCATGTCATTAGCTTGTTCTGAAGCATTTCCATCAACTTCGTTGACCCGTGGTGACCTCCTTGGTGGCAAGGCAGGAAGGGACGTCCATTTTCTTTTACCTCCCAAAGGGTTCACTGGTGGAGTATCAGTTTTAAATTGAGTGGGTAGGGGAGTAGGAGTAGCTTCAACACCCTGTTGTATTGTAGACTGACCATGGCTGTCTGGGGAGCCTGTCAGCCTGCTTCATTAGCATTCTTGATTTCAACCGCTGTGTTCAGTGATGTCCTTTCATCTTTCGTAAAAACAGGATCATCTAGAAATATATCAAAGGAAAATTCCCCGTCCCCTTTGATATTTGATTTCATTTTTTGCTTTTTCTGATATTCCATTTCAATCTGAGTAATGCAATCTAAGAAAGCAGGGTCTGACCAGAATTTCTCTTGGGAGTCGGTAAAATATGTGCTTGGAGAGTCAATCATATTTGACCTGTCAGCAGCATCTGTAGGAGGCTCAGAGTTGACATTTTCCATCCCTAGAAGCTGGTTTGCTCCATGTAGAAGTCTTTTCACCTTGTCATCATGTTGTAGTTCAAGCGGGACATTTGTAGACCACTCAGCAAAATCGGAAATAGCAGATGCAAGCATAGAAGTCTTTTGAGCAAACAACTTTATCCAACTCTAGAAGATAACATCACATAAAAAATAAGAATAAAAAATCATCAGTAAATATCAAAACATTGCTATACTATACTAATATTAGATTGAATTGGTTTAAAAAATCCATATAAACCTCAACTGGGGTGGCTGTTTTTCTGGATTAGCAGGGTGACTGGTGCCTTCATCGTTTTGTGCAGTAGTGTGCGGACAAGCTGTAGATGGTACGTCTTGATGGTGAGGAACAACTTGGCGAGCCTGGACTAAGCCCCATCCAAAGCCTCCAGTACTTATATCATCAGTTTCTCGTTTGTGCAAGATTTTGTAATTTATGCCAACGAAAACTGGGAAAGAACGAGTCATTCTTCTTAGTGATGTGCTTGTGAATAATTTCACCCTATCCATGTAAAACAACTGGCACACCAAGGGGATAAACATGAAGAATATTGTAGACATGTAGGTAAAAGTAGGTGGGGCTGACATTTGTACTACCGACATGTTAAAGAAATTAAGTTAACATCAGAGCAAAGGTTTGAAAAAAATACTTCCAACCAAGAATAATATAGGCCCTCTGAAATGGCCATTCTTGTTCTTTTCCCAACTTTTCTTTACATCAACCAAACTTTCCAACACAAGACCACACCAATTTAGGTCTTTCAGGTCACCCAATTCAGGAACTACTCTTATTAAATTATGGTTGGCATGTCCGTTTCTTAGTGTATCAACCAAGATAGAGTCTAATATAACAATAAAGTTCAGAAGGAATTGATCATTACAGTCAGTGTCAGCTATCAATTTTTCCATAACCATAGCTGTTGTTATATTATCCTGGACATCAAATGTGGTTTTCCACTCTTGCACAAGACTGAAATTCTCTTTAGCTGATTTTCTTCCAACTAAAACCTTCCCCATTGGGAATCCCATTGTGATATGCACGTCTATTTATGCAATTTCAAGTTCTCCTCCATTAGCCAACACCAAGCAACACTTGTTAGGATCAAACTGATCCACTAACCAATATGAAAAAAGCAATGGTAGGGTAACAATATCTAAGTTGAACAAAAATCCAAAGCCAATATTTTCAATCAATTTCTTTTGCTTGGCATTCATTTTTTTCAAGGATGACACCAGCAAGCGTGGGCTTGACCGTGATTTCAATGACGGGAGATTTTTTTTTCTGGTGTTCCTCTCGTTCCTCACAATCAGTTGCCTGTTTTCTATGGTAGGTTGTATGTATGTGGTATCTGTTTGCTCATCAGATGTTATGAGATGCACAGTTGGGTTTACATGTTGAACAACCGTCTCATTAGGTGAATGGTTTTCCAACCTTGCAATTTCAATGGTCTCCACAACAACACTGCTAACAGGAAGATCAGCCCCAGGGTGAACTTCTCTCTTACTGTTTTTTCTAACAAGCGGTTGCGAATCTTTGGATTCAAGGGACCGACAACCCTCCCATCCTTCGTAGGCTTTACTAGGCTCAGTATCAACAGAAAGTTCATCCTTGAAAGGAGGTGAATCTCTAGATAAATCAACTACTGGAGGTTTAACTCCGGATCTTTTTTATCTCTTCGAATTTCTATTTGGACTGTGTAGAACAGGTGAATCACTTACACTCTGCAGACGTTTACCGATAGAATGAACACTTACAATCAATTTCTACAAATATAATTGAAGAAATGACATTGTAAGAGACCGTAGTTTATGCCGTATAAATTCCCAAATTGAACCTCCAGATTAATCACATTAACTTCAATTTATAATGCGAAAGTAATTGAAATAGCAGTGGTAGCTCTTGTAAGGCTGAATAATCGCTTTATTATAAACATTAAATTCTCTTGAATAAGTGCGATTTTCCTAATTTTCGTGAAAAACTAAGCCCTAAACAGTACTCATTCTAATTTAAACTTTAATACACAGAAAACACGAAATCAAACCTTTCGGATCTGAAGACATGTTGATGTATATGATAGATCTCCTCCTCACAAGCCTACAATTAAGCCTCAAGAAATCTTGCAGAGAAATAGAGAGAGTAGATTTAGCTGGAGAATGAACCAAAGCGAAGGTGATGGAGAATTTCTCGAACGTGAAAAGCTTATTAGGCATTTACATTGTTTGCTTTTAATATTTTTTTTAGGAAAACCGTTTTTTTTTTTTTTTTTTTGTTTGCATAAAATCGGGAATTCCAAAGTTTATATTTGCACAACGCTCGACACTTGTGAATTTGTTAGAACCATGATCTTACCTTCTTTATATATGGTTTGATAGTTGCTTAATAAATTTTTGCTCATCAACAGAATAAAATTGCACAACATATTATGATTGGTGAAAACTTGCTCAACATCACCTTATTTTCGCTCACCGATAGTTTATATTTTGCACAACATCAATAGTTTGTTTGCGATAATATTTGATTTTATCTATTTAGGTTTTCATAGTTTCTCAATAGATTTTTGCTCAACATGGTCTTATTTGTTGTCATCAATAGAATACAATTGCACAACATATTATGATTGGGGAAAATTTGCTCAACATCATCTTATTTTTGCTCAACGATAGTTTATATATTGCACAACAACAACACTTTGTTTGAACAAAATCTTATTTTTATCTATTTATGTTTTCATAGTTGCTTAATAGATTATTGCTCAACATGGTCTTATTTTTGCTCATCAATAGAATAAAATTGCACAACATATTATGATTGGGGAGAACTTGCTCAACATCATCTTATTTTTGCTCAACGATAGTTTATATATTGCACAACAACAACACTTTGTTTGCAACAAGATCTTATTTTTATCTATTTATGTTTTCATAGTTGCTTAATAGATTATTGCTCGACATGGTATTATTTTTGCTCATCAATAGAATAAAATTGCACAACATATTATGATTGGAGAAAACTTGCTCAACATCACCTTATTTTTGCTCAACGATCGTTTATATACTGCACAACAACAACACTTTGTTTGCAACAAGATCTTATCTTTATCTATTTATGTTTTCATAGTTGCTTAATAGATTATTGCTCAACATGGTCTTATTTTTGCTCATCAATAGAATAAAATTGCACAACATATTATAATTGGGGAGAACTTGCTCAACATCATCTTATTTTTGCTCAACGATAGTTTATATATTGCACAACAACAACACTTTGTTTCCAACAAGATCTTATTTTTATCTATTTATGTTTTCATCGTTGCTTAATAGATTATTGCTCAACATGGTATTATTTTTGCTCATCAATAGAATAAAATTGCACAAAATCGTATGGGTGGTAAATACTTGCTCAACATCATCTTATTTTTGCTCAACAATAATTTATATTTGCACAACAGCAACACTTTGTCAACTTTGTATTGTGTTTTGAGTGAACAACAATGATATAAATTTGAAATTTCATTTGGACCGTTGGTAAAATTGCGCTGACATAGATGGAAAAGAATATACAAATTTGTATTATTACATGATAAAATCTAAAATTTTATTCTATGATATTGAATTAATGTTTATTTTGAAACATAAATGTCATTCACAAATTTATAAACTGTATTATCTACTAACATTATTTTTATATAATACTGATGACAGAAATTGTGCTGACAGCCTTATTTCGAATGCTTCAACCTCCTCTTGTACTCTCCCATTGCAAGCTTTCTATTTGTAGGTGGTCTTCCTGCTCTCTTTCTTACTACTGGGGGGTAACAGTTGATAGATTTGATCACATCAGGGATGTTTCCTTCATCTTTGTAACGGCCCAGAATCATGATTTCCGGGTTACGTTTCAAGAGATAAAACCCCTTGTTCGGATCTTGCAATCCAGGTACGGGTCGAGGTTTCAAACTCATTTTAAGATTAGTAGAAAGAGGGATTTCAAACCCTAAAAAACCTCGAAGGGCCGTTGGGTACCCTTAACTTGTCCTAAGACTATGTCGCGTAATCCATTTCAAACAAAAGTAAGGCGGAAGTAAAGTTAAGATACAAAGTGTCACGGCAGAGCCGGGTCAAAACCAAAACGTAAGCGAATGATTACCATTTATACCAAGTTAGAGAATTAGCTAGGTTCTTCCATTCGCCAAAAAGAAACCCCGTCATATAGACATCGGGCACTCAGAATCTGCAGAAAATACCTTTAAAAAAAGAACGGGGAAAGGAGTCAGATCGAGCCACTCATGCGGGACCGGCAGTCCTCGCTGAGGCCACATAGTATGTGCTATACCTAATAAAGATGCTCTAATGCAGTACGAAAGTCAAACACACTAGCATGCCCCTAGGTATAATAATGTGCAGAAATACTGTAAAGGGCCCAAGACAATGCCAAGTGGCATATCCCTCTCCTACCTCCACCCCCTTCCGATAGGGCGGAGACTGGCCAGCTCGTGAATGCATTCCATCATAATCGGGGGGCACGCATGCCTAACCCGCTCCACAATAAAGTCCGCAGGCATTTCATAATATAAGGAAGTTCATGACTCGATTGACTCAGGGTACCCGATGAGGCTGGGCTACCCTATGACCCTAGCAAAGACTCTAGGACTATCACAGATAACGGCCGTTCTGTTTCAAACGCATAAAGTAAGCAGATGCTCATTCAATTAATGTAACCTAAACATGATACTACATGGCATGCTTTTTATGCATATGCAACACCTAACATAAAATGCAACAACAGGCATGAATGTCCAACCTGAGTAAGCCCCCTAGGGAACTTACCTGAAGATGCAGAACAGCAAGATAACACAAGCAAGGGCCCTAATGCAAGTCCAAAGCAATCCAAAAGCAATATACACCTATTATCAAGCCATTTTCATAAGTCACTGAACCAGCATTCATACGCACGAGACCCAAGTTCTCAACATCCTTAAAACTGATCGACGGTAAAACCATTTTCCAAAACCTTTTCGATATGATCAACATTAACCAAATTCATTCGTCCAATCAACCCCATTGATGAAATCATACTACAATAATTCCAAACATCCTTCTCAAAACCAACATCATCAAACCAAGATAGAGAATCCCGACATTAAACATGTGAACCTTAAAACCAATACCTCAAAATCATATTATAAAAATAATTCCGACATTTTGATTCTCTAAACAACAAATCCTTAAAAGATATTTCCGAAATTAAGGTCCCTTTTTAAATAATTTAACAAACGATTCTTACTAAATAAAACATCAAAATTAAATCCTCTTTACAACTCATAATTACAATCCGAGCTAATAAGTCATTTTAGAATCCCCAAAAGTACATATTTAAAGATCGCAAAATACATATCTTAATAATATTATTTTAAAATCCTTTAAGACGGATATTCATAATTTCAGAAAATACATTTTTCCAAAACAGAATAATATAATAATGATAATAAACTAACACTAATTAAGTAAAATCATAACATATGTAACTATAAGTAACCACTCATTTAAACATAACAAATAACAACAACAACCCAAAACATCAGCCCAACCCACATCTCTTTTAAGACAGATCCGACCCGGCTAAAGAAGGAGAAGGAATGGACCGGACCAAACAAAGGAAGGAAAGGAAAGGCCCAACTCTCAAACCCGGATCCATCTGAAGCCCAAACCCTTATCTCACTTAAATGAACCGGACCAGATTTTTTTAATCAAGGCTGAACCGAACCAAAAGAAAACAAAACCAACCCGAAAATTAGGCCCAACAGGACCCTTCTTCTTCCCCAAAGAACGAACGGAGCTCTGATGTGCAGAACGGAAAAGCTAGAGGAAGGAGAGAGGAAACCCAGGTCTTGCCGGTGGCGTTCTCAACTCCAACCGACCCCAATCAGGCGGAAATCAGATCCCGATCACAACCCAGGCAAGGACACTCAAACGCGACTAAAAAAAAGGAAGGACAGCGAGCTCACCGAGAGGTCTCGAAGGTTCGCCGGAATGCTCGATCCGTGGAATTCGGCGGCGTCGTCAAGGGGAAACTTCGTTTTGGACCTTGGGAGAGAGAGGGGTAAGTGAAAGGTGCTCTTTTACGAGATAAATAGTCGAAATCGAAAACGAGACGGAAAAGCGACCTTTCTCTCGTGAAAATGAGGAGGAGAAGAGGACGGGAGGTCTGCTCAGCGTCGGGCTGCTCCTGGTGGCTTCGGGATCCTGCTGGCAGCTCAAGGCGCTCGGACAGAGGCTGGACCTCCGCTGCGGCTGCTCAAGGAAGGAGGTGGTGGGGTGCTCAGCTTGGCGTCGTCGGTTTCGAAGAACAGGGCTCGAAGGTGGTGGTTGGAGTTGCAGGGAAATCCGGGGCAATGTCGGCTGGGTTTCTCGAGTGGGACAGATGAGGAGAGAGTTTAGGGTTTTCTAATTGTGAACAAAGGGGCAATTGCTGGGTATTTGGTTGTTCATACATAGAGACAAATCGGCAGTGTGAGGGTGAGCAAATTGTTAGAGGATTAGGTGGGTATGTATATGGGACAAGCTTGAATCAGATGAGATGTATGAAGAAGGAGACAAAATTGGACAGTATGCAGTAGAGCTCCAACGGGAGAGAGAGGGAGAGAGAGAAGGAAAAGAAAGAAAATAGTATGGTCCCAAGTCTAAAATTTCAAATACTTAAAATGAATCCCAAAACCCGCTCACTCGACTTTAACCCGACTCAAAGGATATAAAGCTTAAAACTTCAAATTGAAATCGAATTCTCGAACTGAATCAAATAATAAAATTATATTATACTTTCAAATTTTAGCAAGCGAAAGCGAAAATAAATCTGAATGAAACTCCATTTAAAATAATTATATGCCAGAATTTATTTTAAGAGATTTTAGTTAACTCGATTTAAATTCATATTTAATTTCTTTTTCCGAGAATTAGGATTTAAAAATCCGGGCATTTACAATCTTCTACCAACACTGGATATATTGTTTCTGCATATGACATACGCCAAGCGTCATTGCTGTAAAATTTTGCAACAAAAGCAGACACATTTGCTTTTATGTGTGTAATGGTTGCTAGAGCATGTACACAAGGTATTTTCTCGACATCAAATACTCTGCACGTATATGTCCTCGCTGATAGATCAACTATAGCTACAACTCCTTGACCATTGGTCTCAAATTGTGATTCATTCATCGTTTCTACTCTGCATACCCCAACTTGCTCTTGTCATTTCCTTATCACCTTAAGGATTTCAGGAGTTATTCTATCTTGGTTTGCTAGTGCTTTCTCTCGTCTCTCCTGGAACCATAATGTGAGCTTTTCTCTAGCAAACTTCACAAGTGCCACAATGGGATAATCCTTTTTGCCTTTGAAAACGGAGTTCAAGCTCTCAGCATTGTTGGATGTCATCATGTTGTATCTATTACACTTTGAATGTGCTCTGACCCATTTATCAAAATATGCTAACACCAGATATTCTGATAGTTTTGGACAGGTTGCTTCGATTTGTGCAAGGTAGTTGTTGAACTCTTGGATAGTGTAACTCTCTGCTGCTTTTTTGAACATTTTCCCCGACTCTTTTTTCCTGAATGTCGCTTTGATGTTTTGTTTCAAGTGCCACATACATATGCAGTGTGTAGTTGTTGGGTAAACTAAAGATACAGCCCTTGAAATGCTAGCATGTCTATCAGAGACAAACACTAAGTCATTTGATGGAGGCACAACCTGCAGCAACCGATACATAAACCATTCCCAAGAGTTGTTGTTTACGGAGTCAACAATACCAAAGGCAAGTGGAAAAATATGTCTATTGGCATCTTGTGCAACTGCTCCAAGCAATGTTCCTATGTATTGGCGAGTTAGGAATGTGCCATCAATAACAACAACCTGGTATATAAAGAAAAAAATTACTTATGTTATCGAATTTAAGAAAATCGATGACAACAAAATTTGTGCTGACACTGTTTAAGACATACCTTCTTTAAGAGGGGGAATGCTCTAATGCACTGTCCAAATGACAGAAACAAGTACTGAAACCTGTCTTCTTTGTCTTTTGAAATTAAAGCTATAGTCCCATTGTTTCTCTCCATGAGCATATGGCAAAATGATGGTAAATCTGCATAATTTGATTCTGGTGTCCCCTTAACCATTTCGTGAGCTATTTTTGATGACTTCCATGCTCTCTAGTAGGTAATTTGCATCTTTTTTTCTGTTCTCATCTTATCCATTATCTGTGCTGGTCTGTATCCAGCGTCAACACTGTGTAATTATATTCAAATTAGAATAAATCATATATTAAAAAGCAAGATTAAATATAAATACTATTTCTTAAAAAAAATTCTCACCTTGATTCGATGATGCTTGCAATCACAAAAGATGAAGGCTGTTTGCAGTGTTTTGTCCTGAAATCCCATGTGCAGGTCTGCATGTCCACATATACTATAACCTCATGCCAAGTTGGACCAAATGTTTTGACATGCACTTTCCATTTGCAGTTAGGATCTACCTAATGCACCCTATAATACTTTGTATCTGATTTTGCCACACGAAAACCAAATATCTCGGTTATTGACAAGATTCCCAAAGCATGCTTAACTGCTTTCCTTGATTCAAAGCTTTTGCCTACGCACATCAAGTTTTATGAATTCAGATTCACACTAGGCACAGTAGAGCTATCAACATACCAATCTTCTAGTGTAGTTTCTCTCATGTGTGCTGTAGAATAAAATGCTATCCATATTTCATCTGCAGAATCTTCATCACTTGCAGTGTCACTGTTTAGAGAATACCTGTTGATAACTCCCTCCCTTGATGGAAAATGGAATAAATGTTTCAAGGGCCTTGACAGGATGTTTGTGTCAAAGGCCTTGGCGCATTAACAGTTGATGAAATACAAAACCTATATTATTTGTCCGAATATTATTATATCTTATTATATACTTCCGTTATATTATATGTATATGTTGGACTAACCATTTCAGGAAGTATATTTGAGATTATCTCTTTCCTTTGGTGCATATGAGGAGATCTTATTCAAAAACGGATCATGGCTTCGAAGTGTCCTTATATAGAAGATTGAAGATCAAGTCTGATTCTAGAGCCGTTGGTGAAGATCCTCAGGCGCCATTCCACTCGTATATAAAGGAAAGAAGGACGAAGACAGAAAATACAAGTGCTACACGAGTTTTCAATCATCAAGCGATTATGTCTTCCAAAGTGTCTCTCTGCTAAGCGCTCAAAGAATTTGTTGTTTATTTCAAAGCCTTTGAGAGTCACTGTGAGCTTATAGGATATATTCATTTATAGTGTTACTCGAGAGTTTATAACTCGGGAAGTTGCACTAGGCTATTGATTTGTGAGAGTAAGAGGATTGTACTAGATAGCTGAGAGAGGTGGGGCTCTTCTAGATTGGTCTAGGACTCCAAGGGAACGTGAGTTGACTAGATTGCAATTGTATAGGAGAGAGGCTTCTCGGTGAGCTATTAGGATCCTAAGCTAAGTGAATCAATAAAACCTTTGAATCCTAGGGTTGTGGAAGAACCCTAGGCGGGGACGTAGGCCAAGTTGTGCTGAACCTCGTAAACAATTACTCGTGTTCTTTACTTATTTGCTTTACCTTATTTCCGCACTTGGTTCGAATTGTTTAACTTTGTGATTCAGGTTTATCTCAAAGGTTTTGGTACAAGCTCCAAAAGTCTTGAGACTTTCTGCGAAAAACGGGCATACTCTATTCAACCCCCCTTCTAGAGTATTTCTTATTACATTGTTCTTATATTATCGAACCTTCAATTGGTATCAGAGTTTTACTCACTGTTTTTGATCTAACAATCTTGTGAGTTTTCGATCATGTCTGGTGAAGCAAGCAGAGGATTTGCACAGGGAAGGTCCACAAGCAGACCGCCACTCTTTGTAGGAAACAACTTTGTCTACTAGAGATCTTTGATGAAGATGTTTATCATTGACCAAGATCTAGAGCTTTGGAACATTATAGAGAATGGTCCGAAGATTCCAGAAAAAGATGGACCAAATGACACCAAAGTTGCAAAGAAGGAGTCTGAATACAACCAAGCAGATCTTGAAACCATCTCCAAAAACTACAGGGCTATTAACTTACTTTATTGTGGTCTTAGCACTGATGAGTTTAACCGTATTTCATCTTGTAGGTCAGCTAAAGAGATTTGGGACAAGTTGGTCGTCACCTATGAAGGAACGAGCCAAGTAAAAGACACCAAGATCAGCATCTTCCTTCGAAAGTATGAGCTCTTTAAGATGAAGTCTGATGAGTCAATCAAGGCCATGTTCACACGATTCACAGAAATCACCAACAACCTTGACTCTCTCGGCAAGAGCTTTACCAACGTTGAGAAAGTAAGGAAGATACTGAGGTCCCTTCCAAAGGAGAAATGGGGTCCAAAAGTAATAGCTATAGAGGAAGCCCAGGACCTCACCACTCTACCCCTTGATGACCTTCTTGGAAAGCTGATCACGCATGAGATGATCCTTAATGAAGACGATGGAGAACTTCCAGCTAGCACTAAGAACTTGGCACTCAAGTCAAAGAAGGATGAGCCCAAGGATGGATCTGATTCCGAAGATGAGGATGACGATGAGGATGATCCTTTTGCTCTTATCACAAGAGGTCTTGCTAGAATTCTCAAAATGAAGAAGCAATTCAACAACAAGGATGGATCAAAGTCTTCAAAATTTCGAGGTAAGCCTCAATACAACAAGTATGAAAAGAAGACTAAACCGTTGTCTTGTTTTGAATGTGGTGAAACAGATCATCTTGTGAAGGACTGCCCTCAAAAGACAAGGAGCCAGCCCAAGAAAGGTGACAAATGGAAGAAGAAAGCCATGGTGGCTACTTGGAGTGATTCCGACTCTGACTCCGACGATGAGAAGGCCAACATTTGTCTTATGGCCTCAGAAGATGAATCCCATGATGAAAAGCTTGAAGCTACTGTAAGAGAACTTATGGAAAGTCCAAAAGAGGTATTATCAGAATTCCTTTCCAATATGATTGCCAATGAAGAAAAGCTTATTGCCCAAACTAACATTCTTATTAAGAGAATTGTGGATCAGGAAAGAACTATTGAGGATCTGTCTATGAGGGTCAAAGGTCTTGAAGCTTCTTATTCAGGTCTTGACATTAAAGTCAAGACGCTTGATTCGGAGAAATCTGAACTCAAGCAAGATCTCTCCTCTCTAAGAACTGAGCATCATGACTTAGAGAACGAGAAGATCTCCCTGAATAATAAGATTCTAGACCAACAGACAGCCCTCATAAGTTTTACCAAATCCAAAGGCACTCTTGATAAGATGTTGGGTGAGCAACAAAGCTCTCTAAACAAAAGTGGTATTGGTTACAATCCAAAGTTTTTAAAGAAGCAACACATTACCACTTTTGTAAAGGCAAAAGGAAGCAGAACCTCTCCTATATGTCACCACTGTGCGAGAAAGGGACATGTAAAAGAGACCTGCCCTTATAGAAGAAAGGATCCATATATTATTCGCAATACATTTCCTGTTCATTTGAGAAAAGAACGGATAACACAAGTTTGGGTCCCAAAAGGCACTATTTTACCAAATATGGTTTACCCCAACAATGGATCCAAATTTGCTTATTGGTCTAGCCACAAAGAATGATGTCTGTCTTGCAGGAAATCACCAAGGTGAAAGAACACAAATGGATTATTGATAGTGGATGCTCAAGGCATATGAGTGGGAAGAGTTCTCTCTTTCATGATCTAAAGGAGCAATCCACGGGAACAATCACTCTTGGTGACAAAGGGAAATGCGACATTGTTGGTATTGGTAGTGTTGGAAGTGATTCCAGCCATAGTATTAAAAATGTCTATCTTGTTAATGGTTTAAAGTATAATCTGCTTAGCGTTTCTCAATTATGTGATAGTGGTAACAATGTCAGATTTAACAAGAAAAGATGTATAGTGTGCAGAGAAGATACAGGTGAAGTTATTCTAACTGCATATCGTTACAACAATATTTACGCCGTAAATGCTGATCAAGTGGCACAAGGAAGCTTAACCTGTCTAAAGGCTTTGACGGATGATCCAAAGCTCTGGCAGAGGAGACTCGGTCACGTGAGTCCACATACACTACAGAAGCTTGTGTCCAAAGGGCTTGTAAGAGGGCTACCTGAAATGGACTTCAAAGGTATTGATATGTGCAATGCATGCACACGAGGTAAACAAACACGTAGCTCCTTCAAACCCAAAAAGGTTGTCAGTTCTTCTAGACCCCTTGAACTTTTACATATGGATTTACGTGGTCCTATGCGAGTCAAATCTCCCAATGGTAAAAAGTACATGCTAGTTGTCGTTGATGATTTTTCTAGATATACTTGGGTTGCATTTTTGAAAGAAAAATCAGAGGCCTTATTTGAGTTTTCAAAACTTTGTAAGGAGTTGCAAACTTTAAGAAATGAGCCCATAGTGTCTATTCGGAGTGATCATGGTAGGGAGTTTGATCAACTTCAATTTGATTTGTATTGTGCTAAATATGGCATCTCCCATAACTTTTCTGCTCCTAGGACACCTCAACAAAACGGGGTTGTGGAACGCAAGAACCGCACCTTAGAGGATATGGCCAGGACTATGCTTTTAGAAAATGCATTACCTAAAACCTATTGGGTTGAAGCTGTTAACATAGCTAACTAAGTTTTAAATCGTTGTCTTATTCGTTCTATCTTAAAGAAAACTCCTTATGAACTTTTCGAAGGCCGCAAACCACTTATATCTTATTTTAAACCCTTTGGCTGTACTTGTTTTGTTCATAACAATGGAAAAGATAACCTTGGGAAATTTGATGCGCGTAGTGATTAATGTATATTTCTTGGCTACTCCACGAGTAGCAAAGCTTATAGAATCTTAAATAAAAGGACCCAGGTTGTTGAAGAAAGTATACATGTTATTTTTGATGAATGCAATGACGGCTCTTTGAGTGAAAGTGTTGCAGATATAGATCTTAACATCCATGCAGAGAACGATGAAGGTGATGATGTTGCTACCAAGAACACAGAGAAGATGAACATGCAGGAACCGATTCTCAACACTGAAGAATTGGCCCAGGGTGTTGAAGATTCATCCAAAGCCCCTGGTGTCCAATCCAACAGTGTTGAGACTTCAGAAACTGTTGTAACTGAACTTAACAGGACCACGGAGTCAGATGCACTACAAGTCAATCCTACCAGTGTGACGAATCAAGGAGCTGAGACTAGCAAAAGGAAAGTCAAATACTCCTCATCACACTCATTAAAGGATATCATTTCTGACCCTACTTCTAGTGTTCAAACTCGTTCTAAACTTAAAGATCTTTGTGCTTTTCACGCATTTGTTTCTCTTATTGAGCCAAAGAAGGTAGATGAGGCACTTCAGGAGTCAGACTGGATCATTGCTATGCAAAGTGAGCTTAACGAATTTGAAAGGAACAAAGTCTGGACCTTGAAGCCTAGGCCAAAGCATCAATCAGTCATTGGCACTCAATGGGTATTTCGAAACAAGCTAGATGAGAATGGTAAGGTTGTGAGGAACAAGGCAAGGCTTGTTGCTCAAGGCTACAATCAAGAGGAAGGTATTGACTACGAGGAGACCTTTGCTCCCGTAGCCAGGCTTGAAGCCATTCGCATTTTATTAGCATTTGCATATTTTATGAGCATAAAGTTATATCAAATGGATGTCAAGTGTGCTTTTCTCAATGGTTTCTTAGAGGAAGAAGTTTATGTGGCTCAACCCCCAGGTTTTGAAAGCTCAGAATTTCCCAATCATGTTTATAAACTTGACAAAGCGCTTTATGGTTTGAAACAAGCCCCAAGAGCTTGGTATGAGCGCTTGTCAAAATATCTTTTAGAAAATGATTTTAAAAGGGGGTTGATCGACAAGACTCTTTTTATCAAGACCAAAGGAAAGGACATTTTGGTTATTCAAATTTATGTTGATGATATATTATTTGGTGCTACTAACACATCTTTGTGCAAGGAATTTTCTGACATCATGTGCAGTGAATTTGAGATGAGCTTGATGGGTGAACTCAACTTCTTTTTGGGATTACAAGTTCATCAATAAAAGAAAGGGATCTTTGTCAACCAAAGCAAGTACACTAAGAATCTCTTAAAGAAGTTCAAGATGGATCAATCCAAGGCAGCCAAGACTCCCGTGAGCTCAACATTGTCTCTAGATCAAGACAAGACTGGAATAAGTGTCAATCAAAAGGAGTATCGAGGAATGATTGGATCTTTATTATATCTCACGACTAGTAGACCTGACATCATGTTTAGTGTTTGCATGTGTGCTAGGTTTCAAGCTGATCCTAAAGAATCTCACCTCGTGGCTGTGAAGAGGATCTTTCGATATCTCAATGGCACTAAGGAACTTGGACTATGGTACCCAAAGCAAAAGGATTTCACTTTAATTGGATATTCTGATGCAGATTTTGCAGGCTATAAGGTGGATAGAAAGAGTACATCAGGATGTTGCCAATTCTTAGGAGCATCTTTGATCAGTTGGCACTCAAAGAAACAAAACTCGGTTGCTCTATCCACTGCAGAAGCCGAATACATTGCAGCTGGAGCCTGTTGCTCCCAAATCCTTTGGATAGCCCAACAAATGCGAGATCTTGGCATCAACCTCAAAGGTATTCCAATTAAGTGTGACAATACAAGTGCCATCTCCATCACTAAGAATCTTGTTCAGCATTCAAGGACCAAACATATTGATGTAAGGCATCATTTCATTAGAGATCATGTTGAAAAAGGTGATGTGTCCATATCTTTTATTTCTACTGATTATCAATGGGCTGACATTTTTACTAAGCATTTGGCAGAGGACAGGTTCACCTTCATTAGACGAGAGATTAGGATGCTTAACAAGGATGCACTTTCGTAGGGGGAGCTTTCCCTTTACGAAAGATAAATTCTACTTAGTGTCAAGACCCTTGAGAACCATGTCAAGGTGTGTGAACTAAATGGTGGAGTACATATATTGGATCATATATTTTTGGTTAATATCTTTTTAGATATTTAATCAATTATATTTGTTTTAATCGGATTTCAAAAATTGTCCATTTAGTAATTTCCTTAAACCGTTAAAGATATTTTATTTTTGGAAATAGATTTTTTTAGTTATCTTGTCCGATTTTAATGGATATTTGAATTTGAAAACCTTTCAAATTGGCAATGTAATGATTTCTTTCCTTGGAACCCTAAACCCGTCCCATCATTCCCTCTACTTAAACCCAATTCTGTACCCGATTACAACCCACGCTCAGATCTAAGCTAAATCCCTTCACCTTCTCCTTCTTCAACCTCTCATCTGTTCTTAGAAAACCCTAACCGTTTTCCTCTATGGCACCCAAAACCAAGAAAGCTGTCACACCCAAACGACTTGGCGCCAACCCCAAGGGACGTCAGGCCCCTGCTACCTCTCCCACACCTGAACCCGCTCCTCAAGCTATCATCCCAACTGTCGTCCAGAGCACCATCGCCGAGAGCTCGGCCATTGTTCCCAAGGGCTCTGAAAAGCGCTCTGCTAAGAAGCCGATCAATGCTAAACAGAAAGGGAAGAGGAATATCTTGGCTGAGGAACCAGACGAGGATGAGGATGAAGATGATCTAGACGCCCTCCTGGAAAGAGATGATGCCAAGGAAGCCGAGGAGGAGGCCTTGAGGAAGAAAAAGGCTGATGAGGAGGCCGAACTTGCTAAGAAACTGGCCAAGGAAGAAGCTGAGCGGATTTGGAAGGAAGCCGAAGCCGAGGAGGTTCCATCCGAGGAGGAGCCTCAAGAAGATGAAGAAAAAGAGCGGATTATCTCTTTCCTTTGGTGCATATGAGGAGATCTTATTCAAAAATGGATCATGGCTTCGAAGTGTCCTTATATAGAAGATTGAAGATCAAGTCTGATTCTAGAGTCGTTGGTGAAGATCCTCAGGCGCCATTCCACTCGTATATAAAGGAAAGAAGGACGAAGACAGAAAATACAAGTGCTACACGAGTTTTCAATCATCAAGCGATTCTGTCTTCCAAAGTGTCTCTCTGCTAAGCGCTCAAAGAGTTTGTTGTTTATTTCAAAGCCTTTGAGAGTCACTGTGAGCTTATAGGATATATTCATTTATAGTGTTACTCGAGAGTTTATAACTCGGGAAGTTGCACTAGGCTATTGATTTGTGAGAGTAAGAGGATTGTACTAGATAGCTGAGAGAGGTGGGGCTCTTCTAGATTGGTCTAGGACTCCAAGGGAACGTGAGTTGACTAGATTGCAATTGTATAGGAGAGAGGCTTCTCGGTGAGCTATTAGGATCCTAAGCTAAGCGAATCAATAAAGCCTTTGAATCCTAGGGTTGTGGAAGAACCCTAGGCGGGGACGTAGGCCAAGTTGTGCTGAACCTCGTAAACAATTACTCGTGTTCTTTACTTATTTGCTTTACCTTATTTCCGCACTTGGTTCGAATTGTTTAACTTTGTGATTCAGGTTTATCTCAAAGGTTTTGGTACAAGCTCCAAAAGTCTTGAGACTTTCTGCGAAAAACGGGCATACTCTATTCAACCCCCCTTCTAGAGTATTTTTTATTACATTGTTCTTATATTATCGAACCTTCACCTGTCATCTCCAGGATCTTCCAACAATACACCTTTCATCCTGGTGTCACCGATCAATGTCATGCTATTTTCCCCTGTAACAATGTTGGTAATAGGTTGATTGCATGTCACTACCTGTAAACTGTCAGCTAAGAATGGATGTTGATCTTCACCTTGTTCATTATCTGATTTAATGCTGACACACAGCTCAACAACAAATTTAATATCCTGTAGTTCGGACAACCTTAAAAACTCTTTCAAAACAGCATCACATTCAACAAGAAGCGGAGCTCTCAACATTTTGAAAGGGTGTAAATGATTGAATTTCAATTCTAATGCACTATCTATATTGAACCTGTTGTGCACTTTTTCAGTTAAACCCTGTAATGTTATTGACTCATCAATCATAAACACCTTTGAAGTAGTGTCTCCAACAATGGTTGGACATGAATCATCAAACAACCATTTCCCACCATATACAACTGTAATAATGTGGGTTGCCATTGTAATCTGCAGAGTATGAATTTAAGAGGATAAATACATTGAAGTAATAATAAACACAATCTGATTAAAAACGATGACATGAGCAACCAAAGTGAATAGAATACACCTGTTATGAAAAAAATTCTTACAAAATTTGCACCTATGGTGCAAATATTTTATGATTCAAATACAGTGCTGACATTAAAACTTTCAAGGTGTAATAAGGAATCTATAGATCATTATATTGTCAAATGCAACAATGGATTTGCACCCCCTGTGCAATTTTTCTATGACTCAATTGTAGTGTTGACATGGCTCAATCAATGTTCAATAAGAAAGTGTAGTGATGACATGAGCAATCAAAGTCTAATAAGGAAGGGATAATTTAATATATTGTCCAGATTCAAGTGTAGTGATGACATGAACACAATATTGGATGACATGAACCCAATATTAGATGTGACAGTTTGGAATCTATATCTTTAAATCAACAACAAAATGAATACAATACACATGTTATGAGAAAAATTATATAAAACTTGCACTTCTGGTGGAAAACTTCTATGATTAAGGTCTAGTGATTACTTGAACAATCATAGTGAAATCACATCGTAAGCAATCATAGTGATGACTTGAGCAATGTAAAATATTAACAAGCATAAATAAGCATAAACATACACAGATTCGATTGGAAACTTCAAGATTACACATATATAGCAAAAAATGCTCATAAACATTAATTCATGCTTAAAAAATCAATCAAAATTTGCGCCAAGGCGCAAATTTTGATGCATTCTATAACATTATTCATTCGATTCTACTGTATGTGTGACTCCATAACCTTAATCACTTGATGCATAAAAAATGAATCAAAGTTTTCGCAAAAGGCACAGATTTTGATGCATTCAATAGCAGTAATCATTCGGTTCAACTATATTTCCATACAGATATAGCATATATAAGCATAGATAAACACAGATTTGACGTAATCTACATTTGTAATCACACGATTCAAATCAGTAATCCAAAAATCGAAGGAAATTTGCGCCTTCGACACAAATTTAATATGATTCTTCAGTATAATTGAGTATCAACTTAGAATCATCCAAATTCTAGTAAAATTTGCACCTTTGGCGCAAATTTTTGACTAATTCATGGTAGCGTTTGTTATAAATTGTAATCGAATACTTTGCTTACCTGATTCTCTAGAATAGACTTCAAAATCGATCGCTTTGATGATGTCGGAGTGGTAATCTGTCGGAAATCCTAGCAATCGCCAGCGAGAAGGTCGGGAGGGAGAAAGAGAGAGCGTCCGGAGATGGAGAGCTGGAGGAGAGTGTAGGATTGTAGAATTGATGTAAAGTCCTCCTTGAGGGTTTCCATTCATTGATATAACATATATATAGGTTACAAAGGTATTGGACCTTAATGGGCTTTTAGCCCACTATACAATATTAAGACCTATGTAATCTATCAAACCCCCGCAGTCGAAACGGGAGGGGTCCGTACAGTGAGACTGGAACGAAAATCAATGAACAAATGTCTAGGTAAACCCTTGGTGAATATATCAGCGTACTGATAAGAGGACGGGACATGTAGAACGCGGACATGTCCAATGGCAACCTTGTCCCTGACAAAGTAGAGATCAAGCTCAATGTGCTTCGTGCGTTGATGCTGGACTGGGTTGCTAGCCAGGTAGACGGCGGAGACGTTGTCAGTCTAGACCAGAGTGGCGTTCTACAAGGGGCATCGTAGCTCAAGCAGGAGATTGCGGAGCCAAGAGCACTCGGAGACAACATTGGCAACACCCCTGTATTCGGCTTCAGCGCTGGAGCGAGACACGACGGACTGACGCTTGACTGACCAAGATACAAGAGTGTCATTGAGGAAGACACGGTAACCAGACGTGGAGCGACGTGTGTCTGGACAACCACCCCAATTCGCATCAGTGTAAGCCACAAGATCAAGCTTAGAGGAAGGAGTGATGGTGGTGCCGAGCTCGAGGGTGCCGCTGGTGTACCGAATGATCCACTTCAAAGCCTGAAAGTGAGGTTCCATAGGGGCATGCATAAACAAGCCAATCTGCTGAACGGCGTAACTGATATCAGGCCTGGTGAAAGTGAGATACTGAAGAGCACCAGCGAGGCTCCTGTACAGTGTGGGATCGTCAACCAAAGGACCAGAATGAGCACTGAGCTTGTTGGATGTATCGACTGGGGTCGCAATGGTATTACAGTTGACCATCTTAGCCCGAGCAACAATCTCTGCAGCATACTTACTTTGTGAGAGAAACAGACTAGACGCATGCCGCTGAACAGCAACTCCCAAGAACTAAGACAGCTGACCCCGATCAGACATGGCGAATTCCGCACTCAACTGCGAGATTATCGACGTTCGAAGAGCATCAGAAGAGGCGGTGAGAATGATGTCGTCGACATAAAGCAGCAGGAATGCAGTTGACCATCCTAGCCCGAGCAACAATCTCTGCAGCATACTTACTTTGTGAGAGAAACAGACCAAACGCATGTCACTGAACAGCAACTCCCAAGAAGTAAGACAGCTGACCCCGATCAGACATGGCGAATTCCGCACTCAACTGCGAGATTATCGACGTCCGAAGAGCATCAGAAGAGGCGGTGAGAATGATGTCGTCGACATAAAGCAGCAGGAATGCCAAGTTTGAGCCTCTGCGATAGATAAACAGAGACGTATCCGAATGGCTGCCATTGAAAACCAAACGGAGCAGATGAGAGGCAAAACGCTGGAACCACGCCCACGGAGCCTGTTTCAGACCATATAGAGAGCGCTTGAGGAGACAGACATGCTTTGGACGCTCAACATAAGTAAACCCCGGCGGCTGAAACATGTAAACTGTCTCGTTCAGATGACCATGCAGAAAGGCGTTCTTGACATCTAACTGATGGATGGCCCAGTTGCGCGACAAAGCCAGACTCAGGACCACTCAAATAGTGGCAGGCTTGACCACAAGGCTGAAGGTCTTATCACAATCAATACCGCCCTCGTACAGGAGGTTGTCCCTTTACCAACTTCACTACCACGCCATCCTGATTTCCATTGCAATCTATATATAAATATATCTATACATATATATTATAATATCTATACGAGGCCCCTAAAATTTTAAGGCCCTGTGCGATGGCACTATTCGCACACCCCATGGGCCGGCCCTGCGGGCGGGTCAAAGGCGGCGAGGGTTGCAGCGGGCGCCGCATGACTTGCGGCGGCCGCCGCCAGGGAGGGGTGTAAAGCTGCGGGCACAGCAATTGTACATGCGGTGGGCGCCGCATGCCCTGCTGCGGGCGCCACACGTAGGTGATGGGAGGCTGTTTGGCGGGGTGATGGGAGGTGGATAGCGGGGTGATAGGAGGTGGTCATGGAGACGATCTGACGGGGTCGGAAGACACCGGAGACGCTGCGGGTGTGTGGTCTAGTGGTGGGGGGTGGTGGTGGGTGGTGTTGGGGGAGAAGCAGGAGCACCGAGAGAGCTCTGGAGAAAAAGGAAGTGAGGGAATGGTGACTCAGACTCTGACGGAGACACAGGGGGTGTGGAGACGCAAAGAGAAATCGCGACTCATCAAAGGTGACATGACGTGAGAGAATGATCTTGTGGGTCTTGATATCGAGGCAAATGTAACCGCGATGATCAGACGGATAGCCTAGGAAGACACATGGAGTGGAGCGCGGGAGAAGCTTGTGCGGGGCTGTGGAGGACTGGTTTGGGAAACACAAGCACCCGAATGTGCGAAGGTGATCATACCTAGGCTCGGCGTAATAAAGTGTCTGAGCTAGCGAGCGATGGTGTAGGGTAGTGGAAGGGAGAATGTTTAGGAGATAACATGTGGTGGATAAGGTGTGAGGCCAATAGGGAAGGGGAATAGATGTGTGGAAGAGGAGAGAGCGCATCATGTTGGTAATGGTTCTGATGATTCTTTCTGCCTTGCCATTCTGCTGAGAAGTATAGGGGCAAGACAAGCGATATGAGATCCCATTTGCGGAAAAGAAGGAATGAAAGTCTTTGTTGTCAAATTCACGGTCATTGTCACATTGGAAGCATTTGATGGACATGTGAAACTGTGTTTTGATGTAGGTATGGAATCTGGCAAAGACAGGAAACACTTGGGACTTGAAATGCAACGGGAAGACCCATAAGTAATGAGGATAATCATCAAGAAACAAGAGGTAGTACTTGTAACCCTCCTTGCTAGGCACGGGAGAGGTCCAAATGTCGCCGTGAATGATATCAAAGGGAGCAAGGGTAGAGGTCAAAGACCGTTGGAACGACAGTCTGGCATGTTTGCCTAGTTGGCAGGAAGAGCATAAACCAGAGTGTGGGTCTTTAGTATAGGTGAGAAGGTTCTGGCAACGGAGGACATCTAGAACGGCAGCGCTGGGATGGCCCAAGCGTGCAAGCCACATGCTGGACGATGATGTCGAGAGGGCGACCGGACACGACTGACTGGACGCGGGAGGTGGTGTGACAGGGTAGAGCTCCCCGATGCTGTTACATCTCATGCGAGTAACCCCCGTAGTAAGGTCGTTCAGAGAGAAACCATAGGGATCAAACGTAAGGGAAACGTTGTTGTCAGTAGTGAACCGACGGACAGAGATAAGGTTTTTGACAATCTTTGGGGCAATAAGGACATTGTTGAGGTGTAGTGGGTAGGTAAGGGTTGGGGTCTGTAATTTGGCGTGGCCAATTCCCGAAGTAGCAAGACGACCACCATTTCCGACGATAATAGAGTGGGCAGGGCCCTTAAAAGAAATAGATGAGAGGTTACCTGAGGAGTTCGTCATGTGGGAGGTGGCACTAGTGTCCATGTACCAAGAAGAGTCTAAAGATGTCGGCTGCGTAGAGGAGAAGGCGTGATGCAGAGCTGGCGGAACATTGCCGAGGTCAGGCGATGTCAGAGAGGCCTGAGGACCGGCGTGTCGAGAGGTAAGATATCTAGAGTATCCAGAGAAGGCGTGATGTTGGTGATTATAGAGAGCCATGGTAAGAGATTTTATATATATATATATATATTGGCTCCTTAACTTAATAAGGAACTAACTTAGGGCCAGAAACGTAATTAGGAGGAACATAAGGGATGTTTCTTTAATTTCTATAAAAGAAATTGAGAAAGCTGCGAAGAAGCGTCAATGGAGTTCGGCCTCGGCGACGTTTGGAAGCGGCGAAGGCGAGGGCTCCAATCGGCGGCGGCGATATGCTGAAGTGGCTTGACGGCGACAATCGAAGACGAGGACTACAACGCCGGTCGGAGGCGGGGGAGCGGGGAAGAGAACTGGGCTCGAACAGGGTGGTGTAGGGGCTCGGAGATGGCGGATCCGGGCTGTGACTGCGAGGAACAACAAGAGCGAGGAAGAAAGGGAGAGGATTGCGGCTGAGACCGTCTAGGTCGAATTTGAGAGAGAGATCGGCGGCAAGGGGACGACGCCGGCGGCGGAAGATGAGGGGTGGGGCGGGAGGATCAAATTAAGATTCTGTGAGGAAGAAAAGGCTGTGATGTCATGTATGATTGTAGAATTGATGTAAAGTCCTCCTTGAGGGTTTCCATTCATTGATATAACATATATATATATATATATATATATATATATATATATATATATATATATGTGTTACAAAGGTATTGACCCTTAATGGGTTTTTAGCCCACTATACAATATTAAGACCTATGTAATCTATCAGAGAGGGAAAGGCGCTTGGGAGAGAGGGTGAAGGCTTTTATTTAGGACATTTTACAAAAATGTCCCAAAACGTGGATATTTCGTAAAATAAGTCTATTTTCGTGGCCATTTTGCAAAATCCCCCATAAATGGGGAAATGTATAAAATTTGGGGGATCGGATTTACGGGTCAACCCGTCAATAACCAAGTTTCCTCCTCTTCTGGGAATTCGGGTCTCTCTCTCTCTAAAGTGCAGCAAGAAACTTTCGCGTCGCGAATCCGAACGAAAATCAGCTCCGGCGCCGGCAGTCGACTGGCAATTGCGGCGGTGTAAACTGAAAAGAATCATTCTAAGGCCAAGGCCATGGAGTCCGACTTCGATTTGGCATTCCGCTTGCAGATGGAGGAAGCACTCGCCGCTTCCCTCTCGTTAAACTCCTCCTCGTCCTCCTCCGCCACCGTTTCCTCCTCTCGGCAACAAGCTCCGGCGAACTCTGGTCGCGCCTTTAAAGTCGACGATATGGAGGCGTCGGTGCGCGATAAGCTCGAGCAAGAGCGGAGGGACAGGGAATTGATCGAGGCGGAGGTGAGGAAGACGAGGCTTGATCTTAGCCGCCGAGTTCGTGATCAGAAGTTCGCGCGCGATCTGAGTGAGATATCGGACGAGGATTGGGGTGAATTCGGCGATGAATTAGAGATGCCGTCCGGTGAGGGCTCGTCTTCTGGTGCACTCCCCTTGGCGAAGTATGAGACTTACAGGTATTTTGGTCTTTCTAGCCCTATAATTCGATGTGAATTCTGTGGATTTGCCTTGGTTCAGATAGCGATCGAAGTAGAAGAAGTATTTATGGGTACGTTGGTAGCATTCTGGTTCAGAAATGAATTCTCTTGAACCAAATTCGAGTGGTCTTTCTTCCTTTATGTTAAGTGAAGATCTTCTTGTTCATATCTTGTTCCGAGATTGGCTCCTGAACCATGATTCTATAGGGGATTGATGGTGATATTGTGGTTTTAATAGAGAACATTTGGTTATTTGAATTTCTGTTGCATTATGAGAAAGATTGATCGGTGCAGTAGTTATGAACCTCCAATGGTTTCATAAGGGAAAATCCGGCAATCTTTAAACTAAGCTCTTCAAATACTTGCAAATTTCAAATAAATGCTACAGTAATAAGTATTTGAAGCCTGCACCTTGATGGAAGGCAAACTTAAGGTTCTCTTAAAACCTGGTAAGAGCGAACAAGAAAGTGCCTTCTTTGGTTTTCATGTGATGGTGACCTGATGATCATGATTTGGGTTCATAGTGCTAAGATTACTAGTTTTATTGGTGATATTGACTGATGTTTCATCAGTTCACAATCTTATACTTTTTTCGACTGTTGAATGTTGATGAATGTTACTGAAAACTCATATTGGAAATGCCAAATTACGAAAAAGATTTGCTTACCGGATACTGAATAGATTAGTTCTTTTTTGTTGCTGTTGTATTTTGTGTGCTCACTACTTCAATTCTGATGGGATGTGTTAAACAAGAATTTTGATCTATTGGAAAGACTTCAAGTCTTGAAGGATGAAAGCAACTAATATTGGTCGAGTTTGACTGCAATTGTGATAAGTATTTTGATCTTATGTTTGAGCTTCTTAATCCCAATATTTATTTATTTTTAAGATTGCGTCCAGGTTGTATTTCAAGGGTTTGTTAAGTGAAGAAAGAATAGGTGGTTCAAAGGTTGCATTTTGTGGGATTGGCATTGCTATTTGTGACCCAAGGGATAATCTAATTTTTGAGCTGAAGAGGCCCATCAAAGGGGTTGTGAGCCGTCAATTAGCTGATGCTATGGCCTTACATGAAGGGCTTGAAATTGCCTTCTCTCTGGATTTAAGGCGGATTAAATTCTTCTGCGATTACAGACCTATATTCCAGTATGTAAGTATTTAAGACATTTGAGTGGCTTACACTTGATGTTTCTCCGTATGCTTGGAATATGGTTTTGCTTTAGCTTTTTTTTTTCTTTTTTTTTTCCTCTCTTTTTTTGTCTTTTTTGCATTACTATGAATAGAAAAACAGAAATCTTATTGAAAAGCATTGAATATTGCCTGCTAAGATCAGTCTGGAAGTTCGGGATTTTTACAAGTATACTCTGTAGAGTTCCTTCTTAGTTTGAGCAGGAGTTCTGGGTCAAGCTTGTTTTTAGTTAAAGATTGATGCCCTCTAAAAATTTAGGCATTACTAATACTTCCTTCATATAACTTGAAGATTATTTTGATACAAAAAATATTCAGATTGGGGTATAACTGTATAAGTTTGTTCATGTCAAGCATACTCTATTGGAATAGGGGTGCAGTCCCTGATTGCATCCTTTATTAAATCTGAAAGACCAGTTATAGAGTAGAGCTTGCTTGCTTTATCTAAATGCCATGCCAAAAGGAGGTATGGGTATGAATAATGATCCTGCTGGATGCCATCTGAACCAGAAAGTAAATTAATGATTTGATCCTTTTGTTATAAAGATCTCATGGAACCGTAGCTTAACGGATTGGTCCTGTTGTAGAACATCACATAATTGAAGGGATATATGATACTAGTGTTTTTGAAACAGTTCCAGAAATTAGCAAATAATCTATGTTCATCCCTTTCCTTCTTTTTTGTGTTCTTATAGCATTTCATGTGTTGCCAAGAAACTGCTATTCCACAGTGTCCATCTTTCACCAAAGAAGGCTCCATCCATTGTTGATATAATAAGATGATTGCATTACATCTTCTTATTCCAGGTTAGGCAGCGATGGCAACCAAAGCAGCGTAAGCTTGCCACATTAATGAATAAGGTGGCGGTTCTCAAGGGAAAGTTTGCATTCTGCCGCCCACGTCTTGTTCCAAGATGTGCTATAAAGCATGCTTTCAAGCTTGCCAGGGATGCTATTGAGACTGAGGTGGCTAACTCCGCAGATTCTATCAGAGAAAACAATTTAAAAGTGACTTGTACGATCTGTTTGGAAGAAACATATACTGATCAAATGTTCCATATTGATGTTTGCTTGCACACGTATTGTTTCTCTTGTATGAAGCAACATGTGGAAGTCAAGCTTCTCCATGGCGTGGTACCGCATTGTCCGCATGAAGGATGTACTTCTCAGCTCAGTATTAACAGTTGTGAGAAATTCTTGACTCCCAAACTAAATGAAATGATGAAGCAAAGGCTAAAAGAAGCATCTGTACCACCTACAGAGAAAGTTTATTGCCCATTTCCTCGGTGCTCAGAATTAATGTCAAAAGGGCAGGCTTCAGAATTTGCTAGGAAAGAATCTGTCCAGTTCAGAAATTTTGGAGGTAGGAAATGCGTAAAGTGCAGTGGGCTCTTTTGTATAAATTGCAAAGTTCCTTGGCATCATAACATGACATGCAAACAATATAAGAAGTTGCATCCATTACCTGCTGATGATACAAAACTTAAGTCTCTTGCATCAAGGAATTTGTGGCGCCAGTGTGTCAGGTGCAATCATATGATTGAACTCTCTGAGGGCTGCTACCACATGACTTGCAGGTAATTTTTCTTAGTTGTGATGAAGATTTGGTTATGGACTTGAAAGTGCTAGCTTGTGATGAATGTCTTGGGAACTTTTATGATATTCTGCTAACTGATAGACCTAATTCAGCTAATAGTTTAATATCCCCATCAAACATTGCAAAACATTGCTACTTGTTACCTGGAGTTGAAAAATAGGGATAAGGTATTGAAGATATTCCTTTTGGTTGAGTTTGCACTAATTTTGTAATCATCCAATGCATCCACAGTACATACTAGGGCTTTGGCATGCATTGGCATTTTATGTTTTCACTTTTAAGCTTGTAGCCTTCTGTTCCACAAAATTTGGTAAATTACTACTTGTTACCTGGAAAATACTCTTTGTTTCTACTGTGTTCCCTGGGAAATACTCTTTTTTGTTTCTACTGTGTTCCCTGGAAAATACTCTTAGTTGCTACTTGTTACCTGGACATTACCCATGTAAATTAGATGTCATATGCTAAGAAAGAAGTCAACTGTGTTCCCTGGGAAATACTCTTTGTTTCTACTGAAGTTTGTTGTTATAGTAATTTTCTGGGCATGCTGGATTAATCTGTACAGATTACAAGGTTGATGAGGATTGACATTCTGGAGGACATCAGCTCAGCTTCCTTAGCAATATAATTTCATATGCTTCTAGATTTCCACACATGATGCATAATTTTCTGTTAACAGGTGCGGACACGAGTTCTGCTACACCTGTGGAGCTGAGTGGACTACTGTGGGGAATGAGAAGAAACCGACTTGTTCATGTCCACTGTTCGATGACGATTATGATGAGGATGAGGATGAGGATGATGAAGATGATGATGAGATATCTGAGTATAGTGAGGACTATGAAGATGATGATGATGAGGTAGATGAGGAGGACGGTGAGCTCTACGAAGATGACTATACCTCAGACGTCGGGTCAGATTGGGCATGAGTAGTAGGCAGAAGGATTGTTACTCCACAATGTTAATTCTGCATAGATACCGGACTCAACCGTGAAATGCATCTCCATTTCTGGTTTTTGAAGTTACTTACACTTTAGTGATCAGCGTTATTCTTTCTTCAGTGTGTTTGTGATGTAGGAGCTTATTAACTGACTCCGGGTAGGTAATCATCGAGTTATGTTTGTGTTCTTATCATGTTTGTTTGATTAAGCTCCGGGTCGACTCGTTGGACTCGTTTCCAAACGAGTGCGAACTGTTCTTTAAAAGAAAAAGAAGTGAGATAAAGAGGGTGGAAGGTCGTCATCATGAGGGAGGCGGGATGACTGCACCATGATCCACTACATCGCATCCATGCAAGAAATTCCTGCATCACCATCCACCACAACCACGTCACACGGTAGTCATATTTAGAGATAGGGCCCCACCATCACGTTCTCTGAAGAAACAAGTTTCTTCCCTTTATATGAGGTCACCTGTCAAACACCGTTATTTAATACTGTACCCCAATAAGATCAAGAAGTCCAGATGATACGGAGTAAACTGTAGTATAAATGGATAAGCTTGATATAAAATAGAATACTTTTTTGAGCAAAATAAAATAGATTGTTTTTAAGAATTCTTTTTTTTTTATATAGCAATAATATGTTAAATCAAAGGGTAATTTTATACACCCTCTATTAACACAACATATGATATTATAGCATTTTCCACATTTTTTTTAAGAAAACAAGCCAAAATATACTATTGTATATCCTTATTCACTTTATCAAAAAGTATAATTAACATCTTTTCAATTATTACTAATAATGTTCTCAAAAAAAAATATTACTAATGTGGACACTAAAATACTCAAAATAACATTTTAACAAGATTAAGTTCCTAAACCCTCTATTAAACAAAGGGAATAATAAGTATGAACTCAAAATATATTTTAAAAAAATGTTGATATTTTATATACTCTAATTAGTAGTTTTGATTGTTTTTTAAAAAATATATAAATAATAAATGATAATTATGTTTAATTCTAATAATTTATTAGTAATAATTAGAGAAATGAGGTCGTATTATAATGACATTTTTGCTGTGATTATTTTCCTCTTTTTGGTAACAATCAAATAAAAAGGATTGCTTGCCGGACATTTTTTTCAATATATGAAATTATGGACAACTCACCTTGACAAGGAGAGGGATCTAGCAATTAATTTGTCAAAAATGGTTAGGTGAAAGTGATTTTATATCTTTATGTTTACCAATTGGCTTTCTGCATGTATTCTCAATCCATCAATAATTTTGCTTTTAACGTAAGAGTTATACGGGAAAGCATCAAAACAGTTATTCAATTGAAAATCCACGACCTTAATATATTTTTCCAAGTCATTTTTCTCTCTGCAGTTAATTACATTTTTCTAAAAATTATACTCCCTCCGTCCAAGAATACATGGCCTAAACTTTGTCAAAAATATATGGTTTTTTACATGTATAGGTAATTATTACCTCTAAAATTACTACTTTTTTACTTGTTAAAATTAAATAAAACTCTTGGAAAACTTAAATAAAACCCTTGAACTTCCAATTACTATTTTAACCTTTAATAATAATGATGAGATTTAAGATGCAAAATAGGTTCCTTAATTAGCGTACATAAGCCTAAAAGGACATGTATTCTTGGACGGAAGGAGTATTTTAAATTGGAGGATGATTTTTAGCTTTGACACTACCAAATATACCATTTAAAAAGGTAGTGGTGGCCATGTGAATGCTTACTCTTTTATTGAATCATATTTAGAGTTTAATGAATAATGACTACTCACCAACTTTGATTAACTAATCCAACTAATCAAGTACATTCTCTTCCATACCTTAAAGTCTAGCCACATAAATTAATAATTTTCTCTTATTTTTTTCAACCATATATATTCTTAATTTCATACCCAATAAATTACCCTTAAACCTTCTTAAACAGATCCAAATTTTTATGATATTATATGAATAAATATAGGCTCCATAACAATATTTTAAAACACATATAAAGAATATAAATCATAGTTAGAAAATATAAATATAAACATAAACCCAAAATCAGACTTGTTTGAAAGATAGTGCATAGGGGTGTTATGTGAACATGAGCTGCTCGGATTCGACTCGAAAAACTCGGTTCGAACTCGTTCACATTTGAAAAACGAGCCGAGTTCGAGCAACCTCCTGATCTCGAATCGAGCTCGAGCCGAGTACGAGCTCGAGCTCGAGTAGCTTGTATTACTCGGACAAAAATGCCCCTGTGCTTTTTCCCTCTTTCGTTTTAGGGTTTTAAACCAGCCGTCACTCCCGTGTCTAGTCCAAGCGGCAAGCGGTCATTCTCAAATCTCAATCCTCTTCCAGTTTTCCTCTATTATGCTTCTACAATGCGTTTCCTCCTCGGCGCCGCCTCTTAGTCCTCGGCTCCGGTGTCTCCCTCCTCCCCGGCTCCTCCTCGGCTTCGCCCAGTCCTCGTCTCCGGCGGACAAAATCTGGTAAGTTCGCTTTCGATTCTTGTTTCGCCCCTTGTTCTTCAGCCCCTCCTCCATCAGATCTTTTTTCTATTTGAGTTGTTTCGACCCTTGTTCAAATAATTTATCAACTCCCTTCCTGTCCCTTGTTCAGATCTCGTTTGAGTGGTTTCAACCCCTTTTTGAGTTGTTTCGCCCCTCCTCCATCAGTTCTTCGCCCTTGTTGTTCAGATCTACACCTTGCAAGTTCTTGTCTATTTTTGACAAGGTAACCAAATTCTTCCTTTCCTTTTCAATTTCAAGTGAATTATAATCTGTAATTATATAAATATTTAATCTGAAATCTGTACTTATGTAATTTTTATTTTGATATTATATAAAGTGTAATTATATAATCTGAAATCTGTAAACTGAAATCCTAAACAGAAATCTGTAAACAGATTGAAATCTGTAAACTGTAATATGAAATTTATATAATCTGAAATCTGTAAGCTGTAATCTGGAATCTGTAAATCTATAAACTGAAATCTGTAAAACTGTAAACTGAAATTCATATGTAATTTATATAATATGAAAATCTGAAATATGTTATTTAAACTGTAATTTATATAATTTGTAAACTGAAATCTGAAATATATAATCTGTAAACTGAAATTTGAAAATATGTAACTTATATAATTTGTAAACTGAAATCTGAAATCTGAAATTGATATAATCTGAAATCTGTTATTTAAAAATCTGAAATATATCATTTATATAATATGAAATCTGTAATTCATATGTAGCATCTTCCCAAACAGATGAAATCTGAAATCTGTTATTTAAAAATCTGAAATCTGAAATATGTAATTCATATGAAACTATAGGACTTCTTTGCACATCGAATTGGTTTCGTAATGAATTTGAAATTTGATGTTCAGGTATTTAATTTTATTTCATTCTGAATCTGTTATTAGTACTTTCAATCTCTATTCATACTCTCTTTTGTGGCTTTCAAAGATTAAGCTATTACTATGTTATGCTCTTTGCTTATTTTCAGGTTGTTTGCTTGGAGACGGAGACAACCTGAAAATGTGGACTGTATGGTTTCAAACTTTCAAGTGTGAATTTGCCATCTATGCACTTTCTTAGCAAATTTCAGACTTTCAGTTGGTTGCAATTATGTATGGTTTCAAATTTTCAAGTGTGGATTGTATGGTTTCAAACTTTCAATTATGCATGGTTGTGTACTTATTTCAGGTTGTGTAATAACACTATTATTGATGCAGCTAAGCCAAAAAACGAGCCAAAAACGAGCTCATAAACGAACTTCTAGCTAAACAAGCTAAAACAATATCACGAGCTCAACCGAGCTCGAACGAGCTTACGAGCTCGAGCTCGGCTCGGCAAAAAACGAGCAAAACGAGCTCGAGCTTGTTCAAATACTCGCGAGCCGAGTTCGAGCTCACTTCTAAGCTCGAGTAAAATTCGAGCCGAGCTCGAGCTCGAGCTTGAACAGTACCGAGCCGAGTATGAGCAGGCCAGTACTCGGCTCGTTCGACTCGAATAATACCCCTAATAGTGCATTATTATAAATTGATAAAGGACATATATATTGGGTGTGTTTGGTAAAATGGTAGCTGTTGGAGGAGCTGAAGCTGTTGGGTAGCTGAAGCTGTTGGATTATTTGACTTAAATATATGTTAATAAGCTAGTACAGTGTTTGGTAAACCTAGCTGTTAGGGTAGCTGTTAAAAATTTGTGAATAAAAAACTAAAAGCTCCGAAAAGCTTGGGTGAATAGCTATCGAAAAGCTTATATTTCAAAAGCTAATTAAACTAAAATCTTATATTTATTTCATTTAAGACTATAAAATATCAAAACCAAAAGCTCCGAAAAGCTACTTGTTTTTGCCAAACATACCTATTATGTATGTTTGAAACCACGTTTTTTTTATAAGAAAAAGCTGTTACGTTTTTAACGCCGATAATAATCACAATTTAGGCCCATTAAATAATTTAAAGCTGATAAAACCACTGCAGAACAACACCCACTTCCCACTCTTTGAGTGACAAACTGTCAAACGGCGACTCACTTACGTGGCAAAATCTTGGCCCTTGATCTACACATCCCCAAAATTGTCAAATTACTAATATACCCCTACACTCCTCTACAACTACAAGTAGCCTCAACCCCCACAACCCCACCGTCCCAAACGTTTTCATTCATTTCCTAAAACCGACACCTTCCCACTACCCCTCTCTCCCCCGAAATCCAAATGTTAACGTATACTTGTCGTAATCACAGGATCCGAATCCGGATCCGCCATTGATATTCTCCTTCCGGAGCTTCAATTTCACGCTAATTCCTCAATTCAAGATCCTTTTTGTCACTTTTTCTTTCCGATTATAGGATTTTTTTGGGGTCTAGATTGAGCTGAAATCCAATCGGCGAAATTCAGTTCAATCACTGAGAGTTTGTAGATCGATGGAGGATGCAAATAACGAGCACAAGACATGGAAGCAGGAGCTGGCGAGCTTGGTGGACTACTCAGGCACGACGAATTTCAATTACGACGGCAGCGGCGGCGGCGATCGGTTCTCGTCGACGAATTTCGATTCGGAGCCTCCGGCGGGGAGCGTGAGGGAGACAGTGAAGGAGTTCGCGAGGGGGTTAGGGGAGATGAGTATGGACCTGGCAAGGAGCTTTGGGGACATAGTGAAACAGAGCTTGGGAGACGAGGATTCGTTCGTCATGAGGAAGGTTGGGAAGCCGTGTGATAGGGTTTTCGGGAGGCTGAGGTTTCTCAATGAGTATTTGCCTGAGGATCGGGATCCGGTTCATTCTTGGAGTGTGATTTTGCTCGTCGTCTTCGTTGCCTTGGCAGGTGAGAGAGTTGTGATTTTTGTTGCGTGTTGAATTTTGATTCCTTTGTGCTGTGCGGCTGTGCGTTATGATGAAATTCGCAATGTAAAGAAGTTATCTGAACTTTTCTTGTGCCAGTTAGATGATGCGTTTCGCAAATTTTTCGTGTTGAATTTTGATTAATCTATACTGGGGTTGTTACTGACCTTATATATCACTTCTATTGGTCTCATGGATACATTTTACTTATTATTGAAGAAGTGAAGTTTTATGTATTGAAATCCAGTTTTATTGAAGAATTTAAAGTTAGGGTTCTAGTTTTTAATGGCAGGGATATCACTGGAGCACTTGGACAGGATTGAAATCTTCAGAATTGCCCTTTTTGGTCATCTGGTATAATGTACGAAAATGAAGGAAAAACATTTCCTTGGTTTTGTTGAGTGTTCTTTTAATATCATATCATTTGCTTGGCCCAAATAGTTCTGCATGTTGCTTTGTCCATATGCCATCCATCATTGCAGATAACATTTGTTGTTCCAGCCTGAATTTTGCATATATCTCCTGTGTATAAAAATGGGCTTCAATGAACAAGAAAAGTAATCAGGATCTTAGCATGTACTGATCCTGCATTTCCTTATATTGCAGTTGAACATCTGACTGACACCATTAAAAATGATCTGCAGCATTGAGTGTGAGAACTGCACCTGTTGAAGACATAACAGTTGTGAAGCAAGTGTATATACATCCTCCTAGTGCTAATCATATTATACTGCCGGATGGTAGACATTTAGCCTATCATGAACAAGGTCTCCCAGCTGCCACAGCAAGATTTTACATAATTACTCCTCACTCCTTCCTCTCATCTCGACTTGCCGGTAATTCTTAGCATATTCTGTTATTTAATAATGTAGGTGATACTATAAATTCGGGATACAATCTTTTCAGTTAGGTGATCTGTTTGACAATTTTATTTTATTTTTGTCTTCTACAAAATTTTAGGAATACCTGGACTGAAGGCTTCTCTCATGGAGGAATTCGGTATTCGTCTGATAACATATGATCTTCCTGGGTTTGGAGAGAGTGATCCTCATCCCCAAAGGACCCTTGAGTCATCAGCTCTGGATATATCACATTTAGCTGATGCATTAGAGGTTCAGGACAAGTTTTGGTTAGTGGGATACTCAGCTGCTAGTATGCATGTTTGGGCTGCACTAAGATACATTCCAGATAGACTTGCAGGTATAGGAATGTTTGTCCAGCATTTCTTGTGTTTTACACTTCTACATTTTGTTTTGCTTTCATCGTGCTACTACCTGATATCTACTGCTTTCTTAAATTTCCCTAGTTACAAATAATTCCTGTTTCATCAGTGGAATAAACTATCTATAAAATAAATGTGGGCGTTAAGGTTGTTTATTATCCACTGGTCTATCATGTTTGATTGACCTGTCTCTATTCGGATAACCCTGAAAAATGACAAATGATTTGGCTTCAGGGATTATTGGAATTAGAATCCTGAAGTCTAGTTTATTGTGATCAATCTGATTTTTTTTCACTCGACTGGGTCTAAACCATTCAATCATCTTGTCAAGTTGATTATTTCTGGGGAATTTACTTGTAAAAGTAGTGACAAGATTTTTGTTTTCTATTGGCTGATGATTATTTCCATTCCCTGGTCTTTTTTTTTGGTCTGTAATGGGGCTAATTGCCCTTTATTTTATTAATAATTATAGTCTAAGCGATCCCAGCTATGGGGTACATCAATGTCATTAAACCATTCATGATTCTTTCTTTTTTGTTTGCTAGTCAGTATGGATGAAATTCTAGAAATTGTAATTTTGAAATCTATACTATTTATTCCTTAATTTAGGTGCGGCAATGTTTGCTCCCATGGTGAATCCCTATGATCCAAGCATGACTAAAGAAGAAAGATCCAGAGTCTGGGACAAATGGACACCAAAACGGAAAATGATGTATGTTTTAGCTCGAAGATTCCCTAGATTGCTCGCATTCTTCTATCGTCGGAGCTTTCTATCAGGAAAGCATGCCCCTGCTGATAAGTGGCTCTCGTTATCACTGGGGAAGAAGGTGAGGACACTTGCAATCTGCTAGATTTTATGGTGAATTAACCAACATTTCAATATTGCTCAGTTAGGTTTCTGAATCGGGCGCGTTATTGAAAAGAAGTAAGGGTTTCATATTGTTACACATTCCATAAAAAATGCCACTTGCAATGTCTATCATAAAGGGATGTCATCTTCAAGTTTTTGTGTTAACAATTTTGATTTGTAAACTTCTTTTGTTCTTTTTTCTGATGATATATATAACTTGTGGCTTGCTCAGGATAGAGTTTTGCTAGAGGACCCTAAATTTGAAGAATGCTGGCAGAGAAATGTGGAGGAATCAATCAGACAAGGCAACATAAAACCATTCATTGAGGAGGCAGTGCTGCAGGTTTCAAGCTGGGGCTTCAAAATCTCTGAACTTCAAGCACGAAAGAAACAGAATGCAAAAGACATTCTTCTCTGGCTCAAGTCCATTTACAGCCAGGAAGAGGTGGAACTGACTGGTTTCCTAGGCCCAATACACATATGGCAGGTTAGTACTTTTGCTTTTTTGCTTCTTTTGCTCCTGCTGCTGGTTAGCTTACAAATTCCAGAACAAACTCTCAACATCACTGCTCCGGTGATAGTTTAACTGGCGTCATACATTATTTCATGCCTATTTTCAGCCTTGCATGTTTCATCTGCAATTTTAGACAATATACCTAAAATAAAGGCATTATGCCAGTCCCCTGATGTTGATTCTGGCCTTCTGGGTCACTGACTCACAGATGACGTAATGATAATGGGGCCAGAAGGACTAGTGAATCGGGTAAGGATTAGAGGGGGATGAGACTACGAGAGTGATGAGGAGATTGCAACACCATAAATCTTTAGATAGTGCATATAATGTAATCCCCATTGGATATGGCAATTGGCTAGTGAGTGGATCAAGTTGTGGCGGTGTGCTCTTAAATTTGAAAATGATTTCTATTGCTGACAATATCTCTTCATGTTCATGCATAAATGAGGGCAATAAAAACCCGAAAGGGGACGGTTAGTATGTTGGATAGTACTACGGGACACAAAATTAACTCAGCTCATCATTTGCTTTGTGTGTATCATCATACGCTGCAACTGCATTTTCAGGCTAACCGTGTCACACATAATTTTCTAATGAGCAGGGAATGGAAGACAGGGTGGTGCCGCCCATGGTAACCAGCTTTGTCCATCGGAATCTACCAGGAGCAACGATTCATATGCTGCCTAACGAAGGGCATTTCACGTACTTCTACTTGTGCGACGATTGTCACAGTCAGATCTTCACCACAATCTTCGGAACCCCACTGGGGCCCCTTCAACGTACGACCATGGAACTCGATCAAGCTCCACTCGAGGAGCACACGGAAGCTCATGAATCAGCAGAAGAGAAGGCAGTGGTAGGAGATTCAACTGTGCACACATAATTGTGAGAGATAGACATCATATTCCGATCCCTGGAATCATATAATTGTATATATCCTTTAGCTGGATGAAATAAAACCAATTCTAGTCAAATGAGTCATAAGAAAGGGATTCATTGTAGTTACCTTTTTTTCTTTTTTTCTTAATTTTTTTTTTTGCTACTCTTGGACAGTCAGTCAGGCAGAGATGTTGGAGAGGGTGTCAGGGTGGAGCTGATACTTCTACTTGTATGAGAGACATGATGAGCTTTCATGAAACAATAAAAGCACAACAAATGAGGTCTTGTTTGGTTGAAGGTGGGAAGGACAATTATCAACAAGTTACTTCTACTTTTTATTAATTGAAAAAAAAAAGTTTGGTTGAGTTATAAAGGGTGATTTTACTAAATGTACCTTTTAGAGCAACCTTAACCGCTCTTACAAAATAGAGAAAATACATGAAGATTATTTCTTTTAGTGAAAGCGATAGACAGAGATGAGGATCAGGTGACAAGTCGACCTTTTAAAAAGTTGTTTATTGGTTTAACTATTCCGGAATGACTCAATCGGAAAGGACTTGTAGGTAGTACCCATATGTCCCCGGTTCGAACCCCGAATGGCCGCTCTTTAGACTAACTCCAATGGTTAAGTGTGCAAATGTACATATTTGCACAAGGTGTTTAAAAATGCACATCACTTTTTGATGTTTTACTCCATTGGTTATATGTGCATTTTATACACACCTATCTCTAAGTAATTGTGATTAAATTAAAAAGGAAAAGAAAAAACTTAAAAACAACCAATAGAAATGACTTTACTTTATTGAAAAGTGATAAAAAGTTTTTGCACATGAGGGAGGTGATGTGCTTATATTTGAGCACTTTGTGTGCAAATGTGCACACTTTAAACACTCAAAAGTAACCATTGGAGCACAATTTGCATCAAAATATGCATATTTAAGCATTTCCACCATACCATTGGAGTTAGTCTTATTTACCAAATTCAAGATAGATGGATATGAGGACCAGGTGACAAAATTCAAGATAGATGGAGATGAGGACCAGGTAGGGCTGTTCATCGGCCTAAAACCGATCCGAACCTGACCAAATCGAATCGAACCGGAAACCGAAATTCCCAAAAATGAAAACCGAACGTATACTAATAGGTTTGGTTCGATTTTTTACCGGTTTGATTTAGGTTCGGTTCGGTTGTGAACCTAAGTGAACCGATTTCATTTGAGCATTTAAAAAAAAAAAAAACTAATGGTCTCTACTTATACAACTACACATACACATGACCCTTTTTTTATTAGCATTGGGCTACCAATTACCAAATGTCACAAGAGAACCTAATAACCTATTGCTTTGTACAACAATACAATTACATACAGCAGTAGTAGTGTAGCATCATGTACACTGTACAACAGTAGCACTAGAGGAGAATCAGAAGTGGCGAACAGGCTAAGCCTCGAAGTGAGGTGAGGCGAGACGGAGACGGCTAACCGGAGAGGAGAATCACCTAAATCTAAGGGAACTAGGGAAGGGACAAACTGACCAAGGGTAAATTAAAACTATAAAAAAATCGGTTTTCTCCCGATTTAACCGAACCGAGTCTAAACCGAACCTAAAATCGCAAATAGAAATTCCCTGAACCGAAATAGATCGGTTCAGTTAGGTTCCGATTTTTTTGGTTCTGTTCGGCCCGAAAATTCGGTTCAACCCGAATATGAACAACCCTAGTACCAAGTGACAAAATTCAAGATAGATGGAGATGAGAACCAGGTGATAAGTCGACGAGACGGTAGAAATAATGTTGATATGCTATGTGTTAGGGACTTGTAGCTACTTGCCATAATATGCAAGAGTTTAGGGAGTAATAATGTTGATTTGCTATGTGTTAGGGACTTGTTGCTACGTGCCATAATATGCAAGAGTTTAAGGAGCTAGGTGGTGTTATCGGCAAGTTCGGTCTACCTCAATTATGTGCTTAAACTGACCATAGGATAATTCCATAACCATTATTGTATAACAGGTTGATGAACATAGAATTACCATTGTCGCGAATGTAAATGAAACTATATATTATTATTATTATTATTATTATTATTATTATTATTATTATTATTATTATTATTATTATTATTATTATTATTATTATTATTATTATTATCATCATCATCATCATCATAATATTAATTGCTATTTAATCTTTGACAATTTAGGTTTCTATTACTTTCTACTACTTTGCATTGCTACTTTGTTTACAAACGCATTTAAAAGTCGTACGTGTTCTTCATGGGATCGACCTCTTAATTTACCTATACAACCTTTAGTAGTTAGTTAGTGGACTTGGGTATTTTATTTTGGGATAATTAAACCAAGACATTTAATCATCCACCATATTGATAATAAGTTTTTGTTTTCAAACATTATATTTATTCATTTAATAATATGATGTCACGCAATTAAAGTTTCAAACATTCAGTTGACACGTCGAAAAATCAACCGGAATTTTTTCCGTATCGAAATTGGTTTAATGTTAAATAGTTTGTATTAATTTTGGTAGTTTTTAAAGTTCGTATCAATATTGGTTCATAGTTGATAGTTTGTGCTCCCTTCGTCTCATAATTTAGATCATTTGACTTTTTTTTTGACACGCTTTTAATGTGTTAAAAACTCTATAAATTAAAATATAAACTTTTTCAATTTTTTTTTAAAAATAATCTCAAATTTATTACTAATACATTTGAAATTATTTTTAAAATTTGAAAAAAAATTCATATCTACGTGAAGACGCCTCCTTAAATGAGGCTTATGTGGCAAATTCTCATCCAGTGTGGCTCCACATTATTTTTTAAGACAAACATGAAACCACTTAAATAATTAATTCAAATTAATCAATTATTAATTTAAATAAATCTAATCTATATCAATCTATAATACTAAAGAAAAAGTTTGGTTTACCATATATGTGTCATATTTTCCCTATTTTCTATGTCTTATGTGGTAAATCTTCCTTTAAACAATCATAAGTATATTTTTTTTTGAGCAAAGTAATTTTGGTATTAAATATAGGCCTACCTTAATTAATTCTTTTTAAAAAAATCATGACTAATTAAATCAATTAAGCATTAACTTTCAATGAAGACTCTTTCAATTTTATGATTAGTTCAATTTTCTCACATTTGAAATGATACAAATGAAGATGTCAAACTTATATTTATCACTAATTCCATAACAATATATATAATCTTTTTGTTTACATATTTTTTTTGAAAGCTATTTTATATGCAAATATTTTTTTCTGTTAATAATATATGGTTGACTATGTATAAGTAATTAATAAATATTTTTTTATCATATAGATTATTTCTTAGATGCCGATATTGTAAGCTATATAGTATAATAATAATAACTTAAAAAAATGTACCACTAAGCTAGATGTCCCCTTCCTCCATGTTTTGAGAATTTGAGGTCTTCCGTGACATTCTCTTATTCAAGTTATCCTAAGTGTCATTTTGTCAAAAATATTCATGGGTCTACAAATTTTAATTCAATTAAGATTAATCAGTTTAATCATGTTTTTAATCGCCCCATACTTTTTCTTTTGTGGTATTAAATTAGTTATTTAAGTTGATTATAAAAGATCTTTTAGTTATTATTAACAAGATTGATTAAATCAAATCAATATGATTTTATCCAATAAAAAAATGGGGGGTTTTGCAAAATAGCCACGAAAATGGGCTGATTTTGCGAAATAGCCGCGTTTTGGGACATTTTTGTAAAATGGACGCAATATAAACCCCCTCCCCCCTACGCGCGCGCTCTCTCCCAGTCTCTCCTACGCGCTCTCTCTCCGGCGATCTGAGAATCCGAAGCGAGTGAGGCCGAGCGAGATCTGGAGCATCGGAGATCTCGACCACTTCCTTCTCTATTGCCGCCGGAGATCTCCTGGATCTGCTGCAGAACGAGAGATCTATGGCGGAAAACTTCGGCTTCTTGCAATCGAGGGCGGCCGGATCTGAAGCAAGGCCGAGGGCGACCGATCTATCTCTCTCCTCCTCTCTCATATCTCCGGCGTCGTTCCTCGGATCTTCGGTCTCCAGGTCCCTCGTCTTATGAAGATCCGGCTCCCATCGAGTAATCGAAGAAGAGGAGGAGGAAGATCCGACTCAGGAGCAAGAATCGAAGAAGAGGAGGAATCGAAGAGGAGGAGGAAGAAGATCCGCCATTGTTGATCTGTTGATTCCTCGTTGTTCTCGGTTCTCGCTTTTCAATTCAGACTCGGTGAGTTTCATTTTACAATTTGTTGATCTGACTTTGTTCATCGTTACTAGAGATTGTTCTGATGCAGGTTGAGCTTATTTGTGTGAAGGAGATTTTATCTCTGTCCTTTTCTATTTCATTAGATAAGAGATTGCTCACCTTGATCTTAATCGAGAACGATGATTTGTACAATGAGTTGCATTGTGAGACAATCAAAGAGAGGAGCCACTGAGAACGATGATTTGTTCTCACTACTTGATAGAGATTGGAATAAGGTTTTGATCAGTACTTGTCATGGAGGTGCAGAGGTCGCTCAAGCGAGGTCGAGCGGCCGGAGCCAGCAATCGAGGGAGCGACTATTCTTCATCACCTCAAATCTGGTTGTATTGTAGGTAAGTAGATCTGTCTATACTCTAGTATTAATTTGTGCAACTCTGTTAATTTTTCTATCATACAGGAGATTGTTTATCATGTTGGATCCCTGAGTAGTTCAATATCCAAACAATGAGAGATCATGTATTGTGCATATAATGAATAGGCCACTATTAATTTTATTGTATGCGTGATTGATGATGATAAAGTTCATGTATTGTGCGCATATAAGGTTTTACATACCTGCTATTTATTAATGCAGTCAAGTTTTGAAACCAATTCTCTTTTATGCTCCCCAACTCTTTTATTTGAATCTGATTTGCTCATATAGAGTAAATCAACCCTTGAGACATATGCATGTTCTTCAGGTATTTAGCATTAAAACAAGGCCCTGGAACTTTCTCAGGAGGGCTATCGAGGCGAGCAATTGCAGCTAGTGCCTTTAACACTATTGAGAAAAGAGCCTTTGAATTGGGATAGCTGATGACATGTGTGTTTAGGGAGAAACTTCCTCCCAAGAGGGACGTGAGGCGATTCGTGAAGTGGCCTAAGGTTGTTCAGCTCCAGAGGAAGAAGAGGATTCTCAAGCAGCGGTTGAAGGTTCCACCTACCTTGAACCAGTTCACCAAGACACTTAACAAAAATCTTGGTAAAATTCAATCTCTCTTTTAGGGTGATGAGGATGTAATTGCATATGGAACTTATTGGTTCAATCACTGATACGTGTTATTACTATTTTCTATCTTGATTATCTTGGGAACTTGTTTTCCGGGTTGATTTTGCTAAGATATGTAAGGAATTTTAATTTTATAATAGCATATTAGTTCATGTTTGTTTGATCGAGTTTTATTGTTTTATCATCTCACTTGATTTCAACAATCCCCATGTTGTGCAATTTTACTCTATTCATGAGCAAAAATAAGATCGTGTTGTGCAATAATCTATTAAAAAACTATAAAATTATATTTAAAAAAAAAAATAAGATTATGTGGAGACACAATTTCACAAGTCTCGATTGTTGTGCAAAAATAAAGAATTGATGAGCAAAAACAAGATCATGTTATGCAATAATTTATTGAGAAAGTATGAAATTATATTGAGAGAAAATAAGATCATGTTGAGAACAAATTCACAAGTCTCGACTGTTGTGCAAAAATAACCTATAGTTGAGCAAAAATAAGATGATATTGTGCAATAATTTATTGAGAAAGTATGAAATTATATTGAGAGAAAATAAAATCATGTTGAGAACAATTTCACAAGTCTCGATTGTTGTGCAAAAATAACCTAAAGTTGAGCAAAAATAAGATGACATTGAGTAAAATTTCACCAATCCCCCATGTTGTGCAATTATTGTCTATTTATGAGCAAAAATAAGATCATGTTGTGCAATAATCTATTAAAAAAGTATAAAATTATATTTACAAAAAGTAAGATCATGTTGAGACACAATTTCACAAGTCTCAAATGTTGTGCAAAAATAAAGTATTGATGAGCAAAAATAAGAGCATGTTGTGCAATAATTTATTGAGAAAATATGAAATTATATTGATTCGTGCAACTCTTAAAAATAGAGTCGTGCAACTCTTAAAACAGAGTCGTGCAACTCTTAAAACAGAGTCGTGCAACTCTTAAAACAGAGTCGTGCAACTCTTAAAACAGAGTCGTGCAACTCTTAAAACAGAGTCGTGCAACTCTTAAAACAAGAGTCGTGCAACTCTTACAACAGAGTCGTGCAACTCTTAATAAAGAGTCGTGCAACTCTTACAAGAGAGTCGTGCAACTCTTAAAACAAGAGTCGTGCAACTCTTACAACAGAGTCGTGCAACTCTTAAAACAAGAGCCGTGCAACTCTTACAAGAGAGTCGTGCAACTCTTAAAACAAGAGTCGTGCAACTCTTAAAACAAGAGTCGTGCAACTCTTACAACAAGAGTCGTGCAACTCTTACAACAGAGTCGTGCAACTCTTACAAGAGAGTCGTGCAACTCTTAAAACAAGAGTCGTGCAACTCTTACAACAAGAGTCGTGCAACTCTTATAACAGAGTCGTGCAACTCTTAAAACAAGAGTCGTGCAACTCTTAAAACAATAGTCGTGCAACTCTTAAAACAGAGTCGTGCAACTCTTACAACAGCGTCGTGCAACTCTAAAATTTCATAGTGTTATTCCTGAAATTTATATATAGATATGTTTTGTAATTCCCATTTTTTTGGGGTCAGTTTTGTAATTTCATCAAAACTTCATCTTCAACCTTGTGAAAGACGATGAACACAGGCACACAGCGTCGCCTCGCAGCGGCAGCGTCGCCTAGCTCCGGCCGCTCCCTCGACCTCGCTCCGGCTGGATTGCCCGCTCGCTCGCGCCGCCGCCTCGCTCGACATGTAAAAGTTGTGCAATTGTAAAATAAATTTGCTCAACATGTTCTTATTTTTGCTCAACAATAGATTATATTTGCACAACAATTGAGACTTGTGAAATTGTGGTCAACCTGATCTTATTTTTTCTCAATATTATTTTATAGTTGCTCAATAGATTATTGCATAACATGATCTTATTTTTGCTCATCAATAGGCTATAATTGCACAACATGGGGATTGGTGGAAATTTGCTCAACATAATCTTATTTTTACTCAACAATAGATTATCTTTGCACAACAATTGAGACTTGTGAAATTGTATTCAAAATGATTTTATTTGTTCTCAATATTATTTTATAGTTGCTCAATAGATTATTGCACAATATGATCTTATTTTTGCTCATCAATAGACTATAATTGCACAAAATGGGGGATTTGTGGAAATTTGCTCAACATGATCTTATTTTTACTCAACAATAGATTATTTTTGCAAGACTTGTGAAATTCAACTTTTCTCATCTCAATGTGTTGGATAGGTGATTGGTGCTCAACAGTGAAAAGCTATCTAATTCTAATGAAGTTTTGCTTATTAGCTGTATTTTATCCTTGTGTCCTTTTTTAGTTCTAACTTTCAATGTACTAGAAGATGCTTCAATTTATGTATTTACGAGCACCGGATCCACCGCAAACAGTCCTCCAAGTTGGGTAAATGCTCTATCCTCAGACCTCATTTATGAGATATATACAAGTAGGTTGGTTGTGGATCTGTGTTTGCTATTGTATCTGTCATAGCTATTCGATCAATATACATGGATACTTTAAACAAAAATCAATAGGGACTTTAAACATATCCTTGCATCAACAATCACTTAGCTAATGACAGAAATCCTAAACATTCCTACCAAGTCATCATACACAGTAGGGCTATAAAAACTGGTTGAACAGTTGATTCATCATTACTTTCAAATTTCAATGTATAGGGCTATAAAAGATGAAAAGTAAATGTTGTGTTAATTCAAGAATATTGATTTGATAAAGGAATAATAGAGCTCGAATAACATTGAATTGATAAGGTTGAAGGAAGAAAGGAGAATGTGTTCGGCTTTAAAGAGAGAACTGAGAAATTGACAAAGATGCAATTGAGCATCTGAACAATATAGCAGAAGTCGTTTGACAGAGATGAAATTGAGAAATTGACAGAGATGCAATTGAGCATATGAACAAGCTCGGCAGAAGAATCCCGCTTTCAGCCCCGATCTGAACATCCGCACCTCCCCAGCACTGTCAATCCGAGCCTTTGCTGCCTCCACTTCCAATGGCGGCCTCCGAGAGGTTGTGCACCCTCGATGATCCTAGTGCTGGTGAGACGGAAACCTCGGAAGGGTGGAGTTGCAGAGGCGGCGACGGAACTCCACCGAGAGGCGGCGGATCTGAATTTCGACCGGAGAGGAGCGGATCCGGATACAGGAGGCGGAGATCCACGCTCCAGATCTCGGCGCTCTCGCTCCAGATCTCGGACGGCCGCATCCGGTGCTCGCTCCGGCCTCCGACGCTCGCTCACCACCAGACAGCCGCTCCGGTGCCGGAGAGATCGAGACCTCCATCGGTTCAATCGGGAGCAAAGAGAGCGTTTGGAGAGACGATGGAGCATCTATCGAAGAAAAAAAAAAATGAGAATTAGTATATAGGGGCTATTTTGCAAATTTGTCCAAACACGAGTCTATTTCGCAAATACGTCCAATTAATGTGCCTATTTCGCAAATTTTTTCTAAAAAAATTGAACCCTTTATAAATCCAAAATAAATCAATCAGTTTTGCAAGCAAATTATCCTTACAAGATTCGAGTTAATCAAAATACCATTATCATCATAACAAATTAATAAATAAAATTCCAAGATATAAATGATTAACCAATGACCGCTACGACGCTACCACCTCTGTTGTTGGTAGCTACATCTTTTCAAACAACCATCCACTACCCCTGTTTTGTGAGAAGGGCGACATCTCCAGATAATCTCAAATATTTTTCTTTTTACTTACAATCAAGATTTTTAAGGTAAAATTTGATTTTTTTGTCTTGTTTTTAAAAGTTGGAATCATAAATGTGTTTGGTTTGGTGTGATCTTTTAGTTGATTTTGTGCAAATTATCAAATTTAATTTATGTGAATGTTTTGACAGGTGTCTATATGCCTATGCATTTTTCCATTTCATGTTTTTTCTTATTAGATAAAAATTCGAGTTTAGACAGACCTGAAACTCGATAGGCCGACGAATCGGCAGACGGACTAACCGTCAACATACAACATAATAGACACAAAAAAACATAGATGAAAGAAGCAACCCTAAGAATCCATATAAGTCGTCAGCCAACGAAGGAGTCGAGGGAGATCCTAGGCGAGCCGCGACTGCTGAAAACACGAGAGAGCGCATCGACTCACACGGTGTCTCAACGTCGAGAAGGCGGAGAACAGTAAACCACCACTGAAAAGGGTAAAACCTAAGGAAGTGCGGATCACTGACGTTGCCCCCACCTAGATGAGGGATCTTCGAAGACCACGAACACATCCACGATCCTCTTGGTCATACACGAAGCCCGATACTACAACCCCACTCGGAACTAAGCACACCCACGCCAAAGCAGCGACCCGACGCCAAAAGAGGGAACAAATACAGGCCATTAAGGGAAGAACTAACCATTGGATGAAAAATATTTGCAAACTCCCGGACCAAACTAGAAGTCCGGGAAGAAATTATTTAAACTACTAATATCAACTTATTTCGCAAACCCTTTTGGGATTTTGATCCAACCCTTTTGAGATTTTATCAAACCCTTTCAAGAATTTTGTCAAACCCTTTCGGGATTTAAATAAGGCTCTTTCGAGCATTTTCGTTTTATATACACACACACATATATATATAAAAGTTTAACCCTTTTTTCCTTTTTTTTTTTAATAAATATTTTCGGGCCAACTTTGGGCCCAAGGATAAGCCTTGGGCCCAAAGCACCAAATCGGGCCTGGTCTCACCGACGCACAGCCAGGGAGACACCATGGTCAGCAACCCTGCAACAAAGCAAAGCGAGAGCAGCCATGGCAGCCATACAACATCGGGAGAACGACCAGCGTGGATCGCCGACAACAGTGACACCGAGCGTCATCAGTAGGCGGAGAAGAGTGACCGATGGGGGCAAGCAACCCGACCGGAAAACCAAACCTCCGACCTAGAATCTGAAAAAAAACTCCGGGAGTTTCGGGCCAAATCGAACCAAAAATCTGAAATTCGGAAGCCGATTCTTCGAATTGAAGTAGAACGTTAATGGAAAGGAGAACCACGACCTTGAGTCTACAAACACCCTAAAGAAAATAAGCTTTTAGCAATGAAAGCAAGATCGCGCCTAGTCCAAGACAGAAGACAAGGTCCGACGTCCAACACAAGCTTAAGAAACACGAGGCTAAGCACGAGACGGAGAACAGGTCCCGATGTCCGGAATGAAGCGGAGCCAACACCTCAAGCCAACATCGACGAAGCACCGGAGATGTGTGTTAAAAAACGAGGATCCGAGGCCCGAATCGCACGAGGATTTAAGAAGGCATTACAAGACATGAAAAGACAGTAAAGGGCATTAAAAGTCATTAAAAGAAATGAAAAGACATTACAAGACATGAAAAGACATTAAAAGTCATTATAAGGAATTAAAAGTAATTAAAAAACATGAAAAGACATTAAAAGTCATTACAAGACATTAAAAAGCAATTAAACTTATTCTTAAACATTTCATAAAAACAGGCGGGGAGGCTCTTGAGGGCTGATGGTACCCTACGGCCAGTTAGGGTCGGCGACCGGGCAGCGGCCAGTCAGCTTATGGTAGAGGGTGGGGCAGATGATATGGTCGAGGGAGGAGGAGAGGGGGAGATAGTACCCCCTGTTAGAGAGGATGAGACACATAAAGTACATGATCTACCGATGTATGCAGAGGGCTACCAGCAGTCCATGGGGATACCCCCGGCCGACGAGGATGACAACTTCTGGCGGGGTTTGCCTGATTAGCGCTCTTCTGGTGATCCAACAGAGGGGCAACAACCTTCGTTGGAGCATGCCGATGTACTGAGTAGTTGCGTGAGAGGGGTAGACTGCCTGCTCGGCTACCCCCCCACCATCCACGAGGCATCTACGCCCGGCGTCCACGAGGCTTCTACTTCCGCCACCCACAATGACGAGGCTTCGACCTTCCGCACACCACCGACGATTTCTTTGGCTTCTGCGGATGACAGCATCCCTGACGTCGCCGAGAGGGTGGACGACGGGCAGGATAGGCAGCAAGAGAGAGAGGGTGGCCAGGGGGGCAGCAAGAGGGGGCAACAGTTAAAACGTTATTATGCAATCACTTGGAGGATCACACCGATCTTTACGCCGGTTGTTATATGGGAGGATACCTATTCCAGCAGTTTGTCGACAACCGGAGATGAGCGGGGCATGTGCATGGTGATAGGAGACGGTGGATAGAGCTACCCATCATGGGTTTAGTATTTGCAACGGTATATCAGATTCATCTCGTCGTCCTAGCTTGGCATCATCTGTTCACATGTCTCCCCATGACCTCACCGACACCTGCTAACAACCCTCAATCAGCAACCCTTGGTTTAGCTTGCATCGGAAACCAAGACCATTTTGCCACGGTACGACTTCAAACGACTTATATTATTACCTATTTTACTTTTTATCTATATGTCAATACTCTAACTCTAATTTTCCGTTCTCATAGGTCTGGTTGCGTCCTAACGCTCCTATTCCGCCGCCTGCGTCAGAATGGGTCGCGCATCATCATCCGAGCGTCGAAGGATGAGATGCTCCTTTTCAAGCTCGGTTTGATAGATTTCAAGCCTTACGTGTCGAGTCTGATGGCCCTTTACACTTTGCCTAGATTTTATTCCATCAGTTTATTACAATTATGGATGTAAACTTTTTTTTTTCCGTTCCTTGTAACATTATTCGCATATTATCTGAATGAAAACCGTAAAAACTATTGCTTGCCATTTAATTATCACTTGACAATTAAATTCATCAATGCTCGGAATGACTTAGACCCTAAATCCTAAACCTCCACTAGCTAAACCCCTCAATTTCTTTCTATTAACCCTAAAAAACCCTCAGAAAACCCTAAAACCTAAACCCTAAACGCTAAACCCTAAGTAGTATTTGCACGTCACTTACGACGTGCACAAATGCACGTTATTAATGACGTGCAATATTTGCACGTTCTTAAGGACGTGCAAACCCTAGTTTGCTAACGACGTGCACAGTTCCATACTTGCACGTTAATAAGGACGTGCAAATCCTTAATCATCATTTGCGGTGTATCTAACAAGACCCTTTATTATCTATGAAATTTGTATGCGTGTGCGCACACACACATATTACTCCCTCCGTTTCACAATACACGTTCTTTTAGACATTTGCACAAATTTTAATAAAAACACATCACTTTAAAAAAACATTATTATTCCACTAACTTTTTCATAAATTTTACTCAATCCGTATCACAATACTTGTTGTTTTAGTTTGAGAATATTTTTTAAGAAAAATAAAAACTATATAAAATATCAATGATTTTATTAATTTACAAAAATAATTTCATACTTAATCCAATTATCTATAAAATTATTTTAAAAAATTAATATTTTATAGATTTTTTTGCTTCTTAAAAAACGTGCCAAAAAGTAAAAATACAAGTTTTATGATACAAAGGTAGTATTATTTTTAATACCCACTACACATTTTAACCAATCATAATCTTTTAAAAAGTTAACACAAATCAATATAAATCATGTTAAAGATTGATATAGTAGTTTATAATTATATCATATAGGCGGTATTAGTATATAAGTATAACCTAGCTTGTATTGAGGTTTATCATTGAGGAATATCAGAGTTACTCTCTCCTATCTATCTCCTTCCTCGATCTCTCCCTCTAATATCTCTTTCTTCTCTTTCCCTTACCTTTCCTCTCAATGGAAGGGGGCCTTGGGTCCTAACAAAATGGTATAAGAGCCAATTCGTCCTCGGGAATGGATGAAGGCGCCGAATGAACACAATCTCAACCAAACCAGGTTTTCTTTTTTTGGCGAGATACAAACTATGGAGATTATTGAAGAATTCAACAATATCAGCAAAGAGGATGTGGTATAATCTGTCTCATGAGATTGATAAAGAATAAAGATAGAGCAATAGACAGGGAGACCTTGTCTGACCCAATTGATTTACAAAAAATAGATTGCATTGCTTTGTTGAGTCTAAAACTTAACCGAGTGCGTTTGAAATTCATGCCTTTTGATCACGACACCTTTTGATCAAGGAAGAGCTAGTATGAAGGTACTTAAACTGCATTTGAGTTTAGCACCTGATACAGAAGATATGTCGCTTACTGCAAATTAGGGGAAGAAATGTTGATCTTTTGAGAAGTTGGAATGCATTACCATTTGATAGAGGAAAAACAACATTCTCTACTTTCCTTTCGTTAGTGTTGGTTGATTCTTTCATCGAATCGGATATCATCAATGAGTTTGTCCTCGAAAATGGGGGTATTAGCAGCCCATTTACTCTTGTGTTTGATCCTAGAGAAGGAGGTCGAACCCCGGGTTGTGGAGAGTTGGAAGTGCAAGTCTGAAATTGTATAGTAAGGAAGTAGTCTAAAGTTGTATAATGTGTGCAAGTCTGAAATTGCAATCTTTTAGCAGTTGAAGGAACTAGTTTGATGTGGCAACAAGGTTGTAAGTAACACGAATGCAAGCTACTAGTTGTTGCTATTGTTTTTTGTCGATCGCAATAGATGTTGCCACTTCACTGGGCTACCTCCACATGAGTTTTGTTCAGCATCTTAATTGTGAGTGATTTCCCATTGAAAGTGTTGAGGAGCTGACGAGAGAGTTTCTCAACCAAATCAATTTATAGTCAAGACCCCGCTATAGGATAGTGGAGTCAGGTTCGTCCTTAGGAGAGAAGTCAGCGGTTATAGGTTTAGTTGGTTTCGGGGTTCGGGAATAGCGGGAAGAGGTGTAAGGTTGTTGTCGACGTTGGCTAAGAGTTGGTCGATGTCGAGGGATGGAGAGGGGAGCGGTGGTTTGATGGCGAGCGGCTGCGCAAAAACATTACAATAACAAAAATAAAATAATAAAAGAGCAAACTTCCAAGGTTAGAGATCACCGCAACAATAAACATATGTGTAGATCATAAGTCATATAAAAGAGCATGCTTTATATCAAATAATTTTCGTCATTAACAAATAGGAATATAGAGGCTCTCGAATAAACCCTAAGTGTTACTATCCCTTTTTCATCATTAATCCAAATTCATAATAAGATCACTTTCAATTCAATATCATAATTCATAAATAAGGATCACCTACTACTCTCGTAGAAGAATTATGCATATAGGATAGAAGATGATAAAGACATACAAATTCATAAACTCATAAATCAAACACACATATCTATGTTGGGATCACCCCAACCCTAGAAGAAGGAAATTAGAAACAAGACATAATAAAAGAAAATAACTTTAACATTAAACTAAATCTAAAACTTACAACCATTCGTTCCTTCCTCCTCTCTCTCTCTCTCTCTCTCTCTCTCTCTCTCTCTCTCTCTCTCTCTCTCTCTCTCTCTCTCGCCTCTCTCCTCTCTTCTTTCTAACTATTTGCGCCCGAAGAGGACTTTGCTTGAATGAATGAAAAACCACCCTCTAGGGCTTTATTTATAGGGCTCAATCCTTGTTACCCAATGATAGCGAAATCTATCTAATTCCTAAAGGTAAAACCTTCCTAAATTAAATAAATAAAATAATAGAAAATCCCCTAGGTAAATATGCGTTTAACCAAAGAGGATAAAAGTCTTCAAAGAGATAAAAGATCTTTAACTTCGTGCTTAAGTAGTCTCCCTTGAATTCGGACTCCAAAAATACGTAGGATTCCTCTGCAAGTTCACTCGATATCGAGTCAAATGACTCGATATCGACTCAGCTTGTTATGTCTCGAGTGGGCACTAGTCGACATTGAGTCTTCATGTGTGGTGTTGAGTCCTTGGGTCGATATCGAGTGATGTTCCCCTCGATATCGAGTGTACTGTCAACTTTCAACATTCTGCTCCATTTTGAAACGCACTTTTCCGAGTCCTTGTTCGTACGATTGACGCATATGAATATGTGTTAGAAAGCTTTTTTCGAGGGCTAAACTCTCATGAAGGCATCAGAACTTGATTCAAAATGATGAATGGAGAAAAGTGGGCTTTTCTCCTGCTGCACCATCTTGCACTCTTCCTTAGCTTCTCCAATGTCTTCATGGTTTTCCTTTAAGCTCCAAAGTGTGTCCAAACTTCTCCAAATCATCTCTAAACTCCTGAAAATCAAATCAGACTTTTTGTAGACTCCACACACACACACACACACACACACACACACACACACACACACACACACACACACACACACACATACACACACACACACACACACACACACACACACACACACACACACACACACACACACACACACACACACATATATAGAGTATGGATCTATTGTTCACAAGCCATAGGGTGGGCCTTGTACACAAATCCAGACCGTTAATTGAGATGAATAAATGGCTGAGATTAATTGGCTTTTTTACCTATTTTCTTAATTAAAAAATGTGGGTCCCATATCCAATTAAACCCAAACCGGCCAATACAAGCGCGTGTGCACTTTCTTCTCTGACTAATTACATCTCTTTCTTCGCCATCGTTCAATTCCGCCATATCCCTCATCTCCCACTCATGTGGTTGGCTCGATCAGAATCGGCGGAGGAAGAAAGAGGCCTTGACGTCGTCGGAATGGGGGGCGAGCCGAGGGGAGGAAAGGCGCGGCCAGGCGGAGGCGAGGCCAAGGCGACGGCGGATCCGAAGATAGCCCAGGCGACGGTGAATAAACGGTGATTCGACGGCGATGCGAACGGAGGAGAATCTCGAACCCGGAGTTTCGATGGCGAGCCAGAGTTCCAAAGTTAGCCCAGGCGGCGGTGAATCGGCGGTCATTCGATGGCGTTGCGATTTGGGCACCCAATGGTGTGTTCTGCGCTGCTGTGTTTGATTGTTTTAGGGATTTCAGGATTTTGAGTTGAAGATTGGACTGTTTCGCTGTAGGTTTGATTTTCGCTAATAGATTTGGTGGGTGCACTGTTCAATTGGGTGTAGTCCAATGTCCATGGTGAGGTTGATTACTTGATCAAATTGCCTCATCTTCGATTGAAATATACGAATTCAAATTTCCTCATCTTGGATTGCAATATATGATTGCAATTGCGGCTACGATTGCAATTGTTGTTGCAATTGATGCCTTCAAACTGGTATATCTCTTGCAATATATGATTGCAATTACGACTACACAAATAAATATTATTCGGTGAAATATTATACAATTACACATTATTCGGGGAAAAACGAAGAATTTTTTGGTATGTTTTTTTTGGCTTGCTTCATTACTTATTTCCTTTCAATTATTCAGTTAAATTTGAGAGATTTTTCGATTAAATTATAAAGATTATTCGTATGGGAAGGAGACGAGTCAGATTCGGTTAAATTATACTTCATCCGTTAATTAAAACTTGATGTTTTACTATCGTCAGTATATGGACTCTTAATTTGACAAACAACATAAAAAAACCTTTATCGCACGAGTATGACTACACAAATAAACATTATTTTGTGAAGTGTGAAACATTATTCGTTGAAATGTGAAACAATTGAGAGATTATTCAATGAAATTCTTATTTTTACGAGGTACTCAAAAGCGATGAATAATTGCATAACTATTGTGAATAAGTAATTTTTGTACAATTATTCGGTTGAATCGATCGATTTATCACGCACAATGAACGATAATTGCGAGATTATTCAATGGAATTCTTATTTTTACGAGGTACACATAAGCGATGAATAATTGCATAACCGTTGTGAATAAGTAAATTTTTAGAATTATTCGGTTGAATCGATCGATTTAACGAGTACATTGAATGATAATTGGAAGATTATTCAGTGGAATTATTATTTTTATGAAGTAGACAGAAATGATGAATAATTGCATAACCGTTGTGAATAAGTAATTTTTCGAATTATTTGGTTGAATTGGTCGATTTAACGCGTACATTGAACGATAATTGGTCGTTTATTAGTGAAACTGAGGTACTAAAAAAACCCAAATCAAAAGAACCCCGATACAGCCAATTAAACAACACATAATAATGATTTTTTTTTCCAGAAAATCCAAACCTAATCCTATATTCAATTGAATCTCTCACACACAAAAAAACCCAACCAAAATCCCCCAAAAGCTTGATAGTTACCCATCAATGGAGTCCTCACGATCGACCCTTGAACCAATCGGAGAGAGAAGAGAGCTCCTTGAACCCCGACCACCTGTTCCTCTCGCCCAGCAAACTGAACCAAGCACCGCCTCCGATTCGCTTCCAAATTGCCTTCGATTCGCCTCCGTGCGCTGCTGCATTGCCTTCGCTCTTCTCCTCATCTGCTCGACACCGGTATCGCTAATCGGAAGGCCCTTCACTGCCCGACCACCGAATGGACTCAACTCGTGGGCGGAATCGACCACCCAGTTCGATTCGACTGTCTACGTTACAACCGAATAATCTTCCATAAAAATATAACACACTAAAAAATAACACCCCAAAAAATAGCACATTTCATTGCAAAGTTAATTCTCATATATCCCATAAATAATCCCAGGAGAATAACCGCCCATCAAAAAACCACCAAATCTCTGAAAAATACACGCACCTTTACAAATAACACATTAAAAAAAACCATCATTTCATTGAATAACTTCGTTTCAACACATAAAAAGCAACTTAATAACCCCTACACCCAACCATGCATCCAAAAACCTCATAGATATTCAATCAATGCGAAATAATGCAACTGAAAAGCGACAATCAAATCCCAAATAAATACACAATCAACCAAATTCCTTTACTAGGCCATCAAACACAACTTCAATCTCAACTTAATTACTTTAGATTACCCAAATTCGTTCCTCAACATTGACATCACCACAAAACCACGGTAATCGGTGAATAGAAAATACTAAAACTGATGTCAAACAATGAAATCAAGCTTTTTTTTAGCACATCCCCCATTACCTACACAATTTCAAGCCAAATCAGTGAAATCAGTCCATGTACATTCAACACAACAATCGGACCGAAAGGGGCTACAATAACCTCCAAATCAACGCAAAACATTCATCAAATTTGGACCTTACCCATCAATGGAGTTGTTGCCTTCTACCCTTCAACAAATAGTCAGCCAACCACCGCCGGAGTGACCCAGGATGTCTGAATCGCAACTGTTCGCACGCAACTGGTAGCCACCGGAACCGCTGATTGCGCAGCCAGAATCACCGGGATGGATGTGCTCCGGGTTGACGTCGCCGGCGAGCAGTGGGGAGACTTCGAAGGGATGCGCGGATGCGAGGACGCACAAATGGCGATTTTCGAAGCTTCGAGAGGGACCACCTTCAAAAGACGGTTTGGAAGAGGACGGCTTTAGTCTTAGGGTTTTAATGAGATTCTCTTCCACGCGCCTCACTCTCCATTGTTCGGCTTGCAAGAAGGATTTTATTATTTTTTTTACATTTTAATCCGGCCACATGGCGAAATCTCCTCCCTCCATTCCATTAAGATCAATGGCCGGGATTTGTGTACAAGGTACACTATAAGGCTTGTGAACACCAGAACCACACCCTATATATATATATATATATATATATATATATATATAATGCAAACATCTCTAAACTCCTGAAAATCAAATCAGACTTTTTGTAGACTCTTAACTACAGAAATTCCTAATAATCCCATCCTAGAATGCAAACATATATATATATATATATATATATATATATATATATATATATATATATATATATATATATATATATATATATATATATATATATATATATATATATATATATATATATATAACATAAAAATTGGCATAAAATATGGTGAAATGAACGCACATCAAGAGCTGAGCTACTGGGTCTTTCATCTTGGAGTGTCTCTAATTGATACATATCAGGTATGTCCAAACAGAAAGCAACATGGAAATTTAACATGGATCCACCTGATTTGGCACACGTGGAGTGACATAATTGTTGAGTTGTGTTGTGGCTGCTACTGTTGTAAGTGAGTTGTTGCAATTATTTGTGAGCAATCCACGAGGTGAGATTCATGGGATGAACTTCCATCTGCACAATTTTTTGAAGAAAGTTGTGGTTGTCATGGATGTTGCTCAAATTTTGGTTACTGCCAGTCCAAATTGATGAGGCTTCATCACTTGCAGTCCAAAATTTGTTACTGTCATAATACATTTTGGGGAGCTCAATTGTTACTGTCATGTTGGTGTGGATATCAACTGCAAGTCAAGATTAGAATGGATCTAATTGACAATTTTTAATGGGTGTTAACGCAGTGCACATTCATGCAAGCTTCAAAACGGTGGTAGGGAAGGAAATAAGTCAAGCAATCAAAATGTTAATAAGGGTGTGAGCAGGACACAAGGCTTTAAAACGGTGGTAGGGAAGGAACTAAGTCAAGCAATCAAAATGTCAATAAGGGTGTGAGCGGACCGGAAAGGACTTGTGGATAATAGTCATAGGTCCCCGGTTCAAATCCCGGAATGGCCGCTCTTTATTTACCAATTCAAGGGCACAGGGCTTGACTATGGATAGGGAGTGGTTGGCATACACTGTTTTCTCTTCCAAAGTTGTGGACTTAAAGGGTTGTTGTCACCAGTGGCAGCTGCAGGAATTGCTAGAGGAGGGCGAAATTGTTTGTTGGGGAAAAAAATTCTTCGGTATATATAATAAAGAATTTTTTAAAAAATATATTGAAAGAAAACTATAAATTGTGGTATAAATATTACTCCCTCCGATCCAAAAAGATTGTCGTTTAACTTTTTAATACGTATTTTAAGGAGCTAAAAACTATATAAAATATCAACTTTTTTTAAATTATTTTTTTACAACTTAATATTTGTTGGTAATAAGTATTAGATTATAAAAAAATAATAATAAAAAAGTTAATATATTATATAGTTTTTAGCTCCTTAAAATACGTGTTAAAAAGTCAAACGACATCCTTTTTGGATCGGAGGTAGTATATTTTATTACAAAAATTTAATAATTTATATGTGTGTGTAGCATGATTAAGATTTTTTTAATATTGAAAGAAAATTATAATTTTTTTAAAGAATTTTTCATTGGCAAATGAAAAAAATTTGATAATATTGAAAACTATGACCAAAATCCTCATAAATTGTGGTTTAACTAGGACATTGATTGTAACAAAATTTCATAGGAATAAAAATTATAAGAATTTTTTAAAATATATGTGTAATATAATGAATAATCCTATGAAAATACTGTATTAAAAGAAAAATATAAAATTTGATTTAAATATGACATTTATAATAGGGAAAATTATTTTTTAAAATAATTGTGTAACATAATGAATAATTTTATGAAAATATTAAAAGAAAAATATAAAATTTGATTTAAATATGACATTTATAATAGAGAAAAAATGTAAGGAATACCGAAAATATTTGTGTAACCTAGTGAGTGTATATATAGGCCCCACATACTGTATCAAATGTAAATACCGAAAATATATAGGCCCCACATTCTGTATCAAATGTACATGTAGGCCCCACATATGAGCGAGATTTATCGGACTAATTATTTCGGTATTGAAAATTTCTATTTGGAATTTTATCGAGTCGAGGAGCGGGTTTTGAGATTTAATTACAGGTATTTGAATTTTGAGGCATAGGATTTTCTTTTCCTTTCTTTTTTTCTTCCTTCTAATGTCTTTGTCTGTTCCCCTTCACACCTTCCCTCACAGTTCACCCACACCCATTTGTGTCCTTCACACCCGATTTCCCCTCCTCCTCTCTACAAATGCTCTCAAGGACATCCTAAGCCTTTATCCACAGGACAAGCTTCCTCTCTTCTCTTTGAAACCCACAAGCAGTGAGCCACAAAACAGCCCCTTGAGCCCTGTTTGCCGAGCCAAACAAACCACCCTTGCACCACCTTGTTCTCCCCTTTTCGTTTTGATTTCAAGCCACCAGTTGATCACCACCAGCAGGCCGCACCTCCCGTTCCTCCTCCTTCCTCCGACGACTGTAGAAGAACCCCTTGAAGCTTCCCAGGAGCCCATAGAGCTTCCCAGGCGACCCAGACGCCACCTCGGAGCCCTGACGGAACCGCGTGGATCTCCTTTCCCCTGTTTCGAGTACAAGCGATCGGTAAGTCGCCATTCTTTCCCTTTTTGCTTGATTCGTGCTTAAAGGTGGACCTTTAACCCCCGCTTACATCGTCCTATTCGAAAAACGGGGTGTTTTCACCATCCTCGGAATGGAATCGATCGAATCGGGCCCTTGTTTCAGCGAGACCTCCGACCTCGGTGAGGCTTCTCTTCCTCCTTCCTCCTTGCTTTTGTTTCGTTCCTTTGTATTGTTGGAGGTCGGTAATGAACCTTTGGGTGTGGTCGGGTGCGAAACCGCCGGCCGGAAGCCTCCCCTTCTCTCCTTCCTTTCTTTCGTTTCACACACACAGAAATGGGGAAGAAGGCCGGTTCATCCGGTTCTCTCCTTTCTTTTTTTTTTTGGATGGTTCGGTCATCCTTTTATTTAAATTTCCGGTTCATTAAAACGGCAAACGGATGATCCTACCCGATAGCATGCTCACGGATGAGGTCTTGAAGACCTGTATCAGTGTAAATATCGAAGTTCTTGACAAAGCGGCAAACATGTGTAACTTTATCAGCCACTCTGTTGCCATTTCGGGGCACGTGGGAGAAGGAGACTTCTCTGACATTTGACATCAATGTTTTGATATCGGACATCACCAGTTCAATTTCCCATGAGCACGTAAAATTTGTTTTTAAATAATCGATGATTTTAAGGAAGTCCATATGAGAGGTGGCAATCGGGCGGGTCGGGTTCGGTTAGTCCAGTTTCGGGTCATTAAGGTAATGTCTAATAATTTGGTCATTCGGTTGGGTCAGGTTCGGGTTTCGGTTGTATCGGGTTTCAGTTGTCTCGAGTTTCTATTATATAGGGTTTGGATTGGCTCAAGTTTTCATTATTTTAATATTTATTTTAAAAAATTTACTAAAATGTATCTTAATGTTCGGGCTATTTCGAGTTTCGGTTATAACGGGTTTGGGTCTTAATGAGTTTCGATTGAATCGGGTTCAATTCATTCAAATTTTGGGTCCCAAATGGACAGATTGGATCGATGTTCAAAATAATCGGTTCCAGGTCGACCGAGTTGGATTTTTGGGTTCAGGTCGGGTTTTGCCAACTAACAAATGACTGAAATGACAATGGTGTCATACAATTATTTTAAATAATGGAAAAATGACCTAAAAATAATACAAACTATCACTCGTGGACCAAAAATAATACAAACTATAAAAATCACTAATTTATTTATATATAAACTATGACTTAATAAACCAATTTTGATATGGTCAATATTTTCCACTAAAAATTCCAGTCAAAGTGCAAATTTTGCAACTAATAATAAACTTTGGATTGAAAATATAATTAAATAAAAATCTAAGGGGCATGCTTACAATAAAATTTCAATTCTCCATTAATATGTTCTTCTCTTCTTCGTGCTGCTTCTCTTTTCAAACTCAAAAAGAACTTTGTATGTAGTTAGGGTTGGCTTTTCATTAAGATTTGTTTGACATATTGTTGATTTGTTGTTGATATTTTGTATGCCGCTTTAGTGGGTCATTTGGAGGCAATCAATTCCGAATTGGCATTTTTGAAAATTAGGGTTCTTGATCCCCAAAATTTCAATACGAGAAATTGAATCGATTTGGTTCAAATTGATGTTGCTACTTATGTGACCAAGCATAATATGATTTAGATCTATGATATCAATGTAAAAATTTGATGATTTGTATATGAATGGATGCTTGATTCATTTGATACTTGGGAAAGACCTGCAATGCCGCTCTTCGTCTTCCTTTGCTTCAGATGTAAGAGCTTTCGAGCCCTCTTCCATGGAGATCCTGAAATACCTCAAATTATTTTTGGGCTATTTCTTATTTTTACTTAATTGAATAAATATATATTATATTCAATATATAGTATATCTTGTGAATTTGATCATTTAATAAATTCACCTAAGATATATGTATGAATTAGAATAATTAAATTATTCTAAAGAGTAATAATATATGATGGATTTAATTATATAAATCCTCTAAATATTCTTATTATTTAATTTATAAAGTCAAATTAAATAATATTTATCCCGCTATCTCCATCTTTATCCGTTTCTTTTATTTCTTTTTCTTAAATTATAATTCAGCATGATAGATACACGTCAAATGATAGATACACGTCAAATGTTAGGGTTTTCCACAAACCACACCCGCCTCACCGTTTTATTCTCCTCCCCCAACTCTGCCAAGCCGTGAGCCAATTCAGCCGAAGCCAACCATCGTCGGCGACGTGAGCCACGAACCAATCACCGTCATCGACCCACTGCAGTCACAGCCCTTCCGGAAGCGCGCCACGAACAGCAGGCCGAGTCCCCTCGCAGCGCCGCCTCCGACCTTTGCTGCTGCGCCGTCGCCCCTCACCGCTGCTGCCCATCGTCTCGGATTTCCACCGCCGCACCCACAGCAGTCCACCACTGCAATCGAGCCGCCCTCACCGTCTCCTCTCTTGTGAAGCAGAGCCGTGAGCGCACCGCATCCTCCTCTCTCAACTCGATCGCGAACAGTGGACGCCGGACCTCCGCAGCCCCCGCCGCCGGCGACCTGAGCCACCGGGATCGAGCCACTGCAGCCCGCCGCCTTCGTCTCGGATCACCGCCATAGCCCATCGCGACGCCCACGAACAGCCGCGCGTTGTCTGTACGTGAAATTCGGATCGAAGAAATCAGGATTTGATTTCTTTTACAAAATTTACAAGAACTCCCCTTTATTTTAGTCTATTCACGTTTCTGGTCCTAAGTTAATTATTTATTAAGTTAACCGGCCAATGTTTCTAAACGATTCGATTCTTGCCAGTTTCAGCGACACCAAGAAAATCTCGAAGCACTCACGCCGGATCCCGCTTCCTGTGGAATTCATATTGGTATAGATATTTAACTTTATAGAATTAATTCAATTTCGAATTGAGGTAAGTAAAGTTAATCTTATAAAATATCAATATTAATATTCCTTTTTCCGTTGGATTCAGTAGGTGCAAAATATCGCCTGGTTGTCATCAGCTCATCATCGAAGTTTAAGGCAAGTGATTTCGTTCAAACGCCCTTTGCGTGTTTCGTGATTCTTTTGTTGTGCCTTTTAAATTCTCCCGAGTCAAATGCGGCCCTGTGGCCAATTTCCTTGCCAATTTCGATAAATTGCATACCCGTCTGCTTGATGTAATTTATCTTTTTAATCATAAATTGGCATGAGTTAAATAAATGGGCAATTATTAGTAAAGTAATTATAGTGTTATAGTATTAAATGTGAATTGTTTGTTTATAACTCGGGATAAGTAAAGATTGCCCAATTTCTTCTTCCTAAAGTGCATGATATTCTGTTTGTTCTTTCATGCAAACTAGTGGCATGTAATAATAAGATCCTTTGAATTATCCATGCTTGTCCCTGTTTGATTTAATGTCGTTATCATGATCACCTAGTATAAATTGTTTATGTATGATAAGATAGGCACCATGTGATGCTTAGTTGTGATATGTTAAAATGCGCACCGCGTGATGCGAGTGGCTTTATGCCTTTGGCAAGTTATGCAGTAGACTGACTTGCAGGTTGTGGTTCGTTAAGCCACCGCCTTATAAGGTTTCATGAAACACCATCCCGGAATGCATTCTCTGCGGGGTGGTAAAACAACGATCTGATGTAGGTCGTGGTCCTTGTTAAAGGCCCGACCGGTACCACGTATTATTGTTATTATTATTATTATCGTTATAATTATTGTGATTATTATCGACTGATAAATAGGTGATCATTTCAGTTATTATACTCATCTGTCTCGGGTATAATTCCCTTTCTTATCTTATAATCGATCGTTATGATCATCCGAGTCATGTCGTGAATTTTTATGTTTTTATTCAGTTTCCACTATTAAATAATCGTGTCTTTCCCTTAACCTATAACATACCGTTTTATGGTCACTGTAAGGTTAAAGTCTGAACATTTTCCCTATCATTTGCTAGTCTTTATTGTACTAACCATCCTATTTATTGGATGGCTGGTGTCCTTCGTTCTCACGAAACACCAGACCATATTCCACAGGTCTAGTACAAGCAGCGGAGCAGGAGAGAGTTGAAGAGCAGACTGTCATTTAATGAATACAAGTTTTGAACCTCTAAATGTTTCCGCATCGCTACTTTGATTTCAGTTATTTTAGAAGTTATTCATACTTTATGGTTTTGGTATTCTTATTTAATTGTGATTAGATATTTTAAACTAATAAATTTTATTCACTTCCGCCTATTTGACTGTATTTCAATTATCATCTTGTTTATGGGAGCATGGTTGCATGTCCCTATAAGCCTCAGGTGAATTCAAAGACATTAAAGTCTGCGGATTCACTGGCGCTGTAACATTCCCTTGGGATTTAAAAGGGGGTGTTACAGATCCTCCATCCCTGATCCCTCCCATTCTATCTCTACCTCTCACCTTCCACTTGTTTGCCTTCTTTCTTTATCGACCCTCCTCCTTACACATTCCATTGGAGCCCTTAATAAGCAATATGTGAAATTTGGGTTCTTTTGAAACTTTGATGAACAGAGAAGAACACGTATACCAGTGGGATATCAAAAAGTTCACATTTATCTCCCTAAATTTGGGTTATTTTATGCAATTTGCCCTTTATATTTCAAGCCTAAATTTTATTTCCGGTTGCCAAATCAATACTTTGCCCCAAACTGGTTTATTGTATCATACTTCGAATATAAATCGATAATTTTTAAAGTTCGTATTATTTTTGATTCACGGAGGATAGTTCATTTTTTTTTATTAGGTAAGAATTCGAGTTCAAACATATCTGAAACTCGAAGGTCGGACAAGCCGGCAGACGGAAGAACCGACTAGAGACCATACAAAACATACAACAAACTAAAAAGGTGCAAACTCAAACAAACGCACTCTACAATACAACGAAACCAAGCAAATCAAAACCAAACTGGATGTGATCGAAGACGACCGACGAAGCCAAGCCCCACCCTGAAGCAGAACCATAGGCCAGCGATGCATCAGGCCGGACTCGATCATCCTGTGTGCAGTGAGGACGAACTCCGGGGAAGCAGTCAACCCGAATAGAGGAGACGCTGCAATACACACTACCACGATCCCAGCCTATCACGACTTCGAAAGCCAAAACTAAATCCAAGGAGAAGATCGCCGAACCTCGCCACCGCAGAGCCGCACACGGCCTGAGTAAAGAGCCGCACACTGCCGGAGGAGCGACGGAGGTGTAGTAATCGGAGGTGCGGTGGGGGTCGGCGATCCCGTACCTCTCCCTTCCTTCGTCTTCTCAATCACGTGTTTTACTCCGTCTTCTTCTTCCTCTTCAATTGCTTCAAGTTTTTCGAATAAGAAATTATTCATTGGTATGCAATAAATATTCGATGGAATGTGATAGAGTATTCGTTACTATTTAGTTATTATTTCCAGTAGAGTCACTATTCGGCAAGTTCATAGTTTATATTCGTTGATAATACAAAATTATTCATATGTATTTGATCAAGAATAAGGAATTATTGTATGTAGATTGGTGGTTGTTCATGATTTCCCTTGTTATTTGATCAAGAATAAGGAATTATTCATTGGTATGCAATAAGTATTCGATGGAATGATATAGGTTATTTGTTACTATTTAGTTATTGTTTCATGTTCAGAGTCAATATTCGGTAAGTTCGTAGTTTTTATTCGTTGATAATTCATAATTATTCATATGTATTTTGTTAATTAGATGTGGGAAATCAAGAATTACATTTACATACTCTTTCAAACCAGCGAATAATTACTATCAACTTAACGAATAATTACTATCAATCTAGCGAATAGTTGCAAAATTGACCAACCCTTTTGCTATTATCTAAATGATAACTCCTCTTTACGGATGAATAATAACGACTAATTTAGCGAATAATTACTATTAACCTAGCGAATAGTTGCAAAATTGACTAACTCTTTTTCTATTATCTAACGAATAATAAGTATAAGTTAACGAATGTTTGTATCACCTTATCGAATAGTTCGAATAGTGCACCACACAAAAAACAACGTTAAAAAAATGTAACGCCAAAAAAAACGTACAAAACACGCACGTTATTTAGCAAGTGGCAAGGAAAGAAGTGAGTCCCATTGATTTTTAATTAAAGAAAAAAGCCAAAAAAGCCAAATAATCTCATCCATTCATTTGCACTAAATCAATGTCCTATATTTGTAAACACAAAACACATTAAGTGTTGTTAACACTAGACCTAACCTCTATATATATATAGGGGGTGGCTCCTGTGGGAACACCCCTTAAGATATGAACCTAGGAACATATCTTGACCATCAAATCCTAATAAATCAACAATCTAAATTAATTAGGAATTTCGGTTTTAAAAAAAAAAGGGTTAATTGCACTAAATATCCCGACCTTTGTAGATAGTTGCGCTTAATATCCCAACCTTGTAAGATTTCGCGAAATATTCTGAACTTTGTTGTTAGTTGCGCTCTCTACCCTGGATGAGTTTCTTAAATTAATAAAATCACTAACATAATATGAAAAATACACAAAAACACCAATATTTAAAAAAATATATATATAATCCCCCATTTTAATCAAAATAAAAAAGGAAATTTATGTTATACATATAAAAATGCGTGCTCTAAAAGAAATTAAATAAGATAAATTACTTAAAAATAAATTTATGTCTTATCATATCTTCTTTTCCTTAAAATTATATTTTATAAAGCGATTGTTTTAATTTACGTAAGATTAATATGTAAGTACCATATTATATGCCCAATCAATCAAGTTTCCATGAGTATATACCCAATTTTTCCTATTTTTAATTTATGTTTATCATATCTTTATTAATTATAAATAGTTATCATACATTTTAATATTTATTTTTTAAAAATATATTTTATTTTTTTTTAAAAAAAAAATTATATTTCATCTATGTATAGTTAGCATTTTTATAGAATCTTTTTTTAATGATATGGAATTTATATGAAAAATATTTTAAGGTTCAATCAGAAGATAACACATAAGATGTTATGCATTAGTTTTAGCATATATAAAATAATATGGACCAAAACACACACACACATATAAATAGAGAGAGAGAGAGAGAGAGAGAGAGAGAGAGAGAGAGAGTAAATGTACAAATCCACATTTATAGATAGGTATATATATAAATTTAGATTTTTACAACATATTTTATTAAGAAAAATAATTCAAATTAATTATTTTCAATAATTATATTAATTATTTAAAGGAGTAAATTTGCTATTTTTCTATTTTAAATATATTAAGGGTACATTGAAAATATTTTATAGATATGGGTGATTTTGTGTAATTTTTGCATCATCTGTATAATTTTTAAATTTGATAAACTTATATAGGGTAGAGAGCGCAACTAATACCAAATGTTAGGATATTTCGCGAAATCTTACAAGGTCGGGATATTAAGCGCAACTATCCATAAAGGTTGGGATATTTAGCGCAATTAAAAAAAGATGAATAGTGGACCCCACATTTGTATCATACACACGCGCAGGTGCGTAACCATGCATGAGGATGACTCCCGCTTTTTACTCTTAACCGCTCCCATAAAGCAAATATATACATACAGTACTGTTTTTTGGATGCTTTCTTTCATTTCATTTTTCTTCATTTTTTTTTCATTTATTATTAAGATAATTGTATTTAAATTACATTATTCGATTAAATTAGAAAAATTATTCGTATCTAACAGAATCATTATTCAGTTAACTTATAGTGGTTATTCGTATTTAACATATTTATTAGTTTTGAAATTTTTGAAATGTTAAGAGGAGGTTTGAAACAATTATATATATAAATAATGCATTATTAAATGAGTAGTTTTTAAGAAAATTATGCATTATTCGGTGAACTAAAAATAATTATTCGGTTAAACATAGAGATTATTCATATATAAGAGGATGGTTTTTGAATAATTTATTTGTTTTGGTTAGGTTAAAATATTATTTAATACGTACATTTATATATTATTCGGTGACACTATAAAGATTATTCGTATTTAGTAGGAAAATTTTAATGGATTTATTCGCAATTATTCGTAAAGTTATACATAATGTCATACATGATAATTTGAAAAGGAACATGATAATTTGAAAAGGAAAATTTTAATGGATTTATTAGCAATTATTCGTATTTGTTTTGGTTAGGTTAAATATTATTTAACACATTTATATATTATTTGATGATATAAAAAAGTTTATTCATATTTAATAGGAAAATTTTAATGGATTTATTAGCAATTATTCGTATTTGTTTTGGTTAGGTTAAATATTATTTAACACATTTAAATATTATTTGATGATATAATAAAGTTTATTCATATTTAATAGGAAATTTTAATGGATTTATTCGTAATTATTCACAAAATTATACATAATGGTATACATGATAATTTGAAAAGGAAAATGATAATTATTTGAAATACTAAATTTTACAATTTATCCATCACATTATACATTATTCAATTAAATTAGACAGATTATTCGCATGTAATAGGATGATTTTTGAAAACATTATTTGATTTGGTGATGCTAAAAGATTATTCAACACACATTATTCGGTGAGACTACAAAGAATATTCGTATTTAATAGGAAGAATTTATCAAGTTTATGTTTACATTATTCGTATATAATATGATGAGTTTGACTGATTTATTTGTTTTTGTTAGGTTAGAATATTATTTAACACATTTATATATTATTTGGTGATATTATAAAGATTATTCGTATTTGATAAGAAATTTTTAATGGATTTATTGGTAATTATTCGTAATATTATACATAACGGTATACATGCTAATTTCCAAATGAACAATATAGCTATTCATAAAATTATACACGTATGAATAATTAACCACCTATGACAATAAAAAGAAAATCTATAAAAAGAAAATCTATAATATACTAAAACAGAGGTCACTTTAGTAAAAAAACAGTTCAAACAATTAAAAAGAAAATCTATAAATTTACCGCTTCACAAAAAAAAATATACGTAGTAAAAAATAGGGCTTACCCGTGTACGGTTACCCACAATTTGTGTAGTGAGTGAAACACACGTACTCCCTCCATGAGTTTGGGTAACAATTTGTAGTGGGCCCGCGATTTTTTTAAAATTAAATTCAGAAATTGAGATTTAATCTCAACCCTTAATTTCCTCCCATTCAACGATCTAGATGTGTTCCTACGTTCTCACCCTAAGGGGTGTTTTTATCTGATCCACACTATATATATATATATATATATATATATATATATATATATATATAGTAAATGAGCCTAATTTAAAGGTAAATGGGCCTAATTAAATGAGTAATAAATAAATGAGCATAATTTTGGTGTAAATGAACCTAATTTTATGAGTAAATGGGAAAATGGTTAAATGACCCTAATTATGGGGTAAATTTCACACGCCTCCCCCAAACTTTCCATTCATACGAATATTGCCCTTATTCCAATTATGAAAATTACAGATTTTAGCCCGTAATTTTTATTTGAAATAATATTGTTAGGTGCAACTATAATATTAAAAAAATACAACAAGAATGTTACATCACAATTTTTGTCTTTATTTTAAAAAGGGAAAAAGATGAGATTACAAAATATAAAGTGAACAAATAATACAATAAATGTTATTATTAATAAATGTGCATTTTCATAATGTGTCATATCAAAAATTTTCTTTATGGACCGCTATTTTATGACAGTTTAGTATTTTAATGCAACATGTGCCATTAAAAGCCTATTAGCTCAAAAAATGGTATAGTGATGTGCCCATGCACAAAGGTCCGAGTTCAAAATCCCGCATAAGCTATTTATGGTTTTTTTGTGTGTGTTCCCGTTCATGAATAAGATTATAAAGTGCCATAATAAAATGATAATGTGCACAAATAAGATGATATAATGCATATATAACATTATATTGTGCAAATATAACTTTAAGTTGTGCAAATATAACACTATGTTTTGCAAATGTAACATTATATTGTGCATATCTAATAATATAATGTTACGTTGTGCACATATAATATTATGTTGTGCGAATATAACATTATATTGTGCAAATATAACTTTAAGGTGTGCAAATATAACACTATGTTTTGCAAATGTAACATTATGTTGTGCATATCTAATAATATAATGTTACGTTGTGCACATATAATATTATGTTGTGCGAATATAACATTATATTGTGCAAAATATAACTTTAAGTTGTGCAAATATAACACTATGTTTTGCAAATGTAACATTATGTTGTGCATATCTAATAATACAATTGTGCAAAAGTAAGATAGGATTGTGCAAAAGTAGTATACAATAGTGCATAACTAAGATTATAATGTGCATGATTAACAATTTGCGATTGTTGCGCTCTTGTCTATTATGTAACCTATGTGGGATTTGAACCCACATCTTTGTGCAAACGCACATTGCTCTACCCATTGAGCTAATAGGCTAAATTATGATTTTCATGCTAAATATAGAAGAACCTAATCGACCTAAAGCATATCGCAACAAAATTCTAAAATTCAATTAGCTCATGATTCACAACCAATTTGACAATGCTATGAACATGAAATTAGCTCCAAATCAACCCAACATCACAACCATATAATCAATTTCAATCAATTTGGATGTTGGCAAAAAAACCCCAAATTCTAAAATATATCGCAATAAAATTCTAAAATCTAATTTAATCATGATCCATAAACAATTTGACAATGCTATAAACATGAAATTAGCTCCAAATCAACCCAACATCACAACCATATAATCAATTTCAATCAATTTGGATGTTGGCAAAAAAACCCCAAATTCTAAAATATATCGCAATAAAATTCTAAAATCCAATTAAATCATTATCCATAAACAATTTGTCAATGCTATGAACATGAAATTAGCTCCAAATCAACCCAACAACACAACAATATCATCAATTTCAATCAATTTTGCTTTTGGAAAAAAGCCCCAAATTCTAAAGCATATCGCAACAAAATTCTAAAATCCAATTAGCTAATGATCTATAAACAATTTGACAATGATATGAACATGAAATTAGCTCAAAAACAACCCAACAACACAACAATATCATCAATTTCAATCAATTTGACCATTGGAAAAAAGCCCCAAATTCTAAAGCATATCGCAACAAAATTCTAAAATCCAATTAGCTAATGATCTATAAACAAATTGACAATGATATGAACATGAAATTAGCTCAAAATCAACCCAACAACACAACCATATCATCAATTTTAATCAATTTGGCCTTTTGAAAAAAGCCCCAAATTCTAAAGCATATCGCACTATAAAATTCTAAAATCCAATTAGCTAATGATCTATAAACAATTTGAAAATGATATGAACATGAAATTAGCTCAAAATCAACCCAACAACACAAACATATCATCAATTTCAATCAATTTGGCTTTTGGCAAAAAGCCCCAAATTCCGCTCCTAAATCAAACCCTAGGTTTTCAATCTCAACCTAAATCATTCAAATAATCTAAATAATTGTAATAAACAAGTTTAGGGTTAGAAATCATACCAAATTCGAGTTGAAACAAGGAGCAAAATCGGGATTTCGAAGGTATTCCGAGCCAAAAATGTCGAACAACACTTATGGGGAGATGGGCTCGGTGTGAGCTCGGCTGGGCTCGAACCATGTGGGTTCCGGTCTCGGGGGGTGCGGCTGAGGGAGGGGGTTCGAGCAGGTGGTGGCTGGTGGCCGGAGGTGGCTCGTGGGGCGGCGTGGGAGGCCGACAGCAAAGCTGCTGGTGGGCGCGCGCGTCGAACAGGGCCACGACGATCTGGGCTCGTCGGGGCAGCAAGTGGCTCGAACGGGGCCACGCCTGGGCTCGGGGGTGCGCACAGCCGTGGGCTCGAGGGCCGCTGGTCGCTGGTGGCCGGAGGTGGCTCGAGGTGGGTGTGGGTGCGGGAGTCCGAGAGCGCTGCTTGCCTCCTTCTACACGCGGGTATGTTTTTTTCACCTTAAGAAAAATTTTCATCTTAAGCCCCTTTTTCACTTTAACCTCACTCCATATATATATATATATATATATATATATATATATATATATATATATATATAGAGAGAGAGAGAGAGAGAGAGAGAGAGAGAGAGAGAGAGAGAGAGAGGGAGAGAGAGAGGATCATATGTACTCAAGCCTTATTGTGTATCATGTACACACATCCTAACCGTTGATTGAGTGAAATCTAAAGGCTGAGATTAATTGGTAAGTTTAATTAATTGAAAAAAAAAGGAAATAACCCCCCCACCTTCAACCTATTATGCGCGTGAGTCTATGCGTGGAAGAGAGAGAAGGGTGAGGAGGCGATTCGGCGAAAGCTGTAACGGCCCGGGATTATGATTCCCGAGTTACGTTTCGAAGGATAAAACCCCTCGTTAGGATCTTGCGCTCCGAGTACAGGTTGAAGGTTTGAAACCGAAGATTTGTAGTTTAAAGCGGGATTTCACACCCAAATCCGAACGCTCCGTTGGAGACCCCGGGGTAAACCCTTGTACCTGTCCTAAGTCTACAACGCGAAAAATCCTTTATCATGCAAAGTGCATAAGTTTTGAAAACGATACAACGGGCGCCACGGCAGAGCCGGGTCAAAACAGATTATAAGTAGGGAGAAATCCCAAAAGCATGAATCTGGTGAAGTCAGGTTTCAAACACTCACTCTCCGCCATATGAATGGACCCCATCACCATAGCACAAAATCAAGCAGTGTATCGGGTACCTGAAACTATACCACTAAGTCAGGCCAAGAGTCCACCCGCGGGTCCTCTGACCGCGCTGAGGACATATAATACGCCTATACCTAGAATAAAGGATGCCTTCATGCAGTACTGGAATATTAACCACACTATCATGTTCCTAATTCACATGTGGAGAATATTAAGTAAGGCCTTAACAAAGAATACCAAGTGGTATATCCCTCTTCTACCACCACCCCCTTCCAGGTAGGGTGGAGACTGGCCAGTTCAATTCGATAGCATCTCAAATCTCATCATCATATCGTATCTCATCATCATATCGTATCTCATCATCATATCGTGGATCTTGCGAAAAGAAAAAATAATAATGCTGATAATAGTAAAGGTGTTACAACGACCCGAATGACTCAGGATGAACCCGATAGAGCTGGGCTGTCCTATGACCCTATCAAGGATTCTAGGACTCACAGATAACGACCGTTCTATATTCAAACGCATACAGAATAATGATGCTCATTCGTAAGTGCAATTCCTAAGCATGATACTACATGACATGCTCTTATGCATATGCAACACCTACATACTATATGAAACATCAGGCAGGAGGTACTGGTTACTGAGTAAGTCCCGGAGGTACTTACCTGGCTAGTAGATCGGCAACAGGAGAATCCAACACACAATAGTGAAAATCACAGAGTGTCACCTAGTACATAATGGAAAATACATAAGTCTACATCCAACTATTAAGCACTCAAGCACACATCAATCAATAGAACAAGTAACATGTTATGAAAGTCATTTCATCGCATCATCCGCTCTTCAAGACCACATCATTCTCCATAAATCATTCAACCCATTCCGCATGTTCATATACATCATTTCCGCATATACCTCAACGGTTCATCCAAAATCATAAGACATAATTTGTGTGATATAAAATCCTACTAGATCGTCATAATTATCCAACATTTAATCTCATATAATAATTCATCACAAGTCATGCTATTAGTCATACATATCATAGTGTTAGTCAAACGATCATATTGTCATGCTAGTTACTCATCGAACAAGTATAATTCCCAGGTTAATTCCAAAAATGTTTCAAATTCGAATTAAACAGTTAAGAATTCCGACCCATTGAAAATACTCGCTAAATTCATTTTTTAAATTTATTTATTAGATTACTTTCCAACCTTGAAATTCTTTTCCAAATTCATTATAAATCTTTAAGTCCCTATATAATAGTATAGACATTTTAAACACCAATTATTAGCACACTTTTATAAAATATTCCCGAATCCCTTAAAGTCCAAACCATTTTTATTTAATAAACCAACCCTTATAATTCTCTCAAAATATAATAATTTATCTTTTAAATCCTCAAATACTATTATAATATATTTTAATTACCGTTAAATAATTAATTAAATAAACGGTTAAATCTGAACCGAACCGAACCGAACTCAACCCGACTAATAATATAACTCCCAACCGGTTGAATAATATACAACGAGGGAGGGCCCACAAGCCACGTCAGCCTTCCCCCTTCCTCTTCCCGATTCAAAAGAGGCGTCTCGCGCCCGCTGGTGCCATGGTGCTGCTCGCCGCCGTCGGCTCGCTGGTTGCTCTCCCGCCTCTGCCCGCGGTTGCTCAGCCCCGCCTCTGCTCGCGCCTGCTCACCTCTCGCCTACGCTTGCTGATGCCGACTCATCTCTGCTCAGTTTGCCTCGCTCGGCACGCTCTCTCTGGCCTGTCGATGCTCGCCCACCGCCGCTCTCGAGATCGTCCGAGCACTCGCCGGAGCTCACGAGCCCACCCGACTTCCCACTCTCAGCTCTCGCTCACCCCCCAGTTAGTCTAAGCATCGAAAGGATACAAAAGATCGAAATGAGGAGAGGCTGGGCTTCGAGGGAACGAGAAAGGAGGCTCGAATGGAGGCGTCCGGTTCTTCACGGTAAATAGGGGAGCTACTGGTGCTTCTTGGCGAGGAAGACGGTGACGTGAGCTGCTGGCTGCGACGATGAACGATGAAGAGAAGTCGGAGTGGAGGTGGCTGCTGGTGGTGACGGGCAGCAGAAGGTGGAGGTGTGGTGGCGTGGGGTAAGAACTTTGGTGATGGCGAGAGGTAAATGTGATGATGGAAGGTGAAGACAGTGATGGTGCAGCAAATGATGGGAGCGGGTATGGTGATGATCCTCAGAATGGGCATGGGGGAAGAGTGATGGATTTGAAAGGGTATGGTGAGGGAGTGGGTGAGGATGAGTGTTGAATTGGTTAAGTAAACACCCGGAAATGAATTCCGAATACGCGAATTTTGAATAACGAAATTAGTTCTCGAATGTTAGTTTCCCCGACTCTCGCTTTCTCGATCAATTAGATTTTTAAAATCGACAAGGATATCGCCATCCGATAATTATTTTGAATTTTCGAGGTAAAAGGATTGAAATTATTTGTCAAATTTTATATTCCGATCGGAATCCGCTAAACGAGTTTTAAAACCGATTAAATTTCATTTTAATTTTCTTTTTCCGAAAAATTAGGATTTTGAAAATCGGAGCCTTTACATCATCCACCTCTAAAATAAGTCTCGCCCCGAGACTAAAATCATCTTAAAACTGGGGTTGAAGTTTAAAATTGGTGAGTCCAAGGATCATGTCATTGATCCTGTAAGCATCTCATAAGTGCCCCTAGGAGATCCTCACAGTACCGTTGTCGCGATCATAATATCCCTAATAGACCGTAGCAAGAATGTAATATGGGCCCCTACCACATCCTTACTCCGACTCCTCGGTCATATCATAACTCAAAACATCACAACTTCCTCTTTAAAACACCGTTCAAAACTTCAAGGTCGGCATTAGTCAAAAGAATTCCTAACCTCTCTATTCATCCTACCATCCACTTCTAAAGGCTAATCTCATATTCTCTTCCTAGGTTCTAAGACAGAATCAAGGTTCAACAGTTAAATTTCTATCATTTTCATCATCAAGCATCATGTATATATATCGAATAACAATAGCACCTCACGTCTAATAGCATAACATAATCATCTCAAGAATAGCCACATAGCATAGCATATCTAGCATCGTATCATATATGATAGAATTTATCACATCATCTCACGGAAGTTACACACTACGTCAATCAGATAAGCACGTTATATCAATCAGATAAGTACATCATACTCATTCTAACTACCAAGCGTCATCGCAGTAGAGGCAAACAACCGATTCCGTACAGTAGCATTCCATCGAGTTCAGGTATAACTATGTTAGTACTAACAGTTCCCTATTGTCAACGACAACACATCAGAGAATCAACATAGTGTAGCATAAAATTCGCATAATATTCGGTTCCTAGTAAAGCGTACGCTAGATCACATCCTCAAGAGAACCTGCCTATAACTAGGAGTGGCCACGGGTTACGGGTCGACCCGTGACCCGACGGGTCGTACGGGTCAATGACCCGGCGGGTCATTGACCCGGCGGGTCCGGGTCAACGGGTAAACGGGTGGGGGCAGGTTGCGGGTTACGGTTAGGGTCAGGGGTTTTGAACCCGATGACCCGGCGGGTCGACCCGCCATCCCAATTTTTTTTTTGAATTTTTTTTTTATGTTTATAATAATTATTATGTATATTATTCTTAGAATAATTCATAATATATAAACATAAACTAGTTTGCAATGTGCAATGTGGGTCAAAAGCACTATCACCCTTCCCTTTTTATAGATTTGGAAGACATCCCCTATTGTCTCAACTTTCAATGTGGGACAAGACTCTTGTCCCACTCTTCACATTAAGCTTTATTTCTTAAAATGAAATGAAGTAAAGTTTGAGAAATTTTATATCCCTACATTTATATTGTAGTGGATGAAGGAAGTTTTATAAAAATATAAAATTTCTCATGTTTTTTTTCCACTTCATATTAAAATGAAATGGATATAAAAAGTGATATGTATAAAAAGTCTTTACATATCATTTTTTTAGTCAAAAATATTAAAAAAATAATTTTTTTTTTAATTTGGGAATCCGGCGGGTCAACGGGTCGACCCGAACCCGCCAACCCGTGGAATTCCCGGGTTAGGGTTCGGGTCGCCCTTCCCCGACCCTTGACCCGGCGGATCGAACCCGTCGACCCGGCGGGTCCGACCCGTGGCTTCGCCTACCTATAACTATCAATCATGACAAGACACGACCACTACCCATCAGCTTTTGCATTAAGATCAAATTCACCAAGGTCTACTAACCCAAACCACTACTAGGTATCCCAACTCCTATTCCATCAAGCCATCTAAGGGCCAATCCTTTTCGACATCCCGATCTCAAGTCTTACCTTCCACTCGACCATCTAAACTATTTCTCGGAGTTCCCAATCACACGGTTTCCTGATCCGACAAACTTAACAACTCGACCAACTACCAAGACTCCTTATCAAGCACACCCCTCGTCCTAGGGGTCCTCTACCGGTCCCATCTTCGCCTTCTTAGAGAGATCCCAAGTCCCTAACTGAACCTCCATCACGATCGATCTAGACGCTTCTTAACAATCTCGCTTACTCTTCCTAAGCTCTCAAGACTCCGCCCTACCATCATATCGTAAAGAGACATCTCGAATCACCTTGCTAACCTGATCATACTTCCCACGCCATTAACCACTCTCACTAACCATCCACCTCTAAGGACCCAGCTCATGCTGAACATCTCACACCTCACACTCCCCACCAATTCTTACGCAGAAACCCACTAGTGGTATTCCCAACCACGAATCACCATGACCCTCAAGCTAACCTACTCTAGAGGCATACTCAACCCGGACTAGTTCCCTCAACTCCGCATGTTTCCCCAAATTGCCTCAGATCACGCTTTCTCAAACTTCGAAATCTCTACCGCTTAAACTCTTATGTACCGATCATCATTTTCACCGAATTCTTATGACATCCTCGTCCGAATTTCCTAAGTATCGCGACTTCACCAACCTTCTAAAATCTCTTATCCTCTAGCGTCCTCAATACCTTCTGTTTTGCCTAGTTCCCAAATCTATACTCATAATCTCCCTATCTCAACCTTAAGCCCACAACCTTACTAGGAATCTCAACTACATCCTTGCGTAGCTACCAGCCTTTCCTCGAAGATTCATCTCACATTCTTAAATACCTCAATAGCCACAATGACTTCCACTCATAAATCCCGATTCATTCCCTATGCCAAAATCCTCCAACAACGCATCTAGAGATCCTTCACTCATAAATTCCCCAAGCCTTACCAATCCTATCTAAACAACCCCCAAATACTCGTCACATGAACAAACCTGATATGAACAAACTAATATCCCTGATCGATAATTTCCCAAACAACCTTATACTACTCTTCCTTGGCAATTCCTCAACCTCATCCCTTACCGAAATCGCTCCCATTCACAGCACACACCATTTAGTCCCAAATTCTACGATTCCTCAGGCGTTCCTTAATCGATCATCCTTACGTTGCCCAAACTCTGCTCCTAGACTACCTAGACACTACCCTTAGCGCACCAACCCGTCTAATAGCACTTCCACTACAAGAACTCCTCGACCACTCCTAGCCTTTCCAGCCACATCTAGAACTATCCAAAGTACATATACCCTCACACACTGCTTGTCTATGCTTCCACCTCTAACTAAGACCTACCTAGAAGCTCATCTGAGAACCCCACTACCTACTACCTCCTACGAGTCCTAACTCACTCGGCTCTACCTAAGTTAATGCATCCATCATGCCCACCCTCTCGCTCATCTCATGACCAAGAACAAAGACTTCAATCCCTCTGTCACTTTCCAACCTAGCTTACCGAAGAATCTCTCGACTCATGCCCAAGAAGAAGCACCACCACACATATAACCCATAACCTACTCACCAGCAAGTCAGTTTACCAAGAACCAAGGCAAATTATCATAGAAACCAGTTAGTGAGGCAATCCTTGCTACCAGTTCAGTACATCCGTCATCACACATTCAATTATGTCAGTTATAGGCCTATCACACAACATCAATTCCTATTAGTATAGAAGAATCCACGATTTGAATTAAGAATGCTTTTCCTCGTGTCAGTTGGGGGGAACCTGTTCACGATTGTCATCTTTGAAGCATATTCGTCCTTTTTGCCATCAGTGACGTTGTTCCTGGGGCCTAGGGGTCATGGACCCATCACACTTCCGTTGCGCCACTCCGGTGCCACTTGGTCGTCGTTCAATTCTTGCATATCGGCGCTCATCGAAGGATCATACGGGTTAGAAGTTACGGAGATAGGGGAGAAACAAGAGCGGACAACACAACTTCCTTAAGAGTTCAGACATGGACCAGAACTAGGGATGACAAGACCAAGGATAAGATCCCAACCCGAGAGTTACAACGATGCCCTTATAATTATGGCACGCAAACACATAAAAATCAAGAGATATCATCACATTATTTCACACTAGTATGCACCTATCTCAAGGAATATCGATTTACGCATTCATAACATGTTCATATAATCATCTTTATATTTGCGCAAAACAAGCTAGCAACCTATTATTTCATTCACCAATCATGTTTGACAAACTAAGAACATGTATGCACAGACTGACGTGGGACATATATGGCACAAGTTATGCAAGATCTAGCAAACATCAAAGGATATCATATGCATAACGTATCACTCATTTAGATACACAATAAACAAGTCATAATATTACGGAAAGCATGCTAAGATATATCCTAAAAATCATGCCAAGGGTATGGTCAGTTCATGCAGGGTTGGTATAGCAACTATCTCATCACATACATTCATATTCGCATAGTCAGACTAGGACGTCGCACAATCATACGAGGGCCTATAACTGGGAGGTATATGTCATACATGATACTAGCGATATTCATTGAACACGTACACAGTCAACGAGGTTCAATTAGGTTAATCTAGCATGGTAAGTCATCCAATTCACGTTTTAAACATACAACGAGAGTTGATCACACTATCATGGACCTAGTTCACAGGGAGACAGTAATCATAGGAATTCAATACATACGACACATACATCCACTCATAAACGCAACCATGCAAGGTACTAGGCAAGTCATGCTGAATTATACCAACATAGCATGTCATGAAATCACAAGGAAGCTATCATTATAACTCGACAGAATTCTCTAAGGACAATCACCGACTCACCACCCCGTTTCCCCGTGGGATGCTAGTATGACACGCTGGACACAAGGACATTCACACCGTTTCCGAGAGAAGATGGTAGAATTCATGTTTAGACTCTTTTGGCAAGGCGACACGGTTGACCATTACGAGGCTCAAGAGGGATGACTCCATAAGACAAAGCACTCCTAACTCTGAAGAATGTCGATAATCAACCTCAGGTAACCTTCACATTATACACAATCCCCGAAGGTAGTTAGTTGACCGAACCAAATTTCCCGTATAGAGAATGTTGACATTAGGTATGAGACTCGATGAACATCTATGGTTGGAATACAAATAGGACTCAAGTCAAGAGGAACGGGCACTCTCGACCCTTACTAACAAATCCAAGTGCTTTGGTGGGCCGGACGACGGAATCGGGATTATCAAGGGGGTTGTACTATGGAAGAACTATTCCGACAAGACAGAAAATCTGATTACATAAGAACAAGGTTTCCTCCCGCTATCCCATTTAAACATACAGTCATTTACATGTTCAAGTTAAGGCATTCTGATTAGTTCGCTATCCTAAGCACAATAGCACCCAACACGGAAGCAATCAACAAGATTAATATGATCCTCTTCGAGGAGGATCACCCTCGGGCCCAATTGCATATATGTATATATAACATAAGCATAGAGACGATCTATTCCGTCCTTCGAGGGACGGCTGACCGGAGGGGCAAAAACCTCACGGCCTCCTAACTCAACACTCCAACCTCCGTGGTGTTCTTTAGAGTCTTCTAGGCCCATATGTAAATAAAAGCTAGTATTTTGTCTACCGTTCCCCAAGTTCTACATCCATAAGGGATGTCTATCGTTTTATTCTTTACCCACGAGATTGTTTTCCCTTTATTCATTTTATGTTTTAAGTCCAATTAAATTCATTTTGCCCTTTTTAAAACATTTTCCAAAACCGTGTGAAATCATTGGGCGATTTTCAAAACCTCTTCAACCTATTGTACTCGGATTGCAAAACCTCAGCTCTGATACCACCTTTGTAACGGCCTGGGATTATGATTCCCGAGTTACGTTTCGAGGGATAAAACCCCTCGTTAGGATCTTGCGCTCCGAGTACAGGTTGAAGGTTTGAAATCGAAGATTTGTAGTTTAAAGCGGGATTTCGCACCCAAATCCGAACGCTCCGTAGGAGACCCCGGGGTAAACCCTTGTACCTGTCCTAAGTCTACAACGCGAAAAATCCTTTATCATGCAAAGGGCATAAGTTTTGAAAACGATACAACGGGCCCCACGGCAGAGCCGGGTCAAAACAGAATATAAGTAGGGAGAAATCCCAAAAGCATGAATCTGGTGAAGTAAGGTTTTAAACACTCACTCTCCGCCATATGAATGGACCCCATCACCATCGCACAAAATCAAGCAGTGTATCGGGTACCTGAAACTATACCACTAAGTCAGGCCAAGAGTCCGCCCGCGGGTCCTCTGACCGCGCTGAGGACATATAATACGCCTATACCTAGAATAAAGGATGCCTTCATGCAGTACTGGAATATTAACCACACTATCATGTTCCTAATTCATATGTGGAGAATATTAAGTAAGGCCTTAACAAAGAATACCAAGTGGTTATTCCCTCTTCTACCACCACCCCCTTCCAGGTAGGGTGGAGACTGGCCAGTTCAATTCGATAGCATCTCGTATCTCATCATCATATCGTATCTCATCATCATATCGTGGATCTTGCGAAAAGAAAAAATAATAATGCTGATAATAGTAAAGGTGTTCCAACGACCCGAATGACTCAGGACGAACCCGATGGAGCTGGGCTGTCCTATGACCCTATCAAGGATTCTAGGATTCACAGATAACGGCCGTTCTATATTCAAACGCATACAGAATAAGAATGCTCATTCGTAAGTGCAATTCCTAAGCATGATACTACATGACATGCTCTTATGCATATGCAACACCTACATACTATATGACACATCAGACAGGAGGTACTGGTTACTGAGTAAGCCCCGGAGGTACTTACCTGGCTAGTAGATCGGCAACAGGAGAATCCAGCACACAATTGTCAAAATCACAGAGTATCACCTAGTACATAATGGAATATACATAAGTCTACATCCAACTATTAAGCACTCAAGCACACATCAATCAATAGAATAAGTAACATGTTATGAAAGTCATTTCATCGCATCATCCGCTCTTCAAGACCACATCATTCTCCATAAATCATTCAACCCATTCCGCATGTTCATATACATCATTTCTGTATATACCTCAACGGTTCATCCAAAATCATAAGACGTAATTTGTGTGATATAAAATCCTACTAGATCGTCATAATTATCCAACATTTAATCTCATCTAATAATTCACCACAAGTCGTGCTATTAGTCATACATATCATAGTGTTAGTCAAACGATCATATTATCATGCTAGTTACTCATCGAACAAGTATAATTCCCAGGTTAATTCCAAAAATGTTTCAAATTCGAATTAAACAGTTAAGAATTCCGACCCATTGAAAATACTCGCTAAATTCCTTTTTAAAGTTATTTATTAGATTACTTTCCAACCTTGAAATTCTTTTCTAAATTCATTATAAATCTTTAAGTCCCTATATAATAGTATAGACATTTTAAACACCAATTATTAGCACACTTTTATAAAATATTCCCGAATCCCTTAAAGTCCAAACCATTTTTATTTAATAAACCAACCCTTATAATTCTCTCAAAATATAATAATTTATCTTTTAAATCCTCAAATACTATTATAATATATTTTAATTACCGTTAAATAATTAAATAAATAAACGGTTAAATGTGAACCGAACCGAACCGAACTCAACCCGACTAATAATATAACTCCCAACTGGTTGAATAATAAACAACGAGGGAGGTCCCACAAGCCACGTCAGCCTTCCCCCTTCCTCTTCCCGATTCAAAAGAGGCGTCTCGCGCCCGCTGGTGCCATGGTGCTGCTCGCCGCCGTCGGCTCGCTGGTTGCTCTCCCGCCTCTACCCGCGGTTGCTCAGCCCCACCTCTGCTCGCGCCTGCTCACCTCTCGCCTACGATTGCTGCTGCTGACTCATCTCTGCTCAGTTTGCCTCGCTCGGCACGCTCTCTCTGGTCTGTCGATGCTCGCCCACCGCCGCTCTCGAGATCGTCGGAGCTCTCGCCGGAGCTCACGAGCCCACCCGACTTCCCACTCTCAGCTCTCGCTCACCCCCCAGTTAGTCTAAGCATCGAAAGGATACAAAAGATCGATCGAGAAGGAATAGAAAGGGTATGGTGAGGGAGTGGGTGAGGATGAGTGTTGAATTGGTTAAGTAAACACCCGGAAATGAATTCCGAATACGCGAATTTTGAATAACGAAATTAGTTCTCGAATGTTAGTTTCCCCGACTCTCGCTTTCTCGATCAATTAGATTTTTAAAATCTACAAGGATATCGCCATCCGATAATTATTTTGAATTTTCGAGGTATAAGGATTGAAATTATTCGTCAAATTTTATATTCCGGTCGAAATCCGCTAAACGAGTTTTAAAACCGATTGATTTTCTTTTTCCGAAAAATTAGGATTTTGAAAATCCGAGCCTTTACAAAAGCGAAGGGCGATTGTGAAGGGCGAGCGACGATTCGACGATGAGGAGAGGCGATTGCGAAGGAGATGAGTGGTGATCCGGCGATGAGGAGAGGTGAAGGCGGTGTGAGGGCGTCGACTGCGATGGTGGCCGACGTTGAACAGTGCGACTGATTCCTCTGTTGCGCAGGTAGATTGCAGAAGCGAAGGTGGTGATGGCGGCGACGGTGGCGACGACGATGGCGGTTACAGAGGCGACGAATTAGATCGCCTTCGTGTTGCTCTCATGGCAGATTGACGAATTTAATGTCCAGATCTGGGTTCCTCTCCGACCTTCGCCTCTCCGATTGCAGAGGCGAAGGAATTTGATATCCAGATCTGGGTTGTAGAAGGAATCTAAAGGACTAATGAAATATATATATATATATATATATATATATATATATAGAGAGAGAGAGAGAGAGAGAGAGAGAGAGAGAGAGAGAGAGAGAGAGAGAGAGAGAGAGAGAGAGAGAGAGAGAGAGAGAGAGAGAGAGAGAGAGAGAGAGAGAGAGAGAGAACTTGTGCACAAGGCTTAGGATGTGCATTGTGCACAAAATATTATTCGGTGAAATGTGAAACATTATTCAGTGAAATTTGAAGCATTATTCGGTGAAATGTGAGTATTGTTTAGGGGAATGTGAAACATTATTTGGTGAAATTTGAGGCATTCCATATAAATTGTAACTATTGTTTAGGGAATTGAGGTTTCTTTTATTTGAAATGGATAAATAAAAAAACTAAACATTATTCGGTAGAATGTTATAAATTATTCAGTGGAATTGGGACGTTTTCATCTGAACTGAACGGAAAAAAAAAACATAACAGTGTTTGGTAGAATATTTCACATTTCACCGAATAATGCTTAAAATTTCACCGAATAATGTTTCACATTTCACCGAATAATATTTGTGTAAAATTCGAACGTCGAAAATACTAAATTACTTAATTTACGATGAAGCTTGTGAAATGGTTGCATCAATTGTGTGTATAATGACACCTCTAGGGAGAATGAATGATCTTCACATTGGTAATCCAAATTAATTGCATCCAAATATCATATCCTTCAAGAACTAAAGGAAACCCAACCTATCTCAAATCACAATCCTTCGTTCCCTTAAGATACATGAGCACGTACTCGTCAAACTACTTGTCAATGATTCATACCGCAACTACAAGTAAATCGACACAGCTTTCCACCTATGAAGGCTATGTCGAGCCTTATGATCGATTTTCATGACATATACAGCTTATAGCTTATAACGTACAAGTGAACCGGCACAACTTTCCACTTGGTTCCCTTAAAAACCACGTGTATCATGCTCGGACGAACCATATTGATGTGAGATTTCACAAGATCAGGGAGCTTGTAACGTCCGAGGAGATAATCTTAGAGAGGGTTCACACATTTGAGAATCCTGCTGATATGTTAACCAAGCCAATCACCGCAGACAAATTCAAACATTGCTTGAATTTGGTTCATATTACTCGATGTTAGTCGAGTGAGAAGGTCTAGGGAACGGAGCACAAGAACACATGGGACAGACAAGATCCAGGAGATGTTTCCGTTCGTTGCTATAGGTATAGATTATTTATCCAGGTGGGGATTGTTGTATGAGACAATTAATTATCTAGATGTTATCTTTAGAAAATATTATATATAGAAGGTATTTTTCTATAGAAGAATTATATTGTGCATGGATGATTTATGTACACTAGATTCTAGATGATGTAGGTTTATCTATAGGATGTTCTCTATTATAAATAGAGGTCTATAGGGTTAGAATTATTGTATCCATAAAATATCACAATATGAAACCCTAGTTGCAGAAAAGTTTTTCTCTGCAGGGTGTTCTGCGCGGTTCTTGTCAGAACACGAAATTCTTTTGTGTCCCATTGTTCTCTCATTCTCTTTTGCTTTAACGATATTCATTCGTGGAAAATCGAAAATCATAATAGCATGCTGTCCTCATTAGAAAAAGTTGGATTTCATTGTCTATTTAAACACTTATAAATGTAATTCATCAAATAATAGATTGAAAATATTAGAAAAACTCTTGGCTAATAATTTTTCGATCTCAAATTCTCAATATATATTTATATATTGTTTGGGAGTAAAAAAAAATAAAAAATAAAAAAATAAAAAATAAAAAAAGTAAAAAAAATGTGTGCATTCCGCAATTCAAAGAAAAGAATCGTTTTATAAGCATTTGTATTCATGCAAGCCTCTATTCGACAATTCCGAAATAAGTAGAAGTCGATAGTAGCCATTACGAACAAGTAAAATGTGCACGGAAAGCATTACGTGTCAAATACAATATGCTAAGTGCACTACAAATTCGTAAATTGAATTATTCAGAAAATCGAACATACAATGCGAGGAAACTAAGTAAGGTTGTCCCAAATTACAGAAAAAAGTTGCTTTGGCGGCAAGTTCTTTATAATCAGGCGTGTCTTGTTCCACTTGCTCAAGTTCCTGCTGAAAAAAAAAAAAAAAAAAAAGAGTTAGATGAATGTTCATGTTAGGCCTAGCCTAAGTGGTTCACAAAGCAAGGCCCAACCCATTCACAAAAAATCCAAGTCGAGGGCCTGTTGTAGGCAAAGTGAATGAAATGGAAAAGTGAAAGAAAATGCAGCAATAAAATAAATAAATATAATATATTAAGCCAAAATAGGCTAGGAGAGTCTATGCATAGCAAGTCAAATCGACATATGGCTTATTATATAGGGAAAGAATCATTCACAAAAGTCAAGCCTCTCAAATATGGTTCTACAGAGAAATTCCTGTACACATAAATATATGCTTTCCAAATCAAAGGAAAAGAAAAGATATTGCCTGTACATGAAAAGGAAAAACGTGTATATCCTCTTTCTTTCTTTTCCCCTATAAAAGAAGACCTAGGCCCTTTGAAAGAAAAAAAGGAGGCTGACATATACGGCTGAGCATTCAAACACAAGAAAAACAGAGACAGTACTACTGCAGAAATCACAAAGCAAGGTAGGAGCTTTTATCTAGGCTCTTTTGGTTCTCGAAACCCCGCCCTGGCAAACCCTGCGGGCTTTCGCTTGTGGCCAGGGTTTCGAGTACCATAAAATCCCCCTGAGGGCAGGCAAGATGCAGGCAAAATCAACCTCTTCACGCGATTCCCGGAACCCCGCCCTCGTAAACCCTGCGGGCTTTCGCTTGTGGCCAGGGTTCCGGAATCATTAAACTACTCAAATTGGGTGGAATTGCTGCCGAAATCGATTCTCGAAACCCCGCCCTAGCAAACCCTGCGGGCTTTCGCTTGTGGCCTGGGTTTCGGAATCACCAAACTGTCCTAAGGGAGGGCGAAGTGCTGCCCAAAGGCTTAAAACATGCCAGCAAGTTTGCACATTAATCACAAGCAATTTCACACAAGCAAAAGGAAAAGAAAAAAAAGCAACTAAAATATAAAATTGACCCACTAAAATATAAAATTTATAAATTGGGTTTGACAAAAAATTATAAAGTTAAACTCGTAAAATTTCATCGCCGGTTTATTCTAGCGGGTCGATCTCAAAATTGACTTCTAAACGAGGAAAATGAAAACGGAGTCAAAACCCTAAATAAAATTTCCTCAAATTCAAACGGTTCTAAAGAGAACTACGTAAAGACTTGACGCCTTATATTGGCTACGTAGGTAGCCCGATATTAAATCCTAAAAATATATTGGGTACAGTCGTCAACCTCTAAATTCACTTCTAAATGAATACGAGGTCAAAACCCAACCAAATTAAATAATTGGTTCTCAAATGAACTACGGGTGATTTGATCCCGTTCCAAACGGGTACGTAGGACACCCGACATAAAGCTTAAGCTCGTCGGGTTCAATCACCAAACCCAAAAATTAAATCATCTCAAACACTCGGAACTACGTAAGGCTTGATTCTCTTCCGAGAGATACGTAGGCAACCCGTTAAAAATTCGGGTGCAGCTCAATCACCAAAACCACTTAAGTCTTGGTGTCGATACGACTTCGAATCAAGAGGATAACCAAAAGGGGTCGAACTCAAATTATAAAAATTAAATAAAATATGTTTTACAATTATTCGCGCATTTTTGTTCAACATATATATATATATATATATATCCCAAAACCTTTGCAAACCCCAACTCTCCTAATCTCTTCCATCTTCAAACAATCATCATCCAATAACTAAATCAAAACAACAACTCAAACACAACCCTAAACAAACACAACATCAAGCTTGATTCTAGGTCGGAACCTTTACATTCTCGGGTCAGAACCATTACATTTCGGATTTGGGTCGAAACTTCCTTTTTTATGTTGACGCCTTTTCTTCCACGATCTTAAACCATCACTAAGGAGGAGTTTCGACATTAGGAATTATTGAAGAACGTAAGCAGGATTGGACCTACAACATGGCCCGATGGTTCTGCGGAATCATCACGCATCATATTTTAAAGGCATTAATTTCCCTGGAATATCATCCAATACTTTTCTAGGAGGTCAAATTTTGTTGTATTTCGCACAATGTTACTCTATTAATCTTTAGCTAGTTTTCTCATGTAGCTTCATTGACAAGAGCATCACTCATCCTTGAGCCTCTCCTATCGTTGCATAAGACAATAGTTTCTCTGATATCTCTCTTATCATGACTAAAAGTGTAACACCCCCTTATAAATCCCAAGGGAGCGTTACAACGCAGTGAATCCACAGACTTTAATGTCTTTGAATTCACCTCAGGCTTATAGGGACATGCAACCATGCTCCCATAAACAAGACGATACTTCTAGCAGTTAAATAAAATAGACGGAAGTCCAATAAATATCATAGTTTGAAATATCTGATCACAATAACATAATTAAAATACCAAAACCATAAAATAACTCCAAAAATAGCTAAAACTGACGAAGCGTTGCGGAAACTCTAAAAGTTCAAAAACTGCAGTTTAAAAATCCATAGATGATAGTCCTCTCTTCAGCTCACTCCTGCTCCGCTGCTCGTACTAAACCTGTGGGATATGGCCTGGTGTTTCGTGAGAACGAAGGACACCAGCCATCCAATAAATAGGATGGTTAGTACAATTAAGACTAACAAATGATAGGAGAAATGTTCAGACTTTAACCTTACAATGACCATAAAACGGTATGTCATAGGTTAAGGGAAAGACACGAATATTTAAAGTGGAAACTAAATAAAAAGATAAAAATTTGCAACATGACTCTGATGATCATAACGATCGATAAGATAAGAAAAGGAATTATACCCGAGACAGGTGAGTATAATAACAGAAATGATCACCTATTTAAAAATCGATAATAACATAATCACACTAATCATGATAATAATAATAATAATGATAATACATGGTACCGGTCGGGCCTTTAACAAGGACTACGACCTACATCAGATCGTTGTTTTACCACCCGCAGAGAATGCATTCCGGGATGGTGTTTCATGAAACCTTATAAGGCGGTGGCTTAACGAACCAAAACCTGCAAGTCAGTCTACTGCATAGCTTGCCAAAGGCATATAGCCATTCGCATCACGTGGTGCGCATTTTAACATATCAAATCTAAGCATCACGTGGTGCCTATCTTAACTTATCATACGTAACTAGTTTATACTAGGTGATCATAATAACGACATTAAATCAAACAAGGACAAGCATGGATAATTCAAATGATCTTACTATCACATGCCACTTGTTTGCATGAAAGAAACAAGCAGAATATCATGCAATTTATGAATAAGAAAATGGGCAACTTTCACTTATCTCAAGTTATAAACAAACAATCATATTTAATACGCATATCACTATAATTCATTTAATAATTGCCCATTAATTTAACTTATGTCAATTTATGAATAAAAAAGATAAATTACATCAAGCAAAAAGGGTATGCAATTTATCGAAATTGGCAAGGAAATTGGCTACAGAGCCGCATTCAACACGGAAGAATTTAAAAGACACATTAAAAGAATCACGAAATACGCAAAGGGCATTTGAACGAAATCACTTGCCTCGAGTCGACGGGATGAGTGTGCTAGTTAAGACACAATGAAAACAGACTAGTCGATGATGGAATGACCTGTTTCATAAGCGGAATTAAATGCTTAGTTAATAACTTAACTAATCTCTTAGTTAGTTACTTGAACACGTGGAACTATACTGCTCACCCTCAACAGTGGAAACTTTCGGCTCGGACCACGACAGTCCGGGTCGATGAATTCAATCTCTTTCAACTTACAAAATGTAGTCGGCAGTGCACAGTTCGGCTCGATCACAATCGCAACTAGGATTAATCTTTAACAGCGCGCTGCAGAAAACATACCCCAAATTTACTTGATAACATACTCCAAATTTACTTGATAACATACCCCAAGGTTACACAGCACACCCTCGTAGTCGTGCACTCGAAACACGGGTTTGGAATCACAAAGACTTTGCTCAGAACTAAGGTGAAAAGGGAGAAGGTTTTTCTGTGTGTTGAAACTGAAGAGGAGACGTCTGGTTTTAAACTCGAAAAGAGACGCTCCTCCTCGGTAGTGCACGCGAGGATCTCGGACCAGAAAACGCGCCACTTTCAAACGTGGAGAAAATCACGGAACAGTTAGAACCAAAAACAGACCCCCACGCGCACGTGTCACGAACCCGGACCGACGACGGTGGTGGTGGTGCGCGCGTGTGAGACCCCTATTCCATCACTCAAACAATGGTAGAACAAGTACCCCTTTTAAATCAACTCCTAATGTCCCTAGTGACCAATGTGGGACAAAACTTTTCACCTTCCTTTAAATTCAAGCATTTCCTCCAACAACGATTAATTTTCAATCGGATGCAAGGGGTGACTTACTGCTGCTGGGGATGATTGTTGGATGCGAGAGGGATGCAAAGGAAGGAAAATCGATGGATGATAGGATCAGCCCTGAGATCGAGAAGGTCTAAAGTCGTGAGTACAACCAAATTCGGAATATATATATACATGGACTGAAATGTGTGAGTATGCTGACTTTACCGGTTTCCCCCCACTTTTTGGGAGAACAACGATGATCCGTCAGTGGTGGCGTTGGGTAGGTGGCACTGCAATCTTCACTTCCGACCCAGTGGTGGTCACGATCGTGCGTCGTGGAGGCGGAGAAGATGCTTGGAAAGTTGTTGTCTAGCAGCTGGGTAGAACGAACTACCGTGGTGTGCCGGGCTGCAACTACGAAAGGATTTTGTGGTATGAAAGGGAGGGGCGACCAAATATTAGTTTTAATTAGGGAGAAGAGGATAAAGATCAAGGCCATCTCCTCAATCGGTTCAAATCGAATCCCATTTCCTAAATCTGTTGAAACTTGAAATCCCCACATTTATGAATCTGATTTAATTTTGGGATATTCCTAACCCACATCTCGGAAGGATTGATTGGGTGTGAGGCGAGATTTGAGGGAGAAAATCTTACCTCCTTTGTTATAGCTCAAACGTAGAGGAGGAAGGTGATGAATGGACCGGTTTGGGTTGTGGGATCCTAGGATTTTGACATGTATCTATAGGTTAGATAAAAGATATATTAAAATAAAAGAAAAAATAAGCGGATAAGGGTGGAGATAGAATATAGGTTTCACCCTTTTAGTGAGATGAATATTATTTAATTTAATTTCATAAATTAAATAATAAGAGAATTTACAGGATTTAATTAAATCCATCATATGTTATTATTATTACCCTTTAGAATAATTTAATTATTCTAATTTATAGTTATATCTTAGGTGAATTTAATAAATCACCAAATTCATAAGATATATTATGGTTTAATATAATATAGATTTATTTAATTAAATAAGAAATAACTCAAAAATAATTTGGGTTATTTCAAAAAGAGTCTTTCTAGACGAGTTGCCACTTATTCCCAAGTGCTTCTCTGTCCAAGAACTTCCTTATCATTCCTGGAAATGAAGCCGTTGGCAAATCCCAAATGCTTCTCCCATCATTCCACATTATTAAATTGCTGCAAAATAAAGATTATTTAATCTCCATATAAGTTAGGCTTGGGAACATTATTTTGAAATAATATCTGCCCATTGTCATATCCTGCAAATACTTCCAACGCAAAGTATAAAGTTTCTTGGATGCACCCAATGCGGTAGAGTTTTGTAAGAGATACACCACAACTCTAGTTTCTCCAAGCACCTGCTTGGATGCCCATTGAAAAACCTTTGTTATAACAACATGAATATATTTTTAATCTTCACCATGATAAATAATCAAATAGGTTATAAAATTACCATATATTCAACGTACCTAAATGACATGAAATGTTGTTGATTGCTACCGCTACTGTCACTAACAATGTTGGAATGTTGGTTGTCCCACTCTTCATGAGTCATGTAATGTCTAGTGACAGTGTTACTGCCGCTAGCATTGTCAAAATCAAAACTCCTTTCCCATAAGATCTTCAGCTTGCGAAGAAACTTCATTCTCTTGAGAAAATCTACCTCTTTTAGGTTGGGCAACTCTTTTATCTTCACAACAAGGCTTAGTTTGTTGAGCCACAATAAATTTGATAAATCTCTAAGGGTGCACGCCTCGTTTCCATGGATCACACTCACACGCCCCTTCAATGTCTCCTTCCACCAAGACTGGTTGGGCGCCTGCTCAAAAGTGATCTTGAACCCTCTAAGCACTCGAAGATTTGAAAGCAAGCTAATCCCTTTTGACATCTTATTTAGGAAGAAACAATCAGTTAAGTCCTGATGGATTTAATTTCTGAGAGATCCAATTCCCGTAGGAAGTTCCTCCAAGTAACCACACTCTCTGAGATCCAGTATTTTGAGGTTGGTGAGCATACATATTGAATTCAGAAGCTTCATGATAGTCGTCAATCCATGTAGACTAATAAACCTCAATTGTTTCAGGCTCTTCAATTCCTCCAAGAACTTCAAATCCACAATCTCAATTTGCTTTGCATGTTTAGAGCAGCCCCAACTCCCAAAAGAAAGTGTTGATAATTGCCTCATTTTTTACAACCATTCGGGTTTGATATCAATCACGGACTTATTGACATTGAACAATGTCGACACATTTCTCATACTCTCCAATTCCCTTGGAGAATTCTTATGGTTTGCCCATATCTTAGCACAAAGTGGAAAATTGTCTTGAGTTTTCGGAAGAGAATCCTTCTTGGAGCGAGTGAAATATGGACCAAGGCGGTTGTTCTTCTCCCCTCCGAAATCAAAGAAATGTTCACTCTTCGCTTGTGCAGTCACAAAAGAGTGAACATGATGGTGCATGCAAAAACTTGCTGATTTCCTTCTTTCCTTGATCATGGGTTCAATAAAACCTTTTTCTAAAAGGTCCTTCAATATCTGTTGTTCGTTATCCTCGCCCTGACCCAACCTGGACGGGTCAATAAACCCCTCACCAAGCAACCAGTATATTATGATCTTTTTCTTAATAACTAAGCTCGTCTTCAAGACCTCAGTGTTCTTCTCCCATTCTTCTTCATTACAAGGAAAAGCTGAAAAGCACACCAAGCCATTATTCTTGTTTCTTGACAGGGATTGGTAGGTGAGCTCAAGGTTAGTGATCTCCTGAAGATGTAGCTCAACAATAGACAATTCCTCATCGGGTTTAGAAACAGTTTGTGCACTCTTTATTAACAACGAATGCTTATGCTTTTGTGTTGTTTTTGATGTTACTAGATCATTCAACTTTGTAGGAGGGAACAAGAGCTTCAGCCTAACAACCAGTCCCAAGAGTTGCTTGAGGTTTTGGGAATCATATGTCAAGTCGCCAACTGAGAGATTAGTTGCAACATCAACAAGCTCCTGTATGAGCTCCTCACTATGCTTATAGTTGCGAGAACCCTTGAGCCTATCGATGTTTTCATGTATGTACTTCATATCAGTATGTAGCACTTCAAACTGCCTCTTAAAAATAGTTAGCTCCAATGATGGTGGTGGTGGCAATCTTGTCGGTAGAGCTCTTCTGGATGTCCAAAATTAGAGCATTAATCCTCTCTAATTCATAGATGAAACGGTTGAAGGCCGTATGCCCAGCATCATAAACAATATGAAATTCAACAGTGTTGGAGATTTTTCTTTGTCCTTGAAGATTTTTCGACTTCTTACTCAAGGGAACTCGATCCATTGAAATCAATGTCATCAGCTCTGTCCAAATTGCTTAGTGATGAAGGAGGAAACAACCTTTGCACACTGGGACGATTTGCAAGTACTAGTTTGCGAATGCTAAGAGGTAGTAGGACTGTTTGAGCCTCTTGTTCAACTTCTAGTTGGCAAGCTTTGATGGTAGGATCATTCGGTAAAGAAACATCTAGTATCTCCAGGCTTGTTAGGCTTCGAAGATCATGAATCACTTTCAAGTGTTGACAATCTGCTAGTAAGAGCTCTTTGAGATTTACAAGCATAGAGATGTCCGGTAGTTTCGCTACCGAGGTTTTGGATAGATTGAGAGTTTGAAGGTTCAAAAGAGACCGAAAGAAATCTAAGTTGGGCTCCTCTGAAGTACTAATCTTTAGTCCGTGGAGGTCAAGCTTGATAAGATTTGATAGGGAAGTCCAAGTTTCAGCCTCAAGGGAATCTACCTCCAAACCTCTCAGTTTCAAATTACGAAGACTAATGAGATTGGCAAAGGAGGGTGGACTCTTGAACTTTGTTGCAGAGAGGTCAAGTTTAAGAAGGCAATACATTTTATCAAAAAGTCCCTCCCCCAAGTTTTCTAGACAACTACAATGAGCGAGATTTAGCTCCTTCATGTTTTTTAGGCTACCTACATCTTCGGGAAGCTTTAGAAGATGTTCACAACCGTAGACATCTAGCACCTCAAGATTTGTCATGAACTTCATCATCGGGAGCTCTTTTAAGCAGGTGCATTCCCTAAGTATTAGGTCACGAAGGTGGATTGGGTGCACAAAGAATTCTATATATTCAATTTAAGTTCTTGAAATATCAAGAACTTCTAGATGAAAACCATAATTCAATCTATAAACCTTTTTCAAAGATTGATTCCCTGAAACATCAAGCACCTTAATCCTAGGTTGAAAGGCTAAATCCTCATCATTGGAGCTAAAAGAACAATCTCTTAGAAACACATGAGTGAGGCTGCTTGCTGGCATATAAGGTATCTGAGTCATGGATGTGTAAGAAAGTTCAAGCCCCTCGAGATGTTCCGAGTGGTTGATAGCTAGATTTAAGCGACAACACCCTCTAAGAATAATCCAACGGAGTTTTAGAAGATTGGACAAAAGACCTACTGGTAAGCTATATCGATTAGAGGATCAGATAAATAGAGGTATCGGAGCTGAGTCAGCTTAGAAATGGTAGAACGTAAGAGAATGGTGGAGAGAATGCCTGAACCCGAGGTCTCAAGAAACGTCAAGATTTTGAACTTTCCGAAAGTGAAGTTTCTCATTGGAAAGAGATGATCATTGCAACCTCGAAGCATCAACATAGAGGGATTCCCAATATTTTCCAGGAGAGGGTTGAGAGAGTTGGGCGTGGAATTAAAGTAGCCTATATATTTCCCTCTCTGAGATTGAAAGACTTGCCTGCATCTCTGAGCACAACACTTCCAATCCTATCCACGTCCAGCAATTCAATGAATCTAGGGTTTTTCGCATCACATGGAATACTTTCATGTCTGCATAGTCCGATTGGATCAGCTACAACCTCAATCCCTCTGACATCTTGATCTGAGGGTTTCAGCAACCCTCTATGAATCAAGTCCATAAAGAGAAGACTCCCCTTCTTATAGGCTTCGTTGACGGAGGCAATGGGGCCGAGATATCTCCCGCCATCATCCAGAAGGATATCAGCACGTTGTCATGGATCATGCCGTCTTTACAACTGTTGAAGACGTGATGACAGTGCTTATAACAGTTAGTCATATTGACTTGATGAGTATCCCTCGATGACATTTGATGATGATCCTCTAAATCTCCTGTTGCTAACGACCGATCACATCTTTCAGCATCAGCGGCTATTGATTCTTACAGCTATGAATCAATCTACCTAAGCACTCAAGAACACTCAAAATGAAAGAGGAAGGAAGAAAACTGAACTCTCAGAATATAGAATTTTATTACATTGAAAAAACAGTATGGAACAATATGGAAGCTGAGTATTTATAGATGAAGGCACACACATGCGCTTGCTCTCGAGTTCTATTATAACAGAAGCTCGACTCCTATAACTAACTATGAGCTGGCTTAACACCCCCCCTCAGGTTAAGAGTTTGAACATGTTCACAATTCCTAACTTGCGTAACATCTTTTCAGAAATGTCTTGATTCATAGTCATTGTGAATATATCCGTTGGTTGTTCTTTGGTGAAGATGTAACCCAAGACAATTTCTTTCTTGAGAGCTTTGTTCCTCACAATGTGATAATCACCTTCAATATGCTTTGTCCTCTCATGATAGACTGGATTTCTAACAATGTGAAAGGCAGATTGGTTGTCACAATGTAGTTTCACAGGTTCCATCTTTACTCCTACATCAGACAGCAAATTGACCAACCAAGTTATCTCACAACAAGTCATGGCCAGTGCTCTATGCTTGGAGAATGCATGAACTGCCTAAGCATTTGTACTGCATAGCATATATCTGGACGAGTGATGGTGAGGTAGATCAGCTTTCCTACCATTCTCTTGTATGCAACTTGATCCACTTCTTCCTTGCTTCCATCTAGACTGAGTTTAACTCGAGGATCCAAGGGGGTGGCCACTGGCTTTGCATCAGTCATCCCAGTTTCAGCTAGCAACTCTAGAGCATATTTCCTTTGATTTAGAAATATCCCTTTCTCATTTCTGTCTATTTCAATGCCCAGAAAGTATCTCAAATCACCTAGCTCCTTCATCTGAAAATTCTTGTGAAGATGAGCTTTGAGTTTACTGATTTCACCTGCATCATTCCCTGTAATAATCATATCATCCACATACACAAGTAGGGCTGTAATCTTCTTCCCATATCTCTTCACAAATAGTGAATGATCATACTCTGATTGCACAAATCCTACTGTCACAACCACTTCAAAAAACTTGGCAAACCATTGCTTGGGTGCTTGGTTTAATCCATATAAGGATTTTTGTAGTTTGCATACCAAATCCTGCTTAGCTTGCTGCTTCTGTATCCCATGCTCCCCCTGAACAGCAGGCTGGAAGGATTTAAGAATCTGATATGCAGGAGGCAATTCCATGTATACTTCCTCCTCTAAATCACTGTTGTGAGCTGAATCTGCCATGTTTTACAGTAACTTTTATATCGATTTCTGCATACATTTCATTCATTTGGGCTAACATAGTACATAATCTATGTAATTTATGTTTATTTGCCAAATTATGGAATCTAGACTAGTTTTTGTTTAATTTCGCAGAATTCGAGGCAAATTACAGTAGTTCTAAGAAAGGTCAGAAAATCTCGGAAATCAACTACAAAAATCCAAGGTCAAGAAGCAGCGGAACTAGTCAAATCAAGCTTTGGAGCCCGAGTTTACTCGATCTAGAGTACTGCTACCCGACCTCGACGAAGCTGTCCGAGCACATGCCTTGTCGACCAAGAGCAGTGTCGAGAGCCAGATCAACCCGACTCCGGAAGCCAACTCGATCTCGAGTACACCTTGTCGAGATCGACAAAGCCTAGACGCCACACCCGGAGTCGAAGAAGCTGTGCCATGCCGAGAAGCCGAGGGCGAAGACGCCGAGCCAAACCCTACTCGATCTCGAGGAGATCTTGTCGAGATCGAGTAACCCTTGGCGCCAATCCGAGTTTGTGACGAGCACCAACTACTCGACATCACCAGTCCAAGCATCATCGACGCCAACCCAACTCGATCTCGAGTTGTCCTTGTCGATATCGAGGAGCCAGAACCACAAGTCCAAGCATTGTCGAGCTGATCTACCCGAGCAGCCGAGCCACACCAGTCGACGACAATCCTACTCGATGTCGAGTAGCCTTGGTCGAGATCGATGAGCCACGTCCGGGAACGCGTTACGCGGTTTGAGAAGTCCTTGTCGAGTTAGGAATCCTTGGAGCCTAAGGAAGTCGAGTTGGCCTAGATTCTATCCAATTTGATCAAGTCTATCTATGGAAGAGAAGTTCTACCTACATTGGAGATATTTTGCAAACTTTAGATATAGTTTCATTTAAAGATTTATTTCCCTTAAGCAATTTATTTATCTTTAAGCTTTTAAGTAGATATAGATAGAAGATTCTTTCCTTGATTAGCAAGGAATAGAAGGCTATAAATAAAGCCCTAGGGGCTGGTTTTTCATTCATTCAGAAGCACACACAATTCCATTCAAGTAAGTAGGAGTAGAGAGAGAGAAAGTTTGTAGCAAGCAAGGTGGAAAGGCGAAAGCGGATTTGTCTTGTGGGTTGTAAGCTTTCTTTATTTAATTCAATGCAAGTTAGTTTCTTTTGTTATTTAATGTCTTTCTTGATGATGAAGAGCGAGTAGTCCACCCACTTCTGGGGCTGGGGTGAGCCCGACGGTGGCCATGTAGAGGTGATGCGGTAAAGGTCAGATCTTGTTATGCGATTCGTCTTCTATCCCTATGAGCATGATTCTTTTGCGAGAGTTGAAGGTGATCCTTGTTTGTGTTATTGAAGCGAAAGTGATCTTAATGCAACTTGGATTAATTATGTGAAAAGGGTTAGTAACAATTAGGGTTTATGCGAAAGCCTCTATATGCCTATTTGTTAGTAACGAAAGTTATTTTGATGGAAAACATGATCTTTTATGCCTTTATGTGTTACTTTGCATAGTTATCGTTGTGGTGTTGATACCCTAGCCTTGGAAGTCTTTTAGCATATTGATTTATTTCGTCGGAATTCTGAGTTTTGGGTTCGAGAAATTGCAATTTACGTTTTCTGAGTTTTTAGTCGATACAGAGTAGAGTCTCGTCGATCTCGAGTAGACACTGGTCGAGATCGAGTTGGCTTGTCTATATCGAGTTGTCTGTTTGCTTGCTGAGTTTCTGTTGTCGACATCTGTAGTCGATATCGACCAACTTATGTGTCCTCGCTTTTGTTTCTGCTTTGCTTTGTCTTTTCTGTCTTTGTTTCTTTGTTTATGTCTTTCTGCTATGTTGTCTGTGAGATCTGCTGCTATCTGAAAACCGCTGACAAGCTTCCTCGTGGATTTGATCATGACTTTCTCTTACTGCACTCGATGAGTCTTGTATTTATTTGTGTGGGCCTAAATCTGGTTTGATTTATTTTATTATATTTCATACTTGATTTCCTCCTCACAACAAATTGGCGCCGTTGCCGGGGAAGCTATCATTCGCGCCTTAGGTAGTCAAATCTCACTTTTTCTTTGAGTTAATTTACAAGTGTATGCGCCGTTCTGGTCAACCACCTGAGTTTGACGGCTTAGACGAACCAGAGCGCCTTCTACACATCAGAGCTAAACTACAAAGAGCCATGGCAGCTGCGGAGACACAGGAACAGCTGATCGCAAGGCTTACAAGGGAATTGGCCGCTAAAGATGCTGCTATCACCACTGAGAAAGCAGCAAGGGAACAAGCAGAGGCTGAGCTTTCCCAATACCCAAACACGGCAGAGGACTATATGCACCCAACTCTCGTCGTGCCTGAATCGGCGATTCTTATCCCTGAAAACTCTTTTGAAATTCGCACTCAATTTCTTATAGAGCTTAAAAATAATGCTTTTTTTGGTAGATTTAATGAGTGTCCTCTTGAACATATTACAAATTTTTCTGACATGTGCCGTACTCTTGCTGAAGGTACAACTTTGGAATATGTCAAGATGAAGACTTTTCGCTAGTCTCTCGCTGGACCTGCACTAAAGTGGCTTGAAGGGCTGAAACCAAGATCCCTAACAACAGGGGCCCAAGTAGAGCAAGAATTTCTGAATAAATTCTTCCCACCCGCCAAAACAGCACATCTCCGCCAGAAAATCACCGCCTTCAAACAGAAGCAAGGAGAACCGCTGGCAAAGGCATGGGAACGCTACAAAGAACTGCTGCGATCTTGCCCTACTCATGGACATCCACCCTACGTCATTCAGGAGATCTTCTTCAACTCTCTTGATCAAATCACTAAGGATAGAATCAACCATTATACTCGCTATGAGTATCTGACGATGCCACCAGTTGATGCTTGGGGTGTGCTGGACAAGCTCACCAATTATGACAACAAATATGGGTCGACTGCAACCTATGAAGAGAACCCCTACGCTAGGCCAACACCATCCATGCCCCTCTATGAGCCTCCTAAAGAGATTGATCCTGATGTAAGGGAACAGTACTATAGAGATCAGAACAAGAAGCTCCTTAAGCAAGTAAAGTATCTTTCTGTCAACCAGCCTTGCATTGAATGCGGATCGCAACGGCACACCACTACTGAGTGCCCTCACATAGAACAAGTCAGGCTGGCAGAGCACCACGAGGAGATAGCTTACTCAGGGGGCCCCAATCGCTAGATGGGGGACCAAAGGTTTCAGCAACCACAATGGAACCAAGGTGTCCCTAGGAACCCCCCGCCCTACAGAGCTCCAGGACATCCGGAAAGGGACCAGAAAAGGGATGATATACAGACAGTCCTGGAGGAAATACGGAGGAATCACTCAGAAACTAAGCAGTCCTTCAACTCCGTCTACACTCAGATGCAAGGTGTCAACTCTAGGCTTGGGGAAATTGATATATGGCGAAAATCAGTTGATACACAGATTGGTCAGCTAGCAGCAGGAATCCCCATACAGTTAGGTGCGCTCCCTGCATCTTCAGAACCAAATCCTAAGGGAAAGACTGGACACATCGCTGCTGTAAAACTCAGAAGCGGCCATCAACTGCAAGAGCTAGAAGTTGGAAAGCAGTAGAACAAAGGAGACCAGCAAGTCGACCAGTAGCTAGTCGACATCGACCAGACCCTGGTCGATCTCGAGGAGGGCCTCGTCGATCTCGAGGAGAAACTTCAAAAGCCCTCGTTTGTACTGCACAGCAACTCGACATCACCCAACCTGGTCGAGATCGACAAGGGTGTACTCGACATCGAGGACGGTCAGCCCGAGATCGAGAAAACTGCAGCACCTCCGACATCTGTTCTGACTCCGAATCAGAAAAAGAAGCTACCTTTCCCCACGAATTCTCCGAAGGACCCGGCATAAAAGAAATTTCAGCGCTTCATCAAGATACTTCAGAAGCTCAACGTCACCATCCCCTTCACAGAAGCTCTCAATGAAATGCCATCCTATGTCAAATTCCTGAAGGAGATTCTGAGCAAAAAGCAATCAATGGCTGAAATTAAAGAGGAGTGCAACCATTTGGACATACTGGAGAAGAGGCCAGATCCAGGTAAGTTTGCTATAACCATTGGATTTGGTCCATACAAAATTAATGCCTTATGTGATCTTGGAGCTAGTGTGAGTATAATGCCTTTAACAATTTGGTCCAAGATTAAGATAGGTGCCCTAGAGCCTGTGGATGCTAGACTTTACATGGCCAACAACACTGTGGTCATTCCAACAGGCATGGTGGACAATGTGCCAGTACAAGTAGGTAAATTCTTTGTCCCTGCTGATTTCTTAGTTGTTGATATGCAAGAAGATCCTGCTTGTCCAATCATTCTAGGAAGACCCTTCTTGGCGACGGTGGATGCCAACATAAGCGTAAGGAAAGGAGTGCTCACCTTCAACATCAGCGATGAGGTAATTGAGCATTCCTTTAATAAAACTGAAAGGCAATAAGGTCCAATGGAAGAGGTAAAATCTATCTCAGCTGGCTACATCACCTGCGGGGAACCCAAGTTGAGAAACATGACTCCTGAGGAGCTGGAAAAGAGGGATGTGGAGGCTCAGGTGGAGGAGATCATGGCAATCCTAAAGGAGGACACAGAGAATCCAATCGACACAAACCAAGGTACGTCGTTATGGACTAATTATTTTTCGGATGCCTTGACAGGAACCAAGTATGAGTTCAAGGTCGACCAAGACTCCTCGACATCGAGAACCCTAGTCGATCTCGACCAAAGTCAGGAGCCTCCAACAACACTAGTGTCGTCGAGTAGCAAAACAGAAGCGCAGCCCTCCACGAGATGGAGTACCGTAATCGATATCGACCACCCTCACCAGCTTCTGAAACCACCGGACGGGCCAGGCTCCTCGATCTCGACCAGGCTTGTCGAGATCGACCAACACCCACCCTCCCCAGCACCTGTTTCCTCGACGCTGAAGCCACCAGACGAGCCAGCCTCCTCGAGATCGACCAGTGTGGTCGAGATCGACCAAGCTTCATCGACTCTCGCATCCTCGAGCAGCTCACCACCAGAACCAGAAAGCTCGTCGAGATCGAGTACTCCTACTCGAGATCGACCAAATACTGTTGTCTCCGATTCCGTCTTTGCAAAGGTAAGCCAAGGTATAGATCTTTCTTCTCCTATTTCCATTAAAGATCTATTTATACATGGGAGAGGTTTGCCTTGGTATGTGCGCTTATGTAGGATTTCCAATGATGAGCCCAAGGAGTATGAAATTGGAGACAAGCTCTATGTCTCTAAATCAAAGGATCATTGGTTTCCTAACAAATTCAACAAAAAGAGGATGGGACCTTTCGTGGTGAACAAGATCCACTCTGGAGGATTACAACTGATGGACAAGAATGGAGTCTTATTTGAGGCCCAGGCTACATGGGCCCTGTAGATGCCACCTTCATCATAAATGGAAAGTCGACCCAGCGACTATAAAATCTAGAGCATGTACATAGACATTTAGTTTTGGACTTTGTTTTGTTTGTTTTTTGGTTTTGAACATTTCTAGTTTTTCTATTGTGGGTATATGTCTTTTACACTTTTCAGATCCATGGATAGAAGCAAGCTATATTCATATTCATACTCGGCCCAGGCGATTCTTTCATTCGACATCAAGAGGCCCTGCACACCTGTCTAGTGAGTTTCTTTCTTTACCCTTGTTTTTATACAGTGAGGACACTGTAATATTTAAGTATGGGGTGGGGGAAGGGCTTACTTTGTGCATATTTGATTTTATTTGACATTATATGTGCATATTTAGAATTTATTTCTTTGAATTGCTACATGGCTATTATGGAATGCATTATTGATTTATGAGCTTATATGCATGTTTTCCAAAAGTTTTAAAAAATGACCCCCATTGAAAATTTTGATTAATGTCATGGAAGTTATATTGAACTCGACGATGCAAAATTGGATTCATTAGAGATATAGCATGAAATTGCCTAGTAAAGGGAAGTCACAATGAAGTGCATATTTTAGATGAAAACCATGAAAGGAGGTAAAATTTGATGTTGCTTTTGACATGTTGCATGATAAGAGGATGGAGGACTTTATATTTCCATATAATGCTCATTGTGTATATCCTAGCCTTACCTATGCTTATGCATCACAAAAAGCCATAATATGCCTTATTTCATACATTGCTCCACATGATCTAAATATTTTCCATTCTTTACCTTATCCGGGGATTATGTTGAGAATGATGTTACATTATGGAGACGTTATATGGTGTTTGTGTTATTATTGGAGTATGGTGGGAAATTGTTTGAAATATATGGAAAATTTAATGAGTGAGAAAAAAATCTAATCACCTCAGGAGATAAAGGTAGATTGACCCTGCTCTCTAAGATAATAGTTTGGAGAGATGGGACACATTGTGAGGAGTCCAACGCACTAAGTATCCGGGGCCATTCATGACACCCATGTTTGCGACTCGCGAGAAGGCAGTGCTGAGGTTAGAGAGGTAAAAGCATTATTATTGAGAAAAAGCAGTATGAAAGGTGATGAATCTTATGAGAAAGAGTGTGGTATGAAATTCAGTTTGGAAATACTCCATTTCCCCGGATTATTAGCACCACATTGCCAAATATAGCCCACCTTTAGCCTTTTACCAATCTAATCCTTATTTAAGCTTAAATTAAAGTCCTCTTGATTATCAATGCTTTGTCACGAATGAATTGTTTTGCATAACCCTCCTTTTGTGAGTAGATGTTGCTTTTGTATAATTGCACATGCATGGATCTGTGACACTAGTACCTTTTCGAAGATGGTAATTGACTGCAGGGTTATATAAGAATGAATCTGATAAGTTGAGAGTTTTGATTTCTTCCCCTGAATGACAAATAAAGGTATTGCTTGAGGACAAGCAAGCTTAAGTATGGGGTGTTAGGGGGAAGGGCTTACTTTGTGCATATTTGATTTTATTTGACATTATATGTGCATATTTAGAATTTATTGCTTTGAATTGCTACATGGCTATTTTGGAATGCATTATTGATTTATGAGCTTATATTCATGTTTTCCAAAAGTTTGAAAAAATGACCCCCATTGAAAATTTTGATTAATGTCATGGAAGTTATATTGAACTCGACGATGCAAAATTGGATTCATTAGAGATATAGCATGAAATTGCTTAGTAAAGGGAAGTCACAATGAAGTGGATATTTTAGATGAGAACCATGAAAGGAGGTAAAATTTGATGTTGCTTTTGACATGTTGCATGATAAGAGGATAGAGGACTTTATATTTCCATATAATGCTCATTGTGTATATCCTAGCCTGACAGGCCTAATGTCGTTATGCCAAATCAAAGTAAATTCCTAAGGTGCAAACTATAACAAGTATAGTAGGTAAGTTAGGGTCGAACCCACAGGGAAACATAATCAATTGTAAGAGCAAGTATTATTACCCAAAAGTAACCAATTCAAGGGGGAGTTTTGTGTGTAAGCAATAGTGACAGAACAAGTTGCAAATATATGATGGAAAAGTATTACACCAGGTAATTATCCGCACAACAATTAAGATGGTTCATCATCGAATTCTATGAGTCTCAAGTTCTAATGTCCAGTAATTGTTCTCAATTCAGATCGTGTAAAAGCTTTTAGTCCGACCAGTCCTAAAAGCGCTTATCACCAAATTACAAGGGGAAACCTTCACCGAATAATAAAGCAATAGCATTCAAACATGAATTATAATGAGATATAAGCGATTCTAACAACCCGTTAAAATAGCTTGTAATCGAATCTCTTTCAGAATCTAACATAAGCAACCTACTTATGATGATTGTGTTTGCTACAATGGATCTACAACCCCAAACATGGAGTTGGAAACCCTAGCAATATGACTAGTATCGATAAACCTAGGTGATCAATCCAGATTAACCAATAATAAGCAATCAAGCAATAAGCTCAGGAGATCGAAACAATTAACAAAGGACGAACGAGAGTAGAATACTCACAACCAATTCAATCGAAAGCTTCAAAGAACCAAGTGCAACAAAGGAGAGTTAGTTCTCCATAGGGTTTGTGAGATGAAGAAAAGGAAAATACGTCTCTGGAAAATAACCTCCAAAACCAAACTGGCCTCCTTCTCCGAAATAATATATCCTAATTCAAGGGTTTAAAATCCCGTAAAAAATATAAATTAACAACTAATAAGATAGGGGAAAATCGGATAAGAATCCGTCTCCAGGGACTGACGCGGGCGCGTCATGTAGCAGCGCGGGCGCGTCAGTGAATGTCTTGCTACTTCTCTCTGAGGCAACGACGCAGGTACTCCCTTCTAGCAGTGCGGGCACGTCAGTAGCAGCGCGGCCGCGCCAAGCTCGCCTGATTCCAGCTGCTTCCGAATTTCTTCACTTCAACTCTTCTATAACTTGCATGATCCTATGATTTCTTCAACTTCTTCAACAAGTTCCGAATCACCAAGTTCATACAAATATCTCTCACAATGACATGTAAATGATGACAAAAACTACTAAATGCGCTATAGAATATATCGCATATCAAATTCCCCCATACTTAAACCTTTACTCGTCCCGAGTAAGCATAGAAGCTAAGCCTACTCTCACCATAAATCTCAAAGGTTCACAGACAGTACAAGGAAAATGAACACTAAGTACTAGTAGTTTCCACCATCTCAACAATCAGCACAAAAGACAATCAGAATAGGAAATGAGACTTACAATTATATCTCGACCATCTACACCTTATAGCTCCCAGTGGCCTTACCTATGCTTATGCATCATAAAAAGCCATAATATGCCTTATTTCATATATTGCTCCACATGATCTAAATATTTTCCATTCTTTACCTTATCCGGGGATTATGTTGAGAATGATGTTACATTATGGAGACGTTATATGGTGTTTGTGTTATTATTGGAGTATGGTGGGAAATTGTTTGAAATACATGGAAAATTTAATGAGTGAGAAAAAAATCCAATCACCTCAGGAGATAAAGGTAGATTGACCCTGCTCTCTGAGATAATAGTTTGGAGAGATGGAACACATTGTGAGGAGTCCAAAGCACTAAGTATCCGGGGCCATTCATGACACCCATGTTTGCGACTCGCGAGAAGGCAGTGCTGAGGTTAGAGAGGGAAAAGCATTATTATTGAGAAAAAGCAGTATGAAAGGTGATGAATCTTATGAGAAATAGTGTGGTATGAAATTCTGTTTGGAAATACTCCATTTCCCCAGATTATTAGCACCACATTGCCAAATATAGCCCACATTTAGCCTTTTACCAATCTTGTAAAGGCTCGGATTTTCAAATCCTAAATTTTGAGAAAAAAAAAGAGAATTAAAAATTAAATTAAATATGAATTTAAAACTCATTTAGTGGATTCCGACCGGAATATAAAAATTTGGCGAACAATTTATGTCATTTAACCTCGAAAATTCAAAATAATTATCGGATAGTGATATCCTTGTCGATTTTAAAATTCTAATTGTTCGAGAGAGCGAGAGTCGGGAAAACTAAAATTCAAGGACTAATTACGGGATTCGAAATTCACGTATTCGAAATTTAATTTCGGATATTGGTTAACCAATTCAACACATTACCCTCACCAACTCCCTCACCCCACCATACCTCTTCAAAAGTCATCCCTCTCCCCGTCATTCTTCATTCACATCACCATCACATTCACCAACTCCCTCTCCCTCCATTCCCTTGCTGACCATCACCACCATCGTCACTTTACCATCACCATCACGCCTTCACCATCTCCACGTCTCCTAACATCACCTTCCTCCATCGGCGCCGGTCCCGTTCACGGCATCACCAGCCTCCACCTCCGCAATCCTCGATGAGCAGAAGCAGCAGCAGGCCGAGGCACCTCTCCGACGTCCATCGCCGCCGCCCAGGAACTCCCCAGCACCACCACCGAAGCCCTTTCCCCTGTTCGAGCGCGAACAATCTTCCGGTAAGCCGTTCTCCTTCGTTTCTGATTCAAATCACCTCCGGACTCCTCCATCACACTCACCCATGTCCGGTGTAGGTCCGACGAGCCATCGCGAGCTTCCGACGACGCCCAGAACTCCGATTGAGAGCTCCGAAGTCGCGAAACCCCTCGGTGAGCTTCCACCTCTCCTTCCTTTGTTTCGATTCAATTCCGTCCTTGGGCCGGGTTGTGGGCGAGTGAGCATGAGCGAGGGCTAAGTGCGGGGCGCCGGGCGAGCTCGAGCGAGAGCCAAGAGCTGTGGGCGAGCGCAGCAGAGCACCGGAGCGGGGATGAGCGCATGAGCAGGGCCAGCGACGAGTGTGAGTGCAAGTGCGCGAGAGGGCGGTGCGAGGGAGCTGTGGGAGGGTGAGCGAGGTTAGGGGCGGAGCTGGGCGCAGGTCGACGCCGGCGTAGAAGGCCGGGAGGAGTTCGAGGTTGCCGGCGGCTCGTGGTCTCGATCGGGGCGGGGCGGGACATTTGAATTGGAGGAGGAAGATGGCCAGCGTGGCCCTTGTGGTCCCCCCCATTTTACTAACTTATATATATTTATATGTTAAAATTGAACCGGTTTGGAGTTTATAATTACGGGTTCGGTTCGGTACGGTTCGGGTTATCCGTTTATTATTTAACTAATTAGCGGTAATTAAAATATATTATAATAGTATTTGAGGATTTAAAAGATAAAGTATTAATTTTGGAGATTTATAAAGGGTTGATTTTATTAAATAAAAACGGTTTGGATTTTAGGGGATTTAATTTGGAAATAACTTATAAGGGTGTTTTATTAAATGGTGTTTTATAATATTATATCTATAATAATAATTGGGATTTAACATAAATAAGTTGGACTTGCCTATTAGAAGAGGATTTGGAAAATGAATTTTAAGGTCAGAAATAATTATTAAATAATGGAAAAAGGAATTTAGCTAGTATTTTCAAGGATCGGAATTCTTAACTGTTTAACTGGGATTTGAAACGGTTCTGAAACTAACTTTGGAATAAGACTTATTCGATGACTAACTAGAATGATAATATGATCGTTTGACTAAAAGTATGATATGTATGACTAATAGCATGACTTTTGGTGAATTATTGTATGAGATTAAATGTTGGATAATTATGACGATCTAGTAGGATTTTAAATCACACAAATTATGTCTTATGATTTTGATGAACCGTTGAGGTATATGCGGAAATGACGTATATGAACATGCATAATTGGTTGAATGATTTATGGAGAACGATGTGGTCTCGAGGAGTGGATGATGCGATGAAATGACTTTCATAATATGTTACTTGTTCTATTGATTAAGGTGTGCTCGAGTGCTTAATAGTTGAATGTAGACTTATGTATATTCCATTATGTATTAGGTGATACTCTGTGATTGTGAATACTGTGTGATGGATTGTTCTGTTGCCGGTCTGCTAGCCAGGTAAGTACCTCCGGGGCTTACTCAGTAACCAGTACCTCCTGCCTGATGTGTCATATAGTATGTAGGTGTTGCATATGCATAAAAGCATGTCATGTAGTATCATGCTTAGGAATTGCACTTACGAATGAGCATTCTTATTCTGTATGCGTTTGAATACAGAACGGCCGTTATCTGTGAGTCCTTGTTAGGGTCATAGGGCAGCCCAGCTTCATCGGGTGTTGTCCTCCTCGAGTCATTTATATATATCACGAGATACGATATGAGCATGATATGATAGCCCAGCACCATCGAGCAATTGACGAGATGATATGATATGATGATGCCGTGGTTTGTGCACCACCACGAAGAAATTGCTATGCTATAGCCCGAACTGGCCAGTCTCTGCACTAACGGGAAGGGGTGCAGAGGTAGAAGAGGGATATACCACTTGGTATTCTTTGTTAAGGCCTTACTTAATATTCTGCACATATGAATTAGGAACATGATAGCGTGGTTAATATTTCAGTACTGCATGAAGGCATCCTTTATTCTAGGTATAGGCGTATTATATGTCCTCAGCGCGGTCAGAGGACCCGCGGGCGGACACTTGGCCTGACTTGGTGGTATAGTTTCAGGTACCCAATACACTGCTTGATGTTGTGCTGTTATGACGGGGTCTATTCATATGGCGGAGAGTGAGTGTTTGAAACCAGACTTCACCAGATTCATGCTTTTGGGATTTCTCCCTCCTTATACTCTGTTTTGACCCGGCTCTGCCGTGGCACTGGTTGTATCATTTCTGAACTTATGCTCTTTGCATGATAAACGATTTCCCGCGTGTAGACTTAGGACAGGTACATGGGTTTACCTCGGGGTCTCCAACGGACCTTCCGGATTTGGGTGTGAAATCCCACTTTAAATTACAAATCTTCGGTTTCAAACCTTCAACCTGTACTCGGGGCGCAAGATCCCAACGAGGGGTTTCATCCCTCGAAACGTAACTCGGGAATCATAATCCCGGGCCGTTACAAATCTACTCCTTATTTAAGCTTAAATTAAAGTCCTCTTGATTATGAATGCTTTGTCACGAATGAATTGTTTTGCATAACCCTTCTTTTGTGAGTAGATGTTGCTTTTATATAATTGCACATGCATGGATCTGTGATACTAGTACCTTTTCGAAGATGGTAATTGACTGCAGGGTTATATAAGAATGAATCTGATATGTTGAGAGTTTTGATTTCTTCCCCTGAATGACAAATAAAGGTATTGCTTGAGGACAAGCAAGCTTAAGTATGGGGTGTTTGTTGTGAGCTGAATCTGCCACGTTTTATAGTAACTTTTATATCGATTTCTGCATACATTTCATTCATTTGGGCTAAGATAGTACATAATCTATGTAATTTATGTTTATTTGCCAAATTATGGAATGTACACTAGTTTTTGTTTAATTTCGCAGAATTCGAGGCAAATTACAGCAGTTCTAAGAAAGGTCAGAAAAGCTCGGAAATCAACTACAGAAATCCAAGGTCAAGAAGCAGCGGAACCAGTCAAATCAAGCTTTGGAGCCCGAGTTTACTCGATCTAGAGTACTGCTACTCGACCTCGACGAAGCTGTCCGAGCACAAGCCTTGTCGACCAAGAGCAGTGTCGAGAGCCAGATCAACCCGACTTCGGAAGCCAGCTCGATCTCGAGTACACCTTCTCGAGATCGACAAAGCCTAGATGCCACACCCGGAGTCGAAGAAGATGTGCCTTGCCGAGAAGCCGAGGACGAACACGTCGAGCCAAACCCTACTCGATCTCGAGGAGATCTTGTCGAGATCGAGTAACCCATGGCGCCAATCCGAGTTCATGACGAGCACCACCTACTCGACATCACCAGTCCAGGCATCCTCGACGCCAATCCAACTCGATCTCGAGTTGTCCTTGTCGATATCGAGGAGCCAGAACCACAAGTCCGAGCCATGTCGAGCAGATCTACCCGAGCAGCCGAGCCACACCAGTCGACGACAATCCTACTCGATGTCGAGTAGCCTTGGTCGAGATCGACGAGCCACGTCCGGGAGCGCGTTACGCGGTTTGAGCAGTCCTTGTCGAGTTGGGAATCCTTGGAGCCTAAGGAAGTCGAGTTGGCCGAGATTCTATCCAATTTGATCAAGTCTATCTATGGAAGAGAAGTTCTACCTACATTGGAGATATTTTGCAAACTTTAGATATAGTTTCCTTTAAAGATTTATTTCCCTTAAGCAATTTATTTATCTTTAAGCTTTTAAGTAGATATAGATAGAAGATTCTTTCCTTGATTAGCAAGGAATAGAAGGCTATAAATAAAGCCCTAGGGGCTGGTTTTTCATTCATTCAGAAACACACACAATTCCATTCAAGTAAGTAGGAGTAGAGAGAGAGAAAGTTTGTAGCATGCAAGGTGGAGAGGCAAAAGCGGATTTGTCTTGTGGGTTGTAAGCTTTCTTTATTTAATTCAATGCAAGTTACTTTCTTTTGTTATTTATTGCCTTTCTTGATGATGAAGAGCGAGTAGTCCACCCACTTCTGGGGATGGGGTGAGCCCGACGGTGGCCATGTAGAGGTGATGCGGTAAAGGTCAGATCTTGTTATGCGATTCGTCTTCTATCCCTATGAGCATGATTCTTTTGCGAGAGTTGAAGGTGATCCTTGTTTGTGTTATTGAAGAAAAAGTGATCTTAGTGCAACTTGGATTAATTATGTGAAAATGGTTAGTAACAATTAGGGTTTATGCGAAAGCCTCTACATGCCTATTTGTTAGTAACGAAAGTTATTAACAAATAGGCTCTTGAGGGTTTAGGCTGATCCTTGATTAGACGTTGAAGCACCATGAGAAGAGGGTTTAGGCTCTTGAGCTTCAGGAGGACTTGTGGGATATGGTTCAAGAGGCTCAGGAGGAATTTCGTTTTCTAGACTGGCTTCATCGGTAAGGCCTTGAGACTGAGTTCCAGGGCCTTGCGATAGCTAAGTAAGATCTTGAAATGGCTCATGCATGTTTCTTGATTTTCTCTTTTCTTGATCATTGCCTCCTCCATCCCACTCATAGTCCTCATAGGTGTTTAATTTGAGATCTGCAAAGCCTTCACTCAAGGTACCGTTATCACTTTCATCAAATAACACATGTATGCTTTCCTCGACTAGTTTGGTACGTTTTTTGAATATTCGATAAGCCTTGCTTTGATTCGAATATCCAAGAAATATACCTTCGTCGCTGCGTGCATCAAATTTCCCAAGATTATCCTTCCCATTGTTATGTACAGAGCATGTACATCCGAATGGTTTGAAATAAGATATACTTGGTTTTCTTCCTTTAAAAAGCTCATAAGGAGTCTTCTTTAAAATTGATCGAATCAAACATCTATTGAGAATATAGTTCGATGTATTCACAGCCTCTGCCCAGTATGACTTGGGAGAGTTATTCTCTAATAGCATAGTCCTTGACATCTCCTCTAGGGTGCGGTTTTTTCGTTCCACCACCCCGTTCTGTTGAGGTGTCCTTGGAGCAGAAAAATTGTGAGAAATCCCATATTTCGCACAAAATATGTCAAAGTTTAATTGATAAAATTCTCTACCGTGATCACTTCTAATAGAAATATTGGGTAGGTTTTTCAATGTTTGTAACTCCTTATAAAGTTTTGAAAAATAAAACAGAGTTTCTGATTTATCTTTGAGAAAGAAAACCCAAGTGAATCGTGAATAATCATCAACAATTACAGGAATGTATTGTTTACCTTTGGGAGATTTGACACGCATAGGTCCGCATAGATTCATGTGTAACAATTCTAAAGGTCTAGTAGTACTAATGATCTTCTTTTTCCTGAAAGAGCTACGAGTGTGTTTTCCCCTTGAGCAAGCATTGCATAGATCGTCAACTTTAAAATTCAGATCCGGAAGTCCTCGAAACAGATCCTTAGACAGTAGCTTTCCGAGGGAATGCATGCTGATATGCCCAAGACGCATGTGCCACACCCTTGGATCTTCTGATAAGGCCTTGATGCACTTTAGATTTGAGGCTGGAATACGATCTGTATTAAGAGCATAAATGTTATAGTCTCTTTTTGCCGTAAGAACCACATCTCCTGTCTTTTCGCCTTGAACGATGCACTTTTCCTTGTTAAAGCATACACGATTGCCTATATCACAAAGCTGGGAAACACTAAGAAGATTATATTTGAGACCATCAACAAGATATACATCTTTAATAAAATCTTTGGAATTAACACCAATGTTACCAATACCGACGATGTCGCACTTTCCCTTATTACCAAGAGTTATAGTACCGCTGGATTGGTTCTTTAAATGATGACAAAGAGATTCTTTTCCACTCATATGCCCGGAGCAACCGCTATCCATAATCCATTTTTTATCCTTAGTCTTGGTGATGTCCTGCAAAACAACAAATCAACCTTTCCGGCTTGACCAATAGACCGATTTGGATCTGTTGTGAGGGTATACCATATTTGGTAACTTTGTCCCTTAGAGACCCAAACTTGCCTTATCCGTTCATTTAAACGTACAGGATATGTGTTTCAGATGATGTAAGGATCTGTTCTCCTATAAGGACAGGTTTCCTTTGCATGACCCTTTTTGCAACAGAAAAAACATGTAGGAGTCCTCCAACTTCCTTTAGCTTTAACGAACTTGGTAGTAGGGTTAACAGGAAAGTTCTTGTTATAGCCTATACCATTTCGATTTAAAGAGAGTTGTTGTTCTCCAAGCATCTTATCGAGATTAGCCTTGGATCTTGTAAATTGCACTAAGGCCTTTTGTTGATCTTGACATTTTTCAGATAACTTTGCCTTTTCTTTCTCAAGATCAGTATTCTGACCAATGAGAGTTGAAAGTTTTTCCTTAAGTTCGGAATTTTTCGATCGTAAGGTCTTACTTTCATTGATAAGGTCAGAATTCTGATTGTCAAGATCTTGCAATCTCTGTGACAGCCTTTTAATGCAAGTTTCTTGATCCAATACCTTCTCTTGTAGACTGCTAATTTCTCTGCAGCAGCTTTCCTCATTTGAGATCATATTTTTGAGAAATTCAGAAAGAACGACTTTGGAGCTAGAAAGAATGTTTCTTACCATTCCATTAAGGTGTTGATCTTTATCATCGCTTTTGGCCATGAGACATAGATTGGCTTGTTCATCTTCAGAGTCCGAGTCGCTTGATGCGTCTGAGTCACTCCAAGCTGCCATGACTTTCTTGTTGGACTCTTTCCTCTTTGCCTTGTTGCGTTTTTTAGAGGACGCTCCTTAACCAGGTGATCTGTTTCACCACATTCGTAGCATGTTAAGACTCGGTTTCTCTTGGAGGGGGTAGAAGACTTACCTTGGCTCTTTCAAGATCCTCTAAATTCTTTGTTGGAAAATTGCTTCTTCATTTTGAGGATACGAGCCAAACCCCTTGTTATAAGAGCAAAGGGATCTTCCTCTTCATCATCCTCGGAATCTTCAGGAGATTCTTCTTTCTTAACCTTTAGCGCTAAGTTCTTGACATTTGTGGAAGGCTCCCCATCGTCCTCATTGAGGATCATTTCATGGGTGATTAGTTTTCCTAACAAGTCATCGCTAGCTAGCGTGCTAAGGTCTTGAGCTTCTTCAATGGCGGTCACCTTGGGGCCCCATTTTGATTTAGGAAGACAACGAAGTATCTTTCTGACCATTTCTGCATTCTGGAAAGTTTTTCCCAGGGAGTTGAGATTATTAATGATCTCCGTAAAATGGGTGAACATTACTTTCACAGACTCATCAGATTTCATCTTAAACAATTCGTATTGTCTAAGATAAATACTGATTTTGGATTCCTTGACCTGACTAGTTCCTTCATAGGTCACAACCAATTTATCCCATATTTCTTTTGCTGATTTGCAAGAGGAAATCCGGTTGAATTCTTCAGTGCTTAGCCCACAGTAAAGAGCATGAACTGCTTTACTGTTTTTGGCTGTTTTCTCCAGATCCGTCTGGTTGAATTCATCCTTCGTCTTGTCTAGCTTCGTTCCATTTGGTCCGTCCTTCTTGGGAACATTTGGCCCTCGCATAATGATATGCCAGATTCTAGATCGTGATCAATGATGAACATTTTCATCAGAGATTTCCAGTGCATAAAATTATCCCCAACGAAGAGAGGTGGACGGGAGATAGATCTTCCTTGACCGAAGCCGCCTTGTCCTTCGCCTGCCATAGTTAGTACTCACAGATAGTAATATCCAAATACGTGAGCTAGGCTCTGATACCAATTGAAGTGCGGAATAGGCAGAAAAGGAGCACGCAAATACTCTATAAGGAGGGGGTTGGATAGAGTATGGAAACTTTTCGCAATCCAGAAAGGTAAGACCTTACCGCAAGCTGTAAGACCATATCCGAGATGAGAAGAGAGATTAGTAGCGAGAGCAAGTAAGAAACGGTAAATAATAAAAGCAAGCAATAAGTAAAAGCACACGATTGATCGATTGATGAAGACTTGAATGCAGTGAGCAATTGTGCGTTGTAGGAGTTGTGTGTTTCAGCAGACGTCTTCTTCTTCTTTTTATTGCCAAGCACCCGGATTTGAAAATCGAACGTTTAAACCACAATGGCTACACCGAGACTTCTGGGCGAGATCTTGGCCGTTTCCAGAACCTTCACTTGATACGCTAAGTAAAACCGTTTGAAGATCTGGAGAGCTTGATTTGCTGGGCAACAATGATATATACCAATCCCTGTAAAATCTTAACCGAACAGGACAAGATATGTAGCAGGATATTGGATAGAATGTATTAGTTCCCGACAAATCCAAAACAATTATGAGCCCAATTAAAACTAGGCCCAATATATGCTAAAGATAAAGCCCAATGAAATGACTCTTTAAAACAAATGGATTATCGGTATTGGATTAGGGTAAATTAGGCATGTTTAATAAATAGGCCCATTTACACCGAATCCTTCCCGAGTCCAGTAGAGTACAGCTAAAGTCTTGAGCCTTTTGGTAAGACCTTACCAAACTCAGGATTCCTGAGTTTTGGCTTTCATCAACCAAGGCCTTACCTCCTGTAGTTAGATCTTATCATCAAGGTGGAGTTAACAATCTCCCCCTTGATGAAAGACAAAACTTATGCCATCTGTTTACCTGTAAAACACATACATCCCAGCAAAGCGGCAATGTTGGATCATTGTTTTAAAACAACACATACAAAACAGTAAGACCTTGCAAACCAAAAGTAAGGCCTTACTCCATAACACCATAAAAACCTAAAAACCAAAACCAGAGATATCTCCCCCTTTTGTCTTTCAACAAGAAGGGAAGATAGATTGTTCAAAAAGAAGACAGTTTAGAGCAGAAAAGACCAAAAGAGTTCAGGAACCATCATCATCTTCACTCGTCGTCAGAAACCACCACCACGTCCTCATCATACCACTGGCCATACCTCGGAGGGACTCCAGCTGCATCAGGGCGGTTGCTGTAGATCTTCTCACGCCAGCGATCCTTTGCGTTCTTGACATGATGAGCACTCCACATCTTTGCTTGAGTCCTAGCCTCCTCATCTCGCCATTTCTTAACAATGCCATACTCCTCAACAGTGAGGATGTTCGGCTCAGGATAAAGAGGGCGGAGGATAGGATACTTAAGCACCTTGCGCTCGCAATTGAGGGGAACGTTCTTAGCCGTTTCCTCGACATGCTTGACTGAGTCCGCATCCATCGGCAGGATTGATGTAGTAGCTCGGTGATTCAGGCCACATAACATGAAGAGCTGACTCAACTTTTCATTTAGAATCAATATTTGTTGGTGGCTATTGTCCTGACGATCCACAATATCTGTTCTGGCGGCGTTGACATCCCTCCTTAGCGAATAAATCTCAGCCTCCAGAATCTCGATCCGTTTCACCAGCTTCACTGTGTCCCCTTGACCTTGAGAGGGCGGTTTCAGAACCCAGCCTCCAGCTAGGGTTTGTTCAACCCCAAGGCGCTTCCAGCATTCTTCATCGATACAGCTGGTGTGAGAGACAAATTCCTCTCCTTGGGTGTCAACATTGAAGAACTCAAACACCTTAGGTAGGAAATTGGCATAGGGTAGGGGTGCAGTCAAGGGAGTGTTGATGGTATGGAGCATGTAGGTGAGAAGGAGATCGGGGATATCCAGCTCATGCCCTGCCATAACCAGGTAGAGATAGTGTAGCAAGTTGTCAGTGACAAGCTCGCGGGAATTCTTTCTTGGTAGGACACACCGAGCAAGAATGGTGAAAACCATCTTAGCCTCAAGGGATAGGACGTCATGGGTGTGCTTAGGCTTAGATTTGGAAGATTCAGCAGAGGAGGAGGGTTTCTTCGGAGCCATGGAGAGAGGGGGGAAGTACTCGAGCGTTCTTGGGAAGGGAAGAAAAACAGAGAGAAAATGAGAGAGAGAGAGAGAGAGAGAGAGAGAGAGAGAGAGAGAGAGAGAGAGAGAGAGGAGTGGCGTTGTGATATGACCGGTGGGAGTAGGGATATAAATAGGGGAGAAGAAAACCTTTTGAACTTCTAAAAAACCGTACAAAGGATCCGACCATATCTTTATCCAAAATCTTAACCAATTTTCAAGATAAATACAAGATAAATCCGGGTAAACCGAGATTAATATAAAACCGGAAAAGATAAAAAAGTAAAAGATCTTTTAAGGATAAATATCGAAAGAGATATTACCTAAAAGATTTGATCCAATATTTTTGTTTGAAATTTAAATTCAACATCAAACTATATCAAAGCAAGATGTTAAATTTTAATTCAAGATCTTGATGTAGGAGATAATACGAATATCATAAGATATGATTGCTCCCCCTACATCGATGCTTCCTTGTTAAGCATTCCAAGTTCTAATCGGATGAAATTAAATCTGTCTTCGGGAAGAGGTTTTGAAAAGATATCTGCAAGTTGAAGCTCAGTAGAGATGAATGTCAAAGATACATCTCCTTTCTCAACATGATCTCGGATGAAATGGTGTCTCACATCAATGTGCTTTGTTCTTGAGTGTTGTACAGGGTTTTTGGAAATAGAAATAGCACTGGTGTGATCACATTTGATGGGAATACCCTTATAGTTGATTCCAAGGTCTTGGAGTTGTTGTGCAATCCATAAGATTTGCGAACAACAAGCTCCAGCAGCAATATATTCAGCTTCGGCTGTTGAAAGCGCTACTGAATTTTGCTTCTTGGAATGTCAACTTATAAGGGATGCCCCAAGAAATTGACAACACCGTGTGGTGCTTTTTCTATCTACTTTATACCCTGCAAAATCCGCATCGGAGAATCCAATAAGATCAAAGCTTGTTTGATGTGGGTACCATAATCCGAGATCTTTAGTTCCATTAAGATATCTCAAGATTCTCTTTACCACGATCAGATGTGATTCCTTTGGATTAGCTTGGAATCTTGCACACATACAGACACTAAACATAATGTCAGATCTGCTGGCAGTAAGATAAAGGAGAGAGCCGATCATACCTCTATATTCTTTCTGATTTACCTCTTTGCCGGTAAGATCATGATCTAGAGAAAGTGTAGAGCTCATAGCTAGGCGTTTTGGCTACCTTGGAATCGATCATCTTGTACTTCTTGAGTAGCTCTTGTGTATATTTTCCTTGATTAAGGAATATGCCTTTAGAGCTTTTATGTACGTGAAGTCCGAGAAATAAATTCAACTCTCCCATCATGCTCATCTCAAACTCCTTGCACATAATGTTAGAAAATTCCTTGCACAACGAATCATTAGTAGCTCCGAAAAGAATATCATCAACATAAATTTGGACGACTAGTATATCCTTTCCATGAGTTTTGATGAAGAGGGTTTTGTCAATCAATCCTCTTTTAAAATTATTTTCCAAGAGATATTTAGAAAGCCGCTCGTACCAAGCCCTAGGAGCTTGTTTCAAACCGTACAGAGCTTTATCAAGCTTGAAAACATGCTCCGGAAATTCATTGTTTTCAAAACCAGGAGGTTGAGCAACAAAAACTTCTTCATCCAAAAACCCATTTAGAAAGGCACACTTTACGTCCATTTGATAAAGTTTGATATTCATAAAAGATGCAAAGGCAAGAAGCATACGAATGACTTCGAGTCGGGCTACGGGAGCGAACATCTCCTCGTAGTCAATTTCTTCTTCTTGATTATATCCTTGTGCAACTAGTCGAGCTTTGTTTCGTATAACATTGCCTCCTTTGTCAAGCTTATTTCGAAATACCCAACGAGTTCCAATAATCGATTTCCCCTTCGGCTTAGCCATAAGAGTCCATACTTTATTGCGTTCAAACTCGTTGAGTTCATTTTGCATGGCTATGATCCAATCTGGTTCCTTGAGAGCCTCGGTGTATTTTTTCGGTTCTGTAAGAGAAACAAAGCGTGAAACGCACACAAGTTTCTAAGATTGGAACGAGTTTGGATACCCGACGAAGGATCCGAGATGATGTCTTCCAAGGAGTGTGAAGAGGCGTGTTTGAATTTCCATCGAGCTGATCCTTGATTAAACGTTGAAGCACCATGAGAAGAGGGTTCAGGCTCTTGAGGTTCAGGAGGACTTGTGGGATATGGTTCAAGAGGCTCAGGAGGAATTTCATTTTCTAGACTGGCTTCATCGGTAAGGCCTTGAGACTGAGTTCTAGGGCCTTGCGATAGCTAAGTAAGATCTTGAAATGGCTCATGCATGTTTCTTGATTTGCTCTTTTCTTAATCATTGCCTCCTCCATCCGACTCATAGTCCTCATAGGTGTTTAATTTGAGATCTGCAAAGCCTTCACTCAAGGTACCGTTATCACTTTCAACAAATAACACATGTATGATTTCCTCGACTAGTTTGGTACGTTTGTTGAATATTCGATAAGCCTTGCTTTGATTCGAATATACAAGAAATATACCTTCGTCGCTGCGTGCATCAAATTTCCCAAGATTATCCTTCCCATTGTTATGTACATAGCATGTACATCCGAATGGTTTGAAATAAGATATAATTGGTTTTCTTCCTTTAAAAAGCTTATAAGGAGTCTTCTTTAAAATTGATCGAATCAAACATCTATTGAGAATATAGTTCGTTGTATTCACAGCCTCTGCCCAGTATGACTTGGGCAAGTTATTCTCAAATAGCATAGTCCTTGACATCTCCTCCAAGGTGCGACTTTTTCGTTCCACCACCCCGTTCTGTTGAGGTGTCCTTGGAGCAGAAAAATTGTGAGAAATCCCATATTTCGCACAAAATATGTCAAAGTTTAATTGATCAAATTCTCTACCGTGATCACTTCTAATAGAAACGATGGGTAGGTTTTTCAATGTTTGTCACTCCTTACAAAGTTTTGAAAAATAAAACAGAGTTTCTGATTTATCTTTGAGAAAGAAAACCCAAGTGAATCGTGAATAATCATCAACAATTACAAGAATGTATTGTTTACCTTTGGGAGATTTGACACGCATAGGTCCGCATAGATACATGTGTAACAATTCTAAAGGTCTAGTAGTACTAATGATCTTCTTTTTCTTGAAAGAGCTACGAGTGTATTTTCCCCTTGAGCAAGCATTGCATAGATCGTCACCTTTAAAATTCAGATCCGGAAGTCCTCGAACCAGATCCTTAGACAATTGTTTTCCGAGAGAATGCATGCTGATATGCCCAAGACGCCTGTGCCGCACCCTTGGATCTTCTGATAAGGCCTTGAGGCACTTTAGATTTGAGGCTGGAATACGACCTGTATTAAGAGCATAAATGTTATAGTCTCTTTTTGCCGTAAGAACCACTTCTCCTGTCTTTTCGTCTTGAACGATGCACTTTTCCTTGTTAAAGCATACACGATTGCCTCTATCACAAAGCTGGGAAACACTAAGAAGATTATATTTGAGACCATCAACAAGATATACATCTTTAATAAAATCTTTGGAATTAACACCAATGTTACCAATACCGACGATGTCGCACTTTCCCTTATCACCAAGAGTGTTATAGTACCGCTGGATTGGTTCTTTAAATGATGAAAAAGAGATTCTTTTCTACTCATATGCCCGGAGCAACCGCTATCCATAATCCATTTTTGATCTGTAGTCTTGGTGATGTCCTGCAAAACAACAAATCAACCTTTCCGGCTTGACCAATAGACCGATTTGGATCCGTTGTGAGGGTATACCATATTTGGTAACTTTGTCCCTTAGGGACCCAAACTTGCCTTATACGTTTATTTAAACGTACAGGATATGTGTTTCGGATGATGTAAGGATCTGTTCTCCTATAAGGACAGGTTTCCTTTACATGACCCTTTTTGCAACAGAAAAAACATGTAGGAGTCCTCCAACTTCCTTTAGCTTTAACGAACTTGGTAGTAGGGTTAACAGGAAAGTTCTTGTTATAGCCTATACCATTTCGATTTAAAGAGAGTTGTTGTTCTCCAAGCATCTTATCGAGATTAGCCTTGGATCTTGTAAATTGCACTAAGGCCTTTTGTTGATCTTGACATTTTTCAGATAACTTTGCCTTTTCTTTCTCAAGATCAGTATTCTGACCAATGAGAGTTGAAAGTTTTTCCTTAAGTTCGGAATTTTTCGATCGTAAGGTCTTACTTTCATTGATAAGGTCAGAATTCTGATTGTCAAGATCTTGCAATCTCTGTGACAGCCTTTTAATGCAAGTTTCTTGATCCAATACCTTCTCTTGTAGACTGCTAATTTCTCTGCAGCAGCTTTCCTCATTTGAGATCATATTTTTGAGAAATTCAGAAAGAACGACTTTGGAGCTAGAAAGAAGGTTTCTTACCATTCCATTAAGGTGTTGATCTTTAACATCGCTTTTGGCCATAAGACATAGATTGGCTTGTTCATCTTCAGAGTCCGAGTCGCTTGATGCGTCTGAGTCACTCCAAGCTGCCATGACTTTCTTGTTGGACTCTTTCCTCTTTGCCTTGTTGCGTTTTTTGAGAGGACGCTCCTTAACCAGGTGATCTGTTTCACCACATTCGTAGCATGTTAAGACTCGGTTTCTATTGGAGGGGGTAGAAGACTTACCTTGGCTCTTTGAAGATCCTCCAAATTCTTTGTTGGAAAATTGCTTCTTCATTTTGAGGATGCGAGCCAAACCCCTTATTATAAGAGCAAAGGGATCTTCCTCTTCATCATCCTCAGAATCTTCAGGAGATTCTTCTTTCTTAACCTATAGCGCTAAGTTCTTGACATTTGTGGAAGGCTCCCCATCGTCCTCATTGAGGATCATTTCATGGGTGATTAGTTTTCCTACCAAGTCATCGATAGCCAGCGTGCTAAGGTCTTGAGCTTCTTCAATGGCGGTCACCTTGGGGCCCCATTTTGATTTAGGAAGACAATGAAGTATCTTTCTGACCTTTTCTTCATTCTTGAAAGTTTTTCCCAGGGAGTCGAGATTATTAATGATCTCCGTAAAATGGGTGAACATTACTTTCACAGACTCATCAGATTTCATCTTAAACAATTCGTATTGTCTAAGATAAATACTAATGTTGGATTCCTTGTCCTGACTAGTTCCTTCATAGGTCACAACCAATTTATCCCATATTTCTTTTGCTGATTTGCAAGAGGAAATCCGGTTGAATTCTTCAGTGCTTAGCCCACAGTAAAGAGCATGAACTGCTTTACTATTTTTGGCTGTTTTCTCCAGATCCGTCTGGTTGAATTCATCCTCCGTCTTGTCTAGCTTCGTTCCATTTGGTCCGTCCTTCTTGGGAACATTTGGCCCTCGCATAATGATATGCCAGAGTTCTAGATCGTGATCAATGATGAACATTTTCATCAGAGATTTCCAGTGCATAAAATTATCCCCAACGAAGAGAGGTGGACGGGAGATAGATCTTCCTTGACCGAAGCCGCCTTGTCCTTCGCCTGCCATGGTTAGTACTCACAGATAGTAATATCCAAATACGTGAGCTAGGCTCTGATACCAATTGAAGTGCGGAATAGGCATAATAGGAGCACGCAAATACTCTATAAGGGGGGGTTGGATAGAGTATGAAAACTTTTCGCAATCCAGAAAGGTAAGACCTTACCGCAAGCTGTAAGACCTTATCTGAGATGAGAAGAGAGATTAGTAGCGAGAGCAAGTAAGAAACGGTAAATAATAAAAGCAAGCAATAAGTAAAAGCACACGATACTTGTTAACGAGGTTCGGCCCAACCGCCTACGTCCCCGCCTAGGGTTATCCAACCCGTAGGATTCAACACACTTTATTTCACTTTGCCTTATGAGTCCTAGATACAACCTCTAGAAGACTTACTCACTTCTACACTACTTTACTATCTGGCAACCCAAACTCTCTAGTGAAGCAAAACAACTAAGGATACCGAAGCACCCTATACTTTTGGGTAAAGAAACCCTTAGTATAACCTAGATGAATTGTACTATAAAGCGTAATGAAACCTCACACACACTCAAAGTAAATACAAACTCTTTCCGTGGGGAGCTGCATGAGATTGATCGATTGATGAAGACTTGAATGCAGTGAGCAATTGTGCGCTGTAGGAGTTGTGTGTTTCAGCAGAGGTCTTCTTCTTCTTTTTATAGCCAAGCACCCAGATTTGAAAATCGAGCGTTTAAACCACAACGTCTACACCGAGACTTCTGGGCGAGATCTTGGCCGATTCCAGAATCTTCACTTGATACGCTGAGTAAAACCGTTTGAAGATCTGGAGAGCTTGATTTGCTGGGCAACAATGATATATACAAATCCCTGTAAAATCTTAACCGAACAGGACAAAATATGTAGCAGGATATTGGATAGAAGATATTAGTTCCAAACAAATCCAAAACAATTATGAGCTCAATTAAAACTATGCCCAATATATGCTAAAGATAAAGCCCAATGAAATGGCTCTTTAAAACAACTGGATTCTCGGTATTGGATTAGGGTAAATTAGGCATGTTTAATAAATAGGCCCATTTACACCGAATCCTTCCCGAGTCCAGTAGAGTACAACTAAAGTGTTGAACCTTTTGGTAAGACCTTACCAAACTCAGGATTCCTGAGTTTTGGCTTTCATCAACCAAGGCCTTACCTCCTGTAGTTAGATCTTATCATCAAGGTGGAGTTAACAATCTCCCCCTTGATGAAAGACAAAACTTATGCCATCTGTTTACCTGTAAAACACATACATCCCAGCAATCCATATATAACAGTGTAGTGCAATAATATTAAATGTGCAATGTTGGATCATAGTTTAAAAACAACACATCCAAAACAGTAAGACCTTGCAAACCAAAAGTAAGCCCTTACTCCATAAAACCATAAAAACCTAAAAACCAAAACTAGAGATATCTCCCCCTTTTTGTCTTTCAACAAGAAGGGAAGAGAAATTGTTCAGATAGAAGACAGTTTAGAGCAGAAAAGACCAAAAGAGTTCAGGAACCATCATCATCTTCACTCGTCGTCAGAAACCACCACCACGTCCTCATCGTACCACTGGCCATACCTCGGAGGGACTCCAACTTCATCAGGGCGGTTGTTGTAGATCTTCTCACGCCAGCGATCCTTTGCGTTCTTGACATGATGAGCACTCCACATCTTTGCTTGAGTCCTAGCCTCATCATCTCGCCATTTCTTAACAATGTCGTACTCCTCAACAGTGAGGATGTTCGGCTCAGGATAAAGAAGGCGGAGGATAGGATACTTAAGCACCTTGCGCTCGCAATTGAGGGGAACGTTCTTAGCCGTTTCCTCGACATGCTTGACTGAGTCCGCATCCATCGGCAGGATTGATGTAGTAGCTCGGTGATTCAGGCCACATAACATGAAGAGCTGATTCAGCTTTTCATTTAGAATCAATATTTGTTGGTGGCTGTTGTCCTGAAGATCCACAATATCTGTTCTAGCGGCGTTGACATCCCTCCTTAGCGAATCAACCTCAGCCTCCAGAATCTCGATCCGTTCCACCAGCTTCACTGTGTCCCCTTGACCTTGAGAGGGAGGTTTCAGAACCCAGCCTTCAGCTAGGGTTTGTTCAACCCCAAGGCGCTTCCAGCATTCTTCATCGATACGGCTGGTGTGAGAGAGACACATTCCTCTCCTTGGGTGTCAACATTGAAGAACTTAAACACCTTAGGTAGGAAATTGGCATAGGGTAGGGGTGCAGTCAAGGGAGTGTTGATGGTATGGAGCATGTAGGTGAGAAGGAGATCGGAGATATCCAGTTCATGCCCTGCCATAACCAGGTAGAGATAGTGTAGCAAGTTGTCAGTGACAAGCTCGCGGGAATTCTTTCTTGGCAGGACACACCGAGCAAGAATGGTGAAAACCATCTTAGCCTCAAGGGATAGGACGTTATGGGTGTGCTTAGGCTTAGATTTGGAATATTCAGCAGAGGAGGAGGGTTTCTTCGGAGGGTTTCTTCGGAGCCATGGAGAGAGGGGGGAAGTACTCGAGCGTTCTTGGGAAGGGAAGAAAAACAGAGAGAAAAGAAGAGAGAGAGAGAGAGGAGTGGAGTTGTGATATGACCGGTGGGAGATCTTTTAAGGATAAATATCGAAAGAGATATTACCTAAAAGATTTGATCCAATATTTTTGTTTGAAATTTAAATTCAACATCAAACTATATCAAAGCAAGATGTTAAATTTTAATTCAAGATCTTAATGTAAGAGATAATACGAATATCATAAGATACGATTGCCCCCCCTACATCGATGCTTCCTTGTTAAGCATTCCAAGTTCTAATCGGATGAAATTAAATCTGTCTTCGGGAAGAGGTTTTGTAAAGATCTCTGCAAGTTGAAGCTCAGTAGAGATGAATGTCAAAGACACATCTCCTTTCTCAACATGATCTCGGATGAAATGGTGTCTCACATCAATGTGCTTTGTTCTTGAATGTTGTACAGGGTTTTTTGGAAATAGAAATAGCACTGGTGTTATCACATTTGATGGGAATACCCTTATAGTTGATTCCAAGGTCTTGGAGTTGTTGTGCAATCCATAAGATTTGCGAACAACAAGCTCCAGCAGCAATATATTCAGCTTCGGCTGTTGAAAGCGCTACTGAATTTTGCTTCTTCCAATGTCAACTTATAAGGGATGCCCCAAGAAATTGACAACACCGTGTGGTGCTTTTTTTATCTACTTTATACCCTGCAAAATCAGCAGCGGAGAATCCAATAAGATCAAAGCTTGTTTGATGTGGGTACCATAATCCGAGATCTTTAGTTCCATTAAGATATCTCAAGATTCTCTTTACCACGATCAGATGTGATTCCTTTGGATTAGCTTGGAATCTTGCACACATACAGACACTAAACATAATGTCAGGTCTGCTGGCAGTAAGATAAAGGAGAGAGCTGATCATACCTCTATATTCTTTCTGATTTACCTCTTTGCCGGTAAGATCTTGATCTAGAGAAAGTGTAGAGCTCATAGGCGTTTTGGCTACCTTGGAATCGGTCATCTTGTACTTCTTGAGTAGCTCTTGTGTATATTTTCCTTGATTAAGGAATATGCCTTTAGAGCTTTTATGTACGTGAAGTCCGAGAAAGAAATTCAACTCTCCCATATGCTCATCTCAAACTCCTTGCACATAATGTTAGAAAATTCCTTGCACAACGAATCATTAGTAGCTCCGAAAAGAATATCATCAACATAAATTTGGACGACTAGTATATCTTTTCCATGAGTTTTGATGAAGAGGGTTTTGTCAATCAATCCTCTTTTAAAATTATTTTCCAAGAGATATTTAGAAAGCCGCTCGTACCAAGCCCTAGGAGCTTGTTTCAAACCGTACAGAGCTTTATCAAGCTTGAAAACATGCTCCGAAAATTCATCGTTTTCAAAACCAGGAGGTTGAGAAACAAAAACTTCTTCATCCAAAAACCCATTTAGAAAGGCACACTTTACGTTCATTTGATAAAGTTTGATATTCATAAAAGATGCAAAGGCAAGAAGCATACGAATGACTTCTTGATTATATCCTTGTTCAACTAGTCGAGCTTTGTTTCGTATAACATTGCCTCCTTCGTCAAGCTTATTTCGAAATACCCAACGAGTTCCAATAATCGATTTCCCCTTCGGCTTAGCCGTAAGAGTCCATACTTTATTGCGTTCAAACTCGTTGAGTTCATTTTGCATGGCTATGATCCAATCTGGTTCCTTGAGAGCCTCGGTGTATTTTTTCGGTTCTGTAAGAGAAACAAAAGCGTGAAACGCACACAAGTTTCTAAGATTGGAACGAGTTTGGATACCCGACGAAGGATCCAAGATGATGTCTGCCAAGGAGTGTGAAGAGGCGTGTTTGAATTTCCTTCGAGCTGATCCTTGATTAGACGTTGAAGCACCATGAGAAGAGGGTTCAGGCTCTTGAGGTTCAGGAGGACTTGTGGGATATGGTTCAAGAGGCTCAGGAGGAATTTCGTTTTCTAGACTGGCTTCATCGGTAAGGCCTTGAGACTGAGTTCCAGGGCCTTGCGATAGCTAAGTAAGATCTTGAAATGGCTCATGCATGTTTCTTGATTTGCTCTTTTCTTGATCATTGCCTCCTCCATCCGACTCATAGTCCTCATAGGTGTTTAATTTGAGATCTGCAAAGCCTTCACTCAAGGTACCGTTATCACTTTCATCAAATAACACATGTATGCTTTCCTCGACTAGTTTGGTACGTTTGTTGAATATTCGATAAGCCTTGCTTTGATTCGAATATCCAAGAAATATACCTTCGTCGCTGCGTGCATCAAATTTCCCAAGATTATCCTTCCCATTGATATGTACATAGCATGTACATCCGAATGGTTTGAAATAAGATATACTTGGTTTTCTTCCTTTAAAAAGCTCATAAGGAATCTTCTTTAAAATTGATCGAATCAAAAATCTATTGAGAATATAGTTCGTTGTATTCATAGCCTCTGCCCAGTATGACTTGGGCAAGTTATTCTCTAATAGCATAGTCCTTGACATCTCCTCCAGGGTGCGGTTTTTTCGTTCCACCACCCCATTCTGTTGAGGTGTCCTTGGAGCAGAAAAATTGTGAGAAATCCCATTTTCGCACAAAATATGTCAAAGTTTAATTGATCAAATTCTCTACCGTGATCACTTCTAATAGAAACGATGGGTAGGTTTTTCAATGTTTGTCACTCCTTACAAAGTTTTGAAAAATAAAACAGAGTTTCTGATTTATCTTTGAGAAAGAAAACCCAAGTGAATCGTGAATAATCATCAACAATTACAAGAATGTATTGTTTACCTTTGGGAGATTTGACACGCATAGGTCCGCATAGATCCATGTGTAACAATTCTAAACGTCTAGTAGTACTAATGATCTTCTTTTTCTTGAAAGAGCTACGAGTGTGTTTTCCCCTTGAGCAAGCATTGCATAGATCGTCAACTTTAAAATTCAGATCCGGAAGTCCTCCAACCAGATCCTTAGACAGTAGCTTTCCGAGGGAATGCATGCTGATATGCCCAAGACGCCTGTGCCACACCCTTGGATCTTCTGATAAGGCCTTGAGGCACTTTAGATTTGAGGCTGGAATACGATCTGTATTAAGAGCATAAATGTTATAGTCTCTTCTTGCCGTAAGAACCACTTCTCCTGTCTTTTCGTCTTGAACGATGCACTTTTCCTTGTTAAAGCATACACGATTGCCTCTATCACAAAGCTGGGAAACACTAAGAAGATTATATTTGAGACCATCAACAAGATATACATCTTTAATAAAATCTTTGGAATTAACACCAATGTTACCAATACCGACGATATCGCACTTTCCCTTATCACCAAGAGTGTTATAGTACCGCTGGATTGGTTCTTTAAATGATGAAAAAGAGATTCTTTTCTACTCATATGCCTGGAGCAACCGCTATCCATAATCCATTTTTGATCCTTAGTCTTGGCGATGTCCTGCAAAACAACAAATCAACCTTTCCGGCTTGACCAATAGACCGATTTGGATTCGTTGTGAGGGTATACCATATTTGGTAACTTTGTTCCCTTAGGGACCCAAACTTGCCTTATCCGTTCGTTTAAACGTACATGATATGTATTTCGGATGATGTAAGGATTTGTTCTCCTATAAAGACAGGTTTCCTATACATGACCCTTTATGCAACAGAAAAAACATGTAGGAGTGCTCCAACTTTCTTTAGCTTTAACGAACTTGGTAGTAGGCTTAACAGGAAAGTTCTTGTTATAGCCTATACCATTTCGATTTAAAGAGAGTTGTTGTTCTCCAAGCATCTTATCGAGATTAGCCTTGGATCTTGTAAATTGCACTAAGGCCTTTTGTTGATCTTGACATTTTTCAGATAACTTTGCCTTTTCTTTCTCAGGATCAGTATTCTGACCAATGAGAGTTGAAAGTTTTTCCTTAAGTTCGGAATTTTCCGATCGTAAGGTCTTACTTTCATTGAGAAATTCAGAAAGAACGACTTTGGAGCTAGAAAGAAGGTTTCTTCCCATTCCATTAAGGTGTTGATCTTTATCATCGCTTTTGGCCATGAGACATAGATTGGCTTGTTCATCTTCAGAGTCCGAGTCGCTTGATGCGTCTGAGTCACTCCAACCTGCCATGACTTTCTTGTTGGACTCTTTCCTCTTTGCCTTGTTGCGTTTTTTGAGAGGATGCTCCTTAACCAGGTGATCTGTTTCACCACATTCGTAGCATGTTAAGACTCGGTTTCTCTTGGAGGGGGTAGAAGACTTACCTTGGCTCTTTGAAGATCCTCCAAATTCTTTGTTGGAAAATTGCTTCTTCATTTTGAGGATGCGAGCCAAACCCCTTGTTATAAGTGCAAAGGGATCTTCCTCTTCATCATCCTCGGAATCTTCAGGAGATTCTTCTTTCTTAACCTTTAGCGCTAAGTTCTTGACATTTGTGGAAGGCTCCCCATCGTCCTCATTGAGGATCATTTCATGGGTGATTAGTTTTCCTAACAAGTCATCGATAGCCGGCGTGCTAAGGTCTTGAGCTTCTTCAATGGCGGTCACCTTGGGGCCCCATTTTGATTTAGGAAGACAACGAAGTATCTTTCTGACCTTTTCTTCATTCTGAAAAGTTTTTCCCAGGGAGTCGAGATTATTAATGATCTCCGTAAAATGGGTGAACATTACTTTTACAGACTCATCAGATTTCATCTTAAACAATTCGTATTGTCTAAGATAAATACTGATTTTGGATTCCTTGACCTGACTAGTTCCTTCATAGGTCACAACCAATTTATCCCATATTTCTTTTGCTGATTTGCAAGAGGAAATCCGGTTGAATTCTTCAGTGCTTAACCCACAGTAAAGAGCATGAACTGCTTTACTGTTTTTGGCTGTTTTCTCGAGATCCGTCTGGTTGAATTCATCCTCCGTCTTGTCTAGCTTCGTTCCATTTGGTCCGTCCTTCTTGGGAACATTTGGCCCTCGCATAATGATATGCCAGAGTTCTAGATCCTGATCAATGATGAACATTTTCATCAGAGATTTCCAGTGCATAAAATTATCCCCAACGAAGAGAGGTGAACGGGAGATAGATCTTCCTTGACCGAAGCCGCCTTGTCCTTCGCCTGCCATGGTTAGTACTCACAGATAGTAATATCCAAATACGTGAGCTAGGCTCTGATACCAATTGAAGTGCGGAATAGGCATAATAGGAGCACGCAAATACTCTATAAGGGGGGTTGGATAGAGTATGGAAACTTTTCGCAATCCAGAAAGGTAAGACCTTACCGCAAGCTGTAAGACCTTATCTGAGATAAGAAGAGAGATTAGTAGCGAGAGCAAGTAAGAAACGGTAAATAATAAAAGCAAGCAATAAGTAAAAGCACACGATACTTGTTAACGAGGTTCGGCCCAACCGCCTACGTCCCCGCCTAGGGTTATCCAACCCGTAGGATTCAACACACTTTATTTCACTTTGCCTTATGAGTCCTAGATACAACCTCTAGAAGACTTACTCACTTCTACACTACTTTACTATCTAGCAACCCAAACTCTCTAGTGAAGCAAAACAACTAAGGATACCGAAGCACCCTATACTTTTGGGTAAAGAAACCCTTAGTATAACCTAGATGAATTGTACTATAAAGCGTAATGAAACCTCACACACACTCAAAGTAAATACAAACTCTTTGCGTGGGGAGCTACATGAGATTGATCGATTGATGAAGACTTGAATGCAGTGAGAAATTGTGCGTTGTAGGAGTTGTGTGTTTCAGCAGAGGTCTTCTTCTTCTTTTTATAGCCAAGCACCCAGATTTGAAAATCGAGCGTTTAAACCACAACGTCTACACCGAGACTTCTGGGCGAGATCTTGGCCGATTCCAGAACCTTCACTTGATACGCTGAGTAAAACCGTTTGAAGATCTGGAGAGCTTGATTTGCTGGGCAACAATGATATATCCAAATCCCTGTAAAATCTTAACCGAACAGGACAAAATATGTAGCAGGATATTAGATAGAAGATATTAGTTCCAAACAAATCCAAAACAATTATGAGCTCAATTAAAATTATGCCCAATATATGCTAAAGATAAAGCCCAATGAAATGGTTCTTTAAAACAACTGGATTCTCGGTATTGGATTAGGGTAAATTAGGCCTGTTTAATAAATAGGCCCATTTACACCGAATCCTTCCCGAATCCAGTAGAGTACAGCTAAAGTCTTGAGCCTTTTGGTAAGACCTTACCAAACTCAGGATTCCTGAGTTTTGGCTTTCATCAACCAAGGTCTTACCTCCTGTAGTTAGATCTTATCATCAAGGTGGAGTTAACAATCTCCCCCTTGATGAAAGACAAAACTTATGTCATCTGTTTCCTTGTAAAACACATACATCCCAGCAATCCATATATAACAGTGCAGTGCAATAATATTAAATGTAACCTTTATGGTAATCCCTGTTGGGGCCGTGTGAAGAAAGGCCGGTGGTAAGAAGATCTATGTGAGTTTCTTGTATGTGAGTTTTTTTGTTTTTTTTTACTTCTCTTGGTGGGAGTAGTAGCTAGGACATGTAGTAAACAAACGTCTAACATTCTTGGATAGAGTAGTAGCTAGGGCATGTAGTAGACAAACATCTAACATTGGATGGAGTAGTAGCTAGGAGCCTAGGATATGGCAACTGATTTGCTGTTTTTGATAAATAAATAAAAGTCTTCGTCTCATCATCCCTTCGTACACTTAAGGAGGTCAGTCAGCTAATTTGGGTCCGTCCCAATATCAGCTGGATTTGAAAAAAAAATATTGTAATGAATTATGTCCCGGTCCCGTCTTGTAAAAATCAATTCGGGACATACGGGACGCAAGACGAGGATTCTGTGTCCCGCAAATCCTGTCCCGTCCCCCGCTCGCATACACACACAGGATGGATAAAATGCTAACCACTCTTATGATGTTAAATGTTAACACACTCTTAAGGTATTAAATGTTAACAAATCAGGATTGTTAGAGCTTCTAAGGATGGATGAGATGAGGAGTAGACATGTCCATAAGGGAGCCAAGATGGCGACGAGCTGAAATCAGGTAGGAGAAGACATGGATCCAAGAAGCCCTGAAGATCGGCATCCGTCGATGGGAGTCGACACCTACCGATAGTGCTAATAAGGTCGAATCCGCAGCAATTCTTCTAAAGTTTATCCTTGGAGATTTATAAGGGGCACCATAATGATCGTGTAAGTGGCCTAGGTATCTTTATAAACCAAAAACCAAAATAACAAACTAGAAATCTAATTACTAAGAAGAAGCCCGATAATCAGGTAATTAACCATTGTTGTGAAGTCATGAATGAAACTATCTTTCTTTCTATTGCTTTCAAATCACTATTATGTACCTTTGTTCGTTTACTATTGCTCTTACCATTACTACTGTTTTCTCTACATCTTCTCTCTTTTTTCTCATTATTGACAACAAACACAAAAAGTCGTACGTGCTCTCTGTAGAATTGATCTCTACTTTACCGCTATACTACTTGTTGAGTTGAGATTATCTTTCTTGGAAATCAACTACGTACCATTTTATGCCCGTCAAATTTTGGCTCTATTGTTGGGGAGCACTGAATTTTGTGTGTTTTCTTTTGTTAACAATCATGTGGACTATCTTGTATGGTCCACACCTGATCTACTAATCTCTCTATTGTGCCTTTAGATACAGAAATCGAAAGAACTCTCTCGAAGTTGCAGATATGGAGCATTCAAACAAAGGGGAGACGAAAGGCACTCAAAATCCTCCCCAAGCTAGAAGAAGGAGAAGCTCTTAGACTCAATCTTGACAAGCTTTTTTGAAATGATAAAAACTATATAAATATCAAAAACGCTCTCATGGTTAGCTCTACTGCGAAATTATGAAACCGCTCAGATGAGATGCAGGTGGATCCTTCATCGGAGCCTCCCCCTCCTCCGAAAGACCCGGGGCCTACTCGTGCTTCTGCCTTGACCACAGCGGCACCAACAGGTGGCTCGGCCACAGCGCAACCGTCTGTCAAGGAAGCGGTCTCTTGGAGAGACAAGGTTGTATTGGGAGGTTTCGCATAGAGAAAGACTCTCCTAAAGGGAGAATTCGTCAAGGACAAGATAGCTGTGTCCTTCCCGGTAGGGCTGGGTGGCGATCCGGCGGTCACCATCGACCCTTCGGTGATGAGCACCCTGGCCGGAGTATGGGAAAACTCCCTGATCAGAATCCTCGGGCCTAAGATCCCGTTGTATGTTATGGAGAAGAAGCTAAAGGAGATCTGGAAGGAGTGCGGGAGGATGCAAGTGATTGATTTACCGTTTGGCAATTTCCTGGTCAGATTGGAAAAGAAAGAGGATTGCCTCAAAATCCTTACGGAAGGGCCATGGTCGATCTTTGGTAAGTGTTTAATTATCAAAGCCTGGTCGCCCTAGTTTAAGCCCTCGGACGCCATCAAAACGGTCCCAGCTTGGATTAGAATCCTTAACCTCCCGATGATTCTCTATCAAGAGGACGTCCTTATGAAGATCGTTGAAGGCCTAGGGAACCCGATCAGAGTGGACCACCGGACTGTCTATACGAACAGGGGGGACTTTGCAAGGGTGTGTGTCAAAGTGAATCTCGAGGAACCGTTAAAGGGCTCGATCTATATCAATGGTGAAAGATACTTGTTGGAGTACGAAGGGATCCCTAGCATTTGTTTCAACTGTGGTAGAGTTGGCCACGTGAAAGGACAATGTCCTAGCATGATCTCCATGGAAGATTCAAGTAAAGAAAGTGGTGGAGCATCCAAGATCGAGGATACACAGGAGCAAGTCAAACCCGGCGGGAACCCAGAAATCAGTGAGAATTCTCATGGTCCCTGGATGGTAGTGACAAGGAAGGGAAGGTCCGCCAGGTCCTCCACAAACCAGCATGGGAGGCCAATTTTGCCAACAGGGGGGAAGCCGAGGAAACCTACGACGGCGCTGGCGAAAACCCAAAAACCGCCACCGACCGATAATCACGCGCCTAGCAATAATGGCCCCGGGAGTAGCAAGCCGTCTTTTGAGTTTCGTGGTAGTTCCAAGAAGAATGTGGGAGATATTAATGATAAAAGAGTTAATACGGATGCCGTTATTATCCCAACGGCTAATCGGGAGAAGATTACTCCGAATCAGAACAAGGGAACGGAGACTTCATTTAGAGATGATAAGAATGGGCCTGACAAGCCTGGATCCGGATTAGTGGGTAGCAGGTCTGGCCCAACCCAAAACAAAATGGAGGCCCAAGCTAAAAATGGGGTCCTGAACCTGGGACCCAAATTGAAGAGCAAACAGGCTTCTAAATTCAAGAGGAAGATCCAAAAGAAGGGTTCAGTCGGAATATCTCAGTTACTAAAGTCGGACACGACAGGAGCCATCCATGGAAATCGTGAGGGTCAAGGTGTGGTCTTGGGGTGCAACCCTTCAGCCCCGATCTCCTCGCCCAACATCTCTGTTCCCGTTTCTGAACTGGCCGAGGAGGTCATGTGGGCGGAAGGGGAAAGAACGGACTCGTCCCCATCCCTGATGGGGAAATTCTGGTGTTCGACGTCGTCGTCGGAGAACAATGAAGAGCAAGGCTCAAGGGAGACGAACATGGTTATGGAGGAAAGCGAGGAGGGACCTATTGTCCCGCCCAAGGAAGCTTGATCTTGCGACGCGCCTCGCCTTGATTTATGTCTTTCCTTACCTTTCTTTTGTTCTATTTTTTCCTCCCATGGATAGTTCCTCCACCAATAATTTTAATGTGTTATTTTGGAATTGCTTTGGCGCAGGTAAGAAGAGTTTTGGTCGAGCTATACGGTTCATCATGAAAATATGCTCGCTTGATGTGCTTGTTCTCATGGAGACTCGGATATCAAGGGACGGGGCTGAAAAGGTTTGCAGGAAGTTGGGTTTCTCCAGCTATGTTCGAATTGAAACTGTTGGTTTTTCCGGAGGTGTGTGGCTTCTCTGGAACGCTAGCAAGTGCAATCTTGTTATTCATGAAAGTGCTGCGGATTTTATTCATGCCTCTTGGCTCACGGGTGGTGTCAAGGCTCATTTGATAGCTGTTTACGACCCTCCTACGGCAACTAGAAGGGACCCTTTCTTGACCAATCTCTCGACTTGTCTAGATTCCATCGACGGTCCCCTCATCATTGGAGGGGATTTCAACTGTATCGTGAAGCCGGAGAAGACTCAAGGGGGTATCGGGGCTGTTCATCGTGATGCGCCCCGTTTCAAGAGTATCGTCGATCAGAATGGGTTGGTTGACTTAGGCTTCTCCGGGCAAGAGTTTTGGAGTAAGGTGTCTCTTGGGGATAGAGTCATCTCGAAGCGCCTTGACAGGATCTTCTCGAATGTTGTCGGCAGGCTTAGGTGGCCGGAAGCCAGGGTTCGCCACCTCCCTAGATATTCTTCCGACCACTGTCCGCTTCTACTTGAACTCAACCCAAGCGTTCGCAAGGACAGGAGGCGTCGCCCCTTCAGATTCGAGGCCGCCTGGGTTAGCCCGTGAAGATTTCCCCACGTTCCTTGAGTCTAAGTGGACAAAAGACAGCCCCACGCCGGAGGCCCTAGAGAAGCTCAGCCTCGACCTCTCCAAATGGAACAAGGATGTCTTTGGGAGGATCGAAGGGCGGAAGAGCACTCTACTTAAAGAGTTGGATGGGATCCAATGAAAACTGGCTAGAATTCTTAATAGTGTCGATAGAGAACGGGAAGCTACTCTTCAAAAGAAACTGGACGAAACCCTTGAACAAGAAGAGATACTCTGGTTCCAGAAATCCCGGGAAAAGTGGCTAAAGTTTGGGGACCGAAATACTAGCTACTTTCATGCCACCTCGGTTATTCTTCGCAAACGGAATAGGGTGGAGGGTCTCAAGGCGATCAACGGCGACTGGATTGAGGACAGCAAAGTGGTTGAGGTGATGGCGCTTGATTTCTTTAAGTGTCTCTAAAGCCAAGAGAACTGCAGCAGCCCGCCGGAACCCATTCCCTGCGATTTTCCGAGTTTGCAGCATAAGGTTTGGGAAGGTTTGTGTGGGTTGCCCATGGGTGAGGAGATTAAGCTGTCTTTCCGAAGCATGGGAGCTTACAAAGCCCCGGGGATAGATGGTTTTCAACCTATTTTCTTCCAAAGATGTTGGGACACTGTTGGTAGTTCGGTCACTGATTTCATAAGAAGTTTCTTCATCTCGTCCAAGCTTGCTCCCGGGGTTAACGATACTCTTATAGCTTTGTTGCCTAAGGTGGGGAAACTTGAGACGATCCAGCAGTTCCCTCCGATTAGCTTGTGCAACGTGGTGTATAAGGCTATCACCAAAATTCTGACGACCCGCCTCAAACCTCATATGTGCAGCCTGGTGGGACCGACGCAGGGTAGCTTTATCCCGGGAAGATTCATCTCTGACAATATAATTATTGCCCAGGAGGTTGTTCATTCCATGAGGAGAAAACAAGGAGTGAAAGGGTGGATGTGTTTAAAGCTCGACCTTGAAAAGGTTTATGACAGATTGAGCCGGTCCTTTATAGAGGAGACCCTTAGGGGCGCTGGTTTTCCCGAAACCCTGGTCGGATGGATCATGGAGTGCATAAGAACTCCTAGGATGCAATTGCTATGGAATGGTGAAGCAACCGAACAATTCACCCCATCCCGGGGCATCCGCCAAGGGGACCCAATCTCTCCATATATATTTATTTTATGTATGGAGAGATTGAGTCACCTGATCTCGGACTCGGTTGAGGACGAAAGCTGGAGACCTATCAGAATTGCTAGAGGAGGACCGAAGCTCTCTCACCTCTTCTTTGCGGATGATATCCTCCTCTTTGCCGAAGCCTCAGTTTCGTAGGTGAGAGTTATCCGTGATTGTTTGGACATATTTTGTGGTGCGTCTGGCCAGAAGGTTAGCCTTCAGAAATCTAAATTCTTCATTTCTCGGAACGTTAATCAAAGCCTGATTGATAAAATACAGACCGAGAGTGGTATCGAAGCGACTGGGGATCTTGGTTCTTACCTCGGTGTCCCAAAACTTCACAAAAGAATCTCGGCCAAGCTGTTCGAGCCCATTTTGGAGAAGTTTGCCTCGAAGCTGTCTGGGTGGAGAGCGTCCCTTCTGAGTTTTGCGGGAAGGACCACCCTTACTCGCGCGGTCCTCTCTGCGATCCCAGTTTACTCCATGTCGACTATGCTTCTTCCGGAAGGCACTTGCAAGAAGATTGAGAGAATGTGTAGAGACTTCTTATGGAGTTCAACCCCTGGGAGGCGTCGTATGAACAAGGTGGCCTAGACTGAAGTTGCACAGCCTAGAGAACTGGGGGGGCTTGGAATAAAAAGAATGAAGGATCTGAACATTGCTCTCCTCGCTAAGCTGGGATGGCGGTTACTGAGTGGAGAAAATGAGCTTTGGAGTGTTGTCCTCACTAGTAAGTACATCAACAAGTCGCTGGGGGACTCGCCGGGTGCTTCGCATGTTTGGAAAGGGATCTTTGGTGCTGTTAAGGATCTCCTCAAACCAAATGTGCAATGGCGGATTGGGGACGGGCAAGATGTCTTGTTCTGGAAGGACAAATGGCTCGGTTCAGAAACTTTAGAGGATTTGGCGGATGACGGGATTCCACCGAGTGCAGCGGCTACCAAAGTCTCAGACATGTGGACTCTGGAAGTTGGCTGGAAGTGGCAGGAGTTCGCCTCCCGTCTCCCAAATGCTACGCGCCTGAAGGTTGCTGCGATCATTGTCACTGATAGAGAAGACGTCGTCTGCTGATCGGGAAACAAGAACAGGGAGTACACGGTCAAAGCGGGTTACGATATCCAGAAATGCTTGGTTACGACCCCTTTGATGGACAGAGATTTCTTCACAACGATCTGGGGCCTAAAGGTTAACGAGAGAATCAAGAGTTTCATATGGCTTGCTTGCAAGGGAGGGGTCCTGACAAACGAAGAGCGAGCTAGACGACACATGGGTAACTCTGAGTTATGTCCCTGTTGCCTATCCTTTTCTGAATCCCTTACCCATCTTTTTAGGGATTGTGATGCTGCTAACTCTTTTTTGGTGCAGGTGGATGGTGTCGAGCAGGGGTCGGGCTTCTTCACGTTTTCGTTTGCCTCATGGCTAAGGGCGAACATCCTAGATAAAGACAAGATGGTCAATGGTGTGGAGTGGAATGCTTTCTTCGCAATAGCACTTTGGCGCCTTTGGTTGAGGAGGAATGGGTGGGCTTTTGGCAGCAACAAAGAACATGCTCTTGCGACGGCGACCTGTATGGTGTTGGCGCAGGAGTACAGAAACGCGATGAACAACCTGAAAGAACCGTCCAGGACCAGCTTCAGGGGAGTGATCAATGTTAGGTGGGAACCCCCGGAAACTGGTTGGGTGAAGCTTAACACGGATGCGACAATCAGGAGTTCCGGGGAGGCTGCGGCGGGTGGAGTGCTACGCAATGAAAATGGAGATTGGCTGACCGGGTTTGCCCAGAACATTGGCTCCTGTTCGGTGGAGTACGTTGAGCTTAGAGCAATCACCAAAGGGCCCGAGCTTGCCTGGGAGCAGGGGTACGAGAAAGTGGTGTGTGAGACGGACTCAGAAGTCGCGCTGAGGTTGTTAAGAGATGGGGTGCAGCCTTACCACCCGTGTGCTAGCCTTGTTGACATTGGGCAAGGCTTCCTTCGTAGGGGTTGGACCGTCCGACTCCGTCATACCTTCCGTGAGGGAAACTCCCTTGCAGATTTCGTTGCGAGCTACGCTCTTTCTTTTCCTTTAGGTGTTTTTGTTTTGAACTCGGCTCCTCCTGGAGCCTCTGGACTTCTGCTGGATGATGCTCGGGGACGTCTAAGGCCCCGGCTTCACATCCGATGATTTTGGTTTGCTTTTGCTTCTTTCTATTATACTACCTTACCCTTTGGGTGAGGTTTTTCCACCAAAAAAAAAAACTATATAATTATCAAATTTTTTTACTTTTTTTTTTATAAATTCATACGGACTACTTAATAATTAATACTTCCTCCATTAATTAAAACTTGACGTTTTACTATATAAAATATTAAATTTTAAAATAATTTTTTAAAATAATTTAATACTTATTACAATTAAGTACTCTCTCCGATTGGAAATATAAAACGTTTGACTTTTGTGTACGTAGTTTAAGGAGCTAACAATTATATAAAATATTGATTTTTTAATTAAATTTTTTTACATTATGATACTCAATATTAATAAGTGTTACTGTAAAAAATTAATATTTCATATATTTTTTAATTTAACTCATTACACTACGTGTATAAAAGTCAAACGTCTTATATTTCCAATCGGAGGGAGTATGATTTTATAAAAAACAAATAAAAAAAAGGTTAATAGTTTATAAGTTTTTATCATTCTAAGAAAGTGTGCATGATTAGTAAACGACAAGTTTTAATTAACAAATGGAGTAGTAATAAGCACGAAGTTATTTAAAAGTTCATATTTTATAGGAGTTTTTTGCTAAGTGTCCATTTTTCATAAGGCCTTTTGCAAAATGTCCACTTTTATTTCCCCTTTTGCAAAATGTCCTAATATTACATTTTTACCCCTCCTTCCCATGCCCTTCCTTCCTTCCCATTTTTATTTTGACCATTGACCGGTCAAAGTCAATGAATTGGTGACACAACTTTGGTGACACAAAAAAAAAATGGGTGACACGTTATTTTTTTTTCGAATTTTTTTTTTTCGAAATTAGTGTCACCACCTTTATAAGTGGTGACACCGGTCAATGGCTTTGGTGACACATGTATGATGATAAACAAATTTTTGGGTGACAATTTTTATTTTTATTATTTTTTTTTTACGAGATTAGTGTCACCGCCCTATCGCTGTCACCACAACCCATATCGTTGTCACCGCCCTTATTGCGGTCACCACCTCTATCGTTGTCACCACCCTATCGCTGTCACCACCACTCATATCGCTGTCACCACCCTTATTACTGTAACCACCTCTATCGTTGTCACCGCCCTATCGCTGTCACCACTCCTATCACTGTCACCACAACTCCTATCGTTGTCACCACCACTCATATCGTTGTCACCACCACTCTTATCGTTGTCACCACCCCCTATCGATGTCCCCACCACCTCTATCACCGTCACCAACACCCATATTGCTGTCACCACCTTTATCGCTGTCACCGCCCTATCGTTGTCACCACTCCTATCGCTGTCACCACCACTCCAATCGCTGTCATCACCGCCCCTATCACTGTCACCAACACCCCTATCGCTGTCACCACCACCCCTATTGTTGTTATCACCGTCCTATCACTGTCACCAGCACCCATATTGTTGTCACCACCCTTATTGTTGTCACCACCTCTATCGTTGTCATCGTCCTATCGTTGTCACCACCACCCATATCGTTGTCACCACCCTTATCGCTGTCACCACTCCTATTGCTGTCATCACCACTCCTATCACTGTCACCACCACCATTATCGTTGTCATCACCCCTATTATCGTTGTCACCATCCATATCGCTGTCACCACCCTTATTGCTGTCACCGCTCTATCGTTGTCACCACTCCTATCGCTGTCACTACCACCATTATCGTTGTCATCACCCATATCGTTGTCATCACTCCTATCACTGTCACCACCCTTATTATCGGTGTCACCACCCTATCTCCGTCACCACCCCTATCGCCGTCACCACCCTATCGTTATCACCGCCACTATCACCAACAACAAAGTCGGAACATCTTTGTTTTTAGATGATTTTTTTACGAGAACATTGTCACCCACAACAAAGTCGGAACATTTTCAAATTGATGAAGTTCAAGGGTTAAGAAACTCTCATATAATGAAAAAGTAAATCTGATAAACTAAAAATGTGATTATAGTATAGAACATTTTAAGTCATTGTCTCCTGATAAACCAACATTTAAGACCAAAATGTGATTAAAATATAGAACATTTAAGCCATTTACATCAGTGCAAGTGTAAAATATCATCATCTATAGGACGTTTACAAACCAATTACGCGCTATGTATCATTTCATCATCATCATGAATGGGGCGTTTGCTTTTCTTCTTGCAAAATTCTTTGCAGACACCTTCTAGCCCAATCACGACAAAACCCAATCGGAATTTTGCTGTTAATAATTAGCACAAGTTGATCCCTCCCACAATTTCAGTACATAGAAAAGAACATGTTTTAATCAGCAGCGAAAAAATTTAATATGAAATACCAGAGATAGCATAATATAAGCATAATTCCTAAATTCACAAATTAAGATTGGAGACCATAACTACAAACGTCAAACCAGATCAAAATTTAAAGGAACAAGTCCAGAATTTGGGGAAGAAAGACTAACGGAAGCGGAATCGGGGTGGTTAGCAGTCATGGACTCATGGCAGCGGCTGTCTCGGCCAAGACGCTGAGGAATTCGTCAAAGGTGACAGGCCATTCCCGTCGGCCAATCCCACCACTCACATTATAATCGAAATCATCAAATTCAGAAGAGATCTTCGTGGATTAGCCTCCCGTCGTCATCGGTATCCATCTGCCTGAACGCCTCCTCCATAACTCCTCTATTCCTCCTACTGTCTTCCATCCTCAAAATCATCCGCTAGATCTCCCTGAAATCGACGCGGCTGTCGCCGTCCGAGTAGGCCCTTGCGATCATCGCGCCGATCTATTCCTCGTCGTGGTCGTGATAGGCGGAAGAGAAGTCGCAAGGAGAGCGAGCGAGGAGTCGCAATTCCAGCAACGACAAATCGCAGATCCGAGGCGACAATGGCGAGAGCACGGGGATACGAGACCAGGAGGAAGGAGGAAGGACGGTGGCGGCATCCGGCGACGACAGGTAGTGGCGCCAGGGGCCGGATCTGGCGCCATTGGAGCTCGGATCCGGTAGCAGAGGTGGCCCCTGAGCGACGGTGGAAGAGCGCTCGACCAGATCTGACCTATTGCAATTTCTCCCCAATTGAATTATAAGGCAGGGGTAAAATGGGATTATCAAAAAAAATTACGACATTTAGCAAAAACTGATTTTAAGTGGATATTTTGCAAAAGGAGTTTGACAAAATGGATATTTAGCCAAATTTTTTCTATTTTATATATTTTTCAACATCAAGCGTGCGTAAATAGTAAAATGTCAAGTTTTAATTAACGGATGGAGTAATATCCTGATTAATTTACAAAAAAAAAAATTATTCAACTCGCTGAAAAGTAAAAGTTTTACTGTGTTGCACCGGTAAAAGATGCATGGTGTTTGCTAGGAAAAAAAATGCGATGGACAAGATACCGAAGCCTAAAAAAAAGTGACTTAGAGCATCTTCCATCGTATGCTATAATAGCTAAGGAAAATAGTCTACCACAATAGAATATTCTGAAATGGCTTAGCATGAAAAATTGTGGCTTCCCCCGTAAGCTAAATATTTTAGGCCAAAATATGAAAATTCCCTATAAATCAATGTATATATTACCATTGATTGATTATATACGTCATTTCTCACTTACCCACATATGATACTCATTCAATTTTAATTTACTACAATGAATCCATCAAGATTTGTTACTTTAATGGTATGCAAATAACAATTTATTACTTTAATGGTATGCAAATAACAATTTATTCCTGGCGAAACATAGTAAAATGAAGAATATGATGTTCAATTAAGACGGAGGAGGGAGTTCGTAGTCACATTATCATTTATCATGACTGAGAAGGTGATGTTGATAAATTCCAGAGTGGATTATAAGCTATATGGATTATGAAAATTTTAAATTCACAATTTTGAAGTAGTAACTTTAGAAAAAATCGTAATAAATTTGTACTTAAAGTTGATCTAAGTGGCGTATTTGGAACAAGGAATGTTTATAAATAGAGTTGTGGATCTATATATAAAATATTAGATAATTTTAAGTTTTAATGTGTTTGAGTAGTTTGTAGTTTCATTTTATACTTTTTATTTCGTAGGTTTTATACTTTAAAATGTACGAATAATCACAAATTAGTATTTATTTCGATCCAATGTATAGTTTTGATGATGTAATAATAAAAAAATTATGTGAATTTCTTAAAATATTATTGATACGAAAATAATATCCAGATGTAAAATATTATCCTAATATTGAAGAATTAGATAATATTTTACAATGTTATGACTTTTATTTTAATTATAAACATAATTAATCTTAAAATATATATATAACTATAATGTTTATAGAATATGTCAATGTTAAATAATTAAAAATAAAAATAAAAGATGTGGAATCCACATTTGGCCTTCCAAAATCCCAAGCCAAATTTGGCCTTTGATTTAGAAATAGCTTGCCAAAAATTTGGCCAAAATAGAAAATAGCCTAGGGTGAAAGAGAAAATAGGCTAAAATAACAATTATAGCCTATGGTAGGAGATGTCTTATATTTGTCTTGTCAGCAAACTCTAAAATCGCAGAAACCCTCTTAACCTAATAATTAATAAATTCCTACAATCTAATTAGTTTACTAAACCATTGATTTTGTCTACAATCAACAAAGGAACAAACTAGAAAAATGAAGTTGCTAGCTTCTTGGTTGAGTTTGAGAACTTAAGACGATTTAATCTTGGCGGTTCACATCTCCATCATTTTGCTACTTCTCTCTTTGGACATCAATCATGGACTAAACCAGAGAAACTAATAAATATAAATCCATCCAGGAAGAAGCAGCTACAATGAATCACCGTCGAATGATGATGTTTTCTTCCGCCCACAACGGGCAAGATCTTGAACAAGTAGCTTTCTTGTTCTTCCATTCGGATCCACACACATAGCAGAACTGATGTCCGCATCTGCGACCCAATTAAAAATTAGATAGTGAGATGAAATAGATTTCTGCAATACAATATATAGTTTAAGCTAACTCAAGTTCAAACTCAACAACATATATATGATTTAATTTGTAACTTTACAAGGATAAAAGAACAACCTAGTGAGGGTGCGATTTGCTAGCTTAAGGTATGGTATAATGATCGATCTACAAAGCCTTACTAACTTAGCCCATAAGGATGACATGTAATAACCAATAGTTTACATGTTCGAATCCCCCCTCCTACTGTAATGACATAACTTAAGTGCCTACCTATGAACCAAAAAATAGTATAACGATATCGATCATGAAGAAAGAGCATAGGTTACCTGCAATATATATGGTAGCAGCCATGAGCAAGCTCAACCATATGTGAACACATTGCACATTGTCTCCACTTCTTGTGTCCAACGAGCGTCTTTAACTTAGCATCAGCAGAGCTCGGATCCAATCCACGTCTATTGTAGTCATCACACGACATGTTCGAGTGCCACAACACCTTGCACTTTATGCAGAATAGTTTATGGCATTTGACGCACATACACTTGGTTGAATCGATTCTACTTGTAGATGCAAGATTGCGGTTAGTTGCTAAAGCATCGGTCTTGGACATCAAGTAGGAGCACCTAGGGTTCGGACAATACACCTTCTCCGTAGTAGGAATGGATGATTCCTTGACTAGCTGGTCGAGTTCTTTATACATTTTCCGGGCAAGGAATTTTCTACATGGTTCGATTTTCAGCTCCAATCCGCAGTTGGGTTGTGGGCATCGAGGAAGCTCCCTGCCCCTCACTTTGAGTTCTACGTGCGTCTTCAAGCAAGAGGAGCAAAAACGGTGTAAACAACCATCGATTTGAATCATCTTCTTCGAATCAACGTCCTCCAAGCAAATCGGACACTTTTCTTCTACACGAATGACTTCCTCAAAAGGTCTCCCAGCCTGACTCGCTATCGAGGATCTCGCTAGTTGTAATACAAGCTCGGAATTCTTCTCGATTTTGGATATATGGCAACGCCGAAATCTTTTCTTAAGAAAACAAGCACGACCTACCAAGTCCGCAACTTTGGCCTCCTTGGTGGTTTCCTGCTCATTTTTCACAACACGATCAACTCGATCAAACAAGTGCAAGAATCAAGTTCATGGTAATTAAAAGGATGAGTAAGTAGAAACAAGTCCAAGTAGATCTTACAAGAATCGAAATTACATACTAATGTATTGAAAAATATAAGGTTTCCAAGTGCATAAATATTGTCTACTTTATTAAGTGTGGACATTAGTAACGATACAATTTCATCCTTATTAGATAACAAATAGCTAGCGATTGGGTTTATCTTGTCAGAGTTCGGGACTGAAAACAATTCGGTTTTTGGTAAGGTACTAAAGAAATTTGATCGACAGACATAGAGAAGAGAGGGAATTAAAAACAAAGCAACATTGTGTTTTTTAAAATGATATATTATATTTAAAATTTTAATTTATCCTTGTTAAATATAAAAGATATTTTGGGTAAATAAACATGTAAAATTTTGTTAAGAAAAACATGTCGTTTTAGGTATTTTGGTGTTCACTTCCTAAAATTACTCTTGTAATGATTAGGGATTTGTTATATATAATCTTCAATAAAGTGAAAAAGTAAATTAATAATTAGGGATATAATAAATGTAATTTTATTTTCTTAAACAATGTACAAATGTGTAAAACGAATGTTTTACTTAACGGATAAAGTATAGTTTTTAGCTTTTAAAAAAAGGTGACAAAAAAAAGAGTTAAATGTCCTCTATTTTGAGACCAATGAAGTATATGTTTATAACTTAATTATGCCTACGTGAAAAAAGTTAAAAGAACTTTAATTTGGATCTTATATAAGATCCAAAAGTGCACATTACGTTCTAGCTCCTTGTGACAATAGCAGGCACGTAACTAGGTGCCGCCTAAGGTCCACTTCAGCCCGCCCCAATTCCGTTTTAAAAAAATTACTAATAGATAAGAAAATATATAAAAAATTACTAAAAATTATGTATTTGGTTATTAGAATAAGAATTTTATTAATGAAAATTATGAATGTGTGAAAATTTAATCTATCTCGCCCATCCAAATAAATATATGAAAATTTTAGTCTATCCCGCTCCTAAATTTAATTTTCTCATTCAGTACCTACTGCACTAACTCCCTCAATGAGTCTCTTTGAGATGAATATATTCCTCCCGTATATTTTTTTTCAAGAATTTGAACTAAATTCGATTATTTTTATGACATAGCTGAGATTTAAGTACATTGAGTAAACCCAACTTAAATCCAACCCGAATTGTTAATTAACTTGATCGAAAATAACCAAAATATAAAACACCGTATCCTCAATTCAATTTGGGTACATTCAATAAAGAATGAAGCAGGACTACAAAAGTATGAATTTGATTTGATAAGTGTCCAATAAAAGAAGCAATTTCTTTGGATAGGAAAACTCACATAAGAGTGAAGATCGAAGTGAAGGGAAGCACACATAAGTATCTTTATGTCTAAGCTCCAAGCGAGCTCGAGGCCATGGACGAACGCTTCCAGTTCAGCCACGTGCTCCCTCATCTCCCCCTCCGGCGAAGCCAGCGGTTCCGAAATCTTTGCCACCACGGTGTTCTTCGAATCGAAGATGGCCACCCCAATTGCCCCCAGTTTCGCTTTTTTCTTGCTATCCACCACCACCAATCCCTTGAAATATAGACTGAAATTATTCCCTCCGATTGCAGATGTGGATGTGTGAGGAATCTCGTAGCAATCATCTTCATCGGGAATCACGATGGGTTGGACCTCCCTCAGCACCACCACGTCGTCGTCATCGGTTCTGGCGGCGGGGGTTGAGTCTGGGTTATAGTTATTGCGACGACGTCGTTTTAAAAGGGACGTCGTTTGGGGCCACTCGAGGAGCACCACCACGTCGTCGTCGGTGGGAGAGGCCGCCATGGATTTTAGGGTTTGAATCAGCGACTTTTAGAAATATCCGGCGTATCCTATGTGTCGATCTTTTTTTACAGATCAAAAAGAAAATATTTTTTAAAAATATATTAATTATTACCATATCTTTCAAATTCATCTTAGGAAGAATATGTGGTGTTGTACTGTTGTGTAGGACTGTAGGGTTGTTAAGATCGTCCACAATATTTTTTTCGGTTTATTTTAATACTAGTGTATGCCCCTCTGCACGGGAATATGTTAACACAATATTATAAAATTATATTTATTATCTATAAAAAAAATCATATTATAAATATAAAAATAAATAAATAAATATGAATTACATTATGATAATTAAACTAATAACTGAAAATATAAGATTAAAATTAATTTAGATCTAAATAACTCATTCTCCTAAAAAATAATATAGATATAAATAAAATAACTATGAAATGATTAATTTTGATATAAATATTTCTTTTCACCAAAAATAATCGATAACACCTATCAAATATTTACTATTTATATATTAATATTTTTGGTAATTACGATCACTGTTCTAAAAAAATCCCTTCAAGGCCCGCCTAGACCCCCGCCTAAATCCCTTACCTCACTCATTCGCCAAGACCTTAAAGATCACCAAGACCCGCCTAGGCCCCAAAGATCCGCCGTAAAATTCGTCTATATGGAAATTGGGTGAATCTAATTTCTTTTTTAGGTCCCGTCCATATGGTGTAATTTATATATAAATCGTTCATTTGATAGATTATTTATAATCCAGATAGATATACACTTATATGGAAATTTGTATATCTGTATATGCCAAATTTATTAGTATTATTGCGTTTAATTATATTGATATAGTTATTTCCTTATATAATATTTACTCTTTTATAAGATATTTCACCTATTCAATTATCGGAGAATACATTAATATAATATTATAAGTAATTTAGATAGTAGTTTCCAATAAATAAATAAATAATAATCTAAATATAAATCATTTTTCCACCAAAAAATTAGTTCAACAAATGATATATAATCTAATTATCTTTTATTTGTATTCTCTCGAAACAGAAATAAAATTCATATTTATAAGGTAAAAGGTTTTTTCCCTAATATATCGTTAATTAAATCTCATATAATTAAATAGATAGTTGATTTTTAAAATATTTTAAATTTTTTTTATTAAATATTGTATGTAGTATATATTTATTACGTTAGTTTACTAAAATATTTATGCACAGATAGATTGTGTTATATTGATATAATTTTTTTCTTATATAATATTTACTCTTTTATAAGATTCTATCCAATTATATGAGTTACTGGTAAAATAAAATAAGTATTTAATCATTTTTAATTATATAGATTAGAACTATCTAATAATTTTTATTAGATTTCCTTTTTGACAGGAGAAAGTTTTGCGAGACGCACTCACGTGCCGCCACGTAGGCAGATTCACTCATGCACCGCCACGCAGGCACCAATGCATCGGTTTTAGTATATATATACACACACACACACACACACACACACACACACATATATATATATATATATATATACATATACACACACACACACACACACATATATATATATATACACACACACATATATATATACATATATATATATATACGTATATATACATATATATATACATATATATATATACATATATATATATACATATATATATATATATATATATATATATATATATAGGGTTTACTTCAAATGTAAAAACTCCTTAACGTGTAAAATTTGCTTATCGCGTAAAATTAGCTAATGGGCCTAATTTAATTACTAATGGGCCTAATTTCATTAGTAGAATGTCTGCCCCCCCCCCCCCCCCTTGCCCCCCCCTCTCGGACCCTTTTTTTTTTTTGCCCAAAATTTTTTTTCCTTGTAACACTTTCTGCTGTGCAAGTATAACTTGCTTTTATGCACATATAACATCTTATTGTGCAAATATAAGTTTATTTTGTGCAGACAAATAATTCATTATGGGGTAAATAGGTAAATGTGCCTATTTCAATTATAAAAATTTATAATTGAAATATGTTTAATTTATGGGTAAATTGGTAAATATGTCTAATTTTATGGGTAAATGCACTTTTTCCCGTTTTCGATACCTTTTGTGCAACTGTGAAGTGCATTTGTGGAACTGTGGAGTGCATTTGTGCAACTGTGAAGTGCATTTGTGCAACTGTAAACTGCATTTGTGCAACTTTAATTGTGCAATTGTGCAAATTTAAAGTAGGATACAATTGTGCAAATTTAAACTACAATTGTGCAAAAGTAAGATACAATTGTGCAGATCAAGAATACAATTGTGCAAATGTAAGATCATAATGTGCATTAACAAGTCAAAAGATGTGCTTTAGAAATCGATGTTTTAATTTTGTTTTTTTTTTACTTTTGAGAGTTTGGGTTCACCTCTCGGATAATTTAGGTTGATAGATGTAAGTTTGAAATCGATTTTTTTACGTATAAGCTTTTAAAATTAAAGTGCATAAATAAGATTAAAATGTGCATAATTAAGGTTAAAAAGTGCATAACTTAGATTATAATGTGCATGATTAACAATTTGCGATTGTTGCGCTCTTGTCTATTATGTAACCTATGTGGGATTTGAACCCACATCTTTTTTGTAAACGCACATTGCTCTACCAATTGAGCTAATGGGCTAAATTATGATTTTTATGCTAAAATAGAAGAACCTAATCGACCTAAAACATATTGCAATAAAATTATAAAATTCAATTAGCTCATGATTCACAAACAATTTGACAATGCTATAAACATGAAATTAGCTCCAAATCAACCCAACAACACAACCATATCATCAATTTCAGTTAATTTGGCTGTTGGCAAACAACCCCAAATTATAAAGCATATCGCAATATAAAATTCCAAACTTCAATTAGATCATGATCTATAAACAATTTGACAATGCTATGAACATAAAATTAGCTCCAAATCAACCCAACAACACAACCATATCACCAATTTCAGTCAATTTTGCTTTTGGCAAAAAGCCCCAAATTCTAAAACATATCGCAATATAAAATTCTAAAATTTAATTAGCACATGATCCATAAACAATTTGACAATGATATGAACATGAAATTAGCTCAAAATCAACCCAACAACACAACCATATCATCAATTTCAATCAATTTGGCTTTTGGAAAAAAGCCCCAAATTCTAAAACATATCGCAACCTAAAATTCTAAAATCCAATTAGCTCATGATCCATAAACAATTTGACAATGATATAAACATGAAATTATCTCCAAATAAACCCAACAACACAACCATATCATCAATTTTTCAATCAATTTGGCATTTGGCAAAAAGCCCCAAATTCCGCTCCTAAATCAAACCCTAGATTTTCAATCTCAACCTAAATCATTCAAACAATCTAAATAATTGTAATAAACAATTTTAGGGTTAGAAATCATACCAAATTCGAGTTGAAACAAAGAGAAAATCGGGTTTTCGAAGGTAAATCGAGCCAAAAACTTCGAACAGGTCTGTCGGGAGAGATGGGCTCGGTGTGAGCTCGGCTGGGCTCGAACCATGGGGGTTCCAGGCTCGGGGGGTGCGCCTGAGGGAGGGGGTTCGAGCTGGTGGGGGCTGGTGGCCGGAGGTGGCTCGTGGGTGGCGTGGGAGGCCGACGAGCGAACATACGACGTGAGCCTTCAGATGGGCAGGGTGGGCGCGTCTGGGCTCGAACCAAGCCAAGTCAGGGCTCGAGGGGTGCGCCCAGGGGTTGGCTCGAGCGCGGCCAGGCGGTGGTGGCCGGAGGTGGCTCGACGTGGGGTGGGTGCGCGGCAGCGGGAGGCCGAGAGAGAACCGCTGTAGTTGTCCAGTGAAGCGCGTGTTGATTTATTAAAAAATTAGATTTTACACGTTAAGCGGATTTTACACGTTAAGGAGTTTTTACATTTTAAAGCTTCTCTCTCTATATATCTATATATATATATATATATATATATATATATATATATATATATATATATATATATATATATATATATATATATATATATATATATATATATATTAATAACATTAATTAGAAAAAAAAATTCCTATTAATAAAAGGCGTGGACCCTAAAAATAATTTTAAAAATTTTGGAAATATTTCCTAATCAGATTTACAAAAAGTCAATTTATGTTAATCATTTTCTACGTTACCCAAAAGAAATTATAAATAAATTTTTTACATATTTATCAATCATAAAAAACTATCAAATACTAGTACCGAAGCTAAAATCCGACTCAACCCGTTTGAAAATTTAAGAGATTAACTTGTTTAAGATTAAAATATAGATAAAATAAATTTAATGAAATTTTAGCCTTTGTGGATACGTTAAAAAAATAAATCCTTGTTTGGCCTAATAAATTACAGTTTTAAAAAATTGCAAAAAAAACTTACAACTTTTTAAAAATCTCTAATAAGCTTTGTGCAAACAGGCCCTAAACCCTATACATATTTTAGACATGAGACTAAAGAAACGATTCAAACATGAATCCGCCATCTTAGACCATCAACAACAAAGAGTCACACGAATCAAAACTCATTTCAACCACATCAGCAACTATTCCTGCCACGTCAGCTTTCCACTAACTTTTTAGATTTTTACATTTTTCATCCACAACAAAGAGTCGCGCGAATCAAAACTCACTTTACACTTTTTTATATTTATTAAGCTAAATGTTGATTTATTTTACTGAATTTTTTTTTGTTAATGATATTATCAATATCAATATTAATATTCATACATATAATTAAAATAAAAAAGGCACACAATTAAATTTAGAAATATTTTATTAAATTGGGAAACATGGAAACAAAAAAAAATTACACAACTTAAACTTGCATACAACATATTAAATTTGAAACAACACACACTTGTACAATAAAATTAAACGTCGTCTGCAGTTTTATGTGTGTCTTTTAATATTCCAGGTGTAGTGGCTTCGCTAAATTTATGTTGAAACATATGTATTTTTTATGGTCTAAGTTTATGTTGAATTAATAAGTTAATGTTGTTCGTGACTATAAAAATCTTTAACATATGTTAAACTTAGCGAATTTTTTTTCCCACAAATATATGCAAAATGGGTGTCATTGGATAGAGAAAAATAAATCCTATTCAAAAATATTTTTTCTTTTTTAAAAAAAAACATATTTAACAAATAAATGAGGGAATGTAATTTAATTAAACCCCTGCCATGTGGCAGGTTCCCATTGCCTGCAAAAGAAAAAAAAAAAAAAAAAAGTAAAACCCGGATGATCCGACGCTCTCACTTGCGTCTTTCCCCTCGAATCATTGTTTTCTCTCTCCTCCCAAATGTCGAAAGTGATGAGCTGGAACATATTTTGATCCGTGGGGAGCTCCGTTGCTCCTGGTCTTATTGCGCGCATTCTCAAAAAAACATGACCATATATTATGATATAATCCCTTGAGAAATTTATGTTGGCATTGTTAGAGGATAAACAAAGAAGCATAATAAAAGAGCAACTCCAACACGTTATCCATAATGGATTTTTGGAAATATCAAGGTTGATTTTTGTCTTTCTCATTACATTCTTTAAAATAGAGAATGAGGAGAAAAAATGGAGAAATTTTCCTAAATTTGGAGAAAACTCTATATATTTTAGGTAAATTCCATAATGGGAAATCTGTCGTAATTCAATCCAAAAAAATCCAGAATATGTGATTTATAATTCTCCATTTTGGAGAATTGTTTAGAAAAGCCTTTTCCCTTATCAATGAAGCCAAGCAGTGGCGGAGCCAGAACTCGATGAGGGTGGGGGCACACTGGCACAATGGTGAAAAATGTCAATGAATAATACAAACTTATACAACACATAACGTTTTCAATACTAAAAAGTAGTGATAAAAAAAAAATGGAGTAATATATATAGTACAAAGAGTTGTTAATTAGAATTATTTACCGAAATAGTTGAACTTGACGACAAATGAAGTAAATCCATTTTACGGGTTTTAATACCTTGAAAATGTTGAAGTATAACTTCATTATCTATACGCTTGAAAACATCTTTTTCGACAAAGCATACCAAAATCTAAGAGAGAAAGTCTTCCATCATCTTGTTGTACAAATATGTCTTGATAATACCCATAGACAGATAAAGTTATTTCCACTATAGTTGTTGCAACTGGTAACACTAAAAACAACTTAATGTGATGATATACCAATTAAGTTAAAAACTGTGAATTCTTAATTCGATCATCTTTTTAGAAATGTGCATTACCGATATTTTGCAAAATCAAAAAAATCTGGCATTTCCCTTCATTTTAACTTTTGTAACTTCTTACCTAATTTTTGAAATGAGTAATATAACATCTTATTTTGAAACCCTTGAGATAAATTCTAGTATTTAAATGTCAATCTAAATAACATATAAAAGGATTCAAGATTGTTAAAATAAGATGAAAGCTAGTAATATACCTTCAATTTTCAAATATTCATAACTTTTTATTCGGATATCGGATTGAGGCGTATTATATATCAAAAGGAAGCTATCGACGAGGAGATTATATATACGGGGTTCATCGGACGAGGGTGGGGGCACGCGCCCCCACATGCCCCCGTTTGGATCCGCCCCTGAAGCCAAGTACCTAACAAGTTAGCCTAGTGATGTAAGGTCCCAATGCATTCACATTTTGAAACAATTTATTGGGTTGAGAGGTTCGATTTGATATATAAGAATGAACTTAAACGCACCATACCGCGATCTCATCAATAACAATACATTTGTATAATAAAGATTCACATACGTCTAATTTATACCGCTGATATGTCCTCTCCACAAAAAAGATGCAAAATAAATTGTCCTGACTAAATCAGTTGAGGAATTATAAAGCATATTTGAATATCATCTTCTAAGTTCATATGCCATGCTATAAATAACTAGCCAGATGATTGATTGTTTGAAAATCCTAATGAAGTAGCTAAGTACTAACCTTGTGATAATATATTTGGAGTTTTGGGGAATTCGATCTGAAGGCGAAAAACAAAACCCTACGCCAGACTTCATAGAATCAATCAATGACCATTAGTGCCACTGCCTCCGCGAAAGTTTTAGGCAAGAACATGAATGACCCTTCCCCCTTTGACACCCACATAAGTAGCAGAAGCCGGTTCCACATCTTCGATCACAATGAACAAACGGTTAGTGAGATCGATTGGATTTGAGATTCGGAAATCCAGTTAAATGATCGATGTCGACGTTGAATCGAGATCTATTAGCAAGTGATCAAAGAGTTAGTTACCTGCAAGTCATGTGATCGCAACCATTAATACGCGCAACCATATGGTGACACTTGGGACACTGCTTCCAATTTTTGGTTTGAGCGAGCTTCATCAGCTTGTCGTCGTCTAACTCCACCTTCTTGTAGGCGTCACACGACAGGTTCGAGTGCCACAGCACCTTGCAGTTTACGCAGAAGAGTTTTCGGCATTTCAGACAGCTGCACGCGGTTAAGTCCATTGTACTCGTAGATGCAAGATTGCGGTTAGTCTCTAAAGCCTCGGTCTTGGACATCAAGTGGGAGCACTTAGGGTTCGGGCAATACACCTTCTCTTTGGCAGGAATCGATGATTCCTTGACAAGCTGGTCGAGTACTTTGTACATCTTTCGGGCAAGGAGTTTCCTGCAAGAGTCGATTTTGAGCTCATATCTGCAGTTTGGTTGAGGGCATCGGGGAAGCTCCCTGCCCTGCACTTTGAGTTCTACATGTGTTTTCAAGCAAGAGGAGCAAAAACAGTGAGGACAACCATCGATTTGAATCATCTTCTTCGAATCGACGTCCTCCAAGCAAATCGGACAGTTTTCTTCCTTACGAATGACTTCTTCATAGGGTCTCCCGGCTTGGCTCGCTATTGAGGACCTGACAAGCTGCAATACAAGATCGGTGTTCTTCTCGATTTTGGATAAACGACAACGCCGAAATCTGTTCTTAAGAAAACGCGCACGATCCACCAAATGTGCTTCTCTGGCCTCCTTGGTTTTCTGATCAATTTTCATATAAATGAATTGAAACTGTTTCCATCCAGTCACAACACGAACTCCAGCAAGTGCAGAGATCAAATTCAAGGCAAATGGACTATAACAGATTAATACACATTATATCCAAATATCTGCTCCTTGGCTAAATAGCTAAAGCTGATCACAAATAATTGAATTGAAACTTTTTTCATATAAATGAATTGAAACCTTTTCCATCCATACTCACAACACAAACTCGAACGAGTGCAGAGATCAAATTCAAGGCAAAAGGAACACAAGTAGATCATAGAAGAAACGAACTTATATTTTTCTTTAGGGAAAGGGAGCCATAAGTTATCATCTTCAACCACAATTTTAGTGCACAGTTCACACCATTTCATACATAGTAGTGCATTGAAAAATCTAAAGTTTAGAGACTGCAGTGCACGAATATTGTTTAGTTCTGAATAGAGCAAGTTCGATTGAAAGTTCAATTTTCGTCTTCATCTTTAAACTTAATCCATTCAAATGCCACAAATATAACTTCAATGAATAGAAATAACATTAGAGAAGCACTAGTCCTAGCACCATCTACTTCAAATTCAGGATCATAATTAAGGTGGATGGACAATAACAGATTAATACACATTGTATCCTCATTTCTGCTCCTTGGCGAAATAGCTAAATCTGATCACAAATAATTGAAAAAAGTAGTAACTGACCCAACCTGCTTGAAATCAAATGCATTGAAACCCATTCCGGAAACAAAAACCTCTCCGGATGGATAGAGAACGCGCGCTACGCGCCCCTCTTTTGCTTCTGAGAGAACGACCGCTCACCTTCAACCGTTCTAAAGAAAACCCTAATCGCTATAGCCTGCCACCCCTAAATCTTCTCTTGCATCAAACCTCCTTCCAAATCCTATCGATATTCAGAAATCATGATGATTATCTCCTCTTCAAGAAAACGATTGAGTGGGGAGTCGGATTCCAAGCCCTTGTGTGTCTGCTTCCCTTGGCCAAAAAGCAAAGTGCTTCGAAGGGACAGAGGGGAGGAAAGCTGTATGGGGTGAAGCATGGCAGCCGTTCTGATGCCGTGCGATGGGGGAACTGTAGGGCTAGGGGAGGTGAAGACTGGTACAAGCGACCGCCTCCTTGGCCTCATCCATTGTTGAAGGGTGTACGGCCTTTCTTGCGACCCAAGCTCCTCTGCAAATGCCGTACAATCGAAGATGTGAATGATCGGGAAGTTCACTGCTGCAAGGTTCCGGTGGGGCGGTACGGAATCCGGAAGGTCGGCACTCATGATCGCTCTCTCTTTCTCCCTCAAATCTTTATAAATCAAACCGGGCTTGTGAAATCTCTTCACACCCTTCCTTACCCTCTTCTTTCTCATCTCTCATACCTAATTACCTGTTCTAATCTTTTCTGTGTTTACTTTGTTCTCATGGCGACTGATGGCTCGGACAAGGGGAAAAAACCCATGGAAGCCGATTCCTCTGGCTACCCATCAAAAACTGCCCGCCTGGGCCAACAAAACCAGATCCGAGATGCTGAGTCTGAAGGAGCTCATGCTTCTTCAGAATCGGCGTCAAAGATCACACAAAAAGCTCTAGAGAAGCAACTGCGCAAAGCAAGAATTGATGTGAAGATGCTCAGAGAAATTCAGGTGGATGTCCAGGCGAACATCTCGAACCTCAACAACACCTCCTTGTTTGCTACGGTGATCGGGAATCCAATTGAAGCGAAGGAGATTAGGAGGAAGATCAAGATCGATTGGAAGTTTCTGTCGGCGGGTTTCCAGCTATTTCCTCTTGCAAATAGCTGGTTTGAGCTCCGCTTTGACCTCAAGGAAGACAAGGACAAGGTATGGGGGGAGAGGCCTTTCCATGTGCGTGGTCAGCTGTTGCTGTTCCGGCCATGGCGCCAGGTCTTCTGCCCTTATACGGAGTCGGTGGCAAAGCTTGATTTGTGGGTTCGTTTCCCTGGCCTACCCACGAAGTATGTGAGTGATTCCTTGTTGAAAGCTATTGTTGAAAGGAACAAACTGGGAGAAGTAATCCGTGTCGCAGCCTTCAACCCCAATGGGGCGAGGCTTCGATATCCGAGGGTGTGCATCAGTGCAGACCTATCTAAGATTCCCAACAAGAGGGTATTGGTGCCCAATGAAGAAGGTGAGCTTGAATCATACCCTATATGGTTCGAGGATTTCCCGATTGGCTGTGGAAGTTGTGGAGATGCAGAACACACCTTCGAAAACTGCCCAGGAAGAAGAGTTTGCAGCAATGAAGGAAGGGGAATTATGGGTCAAATGCCTGAGGATACTCCTATGTCCGACAATCCCATGGAGCAATCCAATGATGGAAATGAATGGGTGAATGTTTCCAGGAAGCAAAGATCCTTACCTCCTCCCTCATTTGGTCACTCAAAGGAGAAGTTATGGAAAAGCTTTGGCCGAAATGTGGAGCTGTTGTCGGATTCTTCTTCGGAGGAATCCTCCAACGCCTCTAGTACAATCTCTTCAACCTCTGTCATTGAAGCTGTAAGAGTGGAAACCCTTCCTCTTGTCCCGGAAATGGAGGAGTATGTGGTGGTAGATGACTACAGTGAACAAGAAGAAGAAGCACCGGTTGGGGAAAACCCAAATGATGCGAATCCAAGAGCAATCGAAGCAGATTTCCAAGACCCTGAGTTTTATGAAGCCGACGATGATGATATGATTGAAGCTGAGGAAGACTATGATGGAGCGATCACCTCGGGTGGTATCCCTGTGGACTTCACCCAGGCTGACTTCGATCGTATGTTGGGTAACATTCCTGCATCTACTGAATTTCTTTTACCCAACCTCTATAATCCTGAATGTCTTCCATCTCCTGCTCTCAATCCTCTCGTTGCTCCCTCGGTATCCCCTTCGGGGGTGAGGTTTGAGCAGCAGCAGATTGAGGGTGTGGCAAAGTCGGAGTCTGGCAAGCGTAAGCTTGGGGTCGAGGAAGGTGAGACTGCAAGCTCAAAGCTGATGGGTGGAGGTAATAAAAGAGGTAAGAATGGGGAGTAATTCATTAGGGAAATGGCTGCTTGGTATCTTAGGTTGGTGGGGTACTGAGCTAGTAATGTTGCTAAACACCTTCTTTCTGATGCAAAGTATGAAGCGCTGCAATGACGTTCATCTGCTGCTTGAAGGCAGCTTCACTCAGATTGGAATAAAACTTTTTGGTAGGATTGTAAATAGTAATGTGTGCTCTTGGGTCTCTTTAAAACCGATTAGTAGATGGATGAAGTCTAAGACTATGATGGAATCAGTTGTATTTTGCAATGCAAGAATTCACCAGCAGAATCAAGTTATTAATGTTGAATATGTGAAGGATTGTAGTTTAAGCTCTTGTAAGCAGGTTGTAATGAAAGAATTAATTTGGTGGGAGTATTTTGCCTTTGTGGGTGATTATAAATGTTTAAACATCTTGGATGCAGGAGCTGGTAATATATTTACCAATGTGTGTCCAAAGCAAAGTAGCAAGAAAATCACAGCTAGATTATGTAGTGTGCATTCTCTTAACAGTTTAGAAACACCATTGCAAGGAACATCTGTTGGGTGCTTTAGTATCAGTTGCAGCTATACATATGTAGGTAGGAAGGATGGTTGTACTCCAGAGTACAATTATGCTCACAATCCTAATCAATGGGTAAAAGGAATAGCTATGTCAAGTACAATAGTGTATGGAAATTTTACCACTAGTTGTCGATATTGGTTTTTTGAACATAAAGATGTTGTAAGATCATTAGCTAATCCAAATCTAGGAACAGATTTAAGGGGACTAAATGAAATTGTGTCAAATTCCATTGAAAAATGGATTGGATGGAGAAAAAAAGATCTTAGGGCAAGGGGTAACAGGGGTGTTCCATGAAGATTGGCTCTTGGAATGTTCGAGGGATGGGTAGACCTAATTTCTGGGCCGAAATTAATTCTTTTACCAAAATACAGAATATACAACTCATGGCGATAATGGAGACAAAAACTGAAGTCATTCCGGAGGATAACACCTGGAAGATGACAGGATTTGATGCTGCTTGCTGGATTCCAGCTCGGGGCAAATCCGGAGGAATAGGAGTTATGTGGAAGACGTATCAAATGACTCAGGAAACCTTGTCAGTTGTAACCACTAGAGCGAGAAGTATAAGCTTAGATTATGAAAACTATGAGACGGGCTTTAAGTGCAGAATTTTTGTAGTCTACGCACCTGCGCAGGAGAGAGAGAAATTTCAGTTCTGGGAAGAGTTAGGAGGTATGATATCGGAGTCCCCTTGGCCTTGTATGGTGGTGGGGGATTTAAATGAGATTGCAGAAACAAGCGATAAAGAAGGGGGTGTGGAGCCATCAATAGCTAGATGTTGGAGATTAACAGAATTCAAAGAACAGTGGGAATTCGCTGATATTCCGTTTATTGGAAATAGATTTACATGGCGGAAAAAGAAATCCGGAGAGGACAATATCTTAGAGAGAATAGATAGAGTGCTGGTACAGAACGAAATTATAGAAAAATGTCCGTCAATCCGGACAACACATTACGCTTTTTCTACGTCGGATCATTGCCCAATCACGGTTGAATTACAACCTGGCTCTCGACCGAGACCATCTGCATTCAAATTTGAGAATATGTGGCTACATCGCAAGGACCTGAGAAATATAGTAAAACAAGCTTGGCGTGCCAGTTGTGGTGGCTCCGCTATGTTCCAATTGTGCTTTAAAACAAAGGTTCTTAAAGCAAAAATTAAAGAGTGGAATGCAAGATCATTCGGGAACATTTTCAGACAGCCAAAAGAGGTTGAGGAACAGCTGATTGAAACCCAGAAAATGATGATGGAATATGAAGATAACACACTAGTAAATAAGCAAACACGATTATTGAAAAAGAAAGAAGCCCTTATAAATTTCCATAAAACATATTGGAACCAAAGAGCTAAAACGAAGCACATTAAACTTGCAGATACAAACTCAGCATATTTTCACAGAATAGCTTCTGGAAGGCGAAATAGGAAAATCATTCGATCAATCAGTTCGGCGGAGGGAACCCAAATTGTGGGCGAAGAAAACATCAAGGTAGAAATTCAAAAGGATTTTGAAAAAAGATTTCCGAAGGAAAGGGAAGATCGAACAAGGTGGAATGAGACACTTGACCTCATTTCTATCAATATCTCTGAGCATGAGAACACATAATTGACAAAACCTGTTTCGAATTGTGAAGTTAAAAATGCGGTATTTAGCCTAGGGAGAAATAAATCCCCTGGACCTGATGGATTCACAGCAGAATTTTATAAACAGTATTGGGATATTGTTGGCCCCTCGGTCACAAGGGCTGTAAAGAATTTTTTCATCTCAGGAAAAATGCTCAGACAAGTAAACCACACATTCATTACTCTTCTGCCAAAAACTGATAACCCAACCACGACAAACCACTATAGACCGATAAGCCTATGTTCTACTATATACAAAGTCATTTCCAAAATTTTGACTGAACGACTAAAAAGGGTAATGGGGAAATTAATCGATCCTCTGCAAGGGGCGTTTGTGGCTGACAGGGCTATTCAAGATAACATTCTTATAGCCCATGAAATCTTCCACTCTTTCAAGACGCGTATTGGGCTTGAGGGATGGATGGCAATAAAACTGGATATGGAAAAGGCTTATGACAGGGTAAACTGGGATTTCTCATGGGAAGTAATGAAAAGGTTCGGATTCCACCCAACATTCATTAACTGGATCAAAGAATGCATTTCAACTACGTCTTTCTCTGTGTTAGTTAATAACTCACCGACAGAGGTGTTTACACCAACAAGGGGAGTGAGGCAGGGTGATCCAATATCTCCGTTTTTGTTTATACTTGGGGCGGAAGTTTTAGGAAGAAAATTACAGCATGAAGCAGCACAGCAGGCGAGCAAAATTGGATTTAAATTTGGGAGAGGGGGCCATCGATCCCTTTCTTAGCATTTGCAGACGATATAATTATATTTTCTAAAGCGTCATTAGAAGCCAGTCAAAAAGTACGTGAGATAGTGGATGAATATTGTCTGATGTCGGGCCAAAAAGTCAATTACCATAAATCTTCATTCCAAACTACGAAGGGTGTACCGGGAAGCAGAATCCAACTTCTACAAAATTCTCTTCAAGCACCCCACACGAGGGCCATGGAAAAGTATCTTGGATGCCCAATTATTAGCGGGAAAGTGAATAATCAAACCTTTGAAGAAATCGTCCTTAAGACAAAAAACCAATTAACAAAATGGAAGGCTAGGTCCATCTCGCAGCAAGGGCGATCTATCCTAATCAATGCAAACCTAGCCGCAAAACCCTTGTTTGCTATGCAGAGTTTCATGCTCCCTTCCGCGATCCACAAACACCTGGACCAACTGAATCGAAATTTTTTTTGGAACAAAGACCTTCAATATAAACCACTCATAAGTTGGGATAGAGTGTGTAAACCAAAATGCAAAGGTGGATTAGGGATAAGAAAATCTGAATCGATGAATGAAGCCCTACAAATGAAACTGTTATGGAAAACACTTGCGGAGCCGGACAATACATGGGTACAAATAATAAAGCACAAATACTTAAGGCAGACAGACATTCTGAACTATGAAAAAGTTAAAAACACATCTTGGCAGTGGAGAAAAGCCTCTGCTCTAATTGAGAAGTTTAAATCGGGGCTAATCTGGTCAATAGGAAATGGGGAAACAGTTAGATTTTGGACTGACAAATGGGCCAACAAGACCTCGCTATGTCACAATTACAAGGGTACAACAGAGTTGGACAAAAACACTACAGTAAGTGAATTTCTATTAAATGGTCAGTGGGATAAAGATAAACTTTTAGGTGTCTTGGACGCAAATACAGCCCAAACAATAATGGACATTCCATTACCATTGGAACCCATGCCAGATAGATTATACTGGTGGCCTGATAAGCATGGATGGTTTACCACATCAAGCGCAATCAAGTTAATAACAAATATAGACGATTTCTCGGATGACCCAAATGGGTGGATTTGGAAGGTAAACACCATACCAAAAATAAAAAACTATTTGTGGAAAGTAGCACATAATGGACTACCGACTAAAGATAGGTTAAGTAAAAGAGGAACCCCTGTCCCTAACCAATGTGTGTTCTGTGAAAGGTCTTGCGAGGATGAACAGCATCTGTTGATAGAATGTCCATTTGTTGTACAGAATGGACTAACGAATAACAAGCTGGGAAATTTACTCAGACAAGGATCGAATAGCAGTAGGAATGGTAAATGTATAATGACTCTAGTAGGAAAGCACTTAAATAAAGAGGAAAAAGCGGATCTGGCTGTTAAATGGTGGACGATCTGGTTTTTTAGGAATCAAATGACTTTTCAAGGAAAAGGAATACCAGCAAGAGGGGAAATACATCAGTTCATACAGAATGCTAAAGAACAATGGAAACGTGCAAGAGCAAAAGAAGGGGATGGGTATAGTTCCGACATAACACATCCAAGTAAACAGATAAGGGCAATTAGTAGGAAAAACGTGAAATGGCGAAGACCAGAAAAAGACTTTCTCAAATTAAATTTTGATGGAGCTACTAATGGAATGGGAATATCGTCGGCCGGATATATAATCAGAGATCACGAAGGCAGAGTAGTTAAACTAGGTGCAGCACAGTTAGGTAAACTTTCCCCCATCCAGGCTGAGACCATGGCTCTGAGAATAGGACTTCAAGAGGCAAAACAAATTCAATGTACTAAGCTCGTGATAGAAGGAGACTCCAAAATGGTCATCGACAACCTCAAATATAATAACTCTTGCCCTTGGGAAATTGAACTATTAATGGGAGACATTAAACGTCAATTAACTGGAATTGAAACTGTGGTTTACTCGCATGTGCCCCGTGAGGGTAACAGGACGGCAGACAAGGTTGCACACCTTGGCCGCCCTGTTAATGGGGCGGCCTGGACATCGTATACTGATCTTAATGATCTCATTCATCGGGATGCTATCGGTTAGGAGTTATCCAACCGAAAATTTACCTATTCAAAAAAAAAAAAAAAAAAAATGCATTGAAACCCAAAATTTTATCAAAATTGATGATCTGAAAATGAACCAAGCCCAACCTAAGTAGCCCTAAACCAAGCCAAATACTCGAAACCTGAAGTAACTAAGCCTCGAATCAACACAGCACAAATGAAAACCCCACCCGAAATCGGAAACAACCCTATCCGATTGCCAATTGACAATAACTATACTACCTCCCTAAAACAGAATCGATTTGGTATGAATGAACCATTTAATTTTGGTCATTAAGCAAAGGAAAACTCACATAAGAGTCCAAATCGAAGTGAAGGGAAGCACACACAAGGATCCTTATCCCTAAGCTCCAAGCGAGCTCGAGGCCATGGACGAAGGCTTCGAGGTCAGCCACTTGCTCTGTCATCGCCCCCTCCGGCGAAGCCAACGGTTCCGACCTCTCGGACACCATGCCGTTCTTCGAATCGAAGATGGCGATCCCAATCGCCCCCAATTTCCCCCTTTTCTTGCTATCCTCCACCACCAAACCCTTGAAATACAGGCTGAAATTACCGCCTCCGATTGCAGATGTGGATGCCTGAGGAATCTCGTAGCAATCGTCTTCATCGGGAATCACGATGGCACGGACCTCCCTCAGCACCACCACGTCGTCCTCGTCGTCGATGGTTCTGGCGGCGGAGATTGAGTCTGGCTTAAAGCTACGGCGCCGTTTTGGAAGGGGCGGCGTGTGGGGGCCCTCGATCAGCACCACCACGTCTTCGTCGTCGGTCGCGGCTGTAGCGGCATAATGCCGTTTCGAACGGTCCGATACTGACGCAGAGGCCGCCATGGATTTTGGGGTTGAAGATGAACCTTTAGGTAAAATCTGTGATTTGGGAGGATCATGTAAAAAAAAAATTACAGTTTCATCTTACTCTGTAGATAATTACTCCGTATAAATGGACTTTTAAAAATAATAATTAAGAAATTATCTTTCCCGCCAAAATAAATAAAAATAAATTATATTAAAATTGTACTAATAGATTTTTGTTGTGATATTTGTGAATCATTCACCTACTACTACTGTAACTTACTGTACCTTTTGCAGCTTTGTTGTATTACGGCCCTTACGACCTTCTATCAGTTTTGATCATATTAGACTTCTTTTGCCTATAAAAGGCAATGTACCCGCTTGTTAATTAGATACACTTGAGAATACAATTAATACAATCATAGCGTTTTGATCAATCTCACAATACGTTATCAGCACGAGTGTTCTTCAGATCCAACTGAGTAAGCCAACAAGTACAAGGTAGAAATTCAAAATCTACCGATTTGCTTAATTATTTTCGTATAGAAACCGATTATGAGAAGTATGCTCTGTAGTTGCCCTTAATTAAGGGATCTTCTACAACAGAAACTCGTAAAGCTTTGAATCTTCTTCTGAAAATCAAAGTTTTCAACTCGTAGAACACAAATCACCATTTATATGGTTCGGTTATGTTCTACGAAATAGTAGCAAGTAAGAAGGAAAATATTCATACAAGATATGAGACATAAACCCGGTATTTTATTAGATCCAAATGGATTTACAACCAAATCGGTCTAAACTTGAAAACTAATACAAGTTTTAAACTATAAAACCGATTTCTTCTTACCTCTCCGTCGGATCTTCACCAAAATCACCGGATTTGATTTCTTCTTAGAGCCCAACAAACCTCCACCAAAATAACAGAATAAATATAACCGCGTGGATTATTGCCATGCTAATAAGTATCTCAAGATCGAATCGGTCGGAGGAGTTCATGGTGGTTTGTAGGAGGTCGGAGGAGATGAGGTTGATGATGATGAAGATGAGATAATTGTAAAAGTAAAAGGAGTGATGGTAATTTAAAGAAGAAAAGGTTTGTAGAGAGATGGGATGTTAGTAAAAATGAAAGGAGTGGTGGTAATTTAAAGAAAAAAAAGTGAGAAGGGAAATACGAGGATAGGGTAGACAAAGGTGGAAGATGTAAAATTTTGAAGATGTTTTTTCCACCCATAATTACCTCTTGAACTTGGAAATCCATGCTTAATACACCCTTGTTCTTCACTTCTTTGATGATCTTCAAATACCTCATACTTGAAGATGGAAAAAAATTTCCACTGAAAATTTTGATGTCTAAGTTGTTTTTTCCAAAAGAGAGTTTATTTTATTTGGAGATTGGTATATACTATGAGAAAATGAGAGTGTTTTGAAGAAAGCTTGAACATATAGTGATGATACACGGTTTAAAATTTTAAAGGACTAGTGTGTTGTCAATCGGTAGAATGTTCACTTCCCATTTTACATCACATATCATAATGACATCACGTGCTTCACTTTCCTACATACTAGATAGCCGGTCTGTTCTATCAATTCTACACGCAACATCAACATTGCTATATATATATCTATACGCACTACTGGAAAAGGGGATACTTTGCGACGGTCAAACAGGCCATTCTCGACGCTTTAAATCGTCGGAAATTTTACTCTCGACGCTTTTTAAAAGCGTCGGAAATTTTAACGTCACGAATGGCAAGTGGAAATTTCGACGCTTTTGAACGTCGCAAAAAATCTCAACGTCCTTGGGCGTCGGAAATGGCATGTCATTTTCGACGCCATAAAGCGTCGGAAATGACATGCCAATTTCGACACCCTACGGCGTCGAAATTGACATATTATTTTTCAAAAAAAAATTAAAAGCGTATTTTTCTTCTTTTATTCCCTTTCATTACACATTAATTCAAATCCTTTAATTATCAAAAAAAAAACACATCAACACAAATCTAATAAAGCATTAATCAAATGAATCAATCAAATGAATCAAGATCTTACATAGAATTACATGTTTTAGTCTCCGGCTAACTCCAAGACATTACAAGTTTTGAAGTAGATAATGAGAACAAATCTGCACCTTGCGGCTACTATCGTACCTCGGGCAGACTTACAGTATCAGCTCAATTTAAGAAAGGGATAACTAAATTCTCACCACATCTGCACCTTGCATTCACCTCACAACTTACAAGTCCTGATTAAACAAGCAATAGATTAATACATTGTAACCTCATCTACAATTAATAAAATCCAATATCATTCCTCAATATTACAAATTGAAACAAAAACAGATAGGCTACCTTCAGACAGTAGTCACGCCACCGAGTCTTGGCAGTAATCACACCAGCAGCTATATCATCTTCCAAAATCTTGCGAAATTCATCACGATGTTTGCGTTGGGTTTGCCAAAGTTTATCCTGAAATATAAATAATGGGCCATAAAAACAAAAGACAAACCAAGCTTTTCCAACAGGACTCAATCATGCATCAAGGGAAAAGGAACAAACAAAAACATCTACCTAAAACCTTCCGGATCCTTTTCTGCTCCTGTTCTTATTTCTTCTAAATCAAGAATGTAATCCTACAGAAGAACAAATACAAGCAGAACATTATTTTTTTATACATAAAACAGAAAAGCGTGAGCTACTTTATTCAACATTAAAAAAACTATTGAACTTGGAAAATCTCCAGTTGGTCAATTTTCTCGAGCCGTGAACATATATCATCATCCTCCAAAAGATCTTGCACTTTCCGCCACTGGCTATTGATCTACAAGATCACATGAGTATGTTTAACAATAAAAGAAACAAAGCTGACAAAAGCAGTAACGCAATAGCAGAGATATTTGGGAAAGGTAATATAACAACCTTGATGAAGTCACAAGATTCCAGGAACTTCCTGTATTCCTCTCTATTTTATCTATACTCTTCTTGAGCCTTTACCTTTTCCTGAAAGCAATTAACAAAAGGAACAACATCTATAAGCAACAAAAATAGGACTATAGGAGTAGACAACACTTCCAGAGATTGCCTTGCTTCAAAAGACCAGAAGTTATCAATTACAAAACTGAAGTGTCCATCTAGTCATAGGAATCACTGCCATATAGGAGAATATGGTATTATGGTGGAACGACAGGGGAAGGTTCATCAAGAAGGGGCAAAAAAACAGCTTTTTTTGTTAGGATTAATCTCTTTTTTTTCAGATAAATAACAAGCAAAAATAAGGACTATGCTGTATAGAGATCTGACAGTGAGATACTTCTAACATTTTTGTAAACTCTTCCTTGGCTTTCTTGTGCCTGATGCGTCGCTCCTCAACTTCCTGCTTCTTACGTTGGCCCAAGTACTGACATATAGAGAATCATATTTGTAAGAAGATCTCAGACATTGCCCAGGAAATCAGTTCCAAAAGAAAATAACAATTACAATCGCCATCACTCCGTAGAACGCAGGTTTGATCATTAACATGAAAAACATTAGTTAAACATAATAGAATTTTGAAAAAGGTACCTCATTAAATGCCTTCTTGGCTCCCCTAATGTTTTCAAGGCACCATATCTCATATCATTGATTATCACTCTCATTGCCTGACAAAAAGAAATGGGCATTAAGTAAAGAACCTTGGACATGGCATAAAAGTGAATTTATTAATTAGCCAAGTATAACTAAATAAGAAGAATACCTGATCCCAAGTCCAGTCAGCCTGAACATTTACAGACTCCAGAAGAGCTTTAAAAACATTTTTTGCTTCCTGATAAAACAAATATACATAAGAAAATGGTAATCAAAATATCCAACTTATTCTTCTTAATAAATAAATCTATTAAAGTATGTAAAGAGAATAAAAGTCATCACAGTTTGTCATGGGAATTGAATGGACTGTATCCTTCTTTTTATAATTTCTGTAGGTAGGAGGTCTTGCAAATACGAACAAAAATGGTAATAGAAAGTGAATTCTTTTGGTCTTTTTACGTAAATCCAATGTATGTTTTGCATACACAACTGAAAATTTTCCTCACCGTGCAGTCCCAGAGGCTGGAGAGTGAGATACTGTCCCGACATCAGCGGGTGCCTCTCCTACAAACATAATTAATAGCGGGAACAAATATCATGAACTGGACTTATACAGTAGATATAATGAAATCACCTCAAGCTTAACTTGAGGTGTCGATCTTAAGACAATTATTTCCTGTTTGCCACAAAATATGTAAAGTGATACTACCTGTTTGCCACAAAATAACAAAGAAACACAAAATCAAGATAAGTGAAAAAATGAGTAAATATGCTTTTAAAACTGCACCTCTTGGCCTTTTGTCACGACAGGTTCACTCATCTTTGTAACATGCTTAACCACCGGACTGCCCCATGCCTGCAGGGAACAATAAGATTTGAGATCAACAAAGAAGGCATCGGCATGAAAGCATCAATGGATACCAAAATCAGTGACAAAACAACTTTACTTGATTCAAGCAATGGATACCAAAATCAGTGACAAAACGATTTTTGTAAAGCTCTCTCCCATTCACATACTAGGCCAAGAAAAAAAAAGTCCAGAGATGAGTTTCAAGTGTATACTGTTCTGCACTTGAATGAATATGGAAAAACAGTACATGTAGATGGAAAAGTTAATCCCCTCAATTTGGAAGCAACATTCTTATCATTATAAATCTAGATACTCTGCTAAAAGTAAGCAAGGGAGCAGAGGCATGTCACATATAAATGAATGCAAATGCCATAAAAAACCCACTCAACAATGAAGAACCTTTCTACAATTAGGTTCTCTGTCTCAAGAAATCATACAGCTTTTAAGACATTATTAAGTTCTCTGGCTCAAAAAATCATATTGAGTGATGCAGTAACAAGCTAGGTATAAAAACTACCATTAAAATTTCAGCATGCAGTAACAAGCTAGGTATAAAAACTACCATTAAAATGATGGGATGCAATGAATAAATTTATATCCCTATCATATAATTGTGAGAAGATGCTCCATATGACAGAATGGGCAGATCGATGGTACTCTGATTAGGAACATTAGATTAACATAAGCTACAAATGCATTGAAATCTACAAGCCTCATATAGAGAGAAAGGACACCTATCTGAAAATGAAAAGAAGAAAACGAAGGCGGCAAGTTTTTGGAAGAAAGTTCAGTCGTGATGAAATTTTCATACCAAGATTGTGCAGCTTATTGCCTTGAATAAGCCAGAAGATTTGTGCCATTGGCTCCTCTTTCCTGTCGAGCTGCATAATATTTTTTTCTGTCAAAACAATTTTTACTGTCACACTTGGTACTTTTCTGTCCTACTTTTTTTTTGCACATATTCAACATGTTCCTGCTTCACATTCTCATATTCTTCATCATTCATATACTCCTGCTACACATAATCTTTAAAATTTTGCAACTAATTCCTACATTTGTAACCACATATTTGCTGTCATAGTTATTGAACCTCAGTATACTCACTCAACCTAAGAAAGCAAACATGACACAACCTACGAAACTATGCCAACTCAAGTCATCAAATTAATTTAGCATATGGTTTGTGCTTTGTATATCTCCTTAAAGTTTATGTTATACAAATTAATTTCCCTCATACAAGTATAATCAAAAGAACATTTTACATACGTACCCCTGTATATATCATTGTCTACTTGCCCATCTTTTCAATTTCTGATCTAAAACCTTTAAATAATAACACTGATGAAACATGATAAAATGAATAGCAAACAAGTTTTCAAAAAGTGAAAATTGTTTATTAGCTCGGATCCCCAAAAGAAACGAGACATCAAATAATCTAGTGGGAAGCAGATCACTAGTTATAAATTTTGTTATTAAAGGCGTATGCCGTCTGTAGAATTACTTGCAGATTTGATGCATTTCAATTTTCAAGGATTATATTTCAATTCCTTACTGTATAGCTTGGTGGCTGTTTTGTCTGATTTGAGTATCTAACCCACTGGATAACAGTGTGACCTGAACTAAGATAGTTCACAACACTTTTCAGTAGTTTAGTTAAAAACTAATTTGTACTGTTAAAATGTTTGGGAGATGCTAATCAGCAACAAATCTTCAACAATAAAACCAAATTGCATAAAAAACATCTTCATGTCCAGAAGAATTACAGATAGAGTTGAAAATGCCATAAGTTCCAGAACAGTAAGGGAAAGATACTCACCAAACCATTCCATTCAGCACGATGAGCAGTTCTAAAGGAACCTGCAAGCATAGAAAGAAAGCAATAGGATCAAGCTCCTTTATTACTCCATAACTACTCTTATGGGAAAGATGTCAAATTCAGAACATTAAAATGAACCCAACAAAGATAGAGCTTGTGTAAGGTAGCAGAAAAACTCCATGAGTTCAATCCCAAGTCCTCACCAACATTTGTGATGACGATGCCTTCGAGTCCCTGGAAGTGGAAGGTAAAGGAGCAATGGCACCCAACATCTTGGATGGGGCTGTCAAAGGCATTCATAAACTTAAGAGGCGTTGATTCAACAAATGGAGTCCAACTAAATCAATCTGAAACTAATTTATCAGTCTTATTGGATCCATCAGAGTATTCCTCTTATCCATTTCCAATATGACAAAGTGTGTGTGAAATTCTCATAAAAACAAATTAGAGTAAACTATTAGGCTATGAGCTCTAAACCATCCAACTGAAATTATTAATCCATAACTATAAGCAATAATTTAATGGAAAAAAAAATACATACAAGCCTATCTTCTCATTTCAAGCCTTTGAGGACCCTTCAGCTTCTCATCTAGGCAGTAGATAATTTTAGTAAACATATGTTTATCCCATAGGAGGGTACGTGGTCGAACTTGCAGTTAGGGCTGAATTTGCAGATGCCATAGTGAGAATAAAATATGTATAAAGCTTCACCCTGTCGAAAGATATAGGCTCGGTCAATTCGAGAATACAGCGCGAAAGCTCAAATATGAACACATGAAATCATAGGGCTGAATTTGCTAATTTGGTTGTGACAGACAATTCCATATATATCTCAAATCCAGTGCTGATTCAGTTGATGAAACTGTCAAGGAGCTTCAACAGAACCTCACTGATTTGGTTGCTGCTAATGGAAAGAATCTAAACCGTGCAAAAGTGGCGGGAATAGCTTGTGATGCCTGTCAACCTGATGATGTTAGAAAGTTAACCAATTTTGCTATAAAAGAGCTTGGTTCGGTTGACCTATGGGTGAGTGCTTATAATCATTCTCCCTCACCATTGTTATGTGAAAAGATGACATTGTATGTCATATGACTTGATTACTTATAAGTTGCTACATGCTCACTAGTTTCTATTTGCCAGGTTAATTTTTACAGTTGCAGTGGTCATGTAGCAGGAGAGGAGACTATATAAATTGAAATTAAGTAACATGATACTTAGAAATGCCAAGTAACACAACTTTCTTGCCAGGTTAATTTTTCCAGTTATAACCACAAACTATTTTAGTTGATACCAAAGCCTACTTTGAACCTTATAATTAGAGTTTCCCAGTTATAACCAAGCTTGAAAGGAAGGTATGTCTACAGATCAACTTAAGACCAAACACTCGAATGAATCCAAAAAATGATTAAATTGTTAATAAGATACCCAACTCAACAGTACATAACACTCCAAGAACATACAATTCAACCATCTGCAATGCAACAGTAAAAAAATATGAGAAAAATATGGAAAAACTCATCTATTTACAAGCACAACCTGTGTACAGTTAACACATTCACAATTCACACCCATTTCACAACAAAATTCATAGTAAACAGCAATCAACCACAAGCTGTGATTATATAGAAAAAATAAGAATGGTCTATTTTCAGTTTCACCAAGATAGATACTTATATTACTCAAAATGATTGATAATTGATAAAGTTGATTAAGATAATCAATGACTAGAAAACAAAACAAAGTTGGGAACAGGTAAGAAACTAAAAATACTCAATCCAAGCAATGTAGAAGCAATAACATTCCTTCCCAACTGTTATCCAGTTCCAATTTCAGCTAGTGAAATTTACTTTTGGAGAAAAGAGAAATTAGCTGCAATGGATTGTATTTTGACTCAAGTTCTACTGTGTTTGTATGTGCTTCTGTTTCTTTGTATGCCTGTAGATATAAACAGTTAGTGAAATTCAATGTTCATAAGAGTAAAACCTCAAATAAAAAAATTCAATTCAGTCAGGGATAAAATCATCAATTAGAAGGGCATAAATAAAGCATTGAGCCTCCTAGTTAGCTAGAATATCTCAACTGGAGAAGGAGAACTTGATCAAACAACTATAATATCCTCAACTAAGGTGCTAGCTGATTTACGGAGAGAAATCGCGATTAGGTCAAAATTTACAAAGACAAATCGCGTTCAGTCAGGGATGGAGGGAGAGAGGAACATACCTATGAGACAAACAGAGAGGGAAGAAAGACGTGGATCTCGAATTGCCTCTAATCTCCCGATTTCGCCTCCAAACCCCTAATTTGAGTCGTACCTCGAATCGCCTCCTTGTGATTTTAAACCTCCTAATCTTGAATTGCCTCCAATATCTCGGATGTGGATCTCGAACAGAGAGGGAAGATGGATACCTCCTCACCTCCTGATTTCCTGATTTGGATCTAGTCCGAAGAGAAGAACCTCAGTCGATCTCGAACAGAGAGGGAAGCCGAAGGGAGAGAAGAACAATAGAGGAGAAACAAACCTGTGGTTGTCTCCGGTGGCGGTGGGAGGCTGTCTCCGGTGGGTGCTGGATGACCGTCTCCGATGGGCGCAATTAGGGTTCTTCGAAGTGTGAAGAGTGAGGCGCGCAGAGAGGAACACGGGTGGGTGAAGAGTGAAGATTGTCGTCTTCTCTCCGTTTGTTTTAATTTTTTAGTTAAGCCATTCTCGACGCTTTACGACGTCGAGATTTGTGTCAATTTCGACACCTCCAGCTGTCAAGAAATTTCGACATCTCAAAGCGTCTAAAATTTTCGACGGTATTACAATACGTCGCCACCAACCCGTCGAAAAATACCCCTATTTTCTGAAGTGACGTAGATATACACAGTACATATATACAATATAATACATGCATGTATATATATATTCAGTATACAATGTTTACATACATAGTTACCTACTAACATATTCAAAGCATGTAATCCATGTATGATGTATATATATATTATGTTAAGATATAACATGCATGTATATATCACACACACACATATATATATATACCGTATGAAGACATGCATCTATATAATATATGTCATCTTAACCTATAAATTAAATTTATATGATAATTAATTATGTCAATATTAATTCATATGATTTTGTTTGTAGTTAATTCAATGGCAAATCTTACAAAGCGAGAATTTGATATTCTCGACTTATCGGGCCAGAGATATCTTGAATGGAGGGTTGATTCACTGTCTCACCTCCAAGCTCATGGCCTACTGGAAACTATCTCTGAAAATAATGATACTTCTCCGCAAGATAAGGCAAAGGCGATTATATTTTTGCGCCATCATGTGAATGAAAGCCTTAAGTCTGAATACTTGCTGGTGGAAGATCCTAAAGATTTATGGGAGAACTTAAGTCAGAGATATGGGCATCAGGAGGAAGTTTTACTCCCAAAACCCACATATGACTGGAGCAATCTGAGGTTCCAGGATTTTAAGTCTGTCAGTGATTTTAATTATGCCTTATTCAGGATCACGTCCCAGCTACGTTTATGTGGGCAGAAAATCTCCGAAGAAAATGTGCTCGATAAAACCTTCTCTACAATGCACGCATCAAATGTGTTGTTGCAACAACAATATAGAGAGAGGGGTTTTACAAAGTATTCTGATTTGATATCAGTATTACTTGTGGCTGAGCAAAATAATGAACTTCTGATGAAGAACCACAACCTAAGGCCTACTGGTGCTGCTCCATATACTGGGACGAATGCAGCACATGGAATGTTCCCAGGTCAATATACATCTCAGGGAGATGGTAGCTGGAATACGAATAACCGTGGAGATGGGAATAATCGCGGTAGAGGTCGAGGTCGTGGAAGAGGTCGTGGTCGTGGTCGCGGTAGAAGCTTTGCTACTAATCAGTGGCACAAAGCTCCCGGAGCATCCTCTTCAAAGGGGAATGATAAGCTGATGGTCCGGAAAGATCCATCGGGATCTACTCAGAAATCCAAATCTCCATGTTACAGATGTGGCATGACAGGCCACTGGGCGAAGGTATGTCGCACAGCTAAACATTTGGTTGAGCTGTATCAGACATCCAAGAACAAAGGAAAGAAGGTGGAGTGTAATTTTGTCAATAACACTCCACCTGAGCCCGATCTGGACATCTCTGGTTTCTTCGCAAATACTCCTGATGGAGATGGAGATTTTGGACTTAGTGATACTATGAACTATTAAATATCAGTACTTTTATTTCCATGCAATTTACTTTTGTAACATACCGCAGTGTGTTTATTTCCTGTAACATATCACAGTGTGTTTACTTTCTGCATTACTTTTAATGTACTTGTTATATGTTACTAATGAATAAAAATGTATTAAAGTTTTAATTATATCTCCTTTTATATTGAAGATATGGATATAAGTGAAGTTAAACCAAGTGGCAAAGATCAATGTTTGGTAGACAGTGTCACTACCCACACCATCTTGAGAAGCAGAGAATACTTCACACAATTGACATTAATCGAGGCAAATGTCAGAACAATATCCGGTGTGGCAAAGATGATAGAAGGCTCTGGAAGAGCTTGTATTTTGCTCCCTGAAGGGACAAAACTGATTATAAATGACGCATTATATTCAAGTAAATCTCGTAGAAACTTGTTGAGTTTCAGAGATATGCGTCTGAATGGGTTTCATATGGAAACCATGAATCAAGGTGGAAAAGAATATCTATGTATCACTGGATATAGAAATGGCAAGAAGAACATCCTAGAAAAGTTGTTAGCTTATTCTTCTGGACTATATTATACATATATAAGTCCGATAGAAGTAAATGTAACATCTGAAAAGTCAGATGATAAAAGGATGTTCACATTATGGCATGACCGTTTGGGTCATCCAGGAAATGTTATGATGCATAGAATTATTGAAAGTTCAAATGGACATTCACTGAAGAATGTGAAAATTCTCAGATCGAATGATTTCAATTGTACTGGTTGTTCACTTGGTAAATTAATAATCAGGCCTTCCAAGACTAAACTTGAGAATGAGTCTCCAATGTTCTTAGAAAGAATACAAGAAGATATATGTGGACCAATAGTTCCACCGTGTGGACCATTTCGATATTTTATGGTGCTAATAGATGCATCAACAAGATGGTCACATGTAAGTCTCTTATCGACAAGAAATACAACTTTTGCTAAACTCATTGCACATATTGTCCGGTTACGAGCTCAATTTCCAGATTATACAATCAAGAAAATAAGACTTGATAATGCAGGAGAATTTACATCTCAAACATTTAGTGACTATTGCATGTCAATTGGGATTGAAATTGAGCATTCAGTGACTCATGTTCACACACAAAATGGTCTTGCTGAATCTTTGATAAAGCGATTACAAATAATCGCTAGACCATTATTAATGAAGTCTAAACTTCCATCATCTGTCTGGGGACATGCTATTTTACATGCAGCGGCGTTGGTTAGGATAAGACCAACCGCTTATCACAAACAATCCCCATTACAACTTGTGATTGTTAAAGAGCCAAATATATCTCATTTGAGAATTTTTGGATGTGCAGTTTATGTACCTATTGCTCCACCACAACGTACAAAAATGGGTCCACAAAGAAGATTGGGAATTTATGTTGGTTTTGATTCTGCATCGATAATTAAGTACCTTGAACCAACAACAGGAGATTTATTTACAGCAAGGTTTGCTGATTGTCGTTTTGATGAAAATCTATTCCCAAGTTTAGGTGGAGAAAAGAGCAAAGAAATTACGTGGAATGCTTCATTATTATCTCATATGGATCCACGTACTAAAGTGTGTGAACAAGAAGTGGATAAAATTATACATTTACAGAGTATAGCGAATCAATTGCCGGATTCGTTTACAGACACAAAGAAAGTGACAAAGTCACATGTGCCTGCTATAAATGCCCCTGAAAGGATTGAAATTCCTGAGAGACAAACAGTTGGGCATCAACCTGTAAATGAGTCCACGATACAACGAAAACGTGGCAAGCCTCTTGGTTCTAAAGATTTGAAACCAAGAAAAAGTAAACGTCAAGAGGACGTTATGAAAATTATCCCACTGATGAATCCAGGGGGAGAAAATGCCAAAATACACGAGGAATGTGATAGAGACACCTCGGAAAATGCGGAGGGCGCATTAGATGACAAAAGTATTCTGGATGAGGATAGAAACATTGATAATTATGAAATTTCTGTAAATTATGTTTCTACCAGAATACAATGGAATAGAAAGGATATTATCCTTGATGAGGTGTTTGCATACTCTGTTGCCACGAAAATAATCGTTGATGACAATGACATTGAGCCACAAAGTGTCGACGAATGTCGTCGCAGAAAGGACTGGCCAAAATGGAAAGAGGCAATCTAGGCTGAGTTAAAGTCATTAGGAAAACGTGAAGTTTTTGGTCCTGTTAAGTTTACACCAAAAGGTGTGAAGCCAGTAGGCTATAAATGGGTATTCGTAAGAAAGCGAAATGAGAAAAATGAAATTGTGAGGTACAAAGCAAGACTTGTAGCCCAAGGTTTTTCTCAAATACCCGGGATAGATTATGAGCAAACATATTCCCCAGTAGTTGATGCAACTACGTTGAGATTTTTAATTAGCTTAACTATCTCAGAAGGACTACATATGCGACTAATGGATGTCGTAACTGCATATTTATATGGATCACTTGATAGTGACATATACATGAAAGTCCCAGAAGGACTAAAAATGCCTCAGATGCAGAATACAGAGAATAGAGAAATGTTCTCTATAAAGTTGCAAAGATCGTTATATGGTCTTAAGCAATCTGGAAGAATGTGGTATACTCGATTAAGTGAATATCTTATTAAAGAAGGATACCACAATAATGCTATTTGTCCATTTGTCTTTATAAAGCATTCCAAAAATGGTTTTGCTATTATTGCAGTGTATGTTGATGATTTGAATATTATAGGTACATCAAATGAGTTGGAAAGCACTGCAAAATATTTGATGAAAGAATTTGAAATGAAAGACCTCGGTAGAACCAAGTTTTGTATTGGTTTACAAATTGAACATTTAAAAGATGGAATATTTGTTCATCAAAGTACTTATACCGAGAAAATCTTAAAGAGATTTTACATGGACAAGGCACACCCATTAACATCACCTATGGTAGTTCGTTCTCTTGGTATACAGGATGATCACTTTCGACCTAGAGAAGAAGATGAAGAAATTCTTGGCCCAGAAGTTCTTTACTTAAGTGCAATTGGTGCATTGATGTACTTGGAAAATAATACTAGACCAGATATAGCTTTCGCTATAAGCTTATTGTCAAGATACAACTCAACCCCAACAAGAAGACATTGGAACGGAATCAAGCATGTATTCCGATATTTGCGAGGTACACATGATCTTGGTTTGTATTATCGTAATCATGCAAATGCCACTCTTGTTGGGTATGCAGATGCAGGATATCTTTCAGATCCTCACAAAGCGAGATCTCAAAATGGTTATGTATTCACATATGGAGACACGACGATCTCATGGAAGTCAACAAAGCAAACTCTTACCGCTACATCCTCAAATCACGCTGAATTAATTGCTCTATATGAAGCTGGAAGAGAGTGTGTTTGGTTGAGATCCATAGTTAGTTATATACAAGGAGAATGCAAATTGAGATCAATCTCCGGAAGCCCAACCATTATTTATGAAGACAATTCTGCATGCATCACTCAAGTTAAGGAAGGATACATCAAAGGCGATCGGACAAAGCATATTTCACCAAAGCTCTTCTCAACTCATGATCTAGAGAAAGAAGGCATAGTGAATATACAACAAATCCGATCAAGTGATAATCCTGCTGATCTATTCACAAAGTCACTACCCCCAAACAGGTTTAAAGAACTTGTGTACAAAATCGGAATGTGTCGACTCCAAGAGGCACATTAAATTGAGGGGGAGAAAATAGTACGCACTGCACTCTTTTTCCCTTGACTCAGGTTTTTATCCCATAGGGTTTTTCCTGACAAGGTTTTTAATGAGGCAGTACAGTATCCCAGAAGCGTACAAAGCAAGCCGTACTCTTTTTCCCAAGCTTTGGCTTTTTCCCCTCTGGGTTTTCCTTAGCGAGGTTTTATTGAGGCGGCAGCATTATTTACTCCCGAATTTAAAGGTGAATATTCAAGGGGGTGTGTTGTGATATTTGTGAATCATTCACCTACTACTACTACTGTAACTTACTGTACCTTTTGCGGCTTTGTTGTATTACGGCCCTTACGGCCTTTTATCAGTTTTGATCATATTAGACTTCTTTTGCCTATAAAAGGCAATGTGCCCGCTTGTTAATTAGATACACTTGAGAATACAATTAATACAATCAGAGCGTTTTGATCAATCTCACAATAATTTTATGTTTTTTAAGGCCATTTTGCATAACTAGACCAAAAAAAAAAAAAAATTTGCACAAATAGCCATGTGCCTTATTTATTTGCTAGGGGTAGGAAGTGGCTAATTTTTGCAAATAAAAATTGTAACCAGGAGAGGAAGTAGCAGGTGAAGGACACTGTAGCTACACTGTAGCTACACTGTAGCTGTCAGTAGTTGTCAGTGACATGCAGGGACGGAGTCAGGAAAAAATTCAGGGGGGGCTCGCCTATTTTATCGAGATTTTTTTTTTGAATATATATATTTTAAAAAGCTAAAAGAGAGAAAAAAATCCATAAAATGAAGCCATGGGTATGATTTGAAAAGCTAAAAGAGAAAAAAATCCATAAAATGAAGCCATGGGTATGATTTGAAAAGCTAAAAGAGAAAAAAATCCATAAAATGAAGCCATGGGGAATTGAACTCAAGACCTCCTCCTTTATATTCACACCCCATACCAACTAAGCTAGACATACTTATTGATTTATTACTCTTTTTAACTTCTTTTAACCCTTAAATTATCAAAAATTACAAAAAAAAATACGTATTTTTTTTTACATTTTCCTCCGACCCAAGGGGGGCTCGAGCCACCTCATGCCCCCCTCCCTCCGCCCCTGGTGACATGTGGCACCAAAAGGCATCATCCGTTCATTTCAGAAAACTGTACACTGCCCATCTGACCAATAGTATGAATTGATCCTACCAATAGGCTAAACCTGTCTTTCCATACGTGGAGATATTTTGGAGAGAATCTGAAGGGGATTCACTGTAGCTGATTTGGCGGGCTGTCAATTCAGTTTTGGCGCCAAAACAGGGCTCCTCCTTTGGGGTTAAGGGGGGGCATTTATGAGGGGAAAATGCAATGATTGCATTGATGGGTGTCCCCAATAACATATATAAGCTTGAGATGAGGATCTGAAATACCATAACATTCTCTGCAAAAAGTGAGACAAAATAGGAGATAAGCGGAAAGGATGGGAAAAAAGTTACCCGTTCATCCCAGGAAATGCTACAGTCCCCATCCTACCAATAGAATTGTTTTCTCCTACCATTAGTTTCCATCAATCCTACTATTCTGATCCTACCGATATCGTTTTTTTCTCTTACCATGAGTTTCCATCAATCCTACCATTCTGATCCTACCGATATCGTTGTTTTATCCTACCATTAGTGTCCATCAATCCTACCATTCTGATCCTACCGATATCGTTGTTTTCTCCTACCATTGGTTTTCATCTATCCTACCGTTTTTATGCATCTATCATACCAATTTAAATAGCTTTCAAGGAAAATCAAGCTAGAAGATGAAGGAAACCTACCGTAGCAAATTAATTCTACTTCTTTGCCAATAGTACAAATATATCTTACCATTCGTGTACATCTATCCTACCATTAGTATCAAGTTATACACTTAGGAATTTCGGTTATTACATTTTTATCATACAAATATCGTATATTTATCCTACCAGATTCAAAAATTTGTCCTACCACTAGTCTATATATTTCCTACCAAGTTCATAATTTTTTAAGTTCAGAAATATTCATAATTCATAAATTTGTCGTACCAGATTCATAAATTTGTCCTACCATTAGTGTATATATTTCCTACCATGTTAAATCGTATAAGTCCATAGAGATATGAACGCATACTCCGTATTAGCGTATGTGAGAGTCGAACTCACATCTTTGTGTGCAAACACAATGCTCTATCAATTGAGCTAATAGGCTATTTTCCATCCATCTTCATTATGTGGATTGGTCAATATTAATTCTACTTCTTTGCTCAAAGCTGAGTACACCTAATAAAACCATAAATATGACAGAAAAAGGTGTAATTTGCTAAAGCTGCACACTGAGCCAACGACTGAGGGCTGCCAATGCAATTTACCCCACCTCTTTATTACTTAATGGAAGATAGAAATAAAATACCAAGTTTTGAAGGCTGAACGATCCGAACTAAAAAGGTTACAAACTTATGATTGTGCAAGCCTAAGGTAATTGACAAATAAATTTAGCTAAGCTCTTGAGATAAACAGAGATGAGAAGTGAAGGGACTGCAAGCATATACATATACATATACAGATTAGTTATCATGCAAGTAGATTTGTATGAAAATAGATGATCAAGAGATACAAACCAGATAAACTTCATCGCCAGTTGCATATCTTCCCGCATGACCTTGTAAAATAAGAAAACATGAAGTGCATTAAGGCATGTAAGATGCTGAATTTAGTAATAACGGGGAAGAATGGCTGATGAAGATGAATGCCACATGTTATAGTTCAAATGACATGGACTGATAATGAAGAACAATAACAGAGTCTAATGGGATTGGTACTTTATTGAGGGGCCTCGTCATGATGCTCAAATTACATTTTCCAAATGACAGGATTTCTATCTAAAACTATGCCAAATACCCGGATATCTAGGTGCAATTTATCCTACAAATTTAATGCAACGTGACACAAATGCTCGGCAAGTGTGCAAGCATCAGCAATTAATCCACTCATAGCACATCCTATATGCTCATCAGTTTCCATATTTTTTCAACACTAATGGGCTCCTGAAAGAGTAAAAAAGAATGTAGCTTAATACAAACATCTTAGCTGCAGTTCAATCATACTAAGAACATGCATAAAGATCTCATTCAATTCTATTTCTCTTAGCATAAGATAGCCCATAAGGGAAAGCCCAAATTATGCAATTACTCCTCCCAAGATGCTCCAATGTTGGAAGCATAAATTCTTTAACTTAATATCATGGTAAATTCTTATCAAAAGGTTACTCAAAGTTTCCAAACTTGGCTATGGAGTAATCCCTCTTGTTTTCTCTGTATAGAACTTCAAAAGAAACTAGTACGATTCTCGCGCCATGGCGCGATTTTTTTAAATAAAACATTATATATACATATATATAAATATTATAAAATATTAATAAATGTTAAGATAAAAAGCATAAGAAACTTTACAACAAATGTATCTTATAATTATCTTAGAAAATTATATTTTAAAAATCTTATGTAAAGTATAATACTTAAATATAGATATTTTAAATTACTGATCGAGTATAATAATATCAATATCATTAGTTAAATATAGATACTTTAAATTACTGAATATAATACTTAAATATAGATATTTTAAATATAGATATTTTAAATGTTAAGCCCATTAGTTATATTACAATTAAAGAAAAAAGAGGATTAAAGGAAAAAAGAAGAAAAAATGAGAATTAAAGAAAATAAAAGAAAAATGGCAAAAAAAAATATGATTGGTTAAGACTCCTAAAATGCCTCTAAGATTGACACATTATCCCAAACTCTTCTAAATTAAGAGTTTATATAGATATAGATAGTTACTAAATAAATTTGAATTAAGTCCAATGGTTATATTATATTGAATTCAATGTTTTGAATTAAGCCCATTAGTTATATTAAAATTAAAGATATGAGAGGATTAAAGGAAAAAAGAAGAAAAAAGGAGAATTAAAGAAAATAAAAGAAAAATGGCAAAAAAAATATGAATGTTTAAGACTCCTAAAATGCCTCTAAAACTGACACATCATCCCAAACTCTTCTAAATTAAGAGTTTATATAGATATAGATATAGATTAGTTATATTAAAATTAAAGAAAAAAGAGGATTAAAGGAAAAAAGAAGAAAAAAGGAGAATTAAAGAAAATAAAAGAAAAATGGAAAAAAAATGATTGGTTAAGACTCCTAAAATGTCTCTAAGATTGACACATCATCCCAAACTCTTCTAAATTAAGAGTTTATATAGATATAGATTAGTTATATTAAAATTAAAGAAAAAAGAGGATTAAAGGAAAAAAGAAGAAAAAAAGAAGAAAAAAAGAAGAATTAAAGAAAATAAAAGAAAAATGGCAAAAAAAAAAAGATCGATTAAGACTCCTAAAATGCCTCTAAGATTGACACATCATCTCAAATTCTTCTAAATTAAGAGTTTATATAGAAGAAAAAAAACTGATTGTTCCGAGAAAATAGAGAAAACTACACAAATCTTTTAATTTATTAGCTCTCACGGGTTAACATGCTATAATCAATTTATCAAAACAGCAGGCAATGATAACTTGTTATTAGTGCTTAAGTTAATTGCAATAAAGGTCCTTTGCCATCCAAAAAACAAAGTTAATAATCAGATATGTAAACATTATTCATAACAAATACTACCATGCTATGTATTAAGATGAGGACTTAATTTTCTATTTAAGCTTGAAAATTTAGCATACCATGCCAGCAGAGAAGAAGTGATACGATTTTCAACAGCGAACACAACACCTTCCTTGGTCTTAATTCCATTTGCAGCTGAACCCAACTGCATCACACATCCAATTAAATCATTAGAAACCTCAAAATTCCCCATACCATCATAAATTAGCATCTCAGTTTCAATTTCAAACACTTTGGAAAAACAATTACACTGGCAAACAACTGAATGGATGGCACCTTTCATTGCAATACAATAACCTTAATGCAGTAACCTTAATGCAGAAGCAGCTTCGAACCTTGAGACCAAGAAAGTGCATCTGTGTGTGTGGATTGAATTTGATGCATTTCAATGACAGTATATGACGTTTGGAGTCTCTGTCCTAATTTTAATTTATTTTATGTATATGTGCTCCGATTCCTATGGTCGGCGGACTCAAGAACCCGAAAATTATAGATATTATCACAAAAAACAATAAGAATTGGATCCAACACTCTTATCTCAAGCTCTATATTCTAAACTACTATCTGGCCCTTTGTCCTGCTGGATAGGACAGCCAAGAATCATCAGATTCGCTTCAATGTCAAACTTGGAAGCCACAAGCATCCCCTATCCAAGATCAACAGCTAGAAAAACTAAACTAATAAACGGAATCCCAATTTGTAGTCGCCCCGTTCAACCAATTTGAAAAGGGCAGTCTTCTTCCATATGACTGGAAGCATGAAAGCTAATCAATTGTCTCAGCAACTCCGCAGCTGAAAGATTCAACACAAAACGAATTGCCAGTAATTGGACGAATTGGCCTTTCTCCGCACCACACACCCAAAAACTGCACCGATCAGACAATACTAATTCGAAGTCGCCCCTCTCTGTCACCTACTGAAACTCTAAAAGTAAATCTACAGCACACGACCTAGAAGCAATCGATCGATCTCGATTCAGCGCAATAGGAGTCCGAAAACAGAAATAGGAAATAAAGATGAGAAAACAATAAATCAAAGGTGATAGAATCGCGAAAGCGAGGTTACCTGATTTGGAGGAGATCCTCAAAGATTCGAGAAAGAGAGGGAGAGGAAGAGTGGGAGGAAGGGCAGCGGACGCTGAAGAAATTGAAGACATCGTTGCAAGCCTAGCGATGCAAGTGCTTGCTCGGACTCCAGTATGACGTCGTCGCAGTCAAATATTAGGGCTTTCAACGAGGCCGAGACGGCGAGGGACCGGGAAGCTCCGACTACGGCAGCGCCGACGGAAGGTGACGGAGGGAGGAGAAATTAGAGAGGGAAGGCAAGCGAGAGAGAGGAGGCTCGTGTCGGGTTCGGCCGGACTTCAGCGTCGGAGAACATGACGGCCTCCTTGTTCGGAAGAGGCGATGCTCTGGTTTTTCGTCCGTCTCTCTCGCTTCAAATTGCCTGTGAACCACTCCCGCACTGGTGACCTTCTGCACCCGGTTACAAACCGTTCCAAAAAACCGGCTGTGATATTTGCATGAAATGACCCGGCTATTTTGGGCCAAATTTTCACCCTCTTAGCTATTTGTGCAAATAGGCCCATTTTTTGGTCTATTTTGTGCAATTTCCTCTTTTTTTAATCACCGTGAAGGGGAAGTGAGTGATATATGGAATGAGATCGAAAAATATTTGATTATAAGAGCATCACCAATGGTCGGGAGCTCCCCTCCCCATTTCACTTTTTCATGCGATTTGGGAAACCCGACCATTGTGGACAACCTCCCCAACTTTGGGGTGCCCCAATATATTGGAAACCTTCCTAAATCCGAAACCAATGAAACGATGACACGTAGACCTGTCAAACGGGTCATTCGGGTCGGGTTCGGGTCGGGTCACTTCGGATTTCGGGTAAAACGGGTCTCGGGTAAAACGGGTTTCGGGTTTTTCGGGTTGACTCGAACTCGGGTTTGATCGGGTTTCGGGTCGGGTTCGGGTCGATTTCGGGTTTGTCAATTTTTTCTTTTTTAAATTAAAAAAGTCATTATTTGATAATTTTGTGATAAATTTTAATTATATATATAAAAAAATTAATTATATATAATTATAAGTCAGCCGGGTCAAAATTACTGGGTCACCGGGTCGAAACCCAGATTACCCGGAAAATTTCGGGTTTTTCGGGTTCGGGTCGAAAAAAAATTTCGGGTCAAAATTTTCGAGTTCGGGTCGGAAAAATTTCGGGTCGGGTCACTTGGTCGGGTTGTGTTTTGACAGGTCTAATGACACGTGTCACCTTAATAAATCATTTTATTTTTTTATTTTCATTCATAGATTTTAATTAAAGACTAAAAAATATTAACAACTTAATTAAAATATTTTAAAATATTAAAATTAATTATTAAATATAATTATATAATTACATTAATAATTTTTTCAATGGTTTAATTTAATAAAAATTTACTTTAAATTACTAAAATTAATTACCGAATATGATTAAAAAATTTAATTAATATTTTTTAGTTTTCGGATATATTAACAATTTAGTTTAAACGTTTTAAATTATTAAAAGTAATTCAAAAATATAATTAATAATTACATTAATAATTTTTTAAATTATTAAAAGTAATTTAAAATATAATTAACTTATAATATTAAATATATTAACCTATACTGTAATATTAAATATACTTTAAATTATTAAAATTAATTAAAAATATTATTATATATTAACTTATAATATTAAATTTATATGTTTTTGAAATTTCAAATTTATTAACAATTTTTTTTAAAATACTTTAAATTATTAAAATTAATTATCAAATTTAATTAAAAAATTTAATTAAAATTTTATATAAATCAATTTAATATTTTAATATTTGAAATTACAGGAAAAATAAAATGGGTATGAAAAATGTGATGAGATAGATTATTGGGTAGCCTGACCATTGTGGGAAGGAAGAATTGAATTGGAGAGGGTTGAGAATAAAGTTAGTGGAAAGTGAGGTGGACGAATGAGGAAAAGGGAGAGAAACTTTGAGGCACCCCACCATTGGGGATGCTCTAATGGGTACGTATGTCGACGGAGTTAAAAAAGTGACTAAAATTTAAAAATAGTTAAAATTGAAAAGCTAGGTAAAATAAACGTTGAAGGATTATGAAATGAGAAAATTTGCCCAACGGGCCTTTTTTGGGGCCTTATTGATGGAGTGTCTTTCAAGTTCGGCAAATTAGGTTTTTGTCCAGCTTCAATTTTTTGGACAAAATTGCCCTTAAATCTTAACCAAATCTGAGAGATTTCTAACGTTTCAGCAACTCATCCTCTTCCTCGCCGTTTCATCATCGCCTCCCTCTCGCTCCTCCGTTATCGTGCTCACCACCCCACCACATCCTCCACCGTTGCCGCCACCACCATCCATCGCCGGCGACCACCACAAGCTCCATCATCGCCACCACAGATCGGCGTTAATTACCACCACAGATCTGTTGCTGTTGCATCCTGTTGGCCACTTCCGGCCTCTGTTTTTATGTTGCTGTTGCACACCGCCTCCTTCGCCACCACCTTCGACGCCACCGCCTCCTTCCCTCCCTCCACACCGTTGGCCACCGCTGCAAGAGACCGGAACCGGCTTGAGATCTTCGACGCCACCGCCTTCTTCCCCTAATTTCTCAGACCTGAAATTAGGGGAAGAAGAGACCGTGCGAGGCCAGATCTGAGCAACAGATCTCGAATGACTCCGACAGTGCGTCGTCGAGCAGCTTCTAATGACTCCGACTGTTGTTGCTGTTCATGGTGGCCGGATCTGTGCTTGAATTCGGCCGGATCCTCTTTGCAGTTGAGATCGGTGTTGCGCCGGAGAACGCGAGGAAGTACATGGCGGATGCAACAGGCTCTTTTGGCTGAACAGTTTCGCCTTCCTCTCAGGTATTCATGCTTCTGTTAATCAATTTTGCTGAACAGTTTGGCCTACAAATTTTTAGCAATTTTGCTGAACAGGCTCTTTTGGCTGCAGATTTCTGTGGTTTTGCATTCGGGCTTTTGTCTCAGTCTTGCTTACATGTAACTGTTTTCTGTGGTTTTAATCATGTTGTGGAATGTTAAGACTGCATATGAACTATACGATTGTCTGAGTGTTTGATTCCCAAGTCCCAACTGCTTTCCACATTTCATGATACCAACGTTTTTTTTTATAATTGCCTTAAACTTTCAGCAATAACAAGATCTTGAATTCGGCTAAGATAATGAATTTGAGTTTGTTAATGTGATTTACAATTTACAATTTACAATTTCAGCAATTTACAATTTTTGCAATTTACAATTTCAGCAATATGTGGTTAGTTTGCTCCTTATACTCTGCTCCTTATACTTTGCTGCTGCTGTTCGGTATTGTGGAGTTGCTGCTAGCAGGTCTTCTTACTGGCGGGTAGGTTTAAAGGTCTTGTTGATGTTCGCTTGCTGTCATAGGTTTTTGGCGTGAACGTGGCCTTTCCTGAAGGTCCTCCTTTTGTTCTGCGTTTAACTGGCTTAGCATTAGGGGATTTAAATCTTTGATATGGGCTGGGCTTTTTTCTTAGTTTAGTTATCGGCCCATTTTGTGATTGTTTGGGTCCGGTTACTTAGGTGATAGGATGGCATATATTTTGAGATGGGCTGTTATATAGGGGTGTGCAGAAAAAACCGACACGACTGATACGACACGAAAACACGACACGAAAAAACACGAAACCGAAAAGACACGACACGATAATGACACGAACCGATAAAACCCGACACTAAACGGTTCGTGTTCGGATCGGGCATATGCCCTTGTCGGATACCCGACACGAACCGTTTATTTTTTTATTATTTTTTTTTAATATCCATCCCTGTAAATAAATAATATATATTTTAGAAGTGTTTAGTGAAACAAGAAGAAGATTTAGCTCAGATGGTAGAGTCTCGTTGGAAGAATGGCAAGGCGCGGGTTCGAGCCTCAATCATAGGTATTTTTTTTTGTTTTCCACGTTTAAAATGCTCAGCCCACTTAATTTTACCCCTTAGTTAAAAAAAGTCCAGTCAGCCCAAACCTAACCCTAAACAAACAGAATCAGCGTGTCTCCTCTCTCCATCAATTTCAAAACGCCGACTTCTCTGTTCTCTCAAACCACTCTCTCTAGTCTCTTCATCTTGTCTAATTCACTCCTCCTTTCTCTTTGTCAAGGATTAAAAATCCAAAAAATATCATCCGATGTCAGAACCATAAACGAACTCCTACTTGCCCGCCCTGGATTCGGACGCCGGGGAATTGCAGGGAGCGGGTAAGGCGGAGCTCGCGGCGGCCGTCGGGGAGGATGACGAGGACGGAGGAGCGGCACTGGCACTTGAAGGCGGAGGCCTGGTCGAGGGTCACAGGGTGAGGGAGGCGGAGGAGTCGGAGACCCCGAGACTCAGCACCTAACCACCCCATCGACGACTCGACGAGGCCCAGGGAAAGAGAAAAAAAAGGCTAACGGTTCGTGTCGGATAACACGGGTATCCGACACGGATCCGAATAGCTTTACCGTATCGGATACCCGGTTCATACCGGTTCGTGCACGGTTCGACCTATTTGTACTAAACGGTTCCGGGTATCCGACACGATTATCCGGTTCGTGTTGGATACCCGGTAATGCCCACCCTTACTGTTATAGATTGATTTGGCTTCTTTCTTTATATAGCATATATTCATTTTACCATCCATGAATATATGTTTATATATTTAAAGAAGCCGTTTGGGGGATAGACATTAGTGGGGACACGTCTACTTAGTGAGTGGAAAGTTAGTGTTACGTTTTGTGGGTATTCTCCTTTTACGCAAGACCCTTCGTATGGTTTTGCTTCTTGTTATTCTTTGGATTTCGCCATCATCTATATATTTTCCTTTTTAGGGAGGTTAGTTTGCTAATGTGATTTGAGTTTGTTTTGTTGATAGTTTTGGATATTTACAATTTCAGCAATTTTTTTGCCTTGTCGAAACTTTTTGTAGAATGCTGAATTCCTTGCTTTGTATCTTCTTTAAAAGCCTCTTAGCTCAATGGTAGAGCGATGTGCTATGCGCAAATACGTGAGTTCGAATCCCGCATAGGCTAAATTTTATATCCCGTAACACGGTTTCAGCAACAATTTCAGCATCAACAACGTTGCTGAAATCGGGGTTTTAGCATCAACAACGTTGCTGAAAACGGGGTTTCAGCATCAACAACGTTTCTGAAAACGTTGCTGAAACCGTGGATTTAGCATCAACAACGTTGCTGAAACCGGGGTTTCAGCATCAACAACAGCGCTGAAATCGGGGTTTCAGCAACGCGGCAAAAAAAAAAAAAACAGTTTCAGCAACGCAAAAAAAAACCCCGTTGAAACAGAGGGTGGGTTTCGGCATCAACAACAATGTTGAAATCGGAGTTTCAGCAACTCTGGTTTTGGCAACGCGAAAAAAAAAACAGTAACGCGAAAAGAAAAAAAACTGCTGAAACAGAGGGTGGCACAGATGTTTCAGCAACTCATGAAACGTGGAAAAAAAAAGGTAACATGGAGATAAAAAAACTCAATTTAAGCAATTTCGGTAACGTGGAAAAAAAGAACTCAATTTCAGCAACTTCGGTTTCAGCAACGCGAAAATAAATAAATAAATAAATAAATTTCGCGGAAAAAAAAATTGCTGAAATTTTTTTTTTCAACAACTTTATTTTAGTGGTGGACATTTTGCTAATACGGAGAGGGTGGTGGACATTTTTGGAAAAATTGGTGAAATGTCCACAATATAAACCCGCGCTCGCTCTCTCCCGTCCATCTCTGCGAGCGACTAAGATGCTTCCTCGCTCTTCAATCCAAGCGACGATGACGATTGACGGAAATGGCTCCGGCTTGAGGTACATCTCCCTTTCTCTCTCCGAATTTGGTGCAGTTCCTCATCCCGCTCCTTCAATTCGCTTACTGTGTTGTGCTTCTCTCCGAATTTCGATCTCCGGCCTCGGCATCAGATCTCCGGTGCTGACTTCATGTCTTGCAAGCTTCCGCCGGTATTCTCTCTTTCTCTCTCCTGAATGCTGATCTGCTTCCTTCCATCAAGAACAAAGTTCTTTCTTCTTTCTTTACATATATCTTCAATTACTGCTTTTCTTCTCCTAATTGGAGCTAGGGTTTGTTCTTTTATTGATTTGTGCTTCGATTTCCCCTTCAATTTGATTTTCTTGCTCCGATTTTGGGGATTCTGGATCTGATGCGCGAAGCAATGCAATCCTTCAATTTCTCAATTTCTCTTATGGTACTGTACACCTGCGATTCACAACTGTTGTACGAAAATCAACTAACATGTAATTGCAAAATAATGGCTTTGATTTGTGGATGAACAGAACGGGAAATCATTTTCGCGTAGAATGTGAATGTGATGTTGTTGTTCCGACTGTTAAGGAAATCGATCTTTGCTTCTGTTGACTTTGCTTCTTTGCTTGCATAATCACTGTCGATCCATTTTTACGAGCCGAGGTTTCATTCCGATTGTTTTAAGGAAATCGATCTTTGCTTCTGCTGACTTTGCTTCTTTGCTTGCAGGATCATCGTCGATCAATTGAAATCGGGAGTAGTTTCATGTTCCAGCACTTGCTCATATCATTGAGATGAGGTATGTTTTCCACATTAACTGGGCATATATTTATTGTTGTTTTGAGCATATATTTATGGAGGCGTGATGTGTATAGCACCACGAGGTAAATAAACACTTGGATTTTTATTTCCATGCTTTCTTACAAATTTTGGCTCTCTTAAGATTGAATGAGACCAGATTGTTGAGAGTGTGGGTGAGGGGGTGACGGAGCTGAAGCCGGGAGATCATGTGTTGCCGGTGTTCACAGGAGAGTGTGGGGATTGCCCCCATTTCAATTCGGAGGAGAGCAACATGTGTGACCTCCTGAGGATTAACACCGAAAGGGTGACCATGTTGAGTGATGGCAAATCAAGATTCTCCATCAAAGGGCAGCCCATCCATCACTTCCTTGACACTTCCACCTTCAGCCAGTACATTGTTGTGCACAATGGCTGTGTTGCCAAGATTAACCCGACTGCCCCACTCGACAAGGTTTGCGTCGTCAGCTGTGTAAAGACCGGGAAATTTTATAATATTAAATTATTAAAATAGTGATTTATAATTATTCCGATTTCTAATAATTGGGAGGTTTGGAATTCCTGTTCTTGAGGTATTGGTTTTATTTTAAATATTTCAAAACGAGTTCCGGCATTATTTAATTGGAAATTTAAAATATGTTATACTCTGCTTTATATACCGAAAATTGGAAAATATATATGGATTTCATTATTTAATTCGAATTTAGAAATATAATTTGGATTTTTTTTTCTTACTCGGGTTTCGGGGTGATATCTTTGGGGTAATTTGAAAGTCAAATTTGGGACTCATTTGTTCCCCCTCCTTCTTCCCTCGGACTTCCAGGATGCAAATTGCAGCATCCCTTTTTGTCCTCTTTCCCCTCTCTTTATTTGATCCCACGCCAATTCAGACCTCTCTATGGCTAGCTCAAAGGAGGCAGCATCAACATTTCACCCCTCCTGTCAATTCAAATCCCAATTCTCAGCATACCTCCACTTTTTACTTTCATCTGTTTTCACAAACCCCATTCACAAAACCTCAAAACCCCTCTCCGCCTCCTCCTTTCGCGGCCAACGTACCACCAAGGCCTCTTCCTTCCAAGAAGCAATAGCAACAGCTAGGACCCTCCGACGTTAGACAATCGAGCCCAGGGCGCCAAGTCGTCCCTGTTTCTGCGAGCCAACGCCGACACCACCTTCCTCGGCATCCATTCCGCTGTTCTGACCGAAGAACCGGGTAAGGTGTCCCATCCTCTTTCTAATCGAAAACCTTGTAAAGGTCCCTCCTTTTGACCTCTCCCTCCGTTCTAGGTCGAGAATTGCAGCCTCAGGCCTCTGACGAAGCCCAACCATGTCGCCGGTGAGCATCCCGGCGAAGTCTCGAGCCTCACGGTGAGCTTCCCTCCTTCTCTTCTCTTTGGCTTCGGTTTTCCTCCGTTTCTGGACTGGGGTTGTGTCAAGGAGAGTGTGAGCTTGAGAGTGGCCGGCGTGAGCCTCCCCTCCCTCTTTCCCTTTTTCGATTTGAAACCTGCGAGCAGAGCCGTTTGAGAGGGAGAGTGAACAGTATCCACGGGAACCGGGTCTTCCCTTCTTTTCTGTTAGATGGGTTGTGGTCGGAATTGGGTTGTCTGTCGGTTGGGAGAGGTTTTGATCGGACACGGGACGCCGACGAGGAGCTCCGCCTCCCCTTCTCCTTCTCTGTTCGAGCAGTGGGCGCAAAGAGGAAGACGGGTCCAAGGAACCCGGTTCCTTCTTTTCTTTTTCCTTATTGTCTCGTCCGGTTCAGTCTTCCTTGGACCGGTTCATTTAAACCAGATCTTGGACATCCGGTTTGGGCTCTTCCTCTGGGCTCGGGTCTGGGCCATTTCTTTTTCGGGCTTGTTATATTGGGTTAATGGTTGTGGTTGTTGTTATTTGCTATATGATGGTATTTATATATGGGTATTATGATTGATATTTAATTTGTTAATTTACTATGAAGTATTATGATTATATTTTTCCTTATTTTATGAAAGATATATATTCTGTAACTTTACGTCTCATAAAATTATTCAAAAAAGTGATATTATTTGAGTTATTTATTATGTGATATTTTAAATAGGTTATTTTAGGAATTCTAAAATGAATTATTGGCTTTGGTTTATTAACATGAATTGAAAAGAGGATTTAGCTAAGGCAATTGCATTTTGGTTAATTATTACTTGGAAATTATTTAAAAGGTTTTCAAGTTTTCCGGAATTATCTCTTAAAAGATTTGTCACCTTGAAAACCAAAATGTCGGAATTATTTCCATAATATGATTTTGAGGTATTATTTTAAGGTTTAAATGTTTAATGTCGGGATTCTGTCTTGGCTTGATGATTTTGGTTTTGAGAAGGAAATTGGAAAAATGATTTTGGTTTATGTTGATCATGTCAGAAAGGTTTTGGGAGGCGGTTTCACTATAGGTTGGTTTTGGGTATGATGAGGAAAAATGAGATAAGACGGCATGATCGGAAATGAGATATGTGAAGTTATGTGTGATAGTTAGGGGCGCCTTGTGTGATTTAAATAGACTTATGCCTATCTGTATATTTATTAGGTGATTGTTGCTTGTTGGACTCCGCTTGCGTTATCTTTTGATGTTCGGCATTTCAGGTAAGTTCCCTAAGGGGCTTACTCAGGTTGGACATTCATGCCTGTTGTTGCATTTTATGTTAGGTGTTGCATATGCATAAAAGCATGCCATGTAGTATCCTGTTTAGGCTGCACTAATTGAATGAGCATCTGGTTACTTATTGCGTTTGAAACAGAACGGCCGTTGGCCGTTATCTGTGATAGTCCTAAATTCTTTGCTAGGGTCATAGGGTAGCCCAGCCTCATCGGGTACCCTGAGTCAATCGAGTCATGAACTTCCTTATATTATGAGATGCCTGCGAGCTTTATTGTGGAGCGGGTTAGGCATGCGTGCCGCCCGATTATGATGGAATGCATTCACGAGCTGACCAGTCTCCGCCCTATCGGAAGGGGGTGGAGGTAGGAGAAGGATATGCCAGTTGGCATTGTGTTGGGCCCTTTACAGTATTTTTACACATTATTATAACTAGGAGCATGCTAGTGTGTTTGACTTTCGTACTGCATTAGAGCATCTTTATTAGGTATAGCACATACTATGTGGCCTCAGCAAGGACTGTCGGTCCCGCATGAGTGGCTCGATCTGACTCCTTTCCCCGTTCTTTTTTTAAGGTATTTTTTGCAGATTTTGAATGCTCGATGTCTATATGACAGGGTTCCCTTTTGGCGAATCGATGAATCTGGCTAATACCTTAACTTAGTAAAATGGTAATTGCTCACTCATGATTTGGTTTTGACCCGACTCTGCCGTGGCACTTGTGTCTTTACTTTGTTTCCGCTTTACTTTCATTTGAACTGAATTTCACGATATAGTCTTAGGACAGGTTAAGGGTACCCAATGACCCTTCGAAGTTTTTAGGGTTTGTAATCCCTTTTTCTAATAATCTTAAATGAGTTTGAAACCTCGACCCGTACCCGGATTGCAAGATCCGAACAAGGGTTTTCATCCCTTGAAACGTAACCCGGAAATCATAATTCTGGGCCGTTACAAAGATGGTATCAGAGCTGAGGTTTTGCAATTCGGGTACGCAAGGGTCGAGTGTATGTTTTGGAAAACCGCCCATGAATTTCAAAGGATTTGAAAGGATTTTTTTTTTTAAAAAAGGGGCAAAATGAACTTAAGCTGTCTAACCGAAATTGGACTAAGTAATGAACTTGACTTATCATAAAATATGGAGAATCGACTAAAGAAGGGATTGAGTGGGTAGAAAGACGTTAGACCATCCCTATTGGATGTAGTTGGAAATGGGTAGGCGAAATATCAGCTTGTTCTTTACAGATGGGTTGGGAGACTCAAATGAGATCATTATGAGTGTTACTAACTGATTCTGTGCTGAGTGCTTGCTATGCTAGAGATCTGATTTGGTATGCCTAACAATGAGTTGTGTATTGACTAATCTGTGCAAATAGGATAGTGGGAGTACCCTTAATTCCGTGTGGTCAAGCCCAGCTTGTGTTGAACGACCCCTTCTACTATGCTAACCCCTTGATGGCCTTATCGAGTCCTTCTCTTCAATTCGGTCTCCTCAATGGGAAATCAGGTTGGTAAACACATTGTGTCGGGAATCATGTATGGATGTGAAGTTGTCCAAGTGAGTATTGGAGGGTGGCTCTTGATGTTCCGTTGAGTCAAAATTAAGGTGTTTTTGGGGCTGTCTTTCCTTATTCTTATGATGATCAACCAATGTCTTCTTGCCATGAAGAGTCGTACCGGAGTCCCCCGGGAAAGAGGGGTGATGAGTCGGTTGGGAAAAGTCAATGGTTGCCCTTAGGGTCTCTATCCGGTTGTAATGGTGACTCTTTTTGAATTGCATGACATAATCTTGTATTCTTCCGCATGTAGCTTGCAAATGATCATTAGTAAAAGCTGCTCATGTTATGCCTTGCTTTCTGTCATGATTTTATTGTTAAGCTCATAATGTGGTTAGTTACATTTCTCATGTCTCGTGTTGTGTCTTGCCTTCTATCATGATTATATGTTGTTATAGCATGTCTACTTGGCCTATTAATCGTATGATGGATTGGAAACATGAACCATATGGTATGAACCTACATGATCGTTATTTTCTCCTGGATTAGGTTCATGATAGTGTGATCAACTCCATTTTGTATGAATGCTTATAGATGATTGCCCTAACATGCTGGATGATGATGCGTCGATACTATTATTTCTTTTGTGACAAGAATCTATAGCATGCCCATCTGTTTTGTATTAGTCAAATTCTGTTGATGATTTTGCAAGTTGATACTGTTGTGTGATTGCTTGCGTTGAATGGAGAATATGTGGTATAATTGAGTCTTGATGAATGCAATTTATCCTAGTATGTGTTGGGTTGAGCTCATGTCCTCATATTCTAGTCATATTGCCCATTATTTGGACTTGTGTTAAACTTTTCTCATACTTCTATATCGTGGGAATGTGAGTGAGTGATCTCTTATGCGTCGTCATGATTAGTTGCATGCATGTATCGTACGTCATGATGAGCCTTTAGCATCATGTAGGACCCTTAGTTGTGACTTGTACGCATTTATATCTTGCCGACATTATCGCTGAATTTCTCCCTTGAGTCAGGTCCCTGATAGTGTGATTCTTCCCTCTTAAGATGTTTTTCCGTCCTGATTAGATTAATGTTGAACTTGATGATCGACTTGCTTCCCGTGATGGTTAATCCTAGCATGCTTACCTGTTATCGTTTGGTGGTATTTCCCTATTATTCTGTGCCATATCCTCATGCTTGCATTAATGTATGACTTGACACCTCGCATGATCTCACACTGCGCTATATCATAATTTAACATACGCATGACACATGAATGTTAGAATGGACCTAGTCGAAGTATCTTGATTGTATTCCTGTTCGATATGTGTTGTTAATATCCTATAGAGCTTATGATTTTTAAAATGACCCGCTCAATGGTGAATTGTCATGCTTGTTTATTACGTGAACATTCTTGTCATGTAATGTGATAATTATTGTACTACTTTATGTGCCTCAATGACTATTCCTTCCTAGCATGCTTAGAATCTATCACGGTGATGTTCTCTTTGTTACCTTGTAAGGATGCCTCATCCTTCATGAACATTATGTTGAATTCATTTAAATCACTCTTGACTATGCCTATGTCTTATCATGTATCGCTAGTACCATGTATTACTTATGCTTTTAAATGTATATCGTCATATGATTACATCTCGTTCTCAACCTATTATATGATCCTTGTTGCTAGATGTGATAATTGTCATGCCGCTTTTATGTACCCTCATATGACGCTTAGTTTGGTTTTCGTGACGTACCTCGTCATGCTATATTTGGCCTCATCTGTTGCCATGCTCGTGCATTGTTCATATACATGATGTTTGTCATCCTCGTTAAGCCCTTCATGACCATTACTGGCTCCGCATATCTTACTTGAAATTGATATACATATCTGCTTCCATGGAATAAAAGGCTATTAGCTTATCTCACATGCATCCGTGTAGAATTCGATTATGTATTTTGGATTGAATATGCATGTCGTTCTCCTTGAGATAGGTACATGTTAGTGTGGGTTAATGTGACTGATATGCTCCATGATGAATTCATTTTGCTCGTCATAATTGTAACCTAATAGACTTTCATAAGGGCATCATGTATTCTCTAGTCGTAGTCTTGTCTCTAGTCTTGTCGTTTTAGCCTTGGTCCGTGTTTGGTTCCGAAAGGAACATTGGATGTCCGCCATTGTCACTCCCTTATCTCCGCTAACTGGAACTCTTACACGATACATCGAACGAGCGACCGTATGGAAAAGGGAGTGGGAAGTTAGATAGTGATAGAGCAGTGCAACAAAAGCGTGAGCCCATAACCCATGGGCCTCAGGATCAATGATGTCGACAGGACAAGCGCATCGAGAATTACGGTTACTAAGTATGATATGACTTGCAAGCGGGAGTGCTCTCTGTTCGAATTGCTAACCCTTTTGAATTTGTTGACGACGATATTGCGTTGACCTAGCGATGAGATTTACATGTTGATGTGCTGACTTGATGATGACGGTTGCCTAATTGCTTGTCGTCTACGATGATATGATTTGATGCCTTATAGATCTCATGTACCAGGATGTCTTGACGTGTTGCTGCTCTAAGTTGCTAAGCATGATTTGAATTCCTTTGCCTGTAAAATGTGAACTACATATGCTAAGAGACCTGAATTGTATCTAATAAGGTTATAATGCAATATGCTATCTGGACGTGATTACGTTCATATATGATGTTTGCAGTGATTATTGAGCACGATGGTTAACTGAGACTTGTTGAACTCATGATATTATGTTTATAAATGCTAGTTGATATGATGTAGATCTTATGTTTGCTGATTTTCATGGTTGCTTCTTCCTTAAACCTGTGGGTGAGATCATTTGGTAGCGTGGTTGGAGAGTGGTGAAAGAATTTTAGGCAGTTGGGGTGATTGATGGTATTAGAAGGAGAGTCGCGAGAGAGGGATGTTGGCTTAGGTAA